>CM041050.1:2402500-3137501 GCA_023078785.2 Hyles euphorbiae
AACATTTCATACTGTCATATAACAGAAAATATATTCACACTTCACATTCATTTTTAATTTTTTGTTACAATATTCTTATTATTTACTTTAAATACCCCTGTTTCATAATCATATTTTTTATATTACTCTTAATGTATATTTGAGTGTCTAGACACTCAAATATAATATATCAAATATAATAGAAGTACCTAGGTACTTCTAACTTCAGCATACTTTTATGTGTGTAAAAGAGGAAAATATTAAATAGAAATGCAATCTTAATACTTACCGAAACACAGGAAACCGAGCAAAATATTAAGTGATGCCATATTCCTTGTGATTCGCGACACCACTCACAGCCTTAACTCAAACACAATAAAACTATCTTACATAAATGCACAGATTCTAATATTTTACGCACATATTACATAACAGATAAACACGCGAAGATGATGGTAAATCCAGTCTTTGTATGCATTAAAAGCATTCTACTCTTGAATATTTGAAAAGGAAAAAAACTTGCACACCCACTTGGACTGCCAATAAACAAATAATGGTTACCCAAGAAATAACCTTTTCATAAAACTTTTACGTCATGGACGACGTCGCTTTCTGTAACTATATATCGACATACAAGTTCTACCACGTTTTATACCCACGATGTTTAAGTAATAACTGAAGCTGTTATTCATTCAGGTCTATATATAAACCAATTATAAGCCTATAATAATGTATTTGTACATATGTATAAAGCTAATGCTAAGCTTTACTGTTGGTTGATCCCTCATATGTGAGGTGTTAGTGGGTAGGTACCATCGCAATGTCTATTTCTTCCTCTAAATAGCAGTGTAAATGCAGTGTTGTGTTTCGGTGTGAAGGACTTTATATCCAGAATAACTATTGGATATATTGAGACTAACATCTTACGTCTCAGGATGGCGAGCGCAGTGGAATACCAAGCATTGCTTTGTAATTCAAGGTGCTATCTGATTTTGGTTTTGCCAATTTTTATGAGCAGTCATATCGCTTAGCTTCAGGCGAACGGCATGCTTGTCACGCCAAAAAAATAAAGCTGAGCTTATTTGATTTGGACGCACTAATTTTAGAAACTACTTGTTCGAATTTAAAATGTATTTTCTTGCTGGATAGCCTATTTATAGAGAAAGACAACGTACCATAAAACATCAAGATTCCAAGATCCAGTACGAGCGGAATATACATGAAAAAAAATTGTAGAAACGGATTCCCGTCAAAAAGCATCTGAACAGGCGAAGCCGGGCTATGCCTTTAGTCAATCAATAAAATAATAAAGTATGGCTTAAAAGTTGTTGTAAAACTAGTTTTATGAGGAGTTTTTCCTTGTAGGTAAGCACCGAAATTAAATCTGATGTAATCAATGAAGAATTATTTTGATCAAAATATATTTATTAGGGTTTGTTTCGGCGTACAGATACTCCTTCCCTCTTCCCATTTTTTCTTCCCGCTCCCCTCCGCCGGCAACCCATCCATGATCCATGCATTTATAATATTCATGAGTGGGAATGATCATTTACCTCAGATGACTTGCTTGCTCGTCTGCCGGACCTATGCAATAAAAGAAAACGTTGGTTCTTGAATCTCTGTTTCCAGGTATACAAGATGCGGCAGTTTCCCGGAGTTGAGTACGACATACAAAAACAAGGTAATGAATCCGAAATACCAATATAATCGCTTGAGGTCGTTACGGTTACAAATTATCATAATTAACGTCAGGGACAGAATTTCCTTTGAAATCATAAGACTGCTTCAGACTGTTTTAACAAGGTTCTGTTGGAACACCTTCCATTCAGCGACTGACAGCAACTTTCTTAGTTCGACGACCGGCAATCCATCCAAGAAACCCTTTATCGTCAGTTCTCCGCGCTAAGTACCCTATCCACGGAAGTTTCAACTTGCTAATCTGCTGAGCTATGCCGGAAACTTTTGTTGCGCCCTCATTTTTGTTTCGATTTCGTTTGGAAATGCCAAAATAGCCCTCGCTACAGCTATTCGAGGGATCTCGACCCCTTTGGGCGTGCATATATTTTACGAGCATTAGATTGCCAAATATAATTCCTTGCATTGAATAAGTGAAGGTTTGAAAAGCACTAAACTTCCAAAATAATAAAACAATACTACGGTAATTATGTTTTTTGTCCCGCCCTCGCATACATCACTGTAACTCCTGTGAGCCAGGATCAACAGTGGCACGCAAAGTAATGACACCGAGCATTGAACCTCGGCGAGTCTCCGGGAATGTCTAACTTACGAACGAACTTTACTTAACGAAAATAATCAGAAAGTTACATTAATAGGAGTTGGAAATAAATTATGGTCCACTTCCCTCCGTGCAAAGCGGGTAACAAACATTGAACTAAAGAGGTAAATAACCTCGCAAAAAGACTTTTACAGCCGGAGAAGCCAGCTGTAAAGCACCACGGATCAAATCATTATAACATTTAAATGGGGCCTATTATGTGAACTGTTATGCTTGATTCCAGTAAAAAGTATGGCAAAAACGCCGGAAAGCACGGAATGTTCTTTCTAGTCTCTACAAGGTCCATGTAGTATACAACTCCAGATGATATTTGCATACTATCCAACATGGTTTTACGCTCATTCTGCCAAAGACTACACTCCCAAAGTACACAGTCAGGTCATAAGTATTGTCACACAGTAAAAACTTTTCTTTTAGAATGCTGGCCACAAAAAAGTTTATTGAATTCGAATTGTTCATGAAAATAAAAATGTATACTTTTTAGAATTTTACTCATTTTTAAATATGGAGTGGACGCTTAAAGAAGACCGTGTTGCAGTTATTGCGTTGCATCGTTGCGGTTACGCGCCAATTCAAATTTTTGACATACTGAAAAATTTGAATATAACCAAAAGATTCGTTTATCGTACTATCAAACGATACAATGAAGACTCTAGTGTAGATGACAGGTCAAGAAGTGGTCGCCCTCGGTCTGTTAGGACTCCAGCAGTGATAAAAGCTGTGAAGGCGCGAATTCAAAGAAATCCCAAACGTAAGCAGAAACTGTTGGCCCTTCAGATGGGGTTAAGCAGAACCACGGTGAAAAGGGTGTTCAATGAAGACTTAGGGCTTCGGGCATATCGAAGAAAAACAGGACATCGTTTGAATGTTCGTCTAATGGACCTGAGACTGAAGAGATGCCGCGCTTTGTTGAAGCGGTACGCGAGAAAAAAATATCGGGAAATTCTTTTTTCAGATGAAAATTTTTTTGCCGTAGAAGAGAGCTACAACAAACAAAATGATAAAGTGTACGCACACAGTAGTGAAGAAGCGAGCAACCATATTCCACGAGTCCAACGAGGTCATTTTCCATCCTCGCTCATGGTATTGTTGGGAGTTTCTTATTGGGGCTTAACAGAGGTACATTTTTGTGACAAAGGTGTAAAAACGAATGCAGTTGTGTATCAAAATACAGTCCTGACGAACCTTGTGGAACCTGTTTTTCATACCATGTTCAATAACAGGCACTGGGTATTCCAACAAGATGCGGCGCCAGCTCATGGAGCGAAGAGCACACAAGACTGGCTGGCGGCGCGTGAAATCGACTTGATGACTTGACTTGACCAGATTTGAATCCGTTAGATTACAAGATATGGCAACACTTGGAGGAAAAGGCGTGCTCTAAGCCTCATCCCAATTTGGAGTCACTCAAGACATCCTTGATTAAGGCAGCCGCCGATATTGACATGGACCTCGTTCGTGCTGCGATAGACAACTGGCCGCGCAGATTGAAGGCCTGTATTCAAAATCACGGAGGTCATTTTGAATAAACTTTAGTGTCATAAGAATCTATGTTTTGTTAAGTTCATGTTGGTATAAAAATGGTTACATAATGAATAAACTTGTTTCAATTATTTTATATTAAACACAAGGTTTTAATAATCTGTCAACTTTTAAAAGTTCATGTGGGGTTAAACAACTTTTATCCATATTCTCCCTATTAGAGAAATACATCGCGGCGCGACGTTGCACCTCCAGATCGACTGGAAGTACACCCACTAGGACAGGGAAAGTTTCGAAATGAAATGAAATGTATTTGAAATGAAATGTATTTATTGGTCACGTAGGCAATTAAAGAGCTCTTATGACAAGTCAACACACATAGAACTTAATCTCTATATACAAAATATTTTCTATACTTAGTATTATTTATTTTAATTTCTTGCTTTAATTTATTTATTAATTTAATTAATATATTTTTAAATTAATTTTATTTTTATTTACAATTGGTTTTATTTATTTATTAAGTTTTTATTTCTATTTTATTTAAAGTATTAGTTATTACTTTATGGTAATTTATTTTTCAAAGAAATACATTATTTACGTTCTGTATCAGCCCATATACGTCCCACTGCAGGGCACGGGCCTCCTCTACAATCGACACTACGATTGAGAGTGGTTAGGCCATATAGTCCACCACGCTGGCCTAGTGCGGGTTGGCGGACTTGCATACCATAGAAATTCTTATATATCGCTATGATATGCAGGTTTCCTCACGATGTTATCCTTCACCGTTTTAGTGCGTGGTGACTGACTATCAATACACACATGACTCCGAAAGGCAGAGGTGTGCCCTGGGATTCGAACCCGCGACCACCGTGAACATGTTGGCAGCCGCGTCTAGTCCGTTTACCAACAGGCCACCACGCACTACTATACTTATTTACGTTAGGCAAATTAAATTAAATTTATTAGTGGACCATGAGTATTATTACAACGGTGCATAGCGGTTTATTGTTACCACCGGATCTAACGCGGACCTTCCTGAGAAGACCCGGCGAAACAACTCAGTGGACTTACAATACCGCTGGAACTACGCGACGCGACCCAGTCCTGAGTATATCCAGCGAATAAGACTCATTGGGCTTGTTTTGGGTCCAACTTAAGACAACGACCATAAGTATTTCCGAAACGTCCCATATGATTAGGCTTACTGCCGGATCCAACGCGGCCCTGACTGAGAAGACCCGGCGAACAACTCAGCGGGCTTTACTTTACCACTGGATACTACGCGGCGCGACCCATTTCTGAGTAGATCCAGCGAGTCAAACTCAGTGGGCTTGGTTTTGGTTAATTTACTAAAATAAGTATTTGCGATTTATCTTATAAAGTTTTGCCATACTTATTATTATTTTTATTTATTATTCTCGATCAGTCATCATATGATTTTAATTAGCGTCAATTAATAATTATATTTAGTTATAATTTAATTGATTAATTTAATTGTATCATATTGGTATATTTTTAAGATTACAATTTTTTTTATTATTTGTAAATGGGAATATAATAATTGAATAGTTCAAGGCCCCATGAGGTATAAATCACAAATACATTTATTTTACAAATGTAAGAACATAAACGAAGACCCAGTAAAAAAATCGAGGCTATGAGTGAGTTTTTTTTTTTTTTTCATTTTTTATACTAAGGTTTGTTACTGGTTATACAATTAATTTAAAACATTACAAAAAGAAAACATTAAAATTATCTTATTGAATTATATGAAGGGGCAGGAGGGCCTTTGTCAGAACTCATCTTCTACGATATAATTATGTAGATAGGTTGATAGGTGAACAGCGAAATCACAGGTTCTTGTTACAGAGTTTAATCACGAAACAAAAACAAAACAACACCAACTTAGTCAGAACAGACTTTAACTTATTTTCATAGCGATTCGTCACAAACGTGGTCCGCGGGCTTCGTCGTCTTGAATCCGTGTCTCCAGGCGACGGCCTTCAACACCATCGACAATGACGCTTCGCTAGGCTGACTCTGACAGCTAAAAGTCAGTCAACCTGAGGTATGAAATTGACGGAAACGCCGTCTTAAATAACTAATTATAAACAAACACAACATGCTCCCATATAGTCAAAACACTATACTTTTCTTTTAAACTCTTTGTACCGTAATTTTTCATCTTCGTAATATCTCGCTAAGACGGCATAAGGTAATCATGTGATACAATAGTGAATTCTTGGTCCCCTTTCTAGGATAATAAAGATGTATAATTCTTTCCACCAAATTTGTAATGCTTTCAATTCCTTTTGTCCTCAAATTTATTTATTTATTGAATTGTTTATTGTACACAATAAAAAGTAATAACAGTTTAGAGATAATACAAAACAACAAAGTACAAATGGCGGTCTTATCGCTCTAAGGCAATTTCTACCAGACAACCATGGGATGGATATATGAGCAGGAAAAAAGATAGGGCAGTGTAAAATAAAGATAACGAAAGCACGGAGACATAAATAAAATCATAAAAAACATATAAATACATTATATATATACATATACCTCCTTATATACATTTATAGACGAATAAACATACGTACATATGTACGTGACTTTATCTTTATCTTTATCTTTTACATATATAATCAATAAGAGGAAATATTCCTAATCGGTTTATCTGTTTATAGAGAAAGGTAGTGTTCTTTTAATCCTTTTTTAAATGAATGATGAAATTCTTCAAGTCATTTCCGATATCCTCAACCATTGTATTTCCACTGGGATATTTCCTGCTGCTTGTAAAGAAGCTCAGTAGAATTATCCTTATTCCTATTAAACCCAACGCTTTTTCACTTTCTGAATTTCGTCCAATTCCATTCCTTAACGTTTTAAATGCTTTTTAATCAGGCTATCGTTCAGAACGTAGCACCACTATCAATCCGAATGATATAACGGATGACACTAGATAGGTTATGAACGGTTATTGAGGAGGGTAAACTGTCAGTGTTACTGGAGACTAGCAATTTAATGTCAGCTTACCCTGCTTACTACTGACGTTCCGCAGCTCGACGTGCTATCTCCTTTAGATATTCTTCAATCATATAATTTACTTTTAAGGTCTAAAATTATTCATCGCAGATTATGTTCCTAGCAGACACAAGAACATTTACATCGTCCTTGGTTGCCGAAGCGTAATCCCAAGCCGTTGGGATCATCGCAGGCGTCTTCGATGTCAGGAACTCTGGTCTTGATGAAGTGCTCATGGCGCAGCAGGTGCGTGAAGGTGGCCCACGTGTAGATGTTGCAGGAGTTCTCGTCGGGCGGCGACGTGGACGCCACGCCACGCAGGAATATACGAGACACGCCGTTCACCAAGCCATGGAATACCAGCCCACCGCCGCTGTCGCCGTGGCACACCGCCGTCCCTGACAATAACCACACAATCATAAGGAATTATATGTACAGTATGACCATGGTATGCCATCAAGTGTTAAGACAAGGAGACAACTTAACGGAATCTGCTTACAAACGAATTAAAGGATGTTTATAAAACGCTCGAATATCTGCATAATAATTTTACTGGTGATCGGTCTGTCATATGTGAGAGGTCGCCTTGGTAGGTACCACCGCAATGTCTATTTTTCCCACCATACAGCAGTGTAAATCTACTGTTGGGTTCCGGTTGGAATGACATTGTACCTAACTACTGGATATATTAAAAGTTACACATCTTATCTCTCAGGATGGCGAGCTAGTGGAATGCCCGGCCTTGCTTTGTAATTCATAGCGTTATTTGGTTTTTCTACTGTCCATGGGCGGTCGTATCGCTTACCATCAGGTGAATGGCATGCTAGGCTCTCCATTCATAGCAATAAAAAATTTGGAGATTTACGCTCACGCAGATAATATTTACCATTGCTGTAGCCAGCGCAGAACTTATCGCTGGTGATGGCGCTCCTAAAAGACACCGGACTTTGTTCAATACAGTCGTCGATGGAGATGCTCGGCAGTGAAGTGACTTGCAGCACCTGCGACGCCCGAGCGTTTGCGCCCGTCTGACCCCAGCCCACAAACTGCGAACAATAACATTGATAATGAAGCGACAGTTCTTATTCTCTTAATCTTATACCTACACTAAATACAATCCGCAATCCAAAAATATATCTTCTTAAATAATAATAATACTTAATATATAATTAATATCGATGCTGTTTTGTACGGCTTTCAAGTCCATGACTGTTCCATACTCCCTTAGTTTCTTTGCTTTGAGTAGTCGTAATAGTAAGTCTTGTCACTTCAGAGCAGACCAACGAATAGGCGATTTCTATATGTGGTTTTCTACCGGCTTCTTTCGAAAGCAACATTTACACGAATCCTTTTATGGATACCAGCAATCCCGGCTAAATAAGGAGGTCAAGATGAATAAAAGAGCTTGTATGTCTTGCTAGTATATCAACCGTATAATTGTATGATACATGCTGATTGCGCAACGTATAACTGGTGGTAGGTTTCTCATATGTGAGAAGCCGCCTGGGTAGGTACCACCGCAATGTCTTTTTCTCCCGACTAATAGCACTGTAAATGCCCTGTTGTGTTTCGGATTGAAGGATATTGTAGCCAAAGTAACTACTGGACATATAGAGACTTAACATCTTATGTTTCAGGCTGGCGAGCGTACTGGAATGTCAAGCATTGCTTTGTAATTCAAGGCGTTGCTTGGTTTTGCTACTGTTCATGAGCGGTCGTATCGCTTACCCTGCGAACGGCAAGGTCGTCTCGCCATACATTGGAATAAAAAAGCGTATTACCTTGCCGAGCTCGCCTTCCTGCAGCTGCTCCTCATCAAACTCCTGGTTGAAGCTCACACACGCCGGCAGAATGAACTCATTGAAGTAGAACCAGTTGCTGATGGTTACTATTGCTATGTCATCCTGGAAGTTCGCGACACTGCCCTGGTATCGCTTTGGGATATATATTTCTGCAACCTGTAAATATTACATTAACTTACTATGGAACGGGTAGTTCTGTTTACGTTTAGAAACAATACTCCTGCTATGGGCATTGACATGTTTACAATAAAACATAGTATAACTGCCGTTTCGCATTTATAATCTAAAAAGCAAGTACTTTCGGGTCGAGACAGATTTTACAAGATTTAAGATTGTACAAGTAGAGACAGATTTGTGCACATGATATCATCAGTAATAGTGAATTTAATAAAGGCATATAAAATGATCAAGATGTCTTGATAAACCAAATCTATCTCTCTCCCTTTTCAGCCACAGGAAGTCCACTGGATCAGCCCATATACGTCCCACTGCAGGGCACGGGCCTACTCTACAATCGAGAGTACGATTGAGAGTGGTTAGACCATATAGTCCACCACGCTGGCCTAGTGCGGGTTGGCGGACTTACATACCATATAAATTCTTATGAATCGCTATGGTATGCAGGTTTCCTCACGGTGTTTTCCTTCACCGTTTTAGTTCGTGGTGATTGAATACACACATGACTCCGAAAAGTCAGAGGTGTGCCCTGGGATTTGAACCCGCAACCACCGTGAACATGTTGGCAGCCGCGTCTGGTCCGTTTACCAACAGGCCACCACGCACACAGGAAGTCCACTGCTGAACATAATATGCCTCTCCCAAAGGCTTCCACAATATATAGTATTTGGGCTCGTTGCACTGGACGAAGGGAAATGTTATCTATATCTCACCTGTATACAGAGACTGAACTGATAGGGCGGTGATATGTTTTCCACCATTGTGTACTATGTACACTATCCGATCAGATTCAAAATATCTAAGAACTAGGGCCTCCAGCAAGATTCAAACTCTCAAGATGGAAACGCACCTTCAGCTCAGTTTTCTGGGAGTCTTTTACAATCTACAACAAGTCTCTTCCTACACTATGGCAGTGTAACAAAAGCTATAAAGCTGTAATAATCTTTACTAGTCCAGTAAATGTATTTCTGCGGAGAAATAAAACAGTAATAACTCACTTCAGTCCACTGAGCTCCTTTGTCCTGGGGATCGCTCCAGGGTCTGTATATCTTGCCTGCAGCGACTGCGAAGTGTGAGGCGAGAGGAACACGCCGGTCCTTAGTGAAGCAGTGCGCGGCTGAAACAATTAGTACAACTTATTCACAACTGTTGGATACAGTAGCGTCATCTAAGTGTAAAAAATTACAACCGTTGTAGTCGCGAGGTGGACTGATAAAATTAGTTTTAATCACCTGAACTGTGGAACTTTTACATAAGTTATATACTTTACACCGACACTGTCCGACCTCGTCTGCGCCTCACTCAGGTCCGTGCCTCTCCAGTCGCACGTTGCCTTCCCCTCTAGTCAGCCCCCTCATCACACAACACGGACGGGAGGGCCGACTGCGGGTCTCCTCTCTCCTGATTTAAGGATCTCAATTCGACTGAGATCGGCTCCAGATACCATTAAATTTTAATGGTATCGGAACTCGTTTCGTACTTAACCAAGAAGACACAGTTTTTACGGGTCGCTTGGATTGGCCACACCCAGGTATTTTTCCACAACATGGGCTGTCTGGAATAACTGAGGACCCATGTTTGTGAAGGCCATTGTGACATTAAGACAAGATAGTGCATTGTAAAACAAGTACAGTGCGGCGGGTTAGGCCGCCCGCAGATAGGGGTAGGTATGTAAATGAGAACTCAGGGTAATTACGTGGTTCGGGCTTTAATATATTCGCATCACTGATTACACCCGGCACTGTTGCTGGTGGTATGCAACAGGAGTCACTGGCCTTCACTGGACACTGATCCGGGTCTTCGGCACGTGGCGGAACCCGGCGACAGCTCGCCGGCGAAGTGAGCTGCCACGTGGCCGGTTACGGTGCGCAGGTCAGCGGCAGGCGCAGGCTCGGTTGCAGTCGGGCTGGAAGCGGTGCGGAGCAACAGCGGGCAGCGAAGTAAGCGAAAGGGACGCCAAGAACGCCAAGTACGCCAAGAAGAAGAACGAAGAAGAAGAAGAAGTACTCGAAGAACGAAGAAGAAGAAGAAGAACCCCAGCGGGTTCGGAAAGACGCGTGGTAGCACGCGGCTTTTAGTTTAGGGAAAAAAGGACGCGAGCGCCGTTACACGCGTATTTAAGCGAGCACCGATGACAGTTCGCACGTCACATTTGACAGATGTCAGAGATTTAATCAACCAATCAGCGCAACGGAGGCGTTGATTGGCATAGACAATAGGATTTATGCCGACTATTAGGCCATAGACCGCAACTATTAGATGTGACATTCTCACAACGTCACAACAGCATAGGACTGACCTGTCAAGACAGCGTATTTAGTGACTATGGTGGCGCCACAGATCTGCTTGTAGGGCCTGGTGGTGGTAGTGTACAACCCGGCGTGCCACGAAGCTTCTCGGAACTCCGCCCTCGAACCGCCGCTTACGAAACGGGTTCCGACGAATCGAATAGGATTTTTAGATTCTGTCAATACTCCAATACCTAAAAAGATAGGGTCAATGTTTTTCTCAAATATTCAAAGAAAAAATTACGAGTAGATAACTTTGAAAGCATTTCACACTGTCATATAACAGAAAATATGTTCACACTACACCCCTATTTTTAATATTTTGTTACAATATTTTTATTTTGCAGCGAGAGATTTTTAAACTACCTTTGTATTAAAAGGCATGAAATTAGCACATACAACGGATAGCGAAAGATCAATCGTTTTATTTATTTAAAGTCCTTTTAAAAAAAATAGATTTCCTTAAAAAGCATTTTGAAATATTAGTTACTTTAAATACCCCTGTTTCATAATGTAACTGAGGGATAAACGATGTTATATTTTTTTATATTACTCTAATGTATAATTGAGTATCTAGGTACTTCAGTATACTCTTACGTGAGTTAAAATAGGAAAATAATTAATAACACTGTAATCTCAATACTTACCGAGACACAGGAAACCGAGTAAAATATTAAGTGATGTCATATTCCTTGTGATTCGCGACACCACTCACAGTCTCAACTCAAACACATTAACACTATCTTATATGAATGCACAGATAATATTTTACGCACGTATTACTTAACCAATAAACACGCGAATATGATGGTAAATCCAGTCTTTGTATGCATTAAAAGCATTCTATTCTTGAATATTTGGAAAGGGAAAAAATCTTGCGCACGCTCTTGGAGTGAAAATAAAATCACTATGGGACAAGCTAATAAACAAACAATGCAACGGCTACACAAGAAATAACATTTACAAAAATATTGCAATAATGCTTTAACGTCATGAACGACGTCCCTTTCTGAAGCTATACAACGAGATACAAGGTAATACGTTTTGACTTTTTTACCCACCACATTTAAGTAAACACTGAAGCTGTTATTATTATAATTCAGGTCTGTTTCTAACCAATTAAAAGCTATATACTAATATAATTGTTCATATGTATTAAGCTGTTGCTAAGCTTTACTGTTGATAGGTCCCTCATTTGTGAGAGGTGTGTGGATAGGTACCATCGCAATATCTTTTTGTCCCACTAAATAGCAGTGTAAATGCACTGTTGTGTTTCGGTGTGAAGGACATTGTATCCAGAGTAACTACTGGATATATTGAGACTTACATCTTACGTGTCAGGATGACGTGCTATTTGATTTTGGTTTTGCCAATTTTCATGAGCGGTCGTATCGCTTAGCATCAGGCGAACGACATGCTCGTCTCGCCAACAATTCAATGCAACAAAAAAAATAAAGCTGAGTTTATTTGATTTGGACGCACTAATTTCACAAACTAATTATTGTTCGAATTAAAAAAATATTTTCATGCTGGGTAGCCCAACTGTAGAGAGAAACTACATACTATAAAACATCAAGACAATATGACCATTAGGAGCGGAGCATACATGAAAAAATTTTTAGAAACGGATTCCCGTCAAAAAGCATCTGAACAGGCGAAGCCGGGCCATATCTTTAGTCAATCAATAAAATGATAAAGTATGGCTTAAAAGTTGTTGTAAAACTAGTTTTATGAGGAGTTTTTCCTTGTAGGTAAGCATCGAAATTAAATCTGATGTAATCAATGAAGAATTCTTTGAATCGAAACATATTTATTAGGGTTTGCTATTAGGTAGGGATACTCCTTCCCTCTTCCCATTTTTTCTTCCCGCTCCCCTCCCGATTTAATGAGCTGGCAACCCATCCATGATCCAAGCATTTGTAATATTCATGGGCCGCAATGATCACTTACCACCAGATGACATGCTCGCTCGTCTGCCGGACCTATGCAATAAAAGAAAACGTTGGTTCTGGTCAAATTGCTGATAAATCAAACCAATCTCTGTTTCCAGGTATACAAGATGCGGCACTTTTCCGGAGTAGCTACGACATAACTACAACAACAAGATAATGAAACCTAAACACCAATATAATCGCTTGAGGTCGTTACGGTTATAAATTATCATAATTAACCTCAAGTATAGAATATCCTCTGAAATCATAGGACTCCTTCAGAGATTTTTACAAGTTTCTGTTGGAGACACCTTCCATTCAGCGACTGACTGCAACTTTCTTAGGTTGACAAACGGCACTCCATCCAAGAAACCCTCTATCGTCTGTTCTCCGCGTTATGTACCCTGTCCAAGGCTGTTTCAACTTGCTAATCTGCTGGGCTATGCCGGAAACTTTTGTTGCGCCCTCATTTTTGTTTCGACTTCGTTTGGAAATGCCAAAATAGCCCTCTCTACAGGTATTTGAGGGACCTCGAGACCTTTGGGCGTGCATATATATTACGAGCATTAGATTGCCAAATATAATTCCTTGCAATGAATAAGTGAAGGTTTGAAAAGCACTAAACTCCCAAAGTAATAAAACAATACTACGGTAATTATGTCTTTGTCCCACCCTCACACCCACCATTGTAACTCCTGTGAGCCAGGATCAACAGTGGCACGCAATGTAATGACACCGAGCATTGAAGCTCGGCGAGTCTCCGGGAATGTCTAACTTGTCTTTATCCCGCAACGAAATTAATCAGAAAGTGAAATTAATAGGAGAAGTTGGAAATCAATTATTGTCCACTTCCCTCCGTGCAAAGCGGGTGACAAAACAATGAACTAAAAAGGTAATTATGTCTATGTCTAATTCATATTATTTATTTCTAAAGTCTTAAACATGTTTGTCTCTCTCGTAGCAGGCTGTTACTTGCAAACACAAGAACACCTACAACGCCCTGAGCCGCCGTAGCGTAATCCCAAGTCGTTGCCATCATCGCAAGCGTCTTCAATGTCTGGCACCACGTCCTTGTGCTCGTGTGCTCGTGGCGCAGTAGATGCGTAAAGGTGGCCCACGTGTAGATGTTACAGGAGTTCTCGTCGGGCGGCGACGTGGACGCCACGCCGCGCAGGAACATACGGGACACGCCGTTCACCAGGCCAGGGAACACCAGACCACCGCCGCTGTCACCGTGGCATACTGCTGTCCCTGTAAACACCACAATGTCATAACATAATTATGATATAATAAAAATCAGTGTATACACGCTGTGCCCATCAAGTGTTGGATAAGGACCTTGATAAGAAAGGACAGCATTGGCGTGATGGTAGAATATTAGCTGAAGTCGGAGAAAAGCTTGACAGCGTGGATCGCTACGCATGACAAATAGGACGCAATTCTTTTAAGACTCGTATTCATGCTAGAATTGAAGAACTATCTTTCTTTGCCAAAGTATTGAAATTAACACGAAATAGAAAACAAAACTGAAAAGTAAACAAAAAGATACATTTAATTTAAGAACCTCCTCCGTTTTTTTGATTCCAGGTGCACGATGGACCGACAAATAAGAAGCGAAGGTGATAGATGAGAGATGCACAGGAACAAAATGGTTGACGTTTATTTGGAAGGGCATTTTTCTCGCAGTGAGCCGTCAAAAAATTGAGTTATATTTTTTGAAATGCGGAGATAATATTTACCATTGCTGTAGCCAGCACAGAACTTGTCGGTAGTTATGGCGCTCCTGAAAGACACCGGGCTTTGGTCAATACAGTTGTCGATGGAGATGCTCGGCAGTGAAGTGACTTGCAGCACCTGCGACGCTGGAGTATTTGGACCCGTCTGACCCCAACCCACCAACTGCAGGTAACAAATAACAGATTATAACAAAATGTATAATAAAACATTATACTATCTTCTTCTTAATTGTAATTTTCATTGTTGAAGATCGTAGTAGTCTTCAAAACCACTGATAAAATGTTGTGTAACGAGCTATTCCGTGCTGTCATATGAACTAGGAAATCGCGTCACTATTGCAACTGGCTTAATCCAGTGGGTAGATGAGCGTGGTCGTGAACGTGGTCTTCTACCGTCTACTTTCCGAAGGAATATTTGGACGACAGTTTTATATTTTTGTGGACATCATTTGTTAAGATAGACTATAGGTCTACCAGAATCTCATGGCATAAAATTAAAAACAAACATAATAATTTTTATATGGCAATACCATCAGTCAACAGCTGTTTAAAAACTTGAGTTATGTCATTTGATGTGAATTTTTTAAGATTTCTATACTTCCTTAGCAAAAATATATAAATTAGTTCTACGATCACAAGTGCGACACATTGTTCACAAGGTTTATCGCCAGTTCCGTGAATAAATTGGCCAAATTTATACAAAATCGTCGATTTTAAAATCGACGTCGTTTTAACAAATAAGTCGGAGTGAATAGTTTTGATACTTCATGTTTTTTGGTTAGTTTTAGATTTGTACATGTGTTATATCGTATTTACTTTGTTATCATGTTTTGAAACTAAACAGTAATGCATTGAATACCTATTTTCAGGAGTTTCCAGAGTTTTTAGAGAAGGAACGGTTTATTATTAATACTTTATCTTCATAGTCTTAATCAGAAGATGTACAAGAAGAGTACTTAGCAGTAAGCTCTGACTAGTGTTAATGAAATAAAGAAGACGGAAAATAAAATTATACGTTTTTTAGTTTATCTTGCATCTTTCATAAAACATTTTTGGAATCTAATATTTATGTAAATAAAAACGACTCATAATCAAACTACGTAAAATTTAGAAATTGAAAGTTGTTAGATTAAGTAGGAACTAACAAGAAGAGAGAATTAAACGAAACTGGTGGCTCGGTACCGCCATTTTTATCTACGTTTTGGAAATACCAGCGTTCCCTCTATATTATAAATACCCGTAAGGCACGTATTTATATTGTAATTTGACAGCCTTTTAAAATTTACAGCGTCCGTGGCGCAGTTGGTTAGACGCCGCCTGTGAAACGAGAGGCCGCGGGTTCGATCCCCGCACCGAGAGAAATGTTTGTGCGGCCCACAAATATTTATTTCAGGTTTGGGTTTTTGTGAGACCGAAAAGTCTCTTGTAGTTCCTGATACCCACGACACAAGACTCGATCTTAGTGTAGGGTCAGGACTATGTATGTGACTGTTGGGTGTTATTATTTATTTATTTAGAATAGAAAAAAATCTTATTTACCTTTTTTAATTGGCTATTAATCAAAAAGTACAATTTTGAAGTCATTTTAATGTTTAAATAACCTATATATTTATACTTAAAACATTATGTAATTTATTTACAGTTTTACTAAAAAAATCATGTTAATTTGAAATAATAATAAATTACAATTATTGAAAGTATCAAAATATGTTCATCCAATTACCCCAGTGTTGCGATGCGCAAATTCAAATTTCCCATTCCCATCTTCAATGCATAGTTACAACCAAGCTCTCCCTGTTAGAACTTCAACTGTACATTGTATGATACCGGATTAAAATAAAGTTAGCAGATAAAGTTTTTTTTTTTTTTTTAATTGCCCCGGCATAATGACTACACTGCGCCTGATGATAAGCGTAAATGCCGTTCAGACAGATTATCGAATGGCATCAGACGGCAGTCCCAAGCCATTCGATACAATTATACCCGCCTGCTAAGATGCCTCTTATAAAGATTGTTACCTTTCCCAGCTCCCCTTCTTGCAGCTGCTCCAGGTCGTAATCCGGGTTGAAGCTCACACACGCCGGCTGAACGAAATCGTTAAAGAAGAACGACTCGCTGATAATCACTATTTCTATGTCGTCCTGGAAGTTCGCGACACTGCCTTGGTATCGCTTTGGGATGTGTATTTCTGCAATCTGTATAAATTACAACAATAAAACTTGATACAACGCTAGGTAATTTACGTTTACAACGAATGCTCCGGTTAAAGGCAATATTAGATTTAAAATAACACAGAGTCTCTCTACCGTTTCATATTTTTAATCGACTTTAAAAATGGGAGTCAGCAGTAAGACAGACTTTTTCGCATTTTGTTGCGCGGTATCGCCACCAATTCCGATCAAAATTTTAATCATTCAAAGACCAAATATTATCAACATAAACTGTACTTATTGATGAAATAATTTATTTTGATAAGGATTAATAGCATGAGTAAAATAAACGCGTTTAAATGTAGTCCAAAAAAAAATTCAATATTTTTAATTTTTTTTTTTTTTTAATTTATTATTTTAAATATAAATACATAATTTACAATATAGCTGCTAACAAACCACAGAGGTTTATACTAGAGCTAACAGAGTTTACAACAGCAACAATACGACAGTAAAAAGTACTTTATAATATCAATTAGCACTTCACAAATACATGGTAGGTAATTCCAAGTTCAGTAGACACTGTAGATACATTATACAAAATAAAGTTATTGATTGTTAATAAAGAACGTTTTCAATTTATATTTAATATTAGTAGGTGTAATTTTATTAGCTAAGTCGGTAGGCATATCATTAATAAGTCGGGGTATAAGGTATTTAGCTGTTCGCTCCCCGTACGCATTGTTTGCGCTCAGTGTAAAAAGTCGGTTTCGAGCTACGGCCCGTGTGTATACAGAGTGTTTAATAATGTTTCTTAGGGACGAATCACAATAATATTGTTTAAGCAAGATATATTTTACTTGCGAATAAATATTTATTATTTTGCAATGTTTAAACAGTCCTTTTTCATCATTACGATATTTATGTTTGACATTACTGGAGACAATAGTTTTAAGGATCTTTAACTGAAGTTGATAAATGCGACTTAGGTACGTTTTATACGTACGACCATAGCAAAGGAGACCATATTGTATGTGAGACTCGGCCAAAGAGTTGTAAAGCAGGAGCTTTGCCTTGAAAGGAATACGTCTGTTCAGAATTTTCATATTCGCTAAAAACTGCCTTAATTTATTGCACACGTATTCAATATGCAGAGACCAGTTGAATTTACTGTCTATTAACACACCGAGGTACATATGTCTATCTACAGTTTCTATGATAGGACATTGACAAGTTCTAATCCTTACTAATATTATAAAGGTGAAAGTTTGTATGTATGTATGGATGTTTGTTACTCTTTCATGAAAAAACGGCTCAACAGATTTTGATGAAATTTGGTATAGTGATAGCTGACACCCTGGATTAACACATAGGCTACTTTTTATCCCGAAAAATGTAGTGTTCCCGTGGGATGAGTCAGGAAACCAAATATACATATTTTCTACTCTTTCAAATTCAAATTGTTGGCACGGGATGTCCTCTCCTACGGAAGGGAAATATAGTCGACGGCACGCGGGAAATATAGTTAGTAGACACGCGAAATAATATGTTCTTGATGTGGATTGGACTCAAAAACTATCTGCACCCGGGCGAAGCCGGGCCGGGCCGCTAGTATTTAATAAATGTAAGCACTTATGATCGTGGGCTACTAAATTGTTAGAAGAAACAGATCTGATATGCGGTGACTTAATTTCTAGTAGTTTAGTTTTATTTGCATTTAGTACTAGTCCTGAGTCATGGCACCACCTTGCAAGGGAATTAAGATCGGATTGCAGATGTTCCATGGCTAACTTAGGGTCTTTATCAGCGATTACAAGACATGTGTCATCTGCAAATTGATAGTATGTGCTGTGATTGATACATTTATTCATTCCATTAACATATGTTAAGAAATGCAGAGGACCCAAAACTGAACCTTGAGCCGTTCCTTGGTTTGCTGGTAGAAGATCACTGTACGTATTATTTATTTTAACAGTAAACGTGCGGTTTTTAAGGTAGTGCTTGCACCAGGTGAGCAGAGGACCACGTACACCACATTCGTCCAACCTCTCTATCAATTTAATATGTATTAACGTATCAAACGCACGCGAAAAATCAATGAATAATGCCAGTATATATTTTTTATTATTTAGATGGTCGTTAACTTCATCCGTAAGTTTACTTAATAGATCTTGTGTGCCTTTGCCTGCTTGAAAACCAAATTGGTTTTGATAAATAACATCGTGTGTTTTATAAAATTTATGAATTTGGTCACATACAAATTTTTCCACAATTTTATCAATAGAAAAGAGCAGACTAATTGGGCGGTAGTTCTGAAAATCACTGCGTTTACCCTTTTTGAAAATTGGTCGAACACATCCAATTTTTAATTCATCTGGATATAGACCAGACTTAAAACTACTGTTGATAAGATTGGCTATTGCAACTGAGACCTCTTTTCCTATCATTTTAATATCAGACATCTTGATATCGTCATAACCTGGAGCTTTTTTAGACTTAAGACGTTTTATAATGTTATATATACTAGCGCTAGTAGCTTTTTTGAGATGAATACTTGAGTTAAGTGTGCTGGGACTCGGTGAGTTAGTGTTGAGATTAATATCACAATTAGGCATAATGTCTTTAACAGCTTTGTCAAATGTAATTGCAAACCCTTCAACAATATCCTTAGTATTTAGTCCCTGCGCATCAAATGCCTTATGTATTGCCTCGTCGATAGATAGTGTTACTCTTCCCATCATTTGATTTATAATTTTATATACTTTCTTAGTATTTTTAAATTCGTCTTTAATTTGATTTATATAATACATATTTCTCTTATTTTCTAAAATTTTATTTGTTTTATTTCTAATTTTATTGTATTCTAGTTTTAGCTTATGATTGTTTGGATTACTTTTCCAAGAACTAAATAACTTGTCTCGTTTTTCACATAGGCGGTTTATATTCTTATCGATCCATGGCACTTGTAAACGATTTCTAGATTTGGTTATGTTGACGCAGGTTTTATTACAAGAAGCAGCCTTATTAGCATTTTGAAGCGCATTACGAATAAATTTATAGATGTCGGATGCCGAATCCATACAATTTGTCAGGTCCCATTTGATATTTTTTAGTTCCTCATACAGGATATTATAATCTACAGATAGTTCCTTTTCAGCCTGTATAGGCACGGGTTGCGCAATGCCAACGCAAGCGAACACAATACCGCGATGATCGGCCAGTACCGTGTCCAACACCACCGAGAACGGATGAAGTGAGGGAACTCGTGCAAAGATGTGATCTATGCAAGATTTAGTTACAGTATTTTGTTTATTTTCGATTCTAGTGAAGTCCGAAATCCCACACATCAGTCCATTCTCGCTGAGTATGTCTAGATATGATTCTTTGGATGTTGAAGTGGATTTAAGATCGATATTTATATCACGATAAGCAAAAGGTTATTTTTGGAAGTAAACTTAGAAATCCAATTGTTCAACTCCAAATTAAATACATTTCTATTTGTTGATGGAGGTCTATAAATTGCACATAATACAATATCAATATTGCTATTCAATTTGATTGTGCCTGTTAAACTTTCAAATGTTTTCGTCTGTTGTTGAATTATTGTGAATTTTATGTGATTGCATAAGTAAATAATAACACCGCCTCCTTAAAAAAATAAAAATGTGGTTGTTGTGCCTCACTCGACATAGATAGGTATAGTGTGTCGCGGACTTTTTTGTAGATATTTATAAGATCTACAATTAATTATAACATTTTATGGTTCTATCTTTTGTAGTTTAGGCAGCGTACGCAAAATAAGTAACTTCTATGGTTAATTTTTTGCAGTTTGTGTCCGAAAAATCCAAATATCTTACGGAACCCTATTTTTTTCCAAAATAAAATATAGTCTATGTTACTTGTGGATAATGTAGCTTTCGAATGGTGAAAGAAGTTTTAAAATCGGTCCAGTAATTTTTGAGCCTATTCATTACAACCAAAAAAACAAACAAACAAACAAAGTTTTCCTCTTTATAATATTAGTGTAGATAAAAGGTATACACTTTTATTTTAGGAAAAAATTTATTTACCACCCAAATATGGTCATAGGAAAAAAATAATCAAAAAAAATTTGTCGCTTTTTTTTGCAAATTTTTCTGTTGCATTGTGTCTGAAGTCGCTTAAACTTCCACCCGGCTTCGTTTTCGGTAGCAGTCTTGATATACCCTGTATATCGCATGGAAAAATGTAGAATAAATATGAAAACAATCTGCCAGCGCCGTCCCCTCACCAAGACCCAGACAAACTGTACAGTTCATTATTTGAAATGATTAAATGTGAATTTAGAAAAGTATATAAATCTAAAACTATTATGGTAAATCAGCCAGTGACATTTAGTGAGTGGGCAACCACTGGTTTATTTAAAAGTCGGAATAAATTATATAATCTGTACAATAAAAGAATGTTCAACCAAAATCCGATTTTTAAGGAATATGTAAAAAATTACTCCAAAGTTTTCAAACGAGCTTGTTCCACAGCTAAATCGTTGTATTTAAGAAATAAAATCAAAATGTCTAACAATAAAATCAAAACTACTTGGAATATTATTAATTCTGAATCTGGTAAAAACTCGGTACGTGAAAGTAACTTTAATCTTAAAATAAATAATAGGAGTTTTACAGCAGATCTGTCATCTGGAAGTAGCAACTGAATTTGAAAGATTTTTTACTGATATTCCCAAAAATACCACCCAACATCTTCAGTCATCTTCGAGGTTTGCGTTATCTATACTTGAAAAACTTGTACCTAAATGTAACGTGGCGTTTGAGTTCTCGCAAATTGGGCCGCAGCATATATTAAAATTGTTTAAAGAAATGAGTTTAAAAAAGACCGCAGACTTGTGGGGAATTTCTGTAATTAATATATCTTTAATCATTGAGCATATAGCACCCCACTTAACAGAGATATTCAACCGCTGTGTGGTATCTGGTGTTTTTCCTGACCTGATGAAACAAAGCAAGGTGGTGCCTCTTTTTAAATCCGGTGACAGCTCGGATCCCACCAATTTCCGACCTGTTTCAATTTTACCAACGCTTAGCAAGTTATTTGAGAAAATAATTCTTACTCAATTATTAACACATTTCAACACCAATAACTTGCTACACCAGAAACAGTTCGGATTTACGAGGGGTCGATCAACAATTGACGCGGGAGTATTTCTCCTAAAACAAATCTATGACGCTTGGGAAGAGTCGCAGGATGCACTTGGTGAATTCTGTGACTTATCTAAAGCCTTTGACTGCGTAGAGCACGACACTCTGGTCAGGAAATTACGCCACTATGGTATCAGGAACCGAGCTCTCAATCTTTTGTCCTCCTATTTGAGCAATAGGGTACAGAAGGTTGATATTAATGGAAAACTTTCTGGAGGATCTGCGGTCACTATGGGAGTACCGCAGGGTTCAATTCTGGGACCTTTTCTATTCCTGGTCTACATAAATGACTTACCTTATCACGTCGGGAATAATCACGAAGTTGTGTTGTTTGCGGATGATACATCATTGACATTTAAAATTAAAAAACAACAATTAGATTTTGATGAAGTAAACAGTGCCCTTCGTGAAGTTGTACATTGGTTTAATATTAATAATTAATTACTTAATGCTAAAAAAACTAAATGTATTAAATTCACACTGCCCAATGTTAGTCAATTATCTACTACTGTAAAAATTAACGGTGAAGAATTGGATCCTGTTGCGTCTACTACGTTTCTGGGCATTACGGTCGACGCTAAACTCCAGTGGGGGCCGCATATCAATAAACTATCTGGTAGATTAAGTACAGCGGCATATGCAGTTAAAACCATTAGGCGTTTAACGGATGAGGCAGCGGCAAGAATTGTCTACTTCAGCTATTTTCATAGTATAATGTCTTATGGAATTCTTCTCTGGGGAAATGCTGCGGATATTACGAGTATTTTTATTTTACAAAAAAGAGCTGTTAGGGCCATTTATCAACTTGGTCCAAGAGTTTCATTGAGAGAAAAGTTTAAAGAAGTAGATATTCTTACTGTTGCATCTCAATATACATATTTATGAAAATTTATTATACAGGGTATATCAAGACTGCTACCGAAAACGAAGCCGGGTGGTAGTTAAAGCGACTTCAGACACAATGCAACAGAAAAAGTTGCAAAAAAAAGCGACATTTTCTTTTTGTTTTTTTTTTCCTATGACCATATTTGGGTGGTAAATACATTTTTTCCTAAAATAACAGTGTATATCCTCTTATTTATAAATAATCTAGGATATAAAAGTGTTTAAATTATTATTTTAGCAATAACTATGGATTTACCACCCAAAAATGACGATATTTAAAAAATCATAAAAAATCATTGTCGCGTTCCTTTGCGAAATTTTTAGTTGCATTGTGTTTGTAGTCACTAAAACTACCACCCGGCTTCGTTTTCGGTAGCAGTCTTGAGATACCCAGTATATTCGTAAAAATATAACTCAATTTAAGCGTAATTGTGACATGCATAGTAAGAACACTAGGAACAAACATAATCTTGCCTCACACGTTACTCGTCTCCACAAGATAAATAATTCTTTTATGGGTCAAAGTGTACGCTTCTTTAACAAGCTTCCCAACAGTTTAAGAGAACTTCCAATTAATAAGTTTAAAAAAGTAATAAAAGCTAAGCTGTGTAAAAAGGCATATTATAGAATTTCAGATTATGTGGAAAATAAAACTGCTTGGGAATAAATTTATCATGTTTTGCATCAAATTGACATTATTGTAACTTGTGACATGAATCATTTTATTAGTAAATGGCGATATAAAAAAAAACAAAAGAAAAAGAAAGAAAAAAAGAAGAGTTCGTGTTGCTGAGGGAGTTTCTTGCGCCGCTTCTTCTTCACAGCTACAACACGTTCCGAAGCGGTATTAGCAGAAAAGGACGATTCAAAAGATCTTGTGAAAGACTATTTGAATAAAGAATATTTTGATTTGATTTAATTTGGAAGATGAGGTTTGAGCCAGGTGACAGGTCACTGAAATCAGGACGGCATGTACGTTGGCTTTCGTGAAAGCTTCAGACAAGTCACTGTAATGGCTGGGTAGGCTTTGAGCATTGACATGGCAGATATTGAAACTATCCAATGGTGATTGGGCAAAGGTATGGCGTATCAGGTCACCCTACCGGTCAGCCGCCACAGAGTAACTGTCGTCATCGGTTGAAGCAGCATCATCACAGGCAGAGTAAAAAGAATCACTATCTGAAGACATATTAAGAATATAAATATATAAAACAACAGATGTTTATGAATAAATATAAATATATAATAAATATAACTTACAGGTATTTTAAAAATATTATCAATTAATAATAATATAAAGACAAGCGTTCCGGTGCAATCTTCAAACTAACTGCACCACCCGCCAGCCAACCAACACACTATGATAAACAAACTAGTACCAATGAGAAAAAAAAACATACAAACAAAACATTTGAACACAATGGAAAAGTAATGAGTATATAGGTACAATAGTCAAATAAAACTTATTTACATCAATCAACACAATATAACAATAACGAAATACGGTAATATATTAAAACAAAACTATTATTTCATGAACGCGAAAGCTGTGAAGTAATCTAAAGGTCGCGCTGGCCGTCGGGAAGTTAAAGAATGAGAAAAAAAAATCACACAATTCGCGATAAAAACTAGATAATACTTTTGCTTTAACGTGCAACACTCAGGTAAATCAAAGAAACCGTTATAAAAGATACATATTAATAGAACACTATTTAATAAATAAAAAAAAAATCAAATGCTTTCTGATTTTTTTCCAATTCCATTCCTTAACCTTTTAAATGCTTTTCAATCAGGCTATCGGTCAGAACGTAGCACAACTATCAATTCGAATCATATAACGGATGACATTATAGTCCCACAAAGTTATCTGACCCGGTGAGAGAGTCGCTGTTGTCGAATTTGGGGCCCTACTATATAAATCCGAAACGAAGTTCGAAACTTCGGACGATCGAAGTTTATATACGATACGAATGTATCTCCTTTGTAAAAGTTCGAATTTGTATAACGTACAACGTAACCATAAGTTTATGGTTACGACCATAAATAAATAACGACCATAAGTATATGTAGGTGCATTCGTATCGTATACAAACTTCGATCATCCGAAGTTTCGAACTTCGTTTCGTTGAATATAGTAGGGCCCTTGGTGTTGCCATTAAAAATACATATAGCAATAAAGTGGGTGAAGTAAGATTTTTCAATTCGATCAATAGTGTCAGGAAAATGAGTGGACTAGTTTTATTTGCATGTTAATTTTCCTTCCCAAGATTTCTAACAAATCGCTTCCCATACCCTTAAACAAGTGTATCTGTATCAGCCCATATACTATATGTCCCACTGTTGGGAACTGCCCTATTCAACAATCGAGAGTGCTATTGAGGGTGGTTAGGCCATATCATAGGCCATATAGTCCACCATGCTGGCCTAATGTGGGCTGGTGGACTTACATACCATAGATATTCTTATAAATCGCTATGGTATGCAGGTTTCCTCACTATGTATTCCTCCACCGTTTTAGTTCGTATTTATTGACTATCAATACACACATGACTCCGAAAAGTCAGATTTGTGACCTGGGATTCGAGCCCAAGACTACCGTGAACATGTTGGCACTTGGCAGCCGCGTTAGGGCCATTTACCAACAGGCCACCACGCACGTAAAGATACATTTTAGTTTATGATATGTGCTTACACCTATTTTACTAGTACGTACAAAATTCTGTTTACGTGGAATTTATTTTGAAAAGCTGACAACACAAGGCTGTGGTGGCAGCTACACGTTGATAATTTTTTTCGAAGGGTATTATTGGTGTCTGAAGACGCTTTATCTTCCTTCGTAAAATCGAATACCTGGAGTCTAACGTTCCTAGCGTCACTTTTTAAAGTTTTTGTCATTTTTCACTAATTTTTAATAATGCAGGAAACATAAAAACATTGAGTAAACAACCAATGGCGGTTATGTCAGTGAGTGGCAGGTAAATTGTCAATTTCAAATGACGTCTTTGTTTCCACTTTTGGCCACCGGGCCAGATAACTTTGTGGCTCTATAGATAGGTTATGTTAAGAGGTTATGGATGGTTAATGAGGAGCGCGAACTGTCAGACGTCAGTGTTGCTGGACACTAACAATTTAATGTCAGCTTTCCCTGTTAACTGCGGACGTTCCACATCTCGACGTGCTATCTCCTTTAGATATTTTTTATTAATAAAATTCACTTTTAAGTTATAAAATTATTCGTCGTAGATTCTGTTCCTAGCAGACACAAGAACATCTACATCGTCCTTGGATGCCGAAGCGTAATCCCAAGCCGTTGGGGTCATCGCAAGCGTCTTCGATGTCTGGTACCGCGGCCTTGATGAAGTGCTCGTGGCGCAGCAGATGCGTGAAGGTGGCCCACGTGTAGATGTTGCAGGAGTTCTCGTCGGGCGGCGAAGTGGACGCCACGCCGCGCAGGAACATACGCGACACGCCGTTCACTAGGCCAGGGAACACCAGCCCACCGCCGCTGTCTCCGTGGCAAACCGCCGTCCCTGACGAGAACCACACAAACATAAGAAATTATACGTACAGTTTGTTGCATGTGCGAGTGCGTGGTGGCCTGTTGGTAAAAGGGCTAGACGCGTCTGCCAACATGTTCACAGTGGTCGCGGGGTTGAATCCCAGGACACACCTCTGACCTAGGAGTCATGTGTGTATTGATAGTCAATCACCACGCACTAAAACGGTGAAGGAAAACATCGTGAGGAAACCTGAATACCATAGCAATTTATTAGAATTTCTATGGTATGTAATTCCGCCAACCCGCACTAGGCCAGCATGGTAGACTATATGTCCTTACCACTCTAAATCGTACTTTCGGTTGTACAGGAGGCCCGTGCCCTGCAGTGGGACGTATATGGGCTGATACAGTTGTTGCATAAAATGATAAAACAACAACGCTGTGGCCATAGTATACCATCAATTGTTATGACAAGGAGACAACTTAACGGAATCTGCTTACAAACGAATTAAAGGATGTTTTTAAAACGCTCGAATCTCTGCATAATGATTTTACTGGTGGTCAGTCTGTCATATGTGAGATGTCGCCTTGGCAGGTACCACCGCAATGTCTATTTCTCCCACCAAACAGCAGTGTAAATACACTCTTGTGTTCGTGTTTGAACACCACCACTCTCAATCGTATTCTCGATTGTAGAGTAGGCCCGTGCCCTGCAGTGGGACGTATATGGGCTGATACAGATACAGATACAGTTCGTGTTTGAAGGCTATTGTACCCAGAGTACCTAACTACTGAACATATTGAAACTTACACATCTTATCTCTCAGGATGGCGAGCGCAGTGGAATGCCCAGCATTGCTTTGTAATCAATGGCGTTGGTTGGTTTTACTTTCCATGAGCGATCGTGTCGCTTGCCATCAGGTGAATGGTAGCCTCGCCATTCATAGCAATAAAAATTGGAGATTTACGCTCACGTAGGTAATATTTACCATTGTTGTAGCCAGCGCAGAACTTATCGCTGGTGATGGCGCTCCTAAAATACACCGGACTTTGTTCAATACAGTCTTCGATGGAGATGCTCGGCAATGAAGTGGCTTGCAGCACCTGCGACGCCAGAGCGTTTGCGCCCGTCTGACCCCAGCCCACAAACTGCGAACAATAACATTGATGATGAAGCGACAGTTCTTATTCTCCTAATCTTATACACTAAATACAATCCGCAATCCAAAAATCCTTTTTTTCTGTTATGATGTCTTATTAAATAATAATAATACCTAATAAATAATTAAGATCGCTGCCGTTTTGTAAAGCGTTCCCAGAGTCGTTGACTGTTCCATGTTCCCTTAGTTTCTTTTCTTTAAGTAGTTGTAATAGAAAGTCTTGTCACTTCTTATTTGATTAGACCAACGGATAGGTTATAATGTGATTTTCCACCGGCTACTTTCGGAAGCAACATTTACAGGAACTCTTTTATGGATACCAGCAAATCCCAGCTAAATTAGGATCTTCAAGATAACGATCTTTAAGAATAAACGAGCTTTTATGCATTGCTAGTATGTAAATCGCACAACTGTATGATACAGGCTGATTGCGCGACGTATTACAGGGTGTTACCTTGCCCAGCTCTCCTTCCTGCAGTTGCTCCTCGTCAAACTCCTGGCTGAAACTCACACACGCTGGCAGAATGAACTCATTGAAGTAGAACCAGTTGCTAATGGTCACTACTGCTATGTCGTCCTGGAAGTTCGCGATACTGCCTTGGTATCGTTTTGGGATATATATTTCTGCAACCTGTAAATATTATATTAAATTACTATGCAACGTGTAATGCAGTTTACGTTTAGAAACAATACTCCTGCTATGGGCATTGTTATGTTTACAATAAGAGAAAGCCTAACTACCGTTTCACATTAATTTATTTTATTAATGGGGACAAAAAACAACTGTTTTTTGTAAAACTAGAATTTTACTGTAACATACAACTGTATGTTACAGTAAAATTCTAGTTTTGAACATAAATTAATATATATAAACATACAACCCACACTATTGTCCATAGATTAACAAAAAGAAATATTTAATAAACTAATGAACGAAGCAAACAATGCATAGGAGTTGAACCTACGCTAACAAAAACTAAAATTTTGGCTTTATAATGAAAATATATCTAAATCTAGAAAATATGCGTTATATGTTGAAATCAAAAAGCAAGTTCTTAGAGTAGAGACAGATTTTACAAGATTCAAGATTGTACGAGTACAAGTAGAGACAGATTGTGCACCTGATATCACCAGTAACAGTGAATTTAATTAAGGCATATGAAATGATCAAGATGTCTTAATAGACTAAATCTATCTCTTTCCCTCTTCAGCCTCAGGAAGTCCACTGCTGAACATAATATGCCTCTGCCAAGGGTCTCCACAAAGATATAGTGTTTGGGCTCGTTGGACTGCTTCTGTATCAGCCCATATACGTCCCACTGCAGGGCACGGGCCTCCTCTACAATCGAGAGTACGATTGAGAATGGTTAGGCCATATAGTCCACCACGCTGGCCTAGTGCGGGTTGGCGGACTTACATACCATAGAAATTTTATAAATCGCTACTAATCGTTGGACTGGACGAAGGAAAATGTTTTCTATATCTCACCTGTCCACAAAGACTGAACTGATAGGGCGGTGATATGTTTTCCACCTTTGTGTACTATGTTCACTATCCGATCAGATTCAAAATATCTAAGAACTAGGGCGTCCAGCAAGATTCAAACTCTCAAGATGGAAACGCACCTTCAGCTCAGTTTTCTGGGAGTCTTTTACAATCTACAACAAGTCTCTTCCTACACTATGGCAGAGTAATAAAAGCTGTCACGCTGTAATAATCATTACTAGTCGAGTAAATGTATGTCTGCGGAGAAATAAAACATTAATAACTCACTTCAGTCCACTGAGCTCCTTTATCCTGGGGATCACTCCAGGGTCTGTATATCTTGCCTGCAGCGACTGCGAAGTGTGAGGCGGGAGGAACACGCCGGTCCATAGTGAAGCAGTGCGCGGCTGGAACATTTAGAACAACTTTTTCACAACTGTTGGACATAGTAGCGTCATCTAAGTGATGAGTGGGGCCAAGATGATCTAGGACATTTGACTTGATGATATTTTGCTAGCCTCTTAAGGGAGAAAGGAAATGAAAAAGTACAGGAGTAGTAAAGGAATATTGAACCTCTGGCAACCTCACACATGAAGTTTGCTGTGAAATAGTGAGACCACCCTGATTGAGATTGTCCATTCTTAATGTAGTCCAAGGTCGATCTGCTAATCTATGCGAATATGCAACGGCGTACATACCCGTTTTGGGAATAACTCATTCGTTATAGGAGTAAAGCCCAATGCCCACAGCTCTCGACCGTGACATTAGCAAATGTTATGTAACTGATCACTGCTTCGATGGCGTAGTTGTACTGCGGTACGGTTACAAAACTGAGGTCTCGGGTTTGAATCCCGGTTTGGGCAAAGTGATATTGGAATTTCTATTCATTATCAGCCCGAGTTAGGAATTTGTGCCCGATATGGCGATAGGCTCGCCACTTATCACATCGTGGGACGGAACATACAAGGCGAAATGTGGGTGCCCTTGCACCTCTGCCTACCCCTTCTGGGAAAAATAATAACAATTCATTACAATAGACCTGATATTACAGTAATAGATAAATCTAATAAGACCGCATTATTAATCGACATAGCTATCCCAAACACACATAACCTCCAGAACACAATATCCGAAAAGCTATCAAAGTACACAGACTCAAAAAACGAAATTAGTCGCATTTGGCATCTTGAAAAAGTTACAATAGTGCCAATAGTCCTCTCCACCACTGGCGTTATCCCCTCCCAACTCCTCGATTCCCTGAAAACTCTACAGCTACCAAAATATATCTATAAATTGATACAAAAAGCAGTTATTTTAAACACATGCAGAATAGTTAGGAAGTTCCTGCAAGTAGATGTAAAAAAATAAAGACCCCACAATGAAACATACCTGGCTTAGGCTCGTATGTTACATTATTTTCCGGTATACAAACTGAGTACTTGTACCTGTATCAGCCCATATACGTCCCACTGCAGGGCACGGGCCTCCTGTACAATCGGCAGTACGATTGAGAGTGGTTAGGCCATATAGTCTACCACGCTGGCCTAGTGCGGGTTGGCGGACTTACATACCATAGAATTTTTTATAAATCGCTATGGTATGCAGGTTTCCTCACGATGTTTTCCTTCACCGTTTTAGTGCGTGGTGATTGACTATCAATACACACATGACTCCGAAAAGTCAGAGGTGTGCCCTGGGATTTGAACCCGCGACCACCGTGAACATGTTGGCAGTCGCGTCTAGTCCGTTTACCAACAGGCCACCACGCACTATAAACTGAGTTCTTACCAAAAAAAATTTTTAATATATTTTTATTGTTTAACGAGAATATACAACTAACAGAACAAAAGGCGTGAGTTTATGTATGTATGTAACTGAGCAACTTCCACAGACACGCTGTTCTTGCCCCCGACCATATATCCTATAGAATGATCTACGACTCAAGCTTAAATTCCGAATAATCCTAATTTTACAAGCTTTCTCGCCGATTTTAGTCAATTTCAGTGTTTCCAAAAATTTTATCTCATCCCGATTTATGGGCCGACATCACATCAAGGCAGTGAGCACTTACCATCAGATGACCTGTTTGTTTGTCGAGCCTATGCTATAAAAAAAACTTTATAACCGTTTTAGTCGCGCGAATCTGAACTATACTACGGAACTTTTACATAAATTATAATATACTTTACACCGACATTGTCCGACCTCGTCTGCGCCTCACTCAGGTCCGTGCCTCTCCAGTCGCACGATGCCTTCCCCTCTAGCCAGCCCCCTCATCACACAACACGGTCAGGAGGGCCGACTGCGGGTCTCCTCTCTCCTGATTTAAGGATCTCAATTCGAGTGAGATCGGCTCCAGACACCATTAAAAGTCGAAACTCGTTTCGTACTTAACCAAGAAGACACCGTTTTTACGGGTCGCTTGGATTGGCCACACCCAGGTATTTTTCCACAACATGGGCTGTCTGGGGTTCTCCCAGACAGCCCGTGTTTGTGAAGGCCATTGTGATATTACAGATAAGATAGTGCATTGTAAAACAAGTACAGCATATGACTGACCTGTCAAGACAGCGTATTTAGTGACGACGGTGGCGCCACAGATCTGCTTGTAGGGCCTGGTGGTGGTGGTGTACAGCCCGGCGTGCCACGGAGCCTCTAGGAACGCAGCCCTCACGCCGCCGCCTATGACAGGGGCGCCGCGGGATCGAGTGGGATTTTTCGATTCTGTCAATACTCCAATACCTACAAAGATAGGGTCAATGTTTTGTACCATTCTTTTACAAAAGCTTTATTTTCTCAAATATTCAAAAAAAAAATCCAGAATACTTTGAAAACATTTCATACTGTCATATAACAGAAAATATATTCACACTTCAATATTGTTATTTTGCAGCGAAAGATTTTTAAACTACCTTTGTATTAAAAAGGCAAGTAATCAGCACATATAAAGGATACCAAAAGATTACACATTTTGTTTATTTTACTAAAATCCTTTTTTTTAATTAGATTTCCTTAAGAAGTATTTTGAAATATTATTTACTTTAAATACCTCTGTTTCATAAAGTAACTGAGGGATAAATTAAATCATATTTTTTATATCACTGTAATGTATATTTTAGTGTCTAGACCTACTTCAGCGTACTTTTATGTGTGTAAAAGAGGAAAATATTAAATAGAAATGCAATCTTAATACTTACCGAAACACAGGAAACCGAGCAAAATATTAAGTGATATCATATTCCTTGTGATTCGCGACACCACTCACCTTAACTCAAACACAATAAAACTATCTTACATAAATGCACCGATAATAATATTATACGCTCACATTACATAACCAAAAAACACGCGAAGATGATGGTAAATCCAGTCTTTGTATGCATTAAAAGCATTCTACTCTTGAATATTTGGAAAGGACAAAAATCTTGCACACCCACTTGGACTGCCAATAAACAAATAATGGTTACCCAAGAAATAACCTTTTCTTAAAAATAATTTCGCTTTGTGTAACTATTTATATATCGACATACAAGGTCTACCACGTTTTATACCCAAGATGTTTAAGTAATAACTGAAGCTGTTATTCATTCAGGTCTATATATATCACTCATTTGCAAAAAAAACGGGCGGTTTTGATTTTAATTCTTCTTTAAAAAAATACGGTACCAAAATGATATTGTGGTTATGTAGTGTGTGCGTGTGGTTGCAGTTGCAGATTTTTAGGATTAAAAATAAACACTAAATACACCACAATTAAGTTTATTTCCGCACAGAAGGAGTGACGAAGAACAGAAACGAATTAAATAAAGTTACAATAATTATTACACTAAGATTACAAAAATCGCGTCGATTAATAGCGGGCGCAAGACGAAAAAACAGTAGCGTGCGTGTGTCGCGTAGTAGTGGCGGACGACTGGCGCGATGACTGGCGCTCTCTAGTATAAGTGTATTATCTATGATAGAGATTAAGTTCTACGTGTATAGACTTGTCATAAGAGCTCTTAAATTGCCTACGTGACCAATAAATACATTTCATTTCACGTATTACATAACTAATAACCACACGAAGATCAGGTCTCTGAACGCATTAAATTGCTAGTAATTTGCTATTAAGCTAGTCAATATTAGAAAAGATAAAAATCTGCTGACTCGCGATGTGCTCCGTCGACAAACACATAATCACTAGGTGCCACAAGCCCATAAATTACGTCAGGCTCTAACAATGTAAAATATCCACAATATTAAAAAACTGATTTGTGATTCATCCGGGTTCATATCTATCCATTTATACTTAATAAAAAAAAAACACTCAATCTTTGATTTCAACCTTGTTGAATAACAAGTTTTATGAGGCGTTTTTCCTTTTAAGGAAGCAAATAATTTAAATCTGGCACAATAATTAGAGGATTCTTTTATTCAAGGATATATTTTTAAGGTTTGTTTTTAAGTAAGTTCAGTTTATGTCACTGGTCCTGGGAGCTGGTCCAAAGTCAATTTCACTGACTTAATTCAAGAACCGGTCGCCCCCCTTAACCATCGGATCTCCGCGTGAAATGTCCTGTCCACGACAGCTTCTTCTTGCTAATCCACTGGGCTGTGTCGGAAACTTTTTTCTCCTCTGGATGTCCTCATTTCTGTTTCGGTTTTGTATGGAAATACCAAGACCTCCTCTATAGCTCATGGTGATTTATAAGCGTTATAATTAATGAATGAAGAATGGGAAAACACTTGAATCCTAAATAAAATTAATAAAACGGTTTCAATCATTCTATGTCTTAATTACATTAATTATTTATAAACTCTTAAATATTTTCATCACGCATTTGGCACTCTGTTACTTGCAAACACAAGAACATCTACATCGTCCAGGGTCGCCGCCACCGTAGCGAAATCTGAGGCTGGAGGGGTCATCGCAAGCGTCTTCGATGTCTGGCACCGCGGCTTTGATGAAGTGCTCGTGGCGCAGCAGATGCGTGAAGGTGGCCCACGTGTAGATGTTGCAGGAGTTCTCGTCGGGCGGTGACGTAGACGCCACGCCGCGCAGGAACATGGGAGTCACGCCGTTCGCCTCGCCGGGGAACACCAACCCACCGCCGCTGTCACCGTGACACACCGCCGTGCCTGCAAACACCAGAATACTACTCGCAAACCGAATCCAGGGATCATACGCTTAAGTCACATGGCATTGTACAATTCACTATATTTATCGTATCCAAGACACCAGCTTGGTCCATATAATCCACAGCAGTTGCTTCTTCACCATATCAATAAGACACGTCCCGTAGACCAGAATTTTGGACAGTATAGAATTGAATTGACTGCCTCGGTAGCGTAGTTGTACTACGGTACGGTTACAAAGCTGAGGTCTCGGGTTCGAATCCCGGGTTGGGCAAAGTGATATTGGATTTTTCTATTCAGTATCAGCCCAGAGTCAGGAATTTGTGCCCGATATGGCGATAGGCTCGCCACCTATCACATTGTGGGACGGAACATACAAGGCGAAATGTGGGTGCCCTGGCACCTCTGCCTACCCCTTCTGGGAACAAGGCGTGAGTTTATGTATGTATGTATGTTGAATTGAGATAATTATGTAGTGGAAGGGAGGAGACCTATATTCAGCAGTGGACTTCCTGTGGCTGAAGAGAAAAAGAAGAGAAGAAATATCTTGAATGCAAGCGCACATACACACACTAGGTTATACGTCTTCCATTCGTTTATTTTATTTTTGACAGTTCACGCCTATAAAGTACGACATTACAGTAGAACAATATTTTGAAATAAAAGTAGATACTTTCTTGACGGGTAACGCCCACTTAGAGTTGTGCCATTCGTAACGAATGACCACAGATAACAAAAACGATTTTGAATAGAATCAATCAATCGGAATCATTTGAAATAAAATTACATTAAAATGCTAATGAAAACAGTTAAACGTAATATAGTACCCAATATTAGGATCGAATGTATTTGCTGCAAATTAATTAATATGAATAAAGGTATACGTATTGAAGTGACTTTTAATAAGAGTTTAATTTAAAATAATTACAATGATTACAACGAAAATAAATGTTTAGTACCTACTTGTAATAAACAGTTAAACCATGTTGGAATTCATAGTACTTTAAGGATTAAATAATTAAAACAACTAAAAGGTAATTTGTTAATATTTTTATTTATAAACAATCGTCTGTTTCGTCGGAATCGGCGTCGTCGTCACTCGTATCCCCAGTAACACTAATTATTAATGAGTGCATGGGTAAGTTGTCAAATGCGACATCGCGATCCCAATCAGACATTATTTCTTTCTTCGTCTTATCTACGACACTCGCCCAGTTATGAGGCGTCACATTTTCACACGCATTTTTAAGCAACTCCAGCATTTTGTTTGCGGTGAAAGGAGGAGTTGTATTTATTCTCGCAGCATATCCTTTCACTTGCGCCCATATTAGCTCTATGGCATTATACTGGCAATGATATGGAGGAATTCTAAGGACGGTGTGCCCATGTTCTGCAGCCATTTCATCTATAACGTATCGTTTAGGCTGCTTCCTCATTTTTAATATTTTAAGTAACTCTACTTTTAATAGGGACTCGTCCACCTCCTCGCCATTGTTACGGAGCCAGTTTATTATTTCATTTTTTTTACTGGCTTGCGTTGGCATTTTGTTAATTTGCCGAGAGTGATAGGACGCATTATCTATAAATATTGTTGATGGCTGTTCGAGTGACAATAACATTTCCCGAAACCATTTTTCATATACTTCGGAATTCATTTCTTCGTGGTAATCCCCTGTTTTCTTTGATTTAAAAGCTAACATAGCATCTTGCACAAATCCTTTTGCGTTTCCTGCATGACAAATTATAATTCTTTCACCTTTTCCCATTGGCACTGCGGTCGAGGAGCTAGCAGTGTTGTCAGTCCAAGTTTTTGATACCGTGTGATTCGCATTGAGCCAAGTTTCATCGGTGAAAACAACATTCGACCAGTCTTCTATTTTTTAGCTTGTCTTAAAAATTCGCATCGATACAAAGCAACATCATTGCGTTCCATCAATATTTTTCTTTTGTCACATTTTTTGTATTGGAATCCAATCCTATTCAATACCTTCGCCAAAGAAGACTTTTGACCACGGAACAAGCCACTAGTTTTCAGAGATTGTACTAGGTTATGTAAAGTAGGAATCTCTTTTCTTTGGTAATAATCGTATATATGACGACGAATAGCATCACCATCAAAACTGTCAATTGCTGTCACTTTAAAGGGCTGACGTTTTTTCTTAGGTGTAGATGGCTTGTTTTGTTCCATGCCACTACTGCCGTAGCCTTCTTTAATTATTTTTGAAACTGTTGGAGCAGTAATACCTAATGCTGCTGAAACACGGTCTCTGATTTGAGTCACTGGTATAAGAGGTCCACCATTACGGCTTTCCCTTTCAAAGTACTCATGAAGTCGCAACACAAACTCCCTTGTCTGTCCTTTAAGCACCTTTCCTTTAGGCATTTTGAAAGTGAGCAACAAATTGAGAACATCGTACCTGCCTTCAGGTACGATGTTCTCAATTCAACCAAATGTAGGAATTCACGGGTAAAACAATACGGAGGAATATAAATACTCAACTCGACGTATGAAAAATGTGAATTAAAATTCAGCGAACGGAAAACACTAGCACGGGCGCGGGCGTCTCGTTGTGAGTGACCACAAAATGGCGGCGCGCGTCACCTGTCTGCCCAGTGTTGCCGTTTCACAATTTGTTTTTAACAACATTACTATTGCCGACGGAAGTGATAAGAATATTAACTTAACATGAGTAAATGGTTTATTTTAATATAATTATTAAATCAAGTAACTTAAATATCCCTGAAGTTTTATAAAACAATGCATGGAGCAAAAAATAAAATATGTATTAAATCGATTAAAACTTGTTCAAAAATAAAATCGTTTGTTATAAAAAATTGATTCGATAACGCATCAGGCCATCACTATTTGATTCAGTACTCGATGTGTCAAAAATAAAATAAACGAATGGAAGACGTATAGTAGGTTATATTTTCTTGTTGAGTTTGATTGTTAAGTTGGCGTCCGTTTAGTTGATCTCCAAGCTGCTTCAAAAGCATAAAGCTCTCACGAATATGTTAAAGAATTGATGGAAAGTATATTTACCATTGTTGTATCCGGCGCAAATCTTGTCGCCGGTGATGGCGTTTCTGAACGACGCCGGACTCTGCTCTATACACTTCTCGATGGCGACGGTGGGCACTGTGATGGATTGCAGAACCTGAGACGCCGGGGTGTTCGGGCCCGTCTGACCCCAACCCACGAACTGCGGCAGATAACAACGAAACTGGTGATGAAGAAACTTGTACATCACCGCTTTAAGCACCAGCATTAAGAACAACTTTGTTAAATGAAACCCGGCTAGACTTGGCGCTCCATCTTAGACCAGCGGGCAGATATGAAGAACTGTTACAAGCTTAAGTCTTATTACACATGAATACGCTAAATTAGCGAATTAGTGAAACGTCATCTTTGGTTATTAAATTATTGTATAGTAAGTGCGTAGTGGCCTTTTGGTGAACGGACCAGACGCTGCCTACATGTTCTTGCTTCATGGTTGTCGCAGGTTCAAATCCGATGGCACACCTCTGACTTTTCGGAGTTATGTGTGTGTTGATAGTCAATCAACACGCATTATAACGGTGAAGGATAACATGGTGCAGAAACCTTTCATACTATAGCGAATATGTAAGAATTTATATTGTACGTTAAGTCCGCTAACACGCACTAGTCTGGTGCCAAGCCGCACTAGGCCAGCGTGGTGGACTATACCGGGTATATAAAGACTGCTACCGAAAACGAAGCCAGGTGGTAGTTGTGACTACAAACACAATGTAACTAAAAATTTTACAAAGAAACGCGAAAATTTATTTTTATTATTTTTTAAATATTGTTGAGTTTGGGTGGTAAATCCATAGTTTTTGCTAAAATAATAATTTAAAGCCTTGCGTACCATAGCGTGTTTAAAAATAAAAGGATGTACACTATTATTTAAGAAAAAACTATGTATTTACCACCCTACTACGACGATAGAAAAAAAATAACAAAAATAAACGTCGCAATGTTTTGCACATAATTTAGTTGCATTGTGTCTGAAGTCACAAAAACTACCACCCAGCTTCATTTTCGGTAGCAGTCTTGATATACCCTGTATGACCTAATCACTTTCAATCGTATTTTCGATTGTGATACTGATGTTCGATTTGGATACTGAGTGACCTGCAAGCAATATTTTTAATAATTACAAGCTGTTTACCTTGCCTATTGCTCCTTCTCGGAGCTGCAACTCGTCGAACTCCGGGTTGAAGCTCACGCACGCTGGCTGAATGAAATCATTGAAGGCGAACCAGTTGAAAACAGTCGCTATTGCTATGTCGTCCTGGAAGTTCGCCTCACTCCCTTGGTATCGAGGCGGTATGAAAATTTCTGCAACCTGCACATATTAGTAACGAATAAAATGTACACCCAACGGTCAGACATCTACTGCTGATACGCTAAAATAAAGGTGGAAAGGTGCAGCGTGAGTATCCGAAACTACACGAGACTTTTTAATCGCCAGCACCCAGAAACTTTTTTTTTATTGCATTGAATGGCGAGACGAACATGCCGTTCATGCCTGATGGTAAGCAATATAACCGCTCATAAACAGTAGTAAAACCAAACAACACCTTTAATTACAAAGCAATGCTTGGCATTCCACTGCGCTCGCCATCCTAAGACAAAAGATGTTAAGTCTCAATCTGTCCAGTAGTTACTCTGTCTACAATCTCCTTCAATCCGAAACCGAACAGTGCATTTACACTGTTGTTTGGCTGGAGAAATAGACATTGCGGTGGTACCCAGGTGGCCCCTCACATATGACAGACCTACCACGAGTACCATCAGTGTAACTTCCTTCATCATGAAGGCTGTCGTAGGGAAATTTCTTAAATATTTAATGCAAGATAGGTACGAGCAAAGGAAACATTACTTCCGAGAAGACGAAACACTACTAAACTAGGCTAGACTGCCACAAGACTTGTTACAAATAAGCCAGTACCACCCATCGGCAATCCGTGAGGCAGCGGCAGCGTAGATCTAATTTTTAAAATTGCTTTATGTAAGGTATCTTCACAAGCACGATAATCACAGAAAATGCAATGCCGTACGTGGTTTCGACTCGCGCACCTAATGGCCCCAGCAGTAATAATTTTGGTTGGTTAATCCTTGGTTGGTTTAAGTCCTTGCAACAGAAAGATCGAGTGAGAACAGAGCATAAGACTCCATAGCTGTTGCAATAAAAGTCAATGGACAATAAGCAATTATGAGCAGATACAGTCCTGTACAGATCTTTGGCTGATACTCTATGTATTAATTTACATTACATTAATCGGTATTTTTTCTAAGTCATTATGTTGCTTTAATTTAAGCGCCTACTTTGTCTTCTCTCTGCAATCCAAAGGTCGACTGGCAGAAAATGTCTCAGGCATCAAGTCCGCCTTTATACAATGAAGAAGTATAAATAATACAACTTAATGATGCCTCACTTTAGTACGGTGGGCTTCTATGTCTTGCTGGTTGTTCCAGGGTCTGTAGATCTTGCCTGCAGCCACTGCGAAGTTCGACGCGGGAGGAACTTGCCGGGTCTTGGTGAAGCAGTGCGCGGCTGGAACGAATATAATAACGCGCTGTATTAATTAACTTTTGGGGTCGGTAGAGTGCTACCACATAAGCTGAACAAATAGTAATAAAATAACCAAAATCCAAAACACGATCTAGATCACAGTCTAGATCACTATCTAGACTGTGATCTAGATCGTGTTTCGATCTAGATCACATCTATCATCATATCATCGATCTAGATCGTGATCGTGTGCAAATATAATAAATAAATAATAATGCCGGATGCCCAATACCCCTTTCCTGTATCCTTCTTTTTCATTCCCGCTCCCCTCCCTATTTGATGTGCCGGCAACACATCTATTCAAGGGTTGTTGATATTCTTGGATGGCAGTGCCCACTTACCATCAGGTGTCTTGTTCGCTCGTTGATTAGGAATATCCCTGTCTTAAAAAGTGAAACTAGAGATAATCTACTGGATCTGGTTAAAAAAATCGGTGTAACCACAAATACACCTATTGAAGAATCCCACGTACGCGACGTCTTCCGCCTAAATTCTTATAAAGGTCCAAGTAAACCTATAATTGTTGATTTCACTACGGCTATATATAAGGAAAAACTTCTTTCCTCGGTCAAGATGTACAATCGTACTAATAAGGATAGAAAGATCAATACGTGCGATTTGCAGTTGCATGGTCAACCTGCACCTATTTTTATTACAGAGTGTCTCACTCAAAAGGCAAGAAAAATATTCTACGCAGCTCGGGAATTCTGTAAGCAAAACGATTATGATTTTTGCTGGACTGCCTACGGCAAGGTGTTTATTCGAAAGAGTAAAGGAGCCCCGTCGCGACGAATTGATTCTGAAGATACTCTGGCTAAACTGCAAACTCAAACAACATTATGACTGGAAACATTGTTATTGTTTTTATATTTAGCTTTTCTCGTTTTTTCATTAATTACTAACTACATTAAATGTAAATTCAACGTCATCAAATACCAAAAAATAACTCATATGTTACAAAATATATATCATATTTACGATTTTACCCTCATAATTCATATTTTATTATATTGTCTACACAAAGAACCACTTTATAACACACTCACAGACTCATTCACATCTATTGTCAAAGTATACACTCTTCACGCTATTTGGATTTGCATCTATAAACAAATTACAAATAAAATTCCCTTTGGTTGATTTATGTGATAGTATAGACTCAGTGCATAAGTCCAACTTTTACACTTGTTCACCAGAAGAACTTACAAATAATATTAATATATCCGGGAAACCTTTAACTATAATGCATACAAACATTCGTAGCATAAACTGTAATTTTGATGCGTTAACTATTCTTTTAAAAAGAATATGTTTTGAGTGCGATATTCTTGTATTAACAGAATGTTGGTTGAGTAAAACACTGATGATACCGGAGATTTTGGGTTATGCAGTGTACTGTTCGGATTTCAATAACCAAAATGACGGGGTAATTATTTATGTTAAATCAGAAATAAAACACTCTATATTAAAACCATCTATCTTAGATTCCAATGGTCTCATATTAACCCATAATAATGAGTATGCTATTGTCGCAATTTACAGATCACCTTCACATAAACAAGCTAACAACTTTTGTAATAGTCTAGATACTTGCCTTAATAATTTAAATTCGATGAAATCAGTCATTCTACTAGGTGACATAAATATAAATATCGCTCCGGATAATTGTGACCCAAACAGTAATATGTATTTAGATCTCATGGCACATCACGGATTTTTGCCCACACATACCCATCCAACTCGTTACAATAGCTGTATTGACCATGTAATGCTTCGATCAGATAGAACTTCCTCAACATACATATTAAACTCATTAATAACAGACCATGCTCCGACAATATTTTGTTTGGATTGTAAAATTAAAAGGCTGTCCTTCAAGAAAAGGTCATTGAAAATAGATTTTACGCAACTTACACAAAAACTTGCAACCACTGACTTTGGTCTTATCATTGGTGCTTCTGACGCAAATGTTGCTGCTACTACCTTAATCGGTAAGATTTCAGAAACGATTACTGCTTGTTCTAAAACTATAACTATTCCTCATCGTAAACGCTCCATTAAACCATGGATAACTTCGGGACTGGTTAGAAGTATAAGACATCGGGATAAATTGCATATTAAATCGAAGCAGGAACCTAATAATGCCATACTACAGGTTACTTACAAAAGACATCGCAATTTCTGCAATAGTCTTTTGAAAAAAGTAAAAATTGCATACGTAAAAACGGAATTTGAAAATAACAAAGGTAACCCAAAAGGCACCTGGAATGTAATAAACAGAATTATAAGTTTAAAACAAGTATCCCCTCCACCTAATGAACTGTTAAGTTTGACTCAGAATCCAGTAGATTCGTTAAATTTAGTTAATGATTACTTTGCCCAGATTGGAGCAAGACTTGCTAATAATATTGTGAAAAATAAAGGAAACCGTTGTATTATTATACCTAAACTGTGTGAAAACTTACTCCAAAGAGACTCAATGGCATTATTTGAGACGGACTATAGGGAAATCGATTGTATTATTAATGATTTAAAAAATGATTCTGCTACCGGAATTGATAATATACCGACTAAAGTCATAAAGAGTTCCAAATATGCTTTAATTTCCCCTATTGTTAGTATGTGCAATTTATGTATGGCAACCGGCATATTTCCAGATATCTTAAAAAGGGCTTTAGTACATCCAATTTTTAAAAGTGGCGACAGAGGTGATATAGGAAATTATAGACCGATTTCAGTTCTGTCCGTTATCTCTAAAATTCTTGAAAAGGTAATAAATTCTAGGCTTGTTAAATTTCTTCAACGAAATAATATAATTGCTGAAAACCAATTTGGATTTATTAAGGGTAAATCAACAGAGGATGCTACTTTATTGCTTACAGAAACAATTGCAAAAAATCTTGACACGAAGCAGAAAGTTATAGGCGTATTTCTCGATTTATCGAAAGCATTCAATACTGTCTCTGTGCCTTTACTGCTCCATAAGATGGAATCGGTTGGTATACGCGGGATTGCTTTGGACATATTCCGTTCCTACCTCACAAATCGCACCCAGTGTGTTAAAATAGGAGAATATACTAGTCAACGTGCTTTTCTGTCCTTTGGAGTACCGCAAGGAAGTGTTCTTGGGCCCACTCTCTTCCTGGTATATATAAATAGTTGATGTAGAAAGCAAATACCAAATTGTAATATCATCACTTATGCAGATGATACTGCTTTGATTGTACATGGGAGGGATTGGAAAGAGACACAAAATCACACAGAGGATGCACTTAGAGAAATTAAGAACTGGCTTGATGATAATCTCTTAACTATCAACGTAGAAAAAACGAAATACGTCGCCTTTGCTCTCCATCCTAACTCACATCTACCAGTTAACTTTAAAATTCAAGTGCACACGTGCAATCCGCCTGCCATTAATTGTACATGCCCCGAACTGGTTGGCGTAACTGACATTAAGTATCTGGGACTTTTAATTGATAATACCTTGAATTGGTCAGCGCACATAAATAGTCTTACATGTCGAATTAGAAAATTGATGCCAATATTTGGTAAACTTAGATCCTCTGCTGACCGTGAAACATTGTTTTGTGTTTACTATGCCCTTGTCCAAAGCATTATTCAGTATTGTGTCGTTGTATGGGGAGGAATTGGCAGGACTGTACTTTTACACCTTGAACGTGCTCAAAGAGGGATATTAAAAATAATGCATAAAATGCCTAGAAGAACCAGTACAGAGCTCCTTTATAGGGAATGCTCAGTTCTTACTGTTAGACAATTATTTTTTATGTCGGTCATTCTACGAAAGCATAAAAGTTTGAAATTTGTATCAATAACAAGATGAAATAAGGACAAAGTTTGTTCAGTTGTTCCCCATCGAACGACACTTGCTCGTCGACAGTTCTACGTTTTTAGTAACTTCATATACAATATTGCAAATAAGCTCGGTATTTACCCCTTACCCTTAGCTAAGTGTAAAGAAAAGGTTCAGAATTGGCTATTAAATTTAAATTATGAGGAAACTGAATCAATAATATATCATTAAGGATTGTTACTACTGTTATGATTCTACATTTCATATTTAAATATGTACCCATGCAGCAACTACGCACTATATTACTAACACACACGCACACTCATCCACCCACCCACTAAAACACAAACTCACACACACACAAATGCTTTCATTTACCTACACTTACGCAAATATTCCTTTATCTTAACATATGAGTTATCTAGATATGTATATGTATCTATATTTATATATATATATATAACATTATTTTATTTTATATTTGTTTTAACCATAATGCACTTCTAAATTATAAATATAATATGTGTTTGTAAAACAGCTCATGATGGAAGATGCTGACGACTGTGTCACAGTTTTTACTAGTATAGTCGTCAATGAATACTTTTTCTAAAATAAAATTGAGCTGTAATTGTAATGTATCCTAATATTTAGATTAAGAGAATTTGTAATAATCAAATGGAAATAATAAAAATTTATTATTTATTATTATTATTATTTATTCATAGAGTGCACACCATCAAGATAATAAGCCCAAGAACGTTATTGTAAAATTCAAATCGCGTATTATCCGCGATAACCTCATCTGTTATCGTCTATCTGTTGTCTGTTGTTGTGGGACGTATATGGCCTGTCTGTATCAGCCCATATACGTCCCACTGCAGGGCACGGGCCTCCTCTACAATCGACAGTACGATTGAGAGTGGTTAGGCCATATAGTCCACCACGCTGGCCTTGTGCGGGTTGGCGGACTTACATACCATAGAAATTTTTATAAATCGCTATGGTATGCAGGTTTCCTCACGATGTTTTCCTTCACCGTTTTAGTGCGTGGTGATTGACTATCAATACACACATGACTCCGAAAAGTCAGAGGTGTGCCCTGGGATTCGAACCCGCGACCACCGTGAACATATTGGCAGTCGCGTCTAGTCCGTTTACCAACAGGCCACCACGCACTTACCAACAGGCCACCACGCACATTAGTGCCTACAGGAAGATAAAATCATTGAAATCCGACCAGTTATCTATGCCTGGAACCTCGGTCCCAATCTATTTAAATGAACACCTAACCCTTAAAAACAAGGATTTATTTCGGAAATCTAGACAAGCTGCCAAAGAGAACGGTTATAAATACGTATGGATTAAAAACGCAACGATTCTCGTTCGTGAACGGAATGGAGGACCAGCCTTCGCTATTCGCTCCGAGGCTGATCTTAAGAAACTTATCAAGCAAAGTTCTCAACGTAACTAAGTTTAATTTCACTCTTGATGCTTCCTCGCACCTATTAATATTTATTTATGTGATTCCTATATATAATTTAATCTATACTGTAGTTAAAGCTTTGCCATTTATCTATTTATATTTTTAGTTGGGTTCCTACTTTTAATAATAAAATCATTACCATTTAAAAGTGATGTAATTCTTGGCTGTGTTATTTTATATAATTATTATCAAAAACTGCTTCAAATCAAGTTATGCAGTCACCAAACTTGTTATACTCCTCTAATGATAATTTATTATCGCTGTATATTTATGTTCATATTGTACGTGAAACGTCATATTCATAGTGTAAATCTGTATTATTTTAAAAGTAACCATGGCTCCTAATATTGTTTTATACTATCAATACTGTAGAGGAATACGCCCAAAATTACATACATTATTTATGAACATTCTATCATGTTCTTATGACGTTATCATACTGACTGAAACTTGGCTTATTCCAGAAATTTTGGATAGCGAATTTATTGACGACCGTTACCTCGTTTTTCGGCATGACCGCGATCGATCCATTACTAATAAACGCGAAGGACGCGGTGTTTTGATTGCTATACTACGACAGTTACATCCTACTACAAAAATTATGCTTTTTCGTAATTGTGAAATTGAACAGATAATTATTTCTCAACACTAGTAAATGTTATGCAATATCCTTTACAAAACATAAAAACAAAATTAATTTCAATTACACTTTAGCCACCGAGATTCTTACCAACGTTAATTTGGTAAAGGATTTGGGTGTCATGATGGACCCAAATTTACACTTTGATTCCCACATAGATTATATTGTCAATAAAGCTTTTCGTCAGTATGGTTTCGTCATGAGATCTACATCAGACTTTGTGAGACCTTCTACTTATCTCCTGCTTTATAAAACTTTAATTCGTTCTCAACTAGAATACGCTGTACAGATTTGGAACCGACATAAAAAAAAATATATTAATCAACTTGAGAATGTTCAAAAAAAATTTTTACGTGCCATGAATTATAAATGCTGTAACACGAAAATTTCATATAATTGATTATTGATTGAATAATAAGTGATTATTAAACCGATATAATATTTTGAGTTTAGAAGCGAGACGATCACTGCTTGATGTTATGATGCTGCATCGTTTGTGTAATAATAAGTATGATTGTATAGAACTTACAAATAAGATATATTATAGAATACTAAGAACTGTGATTAGGCGAGGGGTGCGCGTGCCTCAGTTATTTTTCACTAGTTCATGTAAAAGTAATGCCGGGGTACGTGCACCAATCCGCCGTCTATTAAATAGCTACAACTCACACTTTGCTAATATTTATAGGCGATCTTTGCCTATATCAGGATTGGCCATAGCGTCTCGCGTGGGTATGTGGGCGATTGAAATAATCTTACAGCGAGATTACAAACAAAGTTATTTTAATTCGGAAGTATTGATACGTTGCAAGGAACTATAGCGGTTCGTCTGAGACGTGGTGCACAGCTTCTCACAATCCCAATTTTACTCCTCCAGAATCATCACAACGCTCCATGACAACGCTCCATCGACCAGACGCTCCGCTAGACTGACAACTGCCAATCTTGTTCCTTCACAACTCAATAGATGGCGCCAAGGATGCCAGCGCCGTCACGGCCGGACTGACATGCGACCGTCCTCGGGCGCTTCGTTTTGCAATCCTGTAACAATCACATAAGTACCTATAGCCCTCCTTGTCATACAACCCGCTCGTCCTACCTGACATTCCTGTAATACATCTGATGTTTTCACTACCACAAACCAGTTTACTAGTTCTATGCACCTCAGATAAATGGAAAGCGTGCGTCCCTTCGACTACGCATAGACCGGACGGCACCCTTCACTCAATCTCAAAATGTTAATCGAAATAATGCGTCCCTTCGACCACACATGGACCGGACAACACTATTCAACCATCCAGACTGGACCGGACGGGTGTGTCCTTTCGACCATGCACACGTGCATGGACCGGACGACACTGTCCTTTCGACCAGTGTAACTCACACGCCTGGACCGGACGGGTGTGTCCTTTCGACCAGCCCCAAGGGCATGGACCGGACGACACTGTCCTTTCGACCAGCATAACTCATAAGCCTGGACCGGACGGGTGTGTCCTTTCGACCAGCCCCAAGGGCATGGACCGGACGACACTGTCCTTTCGACCAGCATAACTCATAAGCCTGGACCGGACGGGTGTGTCCGTTCGATCAGCTCGAAGAGCATGAACCGGACGACACTGTCCTTACGACCAGCGCAACCTCGTAACTCACAAGCCTGGACCGGACGGGTGTGTCCTTTCGATCAGCCACGACTGCATGACCCGGACGACACTGTCCTTTCGACCAGGTTCAAACACAACTTATCCTTAAAAGTCACATAAGCATTAAAAAGGCACACGTCTCTATTCGTCATGGACTGTCGTGATCAATAATTGCATAGTCAGAGTACTTACTAGTATCAGAGTCTGCGGTCAATGTATCAAAACTACTCTATCTGTCAAGGCGTTCCATACTGAATTCTAAGTCTACCGGCGCCGTCTCGGCCTCCTCTTCGCGTATTATACTGGTACTAATTTCAATTAATCCCTCATGACCTCAGGGTACTAATCGTATGTTTTCAGCATATTTAAGGGTACGATTTGAACCGGATATGTTCCTTAACTCGTAGGGTCATTATCAAGTACAGCAATTATCACGAAAGGACCCCTAAATTTTTGTCTATTTTAGCTTGTGAACGTTCGCTGCTTTTTATAAAAATGTAATCACCTTTAGAAAAAGGTTTAAATACAGAGCGACCTCTATTAAATTTTTAGGCAAGGGACTACCGGAAACCTTGAAATCATTTTGTAACGTGCAACTTTTCTGTACAAGATACATTCCGAACACTATATGATTGCCCAACTGTGTCAGGGAAACTATTATTGATGTATTTGTTAATTAAATCCTGGATTCGGGTTACGTTTCTGTTCTACAGAAAGCCAGCCTTGATGCAGTTCAACAAAATTAACGGTTTTGTTTGTTGGGACATAAAAATGTTTGGAATGTAGATGTCTTAGATGTACTAGGATTGGGCAAGGGATTCCTTGAAAGATAATCTGCATGTTCCATTCCACTACCCTTGCGGTATACGATATCGAAATCGTAGGCCTGCAGAAATGCCCACCAGCGATGAACATGGGGGTTAGCTCCTTTTTGGATTTCGATGCCTGAAGTGAGTTGCAGTCCGTAAAGACTCGAACCCGGCGGCTATATAAATAATGCCGAAAATGTTCTGCCACTCGTACAACTGCCAGTGTTTCCAGCTCGTACGAGTGGTATCGGGACTCGATTTCGGAAGTACGTCGGCTAAAGTATTCTACGACATGGGGAAAATTGTTTCTCATTTGTATAAGGATTGCCCCATATGCTAGCATCGCAATGAAATCCGACAGGCAACACTGAGTCGAAGATGTTTAGGACAAGTTCAGAAGTTAGTATGCCTATAATTTTGTTACGGATCTCCTCGTGCTTTTTGTTCTATTGGATTGGGCCTTTTAGTTTTGCTAACTGATATAATGGGCCAACGATGTTTGTGTACCCAGAAATAAATTTCCGGAAGTATGAGGCTAGGCCGAAAAACTGTCGAACTTGTGTAACCGTTTTTGGTGGAGGAGAATCTAGGAGTGCTGTATTTTTTGGAAATTTAGCCTGACTTTACCGCCTTGAATGGAGTAACCTAAGAAATCGATAATCCACTTTATAAACTTACATTTATTTAAGTTTAACGAAAACCCAGCAGCAGACAATGCGTCTAAAACTTCATCAAGGCGTTTCAGACCTTCAGGAATACCGCTGGAGTAGCATAAAACGTCATCCATGTAAATTAAGGGTTTGTGCTTCAGCTGATGTACGGCTTTAATGATGCAACGTTGAAAAAACTGATGGGGCGTTACGTAAACCAAAGGGCATCACAACATATTCGTATTGACCCTCAGGAGTAACGAATGAAGTCTTATTAATCGAATTTGGATGGATCGGAATCTGGTGAAAACCTAAGACCATATCAAGTGAAGAGAAGTAACATGCACAGCTAAGCTGATCTATTTGTTCATCAATTCGGGGAAATGAGTAATGCTCAGGTCGCGTGTTACTATTGAGTTCTCGCAAACGGTAACGAACTCTCCCGGATGACACCCGCGTCAAGGAGCTAATGAACTTTTTTTCTAACTATTTTTTTCTATCGGAGCTAGTCTATAATGGCTCCTATGAACTATCTTATTTGCGTTTTTTAATTCGATTTGCAATACTCCTGTTGTTACGCGTCTACCAGGGACACCTTTCTCAAAATTGTCAGCATACCGGTTCAGTAGTCTAACAAGCTCCTGTTTATCATCGCCCGTTAAATTTGTGTCTATTTGAGATAAGTCTGGCTTACTGATATTCAATTCACAATAAAGTGTTTGTTCTGTGAATAAAAATACAAGGTCATCGTTATTAATTTGAACGTTAATACCGGTTTCTAAGATATCCCTCCCAATTATAACAGGGTCTCTAAGACAATAATCAGGAACTATGTGAAATGTTAAGGTTTGCGAAATTTCGCCAATGATTATTTCACTCGAAATTTGAGAAACACTCTCTCACTCATTTCGTCATGACCAATACCAGTGAGATACACAAAATTCTTAATTTCAATGCCCGGGAATTTACCAAAATAACTTTCTTCTATTAAAGAGCAAAACGAATCACTATCAAATAAAAATGGGTCAGACTCACCGGATGACGTCCTCAGTGTACCTCTCGACATTGGTTGCATACACAGATTGACCTCCTTATTAGTGACAGCTGTTCCACCGGTCTTTTTTTCTGGACAAGTCGGTGCAAGATGACATGATTTGCCACATGTGAAAAAGGTCACAGTTCTTTCGGGTGTACGTGTTGAACTTAAAGCACCTTGTGGTGTTGTCTTCATCATAGATTCTTCTTGTCGCTTCCTGCAGTCAGCTTGCCGATGTCCTGGTATACTAAGCCAATGACATTTCCTAGGGAACCTAGTATCCAACAGTCGAGGTCGTTTTAATTCACATTATTGTATGTCGGAGATATTCAAGCGACGCGACGCTTTAGAGAAATGCCACCGAGAATTCTAAATAATTGAGTCTTGGTCGTAATAGTATGCGCATTCAGTTTGCGGTGAAGTTGACCATCCTTTTGGCATAAAATCAATATCTCAAAACCTGTCACGACCTCTTCTATCAATTGCATCTTCGGTTTATGTTCAATCATAGTGCGTAAACGTATACCGGCTTCTGCTGCGATTTCTTTAACTCCAATGTGAAAACGAAGTACATCATCAAAGTAATCTTGATATGTCTTCGGCTGACAAAATGTAGCTATTAAAATTCTTTCACCGTGTTCCTTGTCAACATGTCCAAATTTAATTTAGTCCACAGATTTAGTCAGACAAGAAGCTGCGCATCCTTTAAGTACACTCGTAAGGGCATTCAGTAATTTGGCCTTTATTTTTGATAATAAGTTCAGTGACTTTGCACCAACCTTCTATTTCCGCGTCTGGGTCATCTGGATTAAATATCATCAACTGCACAAACTTAAACTGAGCACCCGTACCTCTTGTCTCAGACGGGGATGCAGTCAATACTCGTGTAAGTAGTGCTTCCATAGTACTCAACAGCTTCATGGCACAATTTTCATCTGACGGCATTTTATCCTTCCATTGTTGCCCTTCGCATCCCACTTCTGATATAGGCGATCTTTGCCTATATCAGGATTGGCCATAGCGTCTCGCGTGGGTATGTGGGCGATTGAAATAATCTTACAGCGAGATTACAAACAAAGTTATTTTAATTCGGAAGTATTGATACGTTGCAAGGAACTATAGCGGTTCGTCTGAGACGTGGTGCACAGCTTCTCACAATCCCAATTTTACTCCTCCAGAATCATCACAACGCTCCATGACAACGCTCCATCGACCAGACGCTCCGCTAGACTGACAACTGCCAATCTTGTTCCTTCACAACTCAATAGATGGCGCCAAGGATGCCAGCGCCGTCATATTGATATTTTCTCCCTCTCTAATCCAAAATTGAAGGAGATGTCTATTCTTGAAATAACTAAATAAATTCCTAAATAGCGAGTATTCCGCGTTTATCCGACTTTCCTAGTCATTAATTTTATCTGTCAATATGTGGACAATGGTGTGGGCTGTATGTTTATTTAATTTTATTATTAAGTTTATATTTTTATTTTAATGTTTAGCATACTGCCGTTTTTTGTCCCTTTTAAATAAAATAAAATAAAATAAAATAAAGAGCGACGAAAATACTCGCTAAGGGAAGCAGCTGGTTGATTTGCCCTATGTGCTGATATGATTAAATCTTCACTGCCTTCTTCCGCGGAACGCCTATGTTCTTCAACTGCAGTGGCAATAGTTTGTATATGTTCTGCATATATTACTATGTCCAGCGTTGCAGCGCTGCTAGCGATTTAAAGTAGAGGGCGCGCCGCGCGATTTTTAAAAGTTGCAAAATGGCAAATTGTTCTTTTCTTAACTTTAATCGACAAAAGTAGATAGTTAATAAGTGCGTTTACAAAGTCCAGGGGGGGGGGCAGCTGCCCTCCCCACAAGGTGGTCAGACGACCTGGTAAAGGTCGCGGGACGTCGCTGGATGCAGGCTGCCTCCAACAGGTCACTGTGGAGATCATTGGGGGAGGCCTATGTTCAGCAGTGGACTTCCTTTGGCTGATGGATGGATGGAAGACTGATTTCACTAAGAACTAAAGCTAAGAGTCAAATCCGCAATTACCTCAGGCAATTACTCTGTTGTTGGTGATGACCGGTCACCGACATGTTAATTAAGTTTGAGGAAAAAATCCTTCGTATTGCGTATTTGTTTAATGTATGTCTGGGGGATGGCCCTTTGTGTGGTAAATAGGGACCTAGAGCTTCCAATAAGTCTTGATGTTTGCTTATTGAAAATTGACATAAAAACAAAATACTAGACGAGCATGTCATTCGACTGATGGTAAGCGATACGACCGTTAATGGACAATAGTAAAACCAAACACCGTGAATTAATTACAAAGCAATGTTTGGCATTTCACTGCGTTCGCCATCCTGAGATATAAGATGTTAAGTCTCATTATGTCCAGTAGTTACTCTGGCTATAATTTCCTACAAACAGAACACAATAGTGCATTACACTGTTTTTTAGCAGGATAAATAGACACTGCGGTGGTACCTACCCAGGCGACGTCTCACAAATGAGAGACCTACCACCAGTAAGGGTAGGGATTCTATTAACTATACTATTAAAAATTGTATTTCAATTAAAGTAACAACTTTTCTTAAAAATATTAAAATAGAACCTTTGTGATATTGAACAGTTAGCAAATCATCATCAATCATCAAAAGCACGTAGAAACTTGCTGGCCTAAAGATATCAAGTATTTTTTTTTCTGTTGCAGTGAATGGCCTATTTCCACATTCATGTTTACTACTAACAAATATTAGGTAAATATTTACTGACCAACATTAGTACCCCAGATGCACTACATGTCGTGGAGGACCGGCAAGCCTGGCCAGATATTTTGTCTCAATGCAGCTAAGACTGCTCTTTTACTCTCCTTTCTCTTATATATCCATCCAAAAGTTGCCTGGAACAGATTGCTTTGTGCAATAAGATCACCGGTTAAATTTATTGTAAATTTAGTTTTTTTCTCGTGTACAATAAATAATACCATAATGATTATCATCATCTCAGCCACAGGAAGTCCACTGCTAAACATAGGCCTCCCCCAAGGATCTCCACATTGACCTGTTGACCTGTTCGAAGCGGCCTGCATCCAGCGACTTCCTGGAACTTTAGCCAGGTCGTCCATCCACCTTGTTATAAATAATATAAATAAATACAATAAATAAATTTTCTGAAGAAACCATATACAATATTGTTTTTGTCTTTCGTGTGATATTGCAGCCGTTTTCCTTTAACTGATGACCTTTAATAATCATAATAAAAAACTATTATAAAAAAAACATGTTTTGGAAACTGCGCTATCCGAATAGTATTAACTATCAGTTATATATGAATACTTTAATATACTACATACCAAAAAAGCTTTTATTTTTGTCTGCATTAAACAATGACTTAAAAATCATGTAAAAATGTGGGACATATTATGAAAAGAGGCTAAAATATTTTTCTGACTGGTCTCATTCCACAGTTAAAAAGAATTAACCTGCGTGACTGTGAGGTATTTTATTTCTCATTTCTAACTACGAGTTCTAACATAGAGGTTTGTTGAGCAAAGCGCATTATTATAAGCGAGTATTATAGATAATATGTTCCGGCTCCTCTTTAAGTGAACTGTTGATTTTATGTGTCTAAGTACCTACTAAATTACATATTGTGACTTTACTTTGAATTCAACTCATACGAGGAGGAATGGAAAAATATATTTAAACTTGGTCTGAGTAAAGAGTGACTGAAGAGAAATAAAAATTAATCTTATTCCCTGCTAAAACCTCCATTTCGCCCGATCTTCGACAATTACAATTATAATTCTTTTTACAATCAAAACTTCATATTATTTTTTTAAAGTGATAGAGCCAGGCTGTTTTATGTCATGACTCAGCATGAATGGGTAGGCTCGTCCGAGGTGGTACCACTGCATCACTGTAGATCGAGGTGAAGCGACAGGACTAAGTATCTGATTGTTGGCTAAATTTATTTCTCTATAGGTCCGATATACAACCCTGGTGTTACAGATCACAGGCGCCTCGACCCTTTAGAAACAAAGTGTCAAGAGTTCATATGAGCCATGAGGTAACACATGAAGTGTGTGGGCCGTTTACCACTCCCTCAAAACAAGCAAGCTTCATTCTTGAACCCATGTTACTCGCTAAAATAAGACGAACATGCCGTCAAGTAAACGTCACTACAAACTCTACATATTCAAAATAATTCATGAAAATGAATAAGTGAATAATGGAAAAACAATAAAATACCAAATAAATAATTTTAATATTATTATGTCTATGTCTTATTCACATAATTCACTATTAAACTCTTAAAGTCATTCGACATTTAGCACTCTGTTACTTGCAAACACAAGAACATTTACATCGTCCTTGGTCGCTGCCGCCGTAGCGGAATCCGAGGCTGGAGGGATCATCGCAAGCGTCTTCAATGTCTGGCACCGCGGCCTTGATGAAGTGCTCGTGTCGCAGCAGATGCGTGAAGGTGGCCCACGTGTAGATGTTGCAGGAGTTCTCGTCGGGCGGCGACGTGGACGCCACGCCGCGCAGGAATATGCGAGTCACACCGTTTGCCTGGCCGGGGAACACCAGCCCACCGCCGCTGTCACCGTGGCACACCGCCGTGCCTGCAAACACCAGAATACTACTTGCAAACCGAATCATATACATATATCAATTTCATACACGCTTAAGTCACATGGCATTGTACAATTCACTATATTTATCGTATCCAAGACACCAGCTTGGTCCATATAATCCACGGCAGTTGCTTCTTCGCCATATCAATAAGACACGTCCCGTAGACCAGAATTTTGGACAGTATTGAATTGAAAGAATTATGTAGTGGAAGGGAGGAGACCCATATTCAGCAGTGGACTTCCTGTGGCTGAAGAGAAAAAGAAGAAAAGAAATATATTGAATGCAAGCGCACATACACACACTAGGTTAGTAGGTTATATTTTCTTGTTGAGTTTGATTGTTAAGTTGGCGTCCGTTTAGTTGATCTCCAAGCTGCTTCAAAAGCATAAAGCTCTCACGAATATGTTAAAGAATTGATGGAAAGTATATTTACCATTGTTGTATCCGGCGCAAATCTTGTCGCCGGTGATGGCGCTTCTGAACGACGCCGGGCTCTGCTCTATACACTTCTCGATGGCGATGGTGGGCACTGTGATGGATTGCAGAACCTGAGACGCCGGGGTGTTCGGGCCTGTCTGACCCCAACCCACGAACTGCGGCAGATAACAACGAAACTGGTGATGAAGAAACTTGTACATCACCGCTTTAAGCACCAGCATGCTTCATGGTTGTCGCAGTTTCATATCCCATGACACACCTCTGACTTTTCGGAGTTATGTGTGTGTTGATAGTCAATCACCACGCATTATAACGGTGAAGGATAACATGGTGCAGAAACCTTTCATACTATAGCGAATATGTAAGAATTTATATTGTACGTTAAGTCCGCTAACACGCACTAGTCTGGTGCCAAGCCGCACTAGGCCAGCGTGGTGGACTATACCGGGTATATCAAGACTGCTACCGAAAATGAAGCCAGGTGGTAGTTTAAGTGACTACAAACACAATGTAACTAAAAATTTTGCAAAGAAACGCGACAATTTCTTTTTTTTTTTTAATATTGTTGAGTTTGGGTGGTTTATCCATAGTTTTTGCTAAAATAATAACTTAAAGCCTTGCGTACCATAGCGTGTTTAAAAATAAAAGGTTGTACATTATTATTTTAGAAAAAACTATGTATTTACCACCCTAATACGACGATACAAAAAAAATAACAAAAAAAAATCGTCGCAATGTTTTGCACATAATTTAGTTGCATTGTGTCTGAAGTCACTAAAACTACCACCCAGCTTCGTTTTCGGTAGCAGTCTTGATATACCCTGTATGACCTAATCACTTTCAATCGTATTTTCGATTGTAGAGGGGGTCCGTGCTCTGCAGCAGGACGTAGGTATATGGGCTGAAACATACATACATTTGGATACTGAGTGACCTGCAAGCAGTATTTTTAGTAATTACAAGCTGTTTACCTTGCCTATTTCTCCTTCGCGGAGCTGCAACTCGTCGAACTCCGGGTTGAAGCTCACGCACGCTGGCTGAATGAAATCATTGAAGACGAACCAGTTGAAAACAGTCGCTATTGCTATGTCGTCCTGGAAGTTCGCCTCACTCCCTTGGTATCGAGGCGGTATGAAAATATCTGCAACCTGCACATATTAGTAATGAATAAAATGTACACCCAACGGTCACACATAAATCATAGTACATAATGCTGAAAATACAGATGCAGTGGTGCAGCGTGTGAATCAGAAACTACAAGATACTTTTTAATCCCCAACACCAAAAACTTAACAAATATTTGTGAGGCACTCAAAGGTTTGCTTCAGTCTAACTTCTTGCATCATGGAGTGTAGTAGAGATTCTTTCTACATTTAGTTAAAGATGGGTATGGAGTGTGGACAAATGAAATATTACTTCCATATATTATGGAATATGGAGTATTAGCGCGTGGTGGCCTGTTGGTAAGCGGACTAGACGCGACTGCCAACATGTTCATGGTGGTCGAGGGTTCGAATCCCAGGGCACTCTGACTTTTCGGAGTCATGTGTGTATTGATAGTCAATCACCACGCACTAAAACGGTGAAGGAAAACATCGTGAGGAAACCTGCATACCATAGCGATTTATAAGAATTACTATGGTATGTAAGTCCGCCAACCCGCACTAGGCCAGCGTGGTGGACTATATGGCCTAACCACTCTCAATCATACTGTCGATTGTAGAGGAGGCCCGTGCCCTGCAATGGGACGTATATGGGCTGATACAGATACAGACAGATATTATGATAACATTTCCGCAACTACAAGACGTGCAAAAACTAAGCCAGTACCACCCATTGTCAATCCGTGATGCACCGGCAGCGTCCAGGTATTTTTTTAAATTGCTTTACGTATTTTAAAACACCGTCACCATCACGATGATCACGGAATATGCAATGCCGTACGTGGTTTTCACTCCTGCACCTAACGGCCCTTAGCAGTAATCATTTTAGTTACATAGTTAATCCTTGGTTGACTTAAGCCATTCCATCAGAAAGATCGAATGAGAGCTGAGCATAAGACTCCATAGGTGTTGCAATAAAAGTCAAGTGACCATAAGCGATTATGAGCAGATATAGTACAGATCTTTGGCTGATACACTATATATTAATTTACACATTAATCGGTATTTTTTCTAAGTCATTATGTTGCTTTTATTTAAGCGCCTACTTTGTCTTCTCTCTGCAATCCAAAGGTCGACTGGCAGAAAATGTCTCAGGCATCAAGTCCGCCTTTATACAATGAAGAAGTATGAATAATACAACATAATGATGACTCACTTCAGCTCCCTGGGCTCCTATGTCTTGCTGGTTGTTCCAGGGTCTGTAGATCTTGCCTGCAGCCACTGTGAAGTTCGACGCGGGAGGAACTTGCCGGGTCTTGGTAAAGCAGTGCGCGGCTGGAACGAATATAATAACGCGCTGTATTAATGCTATGCCGTGGCATTCCGTTTGGTGAGCGAGATTGCCGGATGCCCAATACCCTTTCCTTTATCCATCTTTTTTCTTTTCCGCACCCGTTCCTATTTGATGTGCCGGTAACACATCTGTTCAAGGGTTCTTGATATTCATGGGCGACAGTGCCCACTTACCATCAGGTGTCTTGTTCGCTCGTTGGCCTGATCCATGCAATAAAAAAACACGATGCAGTATATAATCAACTCACTGCTCCATATCGGTATCCAATACTTTTATGAACGCCTTTCGCTCAACACTATTATTTAAGCTGCTGTCATAGGCATCCTAATTATAATATAGTATTCAACTCAGCATCAGCACTAACCTGTCAAGACAGCGTATTTAGTGACGACGGTGGCGCCACAGATCTGCTTGTAGGGCTTGGTGGTGGTGGTGTACAGCCCGGCGTGCCAAGGAGCCTCTCGAAACGCAGCCCTCACGCCGCCGCTTGAGTACTGAGGCTTATTTATCCAGTCTTCTGATACTCCAGCCCCTGAAACAATTCAACAATAACGTTGTAATGGAGATAATATATATTATTAGATGTACTTATGTAAACTAAGTAACTACTTATATTAATCAATATGTAACTGAAATATATTAGTACTTATCTGGCACTCAGTGGTTTCACTCGTACCTCTATTCTCCCGACATCACATGGCGACCCATTCCAATACCATATTTGGGAGGTAAAAACTAAACTGTGCTGTATAACAGTGTGCGTCAATATGGAATCTATTAGATATTGCGATACATTCACGGAGTGCAGAACAGACACGATATTTAAATAAAGAAAAAAATGTGTCAGTTCACGCAAAATAAAGAAGAGGTATTCTTGGCGCATAATGCAGCTGCAGGCGACAACCACGAGGGACTTTGTATTTGTATTTGTACTGTACCTCATGTATAAAGGATATCAGCAGCGTCAGAGAAAGTGGATAAGAGAAGAAATGCAGTGGGTGTCATTGATGATTGAGAAGCTTTCGAATGTCGGGACGAGGACCCGGCGCTCAGGCAGCAGCAGCGGAATAAGTGAAGCGGAATAGGCGGAATAATATGCATATAAATAGTTTATATGATAATTTATCAAAAATAAAAACATATTTAATAAAAATTGGTCTAAAAAGAACGAATAGGAAATATTATGATTAAAAAGTTTCAGGAGGCAAATGCTGTACGTTTAAAGTATAATAAGGCGTTAAATGATATTATTTATGTTTTAAAGAAAGTAGATGAAAAAGAAAAAGTAAAAATAGAACTAATTTGTGCTTCTAACTGTATCAAGAAATTATAAGTTGTGCAATCAAGTAACTGAAGTAAAAATTGTTGATAAAGCGGAGACATTTAATTTTTAAAAAGTAGCTTTGAGCTTGTTACCAATTATGTCTGATAATGTATCAAATACAAGACAGCTTATTGATGGCATAGAATATTATGATTTGCTTCTAGATTCGGCATCTAAAAATAAATTAATATTTTTCGTACTTAAACAAGCTAAGGGAGATACTGAAAAATATAATATCTTGAAAAAAGTTAAGCAGTTTGCAGTAGGGTTACGAAATCGTAGAATCAATACAATCATTTCTGCTAAAGAATTTGACTCATTAAAAGATGCGATATAGGTAGCGATTGATGAAGATACTTCATCATTACCATCAGCTGATGCTATGACATTAAACCGTTATAATTTTCGAAATTTCAGAGGTCGATCAACATACTACAGAGGTCAGCGAGGTCACACCTTTAGAGGTAGGAATATTAACCCGTATCAAGGTTATGGCAGCTACACACAACAGCGCAGTCCTGTAGACGCATGGGCGAGGAAGAGGCAGGAACCTACGCGACAAAATCACAGGAATTTCAGGGGTAAGAGAAATTTTACTAGAACACACAATAAAAGATGCACTGAATAGGTTCACCTACAAGAAGAACCAGAATCAGGTAATAAGTCAGACACTAACATAAATTCTGAATTAGATAATACATCTTTTTGAGACTAAACATCAAATATTTGCCTGCGATAATAGTAATTGTTTAGTAAATTTGACAGTGAATAATGTTTCGTATTCATGGTTAGTCGACTCAGGCGCATCCATATCAGCTATAACATATAAACATGCTTTGGAATTAGACATTTCAATCCATAATAGGAATCTAAATGTAAATGGACTGTACAATCTATTGGATATGTATGTTAACAGTTACGCGCTGGAGATGAAATTGTAATCTCTCATGATGACTCATGATTTCTATGTTTGGAATTCTTTACCATGTAGGGCAAATGGTATTGACGTGACTTTTTATAGAAGTTTGGCTCTATTTTAGATTTTATTCATAATACACAGTAATACAAATAAAAAATTTACATTACCTTTAATTTTATGAACAGAAATTTTATTATTCCAGCTAGATCTGAATCAATTCATTATGTAAGAATCAATACGTCAGAGGATCGTGTGATATCAACGTCAGAGTTGTGTAAGGGTGTATATGTTGCGAATCCACTAGTTTCTCCCATTGATAATAGAATACCTGTATATGTAAAATATCAACATAATAAATCATTTGCAAGCGGGTGATGATTCCCCGCATTTTATAGTAATTTCTGTGACTGATGATTATGATTACAATGACAATGATATAATGAAGACACGCGGGGCATTTTTTGAATAAATTGACTTTCTAATATAGTATAGAGGTGTTAGAAAAAAGCTCTCGGAAACCAAGATGAAGAGGGTCAGCAAAAAAACTATCACGGTGTAAAAAAATCATTTTGTACAAGGTTTTATTAGCATTATTCCATTTTCGTCATGTTAGTACAAAAAAAATATAGTTAAATAAAATTATAAGTTCATTAAAAATACATCACAGTGCTAAAAACATAAACTGATAGAAAAACAAAACTATTAAACGACCGAGCGTAAATAATGCCAATAAAATGTTGTAAAAACTTGTTTCTTTTTTTTACTACCAACTCAATCAACTTCTAAAGGTTTCCTTAGTCGTAACTGTACTAATGTGTTGACTTGACTTCGTAATATCGACAAATGGACTATAATAAAATTAGAAATTATAAATTATGTGAAAATACAGCAATTATATACTTACGAAAACACACGAACAATAAAAATATTAACAACGTCATATTTTCCTGCATAGAATGGTACACAACACACAGCCTCGAGTCATCACCACACAATAACCACAGCCCGTAGATGCAGTATTAATATACGTAGCCAACGTCTCATTCGAAAAAACTAGTTTCTTTTCTCCTGTTACTTGAAAAAGGTAGCACTTGCACAGCGTAAAGTCCCGACTATTCTCAGCAGTGAACAGCCAACAGTCGTCACATCTTTACTCGTCAGACGCGTCGCCGATCTGACCTGCGATTACAACATAATTTTTATACTCAGTTACACAACGCAGCTGAAGGTTAAGTGCAGGGCAGACAGTCCGCCGGTTGTCTTAAAGTTTTTGCATTGCATAGGTCCGGTAAACAGGTCACCTAATGGTAAGTGATCACTGCTGTCCACGAACAACCATAACGTTCATGGTTTTGTCACCCGCTTTGCACGGAGGGAAGTGCGCAATAATTTATTTCCAACTCTTCTTATTCATGTAACTTTCTGATTATTGTCGTTACGGGTTAAAGAAAAATTAGACATTCCAGGAGACTCGCCGAGCTTCAATGCTCGGTGTCAAACATTGCGTGCCACTGTTGATCCTGACTTACAGGAGTTACAGTAGAGGGTGTGGCGGCAGTCTCCAATCTCGCTCACAGAATGAAACGCGACATGAAAGCCGTCGTTACAGGTCGGTCTCCTATGGGATAGTAGTACCACCCCGGTCGACACAATCAGCCAGGATATAACACAAACGTCCTGAAATGTGTTGCACTAGATTTTCCAACACTACGGGTTCCTCCTATCGTGTGGGCTGGTCGTTATCCAGGACGATACGAATATCGTACATTCGAAATGGCTTCAAGTATCAATTTTTATTTTACCTGTACCTATTCTACTTTAACCAGTTTTTCCGTCAGCGATGACAGTCAAAAGAGTATGAGAGGTAAATCCATTCGTTTACACCTAATAACGCAAGTTGATAACAATTCATAAACGATATTAATTGCGATATCGATAAGTAGACCAATAGGAACAGAATTATCGACACGCCCCGATTCTGATTGGTCTATTGTTATCAATCCTTGGATCGAGATTAGGATCGGTTATTGATTTCACCAGGTCGATTCTAAAGCGAAAAGTAGATCTGCAAGTACTCCGTTGTTGTTCGTGACCGTTCACCGACATGTTAATTAGGTTGAGGAAAAAATATTCAGTATTGTGTATTTACTTAATGTGTTTCTGGGGGATGGCCCTTTGGGTGGTAAATAGGGACCTAAAGCTTCCAATAAGTCTTGATGTTTACTTATTGAAAATTGACATAAAAACAAAACAAAATACTTGACGAGCATGTCATTCGACTGATGGTAAGCGATACGACCGTTAATGGACGGTAGTAAAACCAATCACCATGAATAACGAAGCAATGTTTGTCATTTCACTGCGTTCGCTTTACTGAGATTTAAGATGTTATGTCTCATTATGTCCAGTTGATACTCTGTAATTTCCTACAAACAGGAACACAACAGAGCATTTACACTGTCGTTTGGCGGGAGAAATAGAAACCGCGGTACCTACCCAGGCGACCTTTCATATATGAGAGACCTACCACCAGTAAAGGTCTCGGGATTTTTGGATCTGATTTGTGATGCAACAAACGTTTGATATGCTACAACTTTTAAGAGCGTATACACCTTGCGCGCAAAGTCAACTATAGGTATTTCTTCGTTAATTTCACGCACACATAAGCGACCAAAGCTGTGTGCGTAGAGCTGCCGCGTCGACTCGCTATACAATCGGCTCAAACAACTTTGATCCGTGCGCTTCAAATATTCAATTGAAATGTAACTGTAATATAATATCATAAAAATATTTTATTTGCATTATAAGTAGACAAATATTACTGTGCAAGCAAAGAATAATACAAATTTAGATACTAATCATATTTTCGTTCTTATTACATTGTTAAGTTGCATTCAAATCAGTGTTCAATCAGTAGACACTACGGACGTTTTATTAACCATTTCGTGTTCGAACACATAAATAGTGTTAGGGGCCTTACAACCTCTTACAATTACGAAATTTATTTAATTTTATATTACAATACATAACATAATTTAGCCTCGGAATTACATCCCATTATATTACCTGAAACATAATTTATACTCACTACAAAATCATTGTAGGTAATAAAAATAATTAAATATTTTACTACCAAAGTACTAAGATGTGGTAATCGCTGTCCGCGCGTGGCTATTTTTACTACGCACGGCAAAAATCGACTGCAGCTAGGCCGGAGCGACGAGCGATACGTCCTCCCTCTAGAAGGCCTTGCGGCGGTCTGATTTGAGCCACGTCGGACAGCGTGTTTTATAGTGGTTTTTAAAATATTTGTAGAAAACATGAAAACTAATTTTGTTGAAATATAAAAATGGTAATTTATTGATAAGATCTTCTTCTATTATAATATGCAATTGCTATAAAAAATTATGTACGATAAGTAGGTGAAAAAAAATATGTTCTTGACGAGAGTTTCTGAATAATTTCGCATTGTTTAAATTTTTATTTTTCAGGAACTAAACACAAAAAGATTATTTTTCTCAGCAAAATCCCTCCATAAGGGTCTTATTAGTCTGATAATATTTTTATTTTCATCTTATATTTAGTGGTTTCGGATATCTTAAGCTTTTAAATTGCCATTTAAAGCCTAAATAACGAAACTTGTGTTCAGTAATCCTTATAGTACTCACAAATTATCCATCAATCTATAATGTTTTCCACCAAAATCCCTAGATGACAACCTTTTCTAAAATAAATACTAATCATTTTTCCTTTAAATTGTTTATTGGTGGCTATTAACTCATTTGAAAAGTCCTGTTTTTAAGCCAAAAAGCGCGCACAGGGTATAAACGCTCTTAACTATACATCTACAAATTGTATTACAATAAAAATAAAAACTTTCGTTCAAACTGCTCGTTTCGTAGTAGGTTGGCAGTAGTTATTGGCTGTATATTAAGTGTCATAATTGCTTAAGTTATTGTTCTGAGGTCATAATATACGTAAGTTTTCCTCATTGATATTTACCTTTGATATTCAGGTTTTGTTGTTGATCGTCGGAATGAACTTGACACGGCTCTTTGCATTGATAAGGTGTAATGGTAAACAGAGGCCATCATGCATTTGCCATCATTCAAAACATCCTTATTGAAAAATGCGTGTTGTTTAAAGAATTAAGTACATCAAATGGACGGTGACTTGAACAATAGGCCGATTTCAGACACATAAAATCTACAGGTGATTTAAAGAAGAGCCGGAACATATCGACGCTGGAAAGCAAACACGCAGTAACTGACACTTAGCGCATTTTTCTTTTATAGCGTCATTAGAATCAGAAAATTTAAATACGTCGAATGGTCTTGGTCCCGTAACTGTATGAATAATAATAAAAAAAAGGATTTTAAAAAATAGCCTTTTGTTGTACCTTAAAACGCTGCAAATAGCAAAAAATCTGGTGTTTTTTTTTAGTTATATTGATTAAAACAATTCATTTGCCCGTAAAAAAATAAGCCTATCACTTACATCACCAGTAATTTCATCTCTAGAGCAGGTTACTGCATTCTTGCTGCTCGACAATTTAGATTTTTTGCGTTTACACCATTTAGAGGGTGATATTGTTTTAAATGGTGGTGTTTGCGACAATTTGCACGGTATTAAGTATTTATGGTCGTGATCTTTACAATATTTACAAGTATCCAATTTAACAAGTTACTTTCATTTACATCATTACTATAGATTGTAGCTTCAAAACATCGCGGTTTTATGCCTAATGATCAGCGCGCCGAACGGCGGCATTCATTAGATGCTTACGCCCGGCTTTAGTGCGGGTTGAGTAACAAAAGTGATCGGAGGTTTTGTAGTAAATATTTATTTATTGAAAAATAGCGCGCAATAACACGAAGTCTGAGTTTTTAATGACTTGTGCATTATGTAAATTAAAAGCATCATATCGGCATATTACCACGGAGCATCCAGTCGTAGCCGATGTTTCACATGTGAGGTTCGAGGTTCGACCACTGTAGGACTCCGCTCGTCGGTGCCACCCGTCAGCACTGGGATAAACTATGCACCTTTTAGATAGGAACGAATACACCAGATACCGCAGATAAGGTGGCACCACGTGGTACCGCAGTGCCTCTACGATTCAGGGCTAGGACAAGGTGTTGAATGCGTTGGCGATGTCAAGTGACACCGCCACGATGCAATTGCCTCGGGCCACTGCCTCATCCGCATGTACCTTCACCCGCAAAATCGCGGGGATGGTGGATCGGCTCCTCCAGAATCCGCCAGGTCTAGACCGACCATAAGCTAACGCGTTGGCGGGCGTCCGACATTTCGCTTACCTCTACGTGGCCGGTGGCCTCCACTCTAGAACCTTTCGGTATCAACGGCAATCGGTTCTACGCGCCATGTGTCTGGCCCACTGCCACTTCAACTTGCTAATTCTATGAGCTATGTCGGTAACATACTATCTTCACACAAATAAAATACAAAATTTTCTATAAAAATATTTTATTCATAATCTTATTATTATATGTATTAACAATTATGAGTCGAAATACGCCGGGAGATCGTGTTATTTCAAAGTAAATTGCGTTTTGTTCTTTGCTTCATACACATACTAGAGTGATGGTTAATTTTTATTCGTCACCTTCGATCACCGTCACATGTAAATTAAATATATCAGATAAAAATAAGCTTGTGTTGTATTTAATAATACTATCCAATTATATCAATTATATATTTACTCAAGATATAACTTATGTGACTGTAAAGGTTATACGCCGATTAAAAATCGGTCTTAAATGTATCAAAAGCAGCCTAATTACTTAGAATTAATTACAGTATACACTTAAACTTGTTGGTTTCTTAAGTTCAGTTATTAGAAATAATTAATGACAAAGTGTACTTTTACTCACAGAATTGGCTCTTGACTTATTTTTATTATTGTGTACATCGAAAGGTTGCGTTATGCATAATCATGCCCGGAAGAATGTTTATACCCATGTAGTAATAATGAAATTGCAAATGTATAAAAATAAATAAATAATAAATAACACCCAACAGTCACATACATAGTCCTGACCCCACGCTAAGATCGAGTCTTGTGTCGTGGGTATCAAGAACTACGAGAGACTTTTCGTTCTCACAAACACCCAGACCCGGAAGAAATATTTGTGGGCTGCACAAACATTTCTCTTTGTGCGGGGATCGAACCCGAAAATTGGTGGCAGGAGTAATATAAAAGGATGCAACATGCACGATGTGACGTCGTCTTCCATAAGGTGCACGCGTGCGACAGAGAAAACGAGTGTCCTCACCAAACTATTAAAAATACTAATCATTTTACAACCAATTTTGATGCTGTTTTCAAATCCATGTTTTTTATAAACAAAACTTTTTAGGAACCATTACATACTGCTCAAAATCCAACCTTGGACACAACCCTATTATTATGTTTTGTTGAAGAACTGGAATGCTATCACATGCTGCAAAAATATCTGAAGAATAGTTTATATTTTGCAGTATTCCTGTCTTTATATCGATGCAAGACAAGAACAAATTCATAATGACAAGCAACGTTCATAATGACAAACAAGATTGGACCAATCTTGTTTTTATTATTTATTAACGATATAGGATTAGCAATTCAAAATTGTAAATTTCTTCTTTTTGCGGATGACTTAAAAATATATCGTACAATCAAATCTTTGAACGATTCTATAGAAATGCAGGATGATTTGAATAGGATATGGCAGTGGTGTGACACAAACCGTATGGTTCTCAATGTCGATAAATGCTATGTTATACAGTTTACGAGAAAGAAATGCCCAATCCGTTGCAAATACCAACTGCAATCTACTATCCTGTCAACCGTCAATGAAGTACGTGATCTAGGTGTGATACTGGATAGCAAATTAACATTTAAATCGCACATGGATAGCGTTGTTAAAAAATCATTTTTTCAATCATTGTTTTCTCAAGCGTAATACAAAAGCATTCCATTCCTTGAATACAAAAATAATTCTGTATAACTCGTTAGTAAGAAGTCATCTAGAATTTGCCAGTGTTGTATGGAGTCCTCAATATGCAATTTCTTCTCAACGTATTGAAGGTATACAAAGGGCTATTACTAGGCATTTGGCCTTCCTGAGTCCTGGCATTTCACACAGGTGCCCATATAGTGAGACTTAACTTCTTTAAAATGAAATCTCTCCAGCAGCGTCGCGTGATTAGTGAGACTATATTTTTGCATGGTATGGTAAACGGTAGATATGATTGCAGTGATATTTTGCAACAGATTGGTCTATCAGTGCCGTACAATTACCCTCGTAAACCAATAACCAAAATATTTTACACAGCACATTGTCGCACTAATGTTGGTATCCATTCTCCCATTGTAAGAATGTGTAAGTCTTATAATGGGTTGTGTGCTCAACATCCAGAATTGGATATATTTAGCGATTCATTGCAAACACTCAAAAGAAAAATGCTGGAATCATAGTTAATTTGTATATAATTTTTTTTTCATTTTTGTTTGTATTACTTCAACTACCAATTTTTTATGTTTTTTAATTTTTAATTTGATTTGTAATATTATCCTTAAGTTAATTTTTATATCTTTCTTTAGTTTTGAATTAATTTTGTTTTGTTTTTATATTCTATTTTGTATGATTATTATTAAGTGTAACTAGCCATTAATTATTGTTTAAATTTTCACTCATTTTAATATTGTTTTTATTGTTGTTTATTATTATGTTTACCTTATTGTAATTTTATTTTATGTTTTGTATGGAGTTAGTTTCCTGTTACTCTTCTGTGAAATTGTTAAACCTTATAATTGTTATGTTTACCAGTAAAATTACATGTATATAATATAAAATAGTTTAAGTAATTGTTAGCATAATGTTAGTGTTGCATAATAAATAAATAAATAAATAAATGAAAAAAAAAAAAAAAACATTAGAGAGGGACACCGCAGAATGTTTGGGGATTTTGTGTTAATATTTGCAAATAATGCAAAATAAAATTTATACCTAGACGATAGAGTTTATTTTTAATATCATTGTAAAAAACAAAAAGCATTCCAGTGACGTAATAATGCCATGTATTCAAACAACATTCACTACCTACAAAAGGGATACAGCAATTAAGAGAGCAATACTTATTTCTTTTCTATTACTTTTTGCTACTGGTATGACAAAATCAGTACAATAACAGACCAGATATCCACAGAAAGGGCTATCTCGGACTGGTTGACAATACAACCAATTCCAGAAAACCAAGAATCATCAAATTTCAGTCCAGAAATATTTGAGATTTCGATAAACATACGCACAATTGAACATAGAACCTCCCCTTTTTAGAAGTCAGTAAAAAAGCATATTTGACTGGTACTACGAGGTAAACAGCCTTTCTGTTCTTACAGACCAAATGTTTTAAATACTGAGGCTAATCCCGCAACGCGCCAGATTTGCATAGGTCAATATGGGCTTTAGACTTATTCACTATTGTTCATTTCCCGTCTGACAATACAATTATATCAGCCAGCCCTAAATCACATACACAAACTGAAGGTGTAACGCGCCATAGCATAGATCACGATGATTTTACACCTTTATACGGCAGTCAACAGCAAAAATGTTATTTAATTACTATAAAAAACATACACTCAAGTTTTTTACACTCTAAGCTCTGATAGTCTTTCTGATCCACTCGTTGTAGGCATACACCTTGGTGTAGACACCGGGGATGTCCTCCATGCCGCAGGGCGTGGGCCCGAAGCTGACGATACCGATGACTTCGAAGGTCTTCCCGTTCTCGAACATGAGCGGCCCGCCAGAGTCGCCCTTGCACGAGTCCTTGTCCGCCTCCCCGCCCGCGCACACCTGCTTCTCCCACAACGTGATCTTCCTGCCTTGAACTGAGTATGACGACTGGCATTGCTGTGGAAATTGGGTTTATCATAAGCTGGGTTGCAGAAGATCATCTTAGAAAGCTTATGTCGGGGTAAATCGGGGTAGTTATTTTGACGATTGTTATGGAGATGTTGTTTCAACAAAATCTACCTCTTGTAATTAACTTTCAACAAATTATTATCTAAGGTTTTCTGTGTGTGTGTTTGTGTGTTGTGCCGACGGTATGGGTATCGGAAAATATGTATTTTACTGTACTATTCGCCAAGAGTATTAGTATAGATTACAATCATATTTTTCGGCGATAGCGCCATGAAAGAGAAATACTTTGAAAGCATAGCCGTTGTTCTTGAAGCAGTTGATGAGAATACTTACATTGAAGTTTACGAAGGGCAGTTTGACGTGGAGTTTGACGTTGCTGCTGGGCTGAGAGGTGCTGACGGCGCCCCAGCCCGCTGCGAACATGCTGAAGTTCGTAGGTGGAGTCTGCGTCAGATCCACTCGGGGCAGGCAGATCGGTCTGATGAAGTCTGGAAATTGAAACAAAATCGTCATGTAGGATTTGCTACTGGTGGAAAACTAAACAGGCCCTCTCCTAGGAACTGGTAGTACTTTTCGCTTCGGTCTCATGTACAAATATATTAAATCAGTCTGGAGTCCCTGTCCTCTCTACCCTCCTCTCGTCTTTTGTCCTTGCCTTTCTCATTTCGAAACGACCAACGCATCTACGATCCAAGTATAGATTTTCAAAGATTATTATCGGATCAGCAGTTTCTTGCATTATCATGAACATACCAGTAAAAGGCGCGGTCTGCCTCATTCTGATGAGAGCGATATCGTTCCTTCGCAACGAGCTGACGGGATTGTAGTCCGGGTGGGGGATGGTCTGCTCGATGGGGATGATCATGGCACCTTCAGTGCAGTCCTTCCCTCCTGCCTCCACCAAGGTGCAATCCTCACCGTCGTTGGTCGTGTCGTACTCGCCAAGCCGAACATTTGAGCTGGAAGGTTTATGGTGGGATTACTATGTTTTTCTGGTGCCCATAATGTTACTAATTATTACAGTTCAGAGTATCGATTGACGAGAGTCAATTGTCTGTATAAAATATATGAAATTGATCTCAAAAAATGAATTCTGGTTCTTTCTCCAAAGCGATATAATTGCTTAAATAATTGTGGCAGGATTTACGTTCTGCGCGCTATCCATCGAGGCAGATCTCTACGAAATATACGTTTCGCTTTTGTCTAATACTACAGTTTCCACAAGACTGATTTAATGAGCTGCAAAACCGACCCACATATTCGATAATCTTTCCCTTACAAATACCTACACGCTTACGGTTCCTTTAATCAGTTCATGAGCGGCGATCACTTTCTGTCAGTTAAGAAGCTTACAATCGTGCATTACTTTACGTATATAAACATTTGTCTCCCTCTTTGTCTCTCTCTCTTCAGCTACAAGAAGACCCACTGCTGAACATGGGTTTTGCATAAAAATAGAAAATACTAGACAGAAAATAACTCACGGTATTCCTATATTCAGGACTTGTCCGGCGACGCAATGCCCGGCCGTGAGCACGTATTTGCCGCTGATGAGGACGCCACCACACAGCAACCTGATGGTGCTCTGCTTGATGTACTCGATGATGGCCAGCCACGGGTACTGGTCAACAGTAGTCGCGGTGCCACCTGTAAGGATGAAAATAAAGTTTTATTTAGATAATTACACTGGTCAACATGAAAATTGCCTTTTACTTGAAACTGCTATACATCTTTAGTATTCGACCCCCTTAATCTAAATATAGAACTTAAAATTAATAGTTAGCTCTTATTATTAATTTATGCTATATTTAAGATAATACCGGGTAACTTGGTGGATGTCACTTTATATTATGAGATTTCAAATAATTTTGTGAGAGTATCCGCGTTAATTTTATTATTATGCTTTCGTTTCATGTGTCTTATAGTATTAGCGTTTCATTTGTTTGTTAAAACGCGAAATTTTAAAAGTTATTTCTCATTTTCGACAAATTTCTGTTGCAAAAACTACAATTTGCAAAAACTACGGTTTGTTGGGTCTGCAAATGGGCTACACCAAGTGCTGGTGCTTCTTGTGTGGGTGGGATAGTCGGGCTAGATCGTTACATTACTTTAAAAAAGATTGGACTTGAAGACAAAGTCTGTGCCCTGGAGAAAATAACGTTAACCCCTGGCTTGTCGTAAGCGCCATATTGTGTCCTTGAATTAAAATAGCCCCTATTTCAATAACGTTAGGTTGCTTTATTGCTTGAAGTCCGACGAGCCTGAGCGCTGTTCGTTTGACGGTTGAGGGGTTAAATATCCTCCCCTAGTCGATCCTCATAAAAATTTTCTCCCTCCATCGCATATGAAATTGGGATTAATGAAGACCTTGGTTAATCCTCTCAACAAAGGTTGACCAACCTTTGAAGGTTGGTCCACCTTTTTTCGCACCCACTTTGCAAGTAATTGATTACTTGCGAAGTGAATTTCGACATCTATGCGGCGCCAAAATAAAAGGGGGAGTTTTCGTCGGACCTCAAATATGAGAGATTCTTAAGGACCAAAACTTTGATCCGATTTCACAGGGCATCGAAAAAGAGGCATGGGAATCTTTTAGAGCAGTAGTAGTTCATGATTTTTTGGGCAATAGGAGATTTGAAAATTACCACGAGCTTGTGAACAATCTTCTGCAAAAGTATCAGCAAATGGGTCGCAATATGTCCCAAAAAATTCACTTTCTTCATTCTCACCTCGATTTTTTCCTCCTAACTGCGGTGATATGACTGACGAACATGGTGAACGATTTCACCAAGACTTATTGACAATGGAAAAGAAATACAACGGCCGATAGAATGCGTCAATGCTAGCGGACTACTGCTAGAACTTGGTTTAAGGTTTTCGTAAAGATAATTCCAAAAGGAAAACGAAAAAAAAGAGAAATTATTGAATAGTAAAGGTTAAATACTTGGGAAATATTTTAAAATACTCAGTTTCATGTAAAAAGTTTATGAAAAAGTAAAGAAAATGTCTTTTTTAAAAAAGAATCGATTTATATTCTATGAAATTTTACTCTTACGTCATATATTTCGATACCAGCCATAATTTTAAAATAAGAGTTGACTTTCAAAGAACATCGGCGAAAATGGACCATGAACGGGACCAGTTATGAATGGTACATCAAAAATTTTCATAATTTATTAGAGTCAAAATGCATATTTCAATTTATTTTATAAAACCCGGATAAAAAAGAAAAACTTAATGTTTTTTTTAATAATATTGAACGCATATGAGTGCGTTCCATCAGTCATACTTTGTTTTAAAATGAGGTTTTAACTACAACGTTGAAGGTAGTACTAAATAAAAAATAAAGTGTAGGTATTTTCTATGACACATGACTTCTATGCGCTGTCATTTTGCTTTCTTTTGATTTTCGATTTACGACTAATGTTAATTCTCTGTTTATATTTGTGATTTGGTTTAAAGTGCGAAGTATTATCATATTTCCAACATGAACAGCTCGGAGCAATAGTGTGATCCTCAACAATTTTTGCATTGTGTTCAATGCAATACCCGAGTATTATGTGTATTATACTCATTTCTATGTGTGTGTCATATTTCATGTGTGTGTATTATACTCATTTCTGTAAGCAGTGAGTGGGGCTATCCATTAATAGTTTTTTTTTTAGTTAGCCATGAATCCACCAGGTTTCCTATTTACCATTTAGTCAATATTGTTTAGTATCCTGGAATTCCCACAGAAGAAGGGTGTGGTTTTTGATGAAAAACAATGATGCAAGACTTCCAAATCGGGCAAAGACGGAATAACTAAGTATTGTTGCAACTGTGTAGTAGGGCGTCGCGTCGCACAGTAATGTTGCTATGCCCACATCATGACTTTAGTGTGGTACCTTGCACGGGCACGACAAAGCAATGATGCTGCCCTGCAGAGTTCTTAGATTCTATTGTAATAAGAGAAGATGAGAAATACTATATTCATTGTTTTTTCTGTGTTTTATTTTAGTGACCACTGCTAAGTATATTCCTATTCTAACATATAGGGGTAATTTTTTAAGTGTGGATGGATGGCCACATACGAAACTATGAAGAACAACGAAAAATACTCCAAAACAGTCTCTAATAAATTCTAATAAAATTCTGCTTATTATTGACAGCAAAATACATTTTCTCTCATTACCTTAAGGTAACATAGGTATGGTGTACACCATAATCAACGGCTAATTAGTTTTATGACAAGGGAAATTATAGAGCATAGTAATTACTAAGCCGTCATTATGATTTAGTACACTTTTCTTCCTAGGTACCTTCCTAGGTAACCATAAGACCACCCTACTTTAGATATATTTGACAATGACAGTGACATTTTAATGTGCAATTTTTTATTCGTTTAATCCTCTAAGGTTTAATCATATCCTAAAAAGTTACAAAATATATGAAATATTCTAAAATCTCCGGCTTTACAAAAATCTTTTTCTCACTGCACATTATTCCGAATGCACTACACAACACAATAAACTATATCCCAGCTGTGTACAATATATATTTTTAGTCAGGTCGCAATATGTATGGACGTGACCGATGTTCTTTGGTTTATATTTTCGTATTCAGTGACCCCAAATTAGTAAAATAATAAAGCATTTATTTTACAGGTAAACAAAAAAAGAAGAATGGACAATACAAAATCCCAGATCATCTTTTCTGCATGCCTAAACTTAGGTGCATTATTTGTTTTAATAGTTACTTAAAAAACAACAGCAGTTGTGTAAACATGGCAAGTTTAGTAGTGGTGCTATTCAGAATCGCTATATCAATTTAGTTATCTTCTATACCAACTATCCTACACAAATAAAGTTCGTATTATGAACCTATTTAACTAGAGAAGTCGAACTAACCCAATCTTTATCACATCCATAGTTTTCAAATCAGTAAACTTACCGATGATCTTATTCCCGACTCTGCTGTCCAGCCCGCAGCACAGAGAGGCGGGGTCGGGCGGGAAGGCAGTCACGGTATCCTTGCAGCTGCCAGTCGACACAGGAATGTTGCTGGGCGGCGGCCCGCAGCAGACGCTGTACTGATCCGGGCCTTGGCATCTGGATAATATTACTTAATATATCATACAACCAGCATAATTATGAAGAAAAGGTGAGAGATCGATAGGCATGCCTTATAAGAAGGAACCTGCCTGCGATCGTAATATAATTTACATCAGTATTCAGTGGTTTAAAATTGCTGTGCCCATAGAAAATATGTGAAGATTTTGGAATTGGGCATTCTCGAAAATCGTAAGAGCGACAACCATCTCTATTTATTGGAGGTTCTGATTACAGCACGTATATTAATTTAAAGCCGTCTTGGCGCAGTTTATTGGAGCTGTGAGGTGAGAACAAATATTTGTTTGAAGCACAGGTTTGTTTCCGGTCTGACTGTTTGTGAGACCGAGGAGTCTTTCGTAGTTTCTGATACCCACGACACAAGGCTCGATCTCAGTGAGGGGTCAGGGCTCTGTACGTGATGATTGTAGTATTTATTTATTTATTTGAACTAAAATTATTATTTACTGAATTTATCGCGGATTTGGTTTAAATGTTATTCTTTTCGCGAATAGTTCGAAAACATAGCAATACTTTAAATGTTATAGGTAAAATTTTACCTATTATGATCAAAACAGTATTTAACAAACACTATGAAAGTTTTACATATTACTAAAGCTATAGAGCCATTCGATAGGCTAACTACTTATTAGGTGTACAAATAAGTTTTAAGGGATTTTTTTTAAATTTTGAATTTTTATTGAGAAAAACTGGTATAATGTATATCATTCAAAATATTGCCCGTCGCTTTCTATTACCTTTGTCCATATTTCAAGCAGCATACGGATACTGCATTTTAAAAATTTCTCATCTTTTCCGGAGATCCAAGAATCGAGCCAATTTTTCATATCTTCGTAAGTAGTGAAGTGTTGCTCAGACAGCGCATGAGCAATTAACCGAAACAAGTGGTAGTCCGATGGAGCAATGTCTGGCGAATATAGCGGGGGAGGTAGGACATTCCAGTTCAGCGCCTCCAAAGTTTCCTTGATTACTTTAGCAACATGTGGCCGAGCGTTGTCTTGCCGGAAGATCACATTGTCATGTCTTTTGGCATATTGGGGGTGTTAAAGCTTTAATGTCCGACTCAATAGCATCAATAGAAATTGTTTGTTGAGTTACTCCCAAGTTTTCAGCCAGTTTCAGCATCTTGATCCAGTAATGCTTCCAACTCAGCGTCTTCGAACTTTACTGGCCTTCCTTCATCGCTGATGTCAAAATCACCACTTTTAAAAGGCCGGAGTCAATACTCGCATGTTTTTATTGATGGAGCATGCTCTCCATATGCTTCACATAGCAGTTGCTACTCTTCAGCTGCACTTTTTTTCAAGTTGAAGCTAAAAAGCAATGCTTCCCGCAAATGTTGTTTAGTTGGCACAATAGTTGACATAGTTTGACCCACAAAAATGCGTGTCGTTTCCACTTCAACGAAATATAAGGTACTATGAGAGGAAACTGGTTACGTTTTAACATGAATACGCAAGTCTCAAGATAGTCCGATACGATATAGTACTAATTATGCTATATTTTATAATCCCTCAAAACTTATTTGTACACCTAATATATCAAAATAATGTTTTTTTTCCAAGACCAGTAGTTTTTATTTTCCTCAACAAATAATTACTTTAAATACCAGTTTAATTAAAAACAGTGCCAGACGACTTTATATTGTCATCGAGGGAACTGGAATCCTTGACATTATCAGCATGCATAGAAAAAAACTACATTTGCATATAAAAGATTTTCGGTCACGTTTTAAGGATTTAACTCTTTTTTTACATTCCGATATAGCCGGACCTGTTACTTTGTTTATTTGTGTTCTTACAAACGATGACTATGTTTTTATAATAATGTCAAGAATCAAAAATTATAATCAAAATTCTTAAGATTAGTTTTAGAACCTAATCTGGTGCATTGACCCCTAAGTGGGTGAATAATACCATACATACTCATACTCACACTATTTTCCCAAAAATAATAGGCACCGGTTCTCCTGATAGCAACCAGGTTACCCACGTTTCGCCTTGTATGTTTCGTCTCACGATGTGATAGGTCCTATCGCCACATCAGCCACAAATTACTGACTCCGAGTTGATAATGAATAGAAATCCAATCAAATTTTCCAACTCAGGATTCCACCCTCAGTTTTTTAACCGTACCGTAGTGCAACTACGCTACCGAGGCAGTCTGTTTATTTACAGTGAATAAAATCGCTGTATAATAATCAATTACAGTATTAATTAAATTGGGCGTAACATAAGTAAACCAGTTAAAGTAGAATAGGCTTTGGATTTTCAATAAATAAATTGAAGTAAATAAGGTACCTCACATAAACCCAATCAAATTGTAATTTATTTAATTTACCTAGCCTTATTATATTAGATACTCCCCGAGACATAAATTAAAGAAGAAAACAAGAAGATCCCGACCTGGACCTCTGTAGGTATTGCACCATGTCCTGCGAGACGGGCGGGCGCAGGCTGTTGGCCAGGTGTGTGCACTGGTAGATACTGATGCACTGTCCGGTCTTGCCGTCCGGCGTGACGCATGACTCCGGGCAACACACCTTAAATACAAACACAATATAATCAATATTCAATGTCTTTATTACTCATCACATGCATTTCCAATTATTTCATGATTAATTTCGTTGCGGGTTATAGACAAGTTAGACATTCCCGGTGACTCGCCGAGCTTCAACGCTTGGTGTCAATAAAATGCGTGCCATTGTTAAACGTGGCTTACAGGAGTTACAGTGCGGTTGTGAGGGCGGAACAGTCTCATCACATGTACAAGAAGACTAGTATTGCTCGGGGCTTCATCCTCGTGAAAAAATCTTCGTCTCGCTATTATTTTTACCAAAATAAAAAGTACTTATAATCTTCCTCGATAAATGGTATATACAATAATTAAAATGTTTTTAAAATTCGAACCAGTAATTCCTAAAAGTAGCGCATTCAAACTAAAAACTCTACAGTTTTGTGCTGTATACTGGGATATATGTTACAATAATTTTAGTGTAAATTCAGACCCTATTAGATACGGCAAAAACTTAAAAGAAATGAGGAATATGAGATATGCGCCCGAATACTGGAGCGCAACTTAAATATTTTGTTGCACTTAACGACATAAATCCCGCTTAAATGTTCTGGCTAAGTGGGCCTTGCACTGTTAAGGGCAACTTATTATTTGAATGGCGTTAGAGTATTCTGGCAATGGACATGTGAGTTCTTCTTTTTATGTGTACATTTTTTTATTGAAATGAATGGCGAGGCATTCTCATGACGATAATCCGACAGAACACCTCATGGACAGTAACAAAACCAAAAAACACCATGAATTACACGCTTGGCATTCCACTGCACTCGCGATCCTGAGACATAAGATGTTAAGCCTGTAGTTACTCTCACTGCAATGTCTTTCAAACCGGAACACAACAGAGCGTTTACACTGCTGTTTGGCGGGAGAAATAGACATTGCGGTGGTACCTACCCAAGCGGCCATTCACGTATAAGAGAGCTAACACCAGTAAAGTACAGACTTCTTGTAAATAAACATCGTATATCTATACTAATATTATAAAGCTGCAGAGTTTGTTTGTTTGTTTGTTTGTTTGAACGCGCTAATCTCTGGAACTACTGGTCCGATTTGAATGATTCTTTCAGTGTTGGGTAGTCCATTTATCGAGGACGGAGGAGGCTATAGGCTATATATCATCACGCTATAGGAGGAACGCTACCTATAGGAGGAAAGCAGTAGTGATATTTCTAGCAAATACGAGGAAATTTTGTTCGTTTTTCGTGGTCCGATTGGTCGATATTCTAAACTGATAGTCAGAATTAAACAATTTGACCGCCATTTTAAAACGTGTATGCACCCGGGCGGAGCCGGGCCCGACCTCTAGTATTAAGAGCGTATACACCTTGCGCGCAAAGTCAACTATAGGTATTTCTTCGTTAATTTCACGCACATATAAGCGACTAAAGCTGTGTGCATAGAGCTGCCGCGTCGGCTCGCTATACAATCGGCTCAAACAACTTTGATCCGTGCGCTTCAAATATTCAATTGAAATGTAACTGTAATATAATATCATAAAAATATTTTATTTGCATTATAAGTAGACAAATATTACTGTGCAACCAAAGAATAATACAAATTTAGATACCAATCTTATTTACTTTATTATTACATTGTTAAGTTGCATTCAAATCAGTGTTCAATCAGTAGACACTACGGACGTTTTATTAATCATTTCGTGTTCGAACACATAAATAGTGTTAGGGGCCTTACAACTCCTTACAATTACGAAATATATTTAATTTTATATTACAATACATAACATAATTTAGCCTCGGAATTACGTCCCATTATATTACCTGAAACATAATTTATACTCACTACAAAATCATTGTAGGTAATAAAAATAATTAAATATTTTACTACCAAAGTACTAAGATGTGGTAATCGCATTCCGCGCGTGGCTATTTTTACTACGCGCGGCATAATCGACTGCAGCCAGGCCGGAGCGACGAGCGATACGTCCTCCCTCTAGAAGGCCTTGCGGCGGTCTGATTTGATCCACGTCAGACAGCGTGTTTTATAGTGGTTTTTAAAATATTTGTAGAAAACATGAAAACTAATTTTGTTGAAATATAAAAATGGTAATTTATTGATAAGATGTTCTTCTATTATAATATGCAACTGTTATAAAAAATTATGTACGATAAGTTGATGAAAAAAAATATGTTCTTGACGAGAGTTTCTGAATAAAATCGCATTGTTTAAATTTTTATTTTTCAGGAACTAAACACAAAAAGATTATTTTTCTCAGCAAAATCCCTCCATAAGGGTCTTATTAGTCTGATAATATTTTTATTTTCATCTTATATTTAGTGGTTAGGGATATCTTAAGCTTCTAAATTGCCATTTAAAGCCTAAATAACGAAACTTGTGTTCAGTAATTCGTATAGTACTCACAAATTATCCATCAATCTATAATGTTTTCCACCAAAATCCCTAGATAGATCCCTAGATGACAACCTTTTCTAAAATTAGTAATAATTATTTTTCCTTTAAATTGTTTATTGGTGGCTATTAACTCATTTGAAAAGTCCTGTTTTTAAGCCAAAAAGCGCGTGCAGGGTATAAACGCTCTTAAAATAAACAGATAAATGAAGGACGGGACTTTCTCAGCATATTGCGTACATAAATCTATTTCGGTACTGTTCTCGGAACTGTTTCAAATAATAACAGAGTGTATTTCCATCATTATTACGAGGCGATGCCAACAAATGATTCACATATACGTAGATCATATAGAAAGCCGAACCATCGCGGTGGAATTGCGCACTTTATGGAGAATTTGTGAATCCAATAAATGATTGGTATGATTATATTTATTGAGCTCTTGTAAAGCAGGATAACAATTGGCCCACGTTGAATTCACAGCCCGCAATAATGCTCAATATTTGCGAAAGTCGCTGGTAGGTACTGGATACGACGAGTCGAGCACGATAAAATGGCGCAATCAGGAGGAGGTCTATGTAAAGCATTGGAAAACAGTGTATATTCAAACTTATCTTGTGAGAATACGACATAAATTCCAATGTAATAAATTTATGCCATGGCATCAAAAGGCATTTCTCGATTAAATCCCTTGCCATGGCGTCCCGGTTTGTGCTGACCTTAATGTGGGCAATGGTAGTCGTGGCACGCAGCAGGGGACTGCGTAGCGTCCATCAGAAGCAACTACGCAGATGTAAATACTTGGAGTGGACCGTGGTGTTGCACCACGCAGGAGCGGTTCCAGCGTGGCTGTGGCGTTTTGATTGAAGATCCCGGAGCTACTCCAATGCGTTTTTGGTTGGTATGCCGGTTTAGTAATTTGGTAGGGAGCCGACGGTCACCCGGATGATAACATCTTTACGTGGTGTTTCAACGTTGAGTCGTAAGACCGGTGAAAACTGACATCACCGCTCCATCTATAATCCCTGCAGGCAGCGGTTTGTAATAAATGGTTTTTCCCCGCGAAAACAAAAAATCTTTTAAGGAAGTTGACTAAAGAGGTTGGTCATGTGGGACGGATGCGTGCAAGACGGATTGTATTATTTACTTATCGGTCGAATGTTGAGTGGTGGGCCGGAAAGTGCTGAGGATAGCACATTGATGAAACAGTTAAAAGTACCTATAAGATTTCCAATTATGCCAAAGCAATGTCAGATAACGAAAATGCTAAATTATTTTTTAATTCTTTATTACTGAATCGTGGTAATTCCGACGTATTTTTGCAATGGAAGCACGACTTTTTAAGGAAAATGTGTTTAAATAAAATTATTCTATTCAATTCATTTTTAGCATTGTTTTTGTGGTTTTAATGTACAATATATCGATTAAGGAAGTAAATGGTAATTGGGTTTAATTAATTAGTTCACGGTAATATAATTCCAGTTGTACCCATATATTTATAGTAGTACATTTATTGTAGTATATAATTCCATGGTTTGTATCAAAATGTTTATAAGCAGAAGGAGATTTCAATTCATTATTTTACCCCGGACCGCTTCCACACTATTAACAAAGCTAGCTAGTCATAAAAATAGAACCGCGAAGAATGTGTTTTACAACCTTATACCACAATGCATGATTGTGGACTTTCATTAAAACAATTAATAAGATCTCTCAAATAAGCTTTCTGAAGTCCCATTTACATGAGGATAATTCCTCGCATCATTAATACGATTATCGTACGGATATATTTTTGTCCTAATTCCTAAACATTAGAATACGTCAATCTTATAGAGATTATCGCATAATGGTATACGATTCTCGCACAGAGTATATTACAGGCGAGAATCTCTCTGCCTGTAAATGGGCTATTACGATGTTTTCCTTCACCGTTAACCTGATATTTAATTTGTGTACATGTTTATCATAATTGATGATAGTATGGTATAAGTACAGCATTTATGCATGACGTAACCATTGCGGGGTTTTTGGAAATTCCATTACGTAACTTGACCTTTTCTGTTTAGGTCAGGTCGAAGAAATTGGCACTTTTTAAGACAATCAAGAAAATAAGACAATATTTTGAGAGCCCTGGGAGTATTACTAACTTTCGTTATTTATAGGATAATATTGTAGAAAAGTACCCATTACTGACAATAAACAGTAGACATTTATTAATAAGTTTTCAAGTAAAGCTGTTGCTGAAAGCAACCACGGCATTGGCTGCGGGGTGTAAGCTTGGGTGTAAGGTATGAATGACATTTATGTCAGTTTTTAGAATAAAATGCTTTTACGTCAGTTGCAAATCTTTTAATAAATTATTAATCCTGATATTCCTGTGGGTTTTAGACCAGGAATATAACAAATGTTTAAAACATTATTTAGTTAATTAATATAGGGATTTTAAATGATAAGATCGTTATCATTTTATGTCCCGTTTTGAGTTCAGCATACGAATACCTGATTCCAACCATTGTGAAACGAGTTTTTAATGGAGAATTGTTCTGCATAAATAGCTGTCAGGTGCACTTCGTCGAGCCAGAATAAGAAAATAATAAGGAAATTCCACAGTCAAAAAGATTTAAGCCTTTTTTATATTTTGAAGCAGACAAACAAGGAGACTGAGCACTCAATGTTAACTTGGACGTAACCACAACCACCTACCACACCAGATTTCTGTTCTTTAAGGAGCATAGGGGCTGTGCTTTTGGCCGACAGTCTCCGTGGTGCTGTTAGTTAGACGCCGCCGGAAAAATTACAGGCCGCGGGTTCGATCCCCGGAACGTAATACATTTGTGTGATTCACAGGTATTTGTTCCGGATCTGGGTTCGTGAGACCGAAGTCTCTCGTAGTTTCTGATACCCACGATACAAGACTCGATCCTATTGTGGGCTGAGGACTTTGTATTTGACTGTTGAGTGTATGTATATGAATGTATTCTTGAAGATCCCTACAAAGGTAAGTAAGATACGAACCTTAGGCGTGGTTCCCTGGTAGCCGCACAGCGACTTCTGCAGCAGGTCGGTGTCCTGCTGCGTCCGGTCCCTGTTGGTGATGAGTGCTACGAGGGGCTCGCAGTCGTAGATGGACTTGCACGAGCCCGGCCGCCCCGTCGGCGTGGTGCAGTCAGACTCTGGAACCAATTCAAATAAGAATAAATTTATTTGTATCCAAAAAGTGAATTATGTACTGTGTGTCTCATTTCTATTGGTCTCAAACTAGGTGTGCCTGTATCTGGGGAGATAATCTCGAGATATGGACCTAAAATAAATACCTATGAACAACTTTTTCCCCAATAATCTAAATTTATATTTTATTTTATTTTTTATTGCTATGAATGGCGAGACAAGAATGCCGTTCACCTGATGGTAAGCGATACGACCGCTCATGAACAGTAGCAAAGCCAAACAGCACCTTGAATTACAAAGCAATGCTTGGCATTCCACTGCGCTCGCCATCCTGAGACATAAGATGTTAAGTCTCAATATGTCCAGTAGTTACTCTGGCTACAATGTCCTTCAATCCGAAACACAACAGTGCATTTAAACTGCTGCTTGACGGGAAATTTATAGTCAAAATTAAATGCTTTAGCCGTTATTTTGAACTTTTTACTTTCTTCCAAAAGTTTCTTTGATCCAATTGTTCTCAAAATCTTAAAATAAAGTAAACAAAAAGGAAATGAAGATTACAGAAAACACCGCATACCTGTAGTATATCTTATTCTTTTGTATCCTACTTTCCTGAATTCCGCCTTGTGGGAATTGCACACACACACATTTTTTTATTGTGATAATTAGCGAGACAAGCGTGTCATTGATTTTTAGCATGAAAGAGCTCAAGAAAAGTAGCATGAATTACAAAGCAATGTTTGACATTTCATCCTGAGACATAAGATGACGTCTCAATATTTCCAATAGTAACACAACAGTAGACACTGCTGTTTGTTTTAGAGAAATATATATGTATTGCTTTGGTGCTCTTACACACTACTTCACAAGTCCATACAGAACGAGTGAAAAAAATACTCTGTGGTTGTTTTTGTTATTATTATGTATTAGAGACTTATGTGATTCATTTTGGAGGTCAAGATCGTACAAAAAACACTGACAGAATTACGATACTTTTTTGCAAAGCTACCTGGTCACCCGACCGAATGCAAATAAACAAATCGGTTATACGTATTTTAAACAACTATTGTGAGTGGCACAATAATATAACTAAAAAAATAAATTAAGCCAACCATTCGTATCCTAGCCATTATTCTTTTCTGGAATAGATATTTAGTTTTCAAGAGAACTTTTATTCTTCATAAATATTGGGTATAAATACTTAACATGCAACAATATTAATCAATGGCTTAGTTACTATTTCATTACTTTGCATAGTATAGTAAATATACTATTTGTTGATGCAAAAAATATTCTTAAAGACCTTTTCATTCAACATCACAAGAATGGTTTTAGTTGATGTACAAAAAAGTCTTACAAGACGACTTTATGACACATTTTTTATGTATGTCGTGGTTTTCTGGTTTTCAGTCTCTTAATTTCTAGCAAACACTGGCTGTAATGTCCTTTAAGTTAAGGGAAATTCATGTAATCAGTCATTGTATACAATTACTCGGAAAAAATGCATTACAGAATCTTCAAATAATTATATCACACATTTTCTAAACACGGTCGGAATTTCCTTAAACTGCTTAGACAACGCCTCTTAACGGTACTATTAATTTCGTTGCGGGTTAATCAGAAACTAAACATTCCTAAAGACTGTTCAGAAAACAGTTCTGTGAGCATGAAGCCGCTGAGCTTCCATGCTCGGAGTCATAACAATGTGTGCTACTGTTGATCCTGGCTTACAGGAGTTGCAAGCAGGTGCGAAGGCGGAACCGTCGCCACATCGACACAATTCTATGCAAATTATGTTAGTAATACAATACGGCTTCTACTTTTGAGTAGTGCAAGCAAGCTGGACAACACGACGCAATGAACACACGACACTAAGCAAACAGTATGATATACTACCTCCATTGTCAACTGATCTTACAGTGTCCACCATCTCACCAGGATAATGTATGATGCTGTCCTCCGTTGCACCTACGAAGTCGGTAAAATATGTGAATTTAGGAAATTAACTAGAGTGGTAAATAGTTATTAGTAGATTAACTAATATTATTAGTATAAATTACTCGCAATAATAGTGCTACATTAAGCCCCATTCACATTGTTAGTTTCTAGCCAGATTTCGAGAATCGCATGCCACTATCGTATGCAAAAATCACTATTTAATTTAGGGCGTGATTCCATAAAACAAGTTACTTGTATGCTAAGATGTTTCTTGTATGCAAGTACTGTGACGAAAGCTGTAAATTAATCGAAACATCGGGAAAATAAAAAAAGGAAGTCCACGATAAAATCCGTCAATATTAGTTTTATATCAATAGTTTGAACTTGCGTGTATTTTTTATTCAAGTGAACGCACTAATGTAAGTTGCATGATTGCATCTTCCACCAATGATTTTTCAATTTTGAACGTCTCTACTTATATTCAAGTAAAAGTATCGTACAATTTGCACACTCTCGAAAACATGTAACTGGTGGTAGGTATCTCATATGTGAGAGGCTGCCTGGGTGGGTACCACCGCAATGCCTATTTCTCCCGTCAAACAGTAGTTTAAATGCACTGTTGTGTTTCGGATTGAAGGACATTGTAGCCAGAGTAACTACTGGACATATTGAGACTTAACATCTTATGTCTCAGGATGGCGAGCGCAGTGGAATGCCAAGCATTGCTTTGTAAATCAAGGTGTTGTTTGGTTTTGCTTCTGTTCATGAGCGGTCGCAACGCTTACCATCAGGCGAACGGCATGCTCGTCTCGCCATTCACTGCAATAAAAAAAAAAAAAAAAAAAACATGTTTCCATTGCAAGCAACTTGTCAACTTGTACACAAATGTAAAGTGCATTCAAGACTTGCGTAATGGAATCGCGCCCTTATCTTATTCTAGCAAATGTTGACACATTGCAACTTTATATCCTTACGATAATCATATCTTCGAGGTAAGAAACTCTCGCCATGTAAATAAGGCTATAGGATCGCGACCCGAAGACGTTAGTTGGTAAGTAACAATGCTTAATAACTACGGGCTATAAAGTTCTTTAAACTAGAATACAACATATTTATTTAATTTGCATTACGATTTTAGTTTTTCCATAGAATTTCAATTATTTTCTTTTGTTTCCTGTATAGCGCATCGCCTTGGTCAACTTTTTTCGTATCTTGTGATTATTTATTGTATAAAAATATAAATACACCATTAGTATCATAGTATAATTGAGATTAACTACATATTTAGTGAACGTAGCATTAACATTTTTCCCACAAGGTTTTTTTACTGGTTCGTATCTTTTCACACACCCAGTTCTCAAATAAATTATTCCTTATCTTTTTTTGGCAGAAAAGGCTCAAATAAAAATGCCAACTGTTCAATGAAGTAGATATTGTATAAATTTGAACTGCTGTTTTTTTTCGCATTGTATTTTATCTCGTAATGAAATTTTGAAAAAAATATTGTTTTAATATGTTTTTCTTTTTTTAAACAAGTCATTGAACTCATTGTTATCAAACAAACTAGACGCACTAGCGACGAAATACATGGAAATGATACACTTCCTACAACAATATGATTCATATAAGGAAATGTTTCAAGAATTGCAAGCAAGCAAGGAAACGGGTTAATGGCTTTTACGTGGAAGTTCGCTTAGTTTTATAGAAACAGTATATTATTATCTTTCTTAGTGCTTACTGACGTAGGACCTGTTCTAAATAAATTGTGTTTCTACGTCAAAACAAGAAAAATAATAAGTAGTTTAATTTTAAACAGACGATGCTTTGGGATTTCTATAGTGCCTTCTATTTGTTTTATTGAATGCCGTGTCGGCTTTAATTTAATCATGTACTTAGATTAGGTAAATTATTTGTTTCTATTTTCTTATTCAAATGTATTGGTATGTGTATTTGCATTGATAGTAGACCTAATAAATAAAAATAAATATCTGCCATCCTCATCCTTGCGCATAACAATAAAAACTATCTCTTACATCCACTACTTGTTTAGGAAAAACGGGCTAAAATGGTAGAAAATGCCGACGGCATTAAGTCCGCCTGTACATATTGTATAAAGTTTAAATAAATAAATAAAAGATATCAGCTACCCTTACTACGTATGATTGCACCAGAAAAATAAAATAAAAGTCTCACTAGGTAATTGAAATCGATAGTAGAATTGGTCCTTGTAATTGTTTGTCTCTGTACGAAGTCAACTATCGAACCTTACACATACTCGCACATAATTTTAAAGCGGCCTGTTGAGTTAAAAAGTACAGAAGGTATATAACAATTAAAGTTTTAGTTATGCCATAACTTTTATAGTAGGGTAAAGCATTTTCTCAGAAGGGATAGTCAGAAGTGCTACCAGAACGAGGACATCCAGGTTTCACCTTAGGTGTTCCGTCACACGATGTGATATGTGATATGATGAATGGCGAGGCCATTGCTATACCGGGCACAAATTAATGTCTCCGGGTCTTCGATCAAATATACAGTAGATACACAGTTCCCTGTAAATGTTCTGTTAAAAAGTGGCACCGGTGCATTGAAACAATAAAAGTAAAGGAAAAGATCACATATTCCAAATATATTAACACAATTTAGAAGCAACGGTCGGTGCGTGACTGAAGGCGAAAGAGTGCTTAAAGCACTCTTTTTTGGTGCCATGTTGTATCTCATGTTGTATCTAGTGTATATTTGATCGAAGTCTCCGGGTTGACAATTAATAAATGAATAGAAAAATCTAACATTACCGATTCGGGGTTCGCACCCGATACCACACCGTTGTTATCGTAGGTACCGTAGGACAAATGCGCCACCGAGGCAGTCTATTATTAAATATTAATTCAAAAACATATTTTACATATTATTATACTGTTTTCTCTGAAGCTCACTATATTTGTATGACACGGAGATAGTTTTGATCTGCATAATATTGGTGTTTTATGGTGCAACCACACCGTAAATAGTTATCCCACAGTTTCATGGATTTACGGAACATGATATTGAAATTGTGTCAGTTACGCCTACGCCTGTACAAAGTTGAGAAGTATGAAACGTCAAACGGTACCTATTACTTTAGTTGTATTGTTTAAACTTGCAAAAACACTGTTGGAGAAGTATGTAAAAAATAGAATAAATAAACATACCCAACAATTACATACAAGACACACACTAAGATCGAGTCCTGTGTCATAGGTTTGTCAAGAACTAAGAGAACGGTCTCTCAAACATTCAGACCCGAAACAAAAACCTGTGGGTCACATTAACGTGTGTGTCGGTGCGGAGATTGAACCCGCATCGAACCCAAAGAGTAAATAAAATAAAATAATACAAAATAAAAAGTGTTTATTGACACTTAATTTACATAAACATCTGTATAAGAGCGACTTTGTGAAGGATAAATACGCATTATATATGTCGTATCAGATTGTTTTTATGATTATATTCACACTATTGAATGCGACCAGTTGGTTTTTCAGCGGTTTTAACTCCAGTCACTACCGGTCTTGTGAGAACTCGTTTTTGCTTCACGGAATTTCGTCACACAGGTGACGTCATAACAAATATAATTATTATTTCTATATCCACAATGAATACCTTCATTTTTGGAAACCATTTTCTTTTGGTTGGCGAAAGGCGAAACGAGATCCTATTCGCCAGATGCTAAACGATACGACCGCTCGTGGACGAGTAAAACAACCAAAAAAAATCATTAATTATAATGCTTCGCATTCCACTGCGCTCGCCATCCTATTTGCATAAAATGCTAAGTCTCAATATGTCCAGTAGTTACCCTGGCTACAATGTATTTCTAACTGAAACACAACAGCATTTACACTGTTTAGCAAGAGAAATAGACATTGTAGTGGTACCTACTCAGGTGGCCTCTCACATATGAGTGACCTACCACCATCAAAACAAACTGTACAACTTCAAAGAGGCTATAGACTTGTATCGTGTTCGACCAGTCTAACCGGTGTTGTTTTTCTTGATTACAAGCATCCTAAGCGCGACCATGTGTCTACAAACCGGTGCGGTATCTTCACGTTTTTCATACATGTTGTTAGAGACATTATGTTTGGGTTGAATAGGTTTAATTGTAGGTCTATGTGTGTATCAGCCCGTATACGTCTCACTGCAGGGCACGGGCCTCCTCTACAATCGAGAGATCCCCAGAAGGGTAGACAAACGCGCTACCAGGACACCCACATTTCGCTTTGTTTGTTCCGTCCCACGATGTGATATCGGGCCATATCGGGTACAAATTCTTGAAAAATACATCACTTTGCCCGACCCGGGATTCGAACCCGAGAACTCAGATTTGTAACCGTACCGTAGTAAAACTAGGCCACGGAGGCAGTCAAAGTGGCTTTAAATAATAAAGAACTTTATTTATAAATTGCAATTATTGTAACGTTACATATTAAAACATGTTTAAAATTCACAGAACGTGTCCCAAACATCACAATTTTGCGTATTTTTTCCTCAAACGTGCGCCTTAATGCTAGAAAGCGGTGGCTGTTTTTTATGATATTTTTTTTGTTCTTTCCTATACAAAATAGATATTATTGTAAAGTAAGAGTTTTGGAGATAGTGCGATATACTGCGACACTACCCTTCAAAACAGATTAAACACAAAAATCTTCATTCATATATAGCTTAAAAAGCTATTTTAGTTTTCAAATATTTTGTCCCTTTCGAATCACTTTTGCATTCGGTTTGAGCGAAGAACACAAAACATTCGATAATTAAAATAGATTTATAACTGTCTATGAATAAGACTGTTAGCAGCCGACTTATTAGGCTTGAACTGTTCGATATTCTACCACGAGGTCCTTGTCATCAGGTTCATTATAAACTCTTACCCTAAATAAAATAAAATAGGCCTATTTTTACACGCTTTATATTAGCTTCACTTGTATGTTTGTATGTTTGTATATTTGTATGTTTGTATATTTGTATGTTTGTTTGTAACCGACTTCTTTGGGCGCGATTTTGACCCACTTTAAACGGCCAGATTTCGTTCAAATTTTGCACACCTGTCAAAGACCGATGACAATACAATAATTCGATTAAAATATATAATTATCCTGATTAGATTCGCCAGGATTAATTATTCTTATAATTGATGACCATTGCTACATTCATCGCTAGATGGCGTTAACATTGTATTCTTCCAAGAAGCTTATACCCAAATGGAGATTGCATTCCGTATAAAACACTAAAGCACAAAAATTTGACCTTGAATGCAATCGCTGTTGCCTGCTATCCTTTTCTTTAGAGTGACAATGAATGAAGTTCACGTGAAGTTCATTCATTGTTACGCTAAAGAAAAGGATAGCAGGCATCAGCGACGTCATTCAAGGTAAAATTTTTGTGCTTCACTTTTATATACGGAATGCAATCTCCATTTGGGTATAAGCTTCTTGTATTCTTCAAGTGTCAAATGTTACTACTGACCAACAGATGGCGTTATTGATTGGAAATACAGCCGTAGATGGATGTTTTTAGTCAAAACAATTATATAATAGTTAAAAAAAACTAAAATACACGCTTTAATAAGACATACAACTAAAAAAGTAAAAATAATTGATACTGAATTTAAGATAAGAAAATGGAGTAAAATACATATATTTTATTGTTACAAAGCGTGGGGTGCAGGAGGATAAGTAATTGTTGTAAACACCCCACGCTTTTTAACAATAAAATATATGTATTTTACTCCATTTTCTTATCTTAAATTCAGTATCAATTATTTTTACTTTTTTAGTTGTATGTCTTATTAAAGCGTGTATTTTAGTTTTTTTTAACTATTATATTTAAACCCGTTATTACGTAAACACAGAATCTTATTATACAACGTCCAACTGAATAGTTACAATAATAATCTGTTATACCCTCTCCCCCATATACTTAAGAAATTAACGCAGTTTTCAAATGCCGTTAATATGAGCTGACTCAAAAAGGTTATTCATTAAAAATCACTTATCACCTATTTAACAGCTCATTAACTTGCGAACTTCAATCAGAATAATGGCGGATGTCTGTTTGATATTACTGATAAGTGAATGAAATCACTTTTTACTGTGAAGTAGCAATATTAGTAAAAATATACAGCAGCAGAAACCGTGAAACAGTAGTATAAATGCACTGTTGTATTTCGGATTGAAGGACATTGTCGCCAGAGTAACTACTGGACATATTGAAACTTAACATCTTATGTCTCAGGATGGCGAGCGCAGTGGAATGTTGCTACTGTTTATGAGCGGTCGTATCGCCACCATCAGCCGAACGGCTTGCTCGTCTCGCCATTCATTGCAATAAAAAAATAAAAAACATGTAGAAACAACCATTATGAATAACACAACTTAGTGAACGTTTTATCTCCTCTTAACTAATTTACATTTAAATTAGCGTTTTCTTACGAGTAAGGGGGTTACTGTACAGAAATAAACAAACAATTAAGCATTACTTATCATTAATCACATTTGAAACACGACCAGCACAGTTCGGACATTAAAAAACAATCACAAATTTTGTTTACAGAAATTTATAAGAGGACACAATTATCGATTACAACTTGTTTTATTGTTAAATTAATATTATTGTGTCGTTAATTGACTTTAATAGCCGACTTGGACAGTTCAGAGAATACTAAATATATTTTAAAGGGCGATGGAACTTTTTATTATATTTTATTTATTTATTTATAGGTATCGAAAAAAGATTAAACATGGCATACATTTAGTTCAATTCATAAAATTATAAACATTGTGCATCTGAAATTATCGGAGGACACAGCTTAAATGAACAAAAAAGCAAAATCGTTCAAAGACACAAACAAAACATTTAAATAAAATATGGAATTACAGAAATAAAACAAAGTTATATTATGGAAGTATACGAGAGCAGTGCTTGGGTTTGTTACAAATGATTGATGCTGCTAAAGGGCATTGTACTGATGTACTACTTATGTCCCATTTTACCACCAACATGCTAATTTACATACATACATGAACACACGCCTTATCCCAGAAAGGGTCGCCAGAGGTTCTGCTGGTTGCAACCAGAACATTCACATTTCGCCTTACATGTTCGTATAGTATAGGGGGAGAGCCTGTCACCAAATAGAGCACAATTCTCTGACTCCGGACTGATAATAAACACAAAGTTCCAATATCACTATGCCCGACCCGGAATTCGAACCCGAAACCTCAGCATTGTAACAATACCGTAGTACAACTACACCACCGAAGCAGTCAGATTAAATAATTTGTTACTTATTTATATGTGTCAAAAATAATGGTTCGTAGCAGAATGTCGCTAAGACATAACAAAATATATAAAAAAGTAACATATTTACCAAATCAAAATGTTTGGTATAATGATTCGTTTGCACAATAATCGTGGGGACAAACATAGCAGGTTTACTCATTTAATAAAAAAATCTATGCACATTAGAAATAGGTATATTGTTGCAAAAAATAAATCAAGTAAATAAAGGTCAAGATCCACAACTTATTATCTCAAATGAAGTCATTATAGTTTTACATGAACTAAACAGCCTTGTTAATAAATCGATTTTCGTCATCGATTGTTTCGCACTTTTAGAATTGGAGTGACCTAAGTAAAATTATTAACGTTGAGCATGTTTGATATTTTGGAATGGTTAGGGAATAATTTTGCACCAATTGCTTTATCAGTATAAAAGTACTATCATTTATGTGGTAGAATACAATATTCATTTATTGCGCTATCGTACACAAACATGAAAATTTATATTACATTAAAAATTTAACACTTTAAAACTATTACAATTATTTTACATTAAAAAGTTTATCTCTCCGAAAAATCAACTTTCATCCATAATTTCAACGACTTTTTCACCATCATCATTACCAGAACTATCATCGCCAATCTCTAAAACTGATACGATAGGTTTATGGTAGCTGAAGTAAGAAACGAACAGTTTTGATTCGAACCTATTTAAATGTCTAATAAAGACCGCATCAATAGTAGTTTTGTATTTCGTTGTGCTAAGATTGCGATCATTCGACATAGTTAAACCAAATTCATTATTTAAAAATTCAATTAATAATTGATTTTTATCGTCTGCGAAGTTTATGTTGAAATCTCCACTCAAAATCATTGGCAATTCATCAAAGCTTTATAAACTGACAGCTAACTGACAGCTGTCTACTCTTCATCCGTCTTACGCTTTTCGTCTTACGATCAGGTCACGTGTCCTGACGCGAGTTTAAGATTTTATACCCATTACAGAAAAAGTGCTCAACGCCGCTAAAGAAGTTTTCACTTCAAAAATCTTATTTTTTGGGAAATGTTCATTAAAGATTTGTAACATAAGAAATTTTGTTCTTATGGAAGATATCTAGAAGACCGATTTATACATCTTTCTGCCTTTCATGCGTCAATAGATCCTTCTATAATAACGGTCGATAGGTCATTTTGAGCCAAAATATGATTAAAAGCCAAAATCATTTTTTTTTTTGGATTAGGTCAATCTAATTCTAAAGGTGCAGTTTGTCCCTTTCAAACGACTTTTGAATTCAGTTTGAGCGAGGAAGACAAAACATTCGATAACTTAACAGCATAATGGATTCTTACTTAGACTTACGCGAATGTTACACATTGAAAGTAAAGTCGAAAATTTGATATAAGAAATCTTTATCATATTTTTTGTCAAAAACACACTGATCGTAAGGTAACCTGCATACCAAGAAGATCTTAAGATTTTCTATGGTATGCGAACCCGCACTAATGTGATCAACTATGGCCTAAACTTTCTCAATGTAACCTGGGTGTATAGGAGTCACGTGATTAGCGGTAGGCGATACTATTGCATGTCAAATGCTCAGTCATATTCCTGAAATTGTAGACACAGGTGCCAAGGATTCGTCGAGTTTTCGTGAATCCTCCCAAATGGGATGGCAATTTTTGAAACTGAATATCTCGCATATTTATTACCCAACTTGGCGATACATGCTGCCATTAGAATTGTCTATTATTATTATTAAATAAGAGACTGCAGCCTGTGGCGACTGGCATGTCTTAACATTTGTTTTATTGTCATGAATGACGAGGATGCCTTTCGCCTGATGGTAAGCGAGACGACCGCCCACGGACAGCAGCAAAACCAAACTTCACTTTGAATTACAGAGCAATGCTTGAGATCTCACTGGGCTCCCTATCCCAAGACATAAGATGTTAGGTCTCAATAGGTCCAGTAGTTATAGTGGCTACAATATCCTTCAAACCGAAAGACAACAGTGATTTTACACGACTGTTCGGCGGGAGAAATAAACATTGCGGTGGTACATACCCAGGCGGTTTCTTACAACGGACCTACCACCAGTTAATACAATAGTACAATATGAGAGGCTTAAGGTAATTGAATTAATTATAAAATCATAGTGTAATAAGATGAATTTCACTAGACTGCAGTCTGAGTTCCGTACTGTGAGGTAGCATATCTTAACGCAGTGTAATGGAACCATTGATGGCTCATGGAATCAAGGTTAATAATTAAAATAATGAAAATTATATAACTACGTTCATCGTGTCTTGTGGGGTATTAAAAACTACTAGAGAATTTGTTGCAAAACAAATACTCGTGGAACACACAAATAATTGTTTCGGTACGGGGATTGGACCCGCCAGCCTTCGTTTCAAAGCCTGCGTTTAACCCACTGTCCCATGGGAGATTTATGAAGTAGATAGTGTAATACTCACAATTTACGGTTAATATGTGTAACATTGTAGTAGAATACAATTATTAATATTTATCGGCTCGTTTGCTATACACCACGTCTTCACCCCGTTCCGTCCTCCACGTCTTTGATCTATCTCCTTCTATATCTATCTCACTCACCCTTGGTTCGCGTAGTGTATAGTTCGAGACGACAGATGCTAAGAATATGAATTTATCAATACACTACAGTCTACAGATAGTATTACCGTACACCTACGTAGAGTGAATTAGGCTTTAGTTAATAATATGCATGTGCAAACATAATTTAGTTATTTTTGTAGCGCTATATCCTTACTAATATTATAAAGGTGAAAGTTTGTATGTATGTATGGATGTTTGTTACTCTTTCATGAAAAAACGGCTCAACAGATTTTGATGAAATTTGGTATAGTGATAGCTGACACCCTGGATTAACACATAGGCTACTTTTTATCCCGAAAAATGTAGTGTTCCCGTGGGATGAGTCAGGAAACCAAATATACATATTTTCTACTCTTTCAAATTCAAATTGTTGGCACGGGATGTCCTCTCCTACGGAAGGGAAATATAGTCGACGGCACGCGGGAAATATAGTTAGTAGACACGCGAAATAATAAATGTTCTTGATGTGGATTGGACTCAAAAACTATCTGCACCCGGGCGAAGCCGGGCCCGACAGCTAGTTAGCCTTATAAGTTACTAGCGGCCCGGCCCAGCTTCGCCCGGGTACAAATAGATTTCTGTATAATAATATGTATGTATTATACATATAAACCTTCCTCTGGAATCACTCTACCTATTAAAAAAACCGCATCAAAATCCGTTGTGTAGTTTTAATGATTTAAGCATACAAAGGGACATAGGGACGTAGGGACAGAGAAAGCGACTTTGTTTTATACTATGTAGTGATAACACATCCTGAAGGAAATTATCCAACCCAGAACTACGCAAGCTTGTATCGAATTAAAAGCTCCTAACAAAGTGGTTTGTAAGAATTGAGTATTCATTACATTATCTGATAACTGACTCTTTCTAAGTTATCAGTACAAATCATATTGAAGTTGTTATTTTTCTTCATTTAACTACCACTTGAGTCTTAGTATTGTAAATAGGGATAAAGTTCTATGTGTATTGACTTGTCATAAGAGCTATTAATTGCCTACACGACCAATAAACAAATTTCATTTAATTACTGTGGGCCTATCAATACACACATGACTCTGAAAAGACAGAGGTGTGCCCTGGAGTTGAAACCCGCGACCACCGTCAACATGTTGGCAGCCGCGTCTGGTCCGTTTACCAACAGGCTACCACACACTTTTAATTGATAGTCCATCACCATGCACTAAAACGGTGAAGGAAAACATCGTGAGGAAACCTGAATACTATAGCGATTTACCTATAAGAATTTCTATGGTAAATAAAGTCCGCCAACTCACATTAGGCCAGCGTGAGGGACTATATGGCCTAACCACTCTCAATCGTACTCTCGATTGTGGAGGAGGTCATTGCCCCACAAAGGAACGTATTTGGGCTTATACAGATACGAATACATTCATGTCATATCAAATGGAGACCGAATTCTATGGTATGTAAGTCCGCCAACCAGCATTAGGCCACCGTGGTGGGTTATACGAGTATGGCCTCATCACTCTCAATCGTACTCTAGATTGTAGAGGTGATCCCTGCCCTGCAGTGGGGACGTAAATGGGCTGATATAGCACAGTAAGTCTAATGACTCATCTAATGATTGACTCCTTGATTGTTATAGTTTGTCTTATCCAAATGGTCTCCTACAATAATTCACCGTCTTAACTTCACATTCATTCGATATTCTTATAATAAACCAGTAATTTTAATCGCATTTAGAATAAGACATGCAAAAACAAAACGAAACATGAGATTTTGCGGAACCTGATTGTGTGTGATTTATAGCTATAAATACAGTTAATAAGTACTCACGTCCATTAACAAAACAGAAATAACTCGCTATCAGCGACACATATATTAACTTCACCATTTTCGCGATTCAATTACACTGTGACGTCACGACACGTGCGTCCGTCGCACCGGCTGGACACTGACTGAACGCTTCACGGCTTTCCGGCTTCCGCGAGGGTCAAGCGGTTTGTAATAAAGAATATTATGACAAAACAGTATGTACGGATTTAACATTTTATACCTTCAACCTTGTCAACCCTAGATGCAAGGAGGTATGCTGAAGCTCTCTTCTGCCAGGTTGTAGCCGGGAGCTCTCTGAAGATAGAAACTCGAAGGCTTTTGTGGTCTTGTCTAATTTTCTGAACGCTTATTATATTTACTTATTTAATTATTCTTTACTGCACACAAAAAGGAAAAAATCTTAATATAACAAAATAAGTACAGATGGTGGCCTTATCACTCTAGAGTCTAGGCTATTTTTGACATGCAGCCTTTAGATGGCTATAAGAGAAGGAAAAGAAGAAAGGGCAGTCTAGAAAATAAAGGATACAAGCTCCGAATAACTAATAATAGATAGACGAATTATGATCTAACTACCATCAATAAGTTTATAAAACTTGCAGAGCCATGTAGTAAATATTCTTGATTAGAGATGAGTGGACTGTTTGAAGATACAACAGTCTCAAAACAATTTTACTTACAGTGAATAACCACTAAAGCCTTTACTATTGCCGGTTGTTTAGTAATGAAGGCTATCGAAGACATCGTAGTCCTTTCTCAAGTTCTGTATTTGCTCTAACTATCTTAAAAACCTCACATTGAACCTACGATTATTCTTCTTGCAATGCTGTCGATACTAAATGTGGCGGTAACGTTGTATTTTATGTGTATTTTAGCGCTTCTGCATTTTAATATTCTATACAAACACAGAGCTTTGTACGAGTATCTAAGTTGCAATGCTGGTATGCAAATTTGAACTGTCACTCAAGTATGTAAAGATGATTTTTTAATTTTTTGCGAATACAAAACCGGTGTGACTTCATTTACATCTTGGAATTGCCCGTACGTACATAATTATATCAGATATTGTTTACGATGCGTCCGCTCATTTATGTAGATAATTTGGCGATGCTTTGTTGTTGAAACAAATCAACGTCGAGATACTTCAGTCTTGCATAGTTGCCACCAAACTTTGCCTGATCTTCATCGTCCAAAGTTGCAAGACCATTGACTCACATAATTTATCATATGGATACTAATTGGATGTTTAAGCAAAATGAATTCATAACAGCAGCTGTTTTAGCACAAACGAATACCTTATCGAGATTAAAACAGCGTCATATAACCACCATCCACCATGTAAATAGTGAAACTAAGCTTATATTCCATAGCGCGAAGAACTGATGTCTCTTGGAGCCGAAAAGTTCTGGAGTGGAGGCCACGTACAGGCAAGCACAGTGTGACAGACGACCTGGTTATGGTTGCAGGAAGTCGCTGAATGCAGGCTGCTTCCAACAGATAAATGTTGAAATCATTGGCCTATTTTCAGCAGTGGACTTCCGGTCACAGAACACAGAAAGAGAGAGAGAGTGAGAGAGAGAGATTATCATATCATAATATCATATCAAATATTTAGTATAATACCCCTTCATCTCTGTTGTCGTGAGTGGCCCTCCAATCTCACTCTACCTGACTGCTAATTCCACTGAATAGACAAGGTTACTAACATTGAGATAATATATTAGAGGGGACACTGCAAACAAAATGTTTGTAACAAAATGAAGGGTACATTCTATTTCTGTCTCTGTCACGCCAACGAAGTAACCTATCTTCCCTCTCGCTTCAATGTGTACCCTTGTGCACGCACCATACGCACAGATTTTGTTCCCGAAGTCCGCTCTAGTATAATACCTCAATGGTTACTAACAAGTATCAGAGATGACCGAGTTTGGCAGCAGAATTTGAAATCCACTATAAGCCGTAGTATAACCTAACCACTTTCAATCGTACTCTTTATTGTAGAAGAGATTACGTATATAGGCTGATACATAAGCATGATAGATAAGAATCACTAATCAATTATCCAACACATAATATTAGCTTTTTTATTGTTTTCATAACGGTTGAGAGATAAGATATTGATTTCGCTTGATTCGAAAATGTGGGTGTCCTGGCACTTCTACCTACCCCTTCTGGGAAAAAGGCGTGAGTTTATGTAGGTATGAAACATATTTATAGATTTCTAACCATAGAAATAATTACCATCAAAGAGAATAGTTTAAATTCAATTAATTACTTTATCATGAAGACGAATTATGCCAAAACAAATATATATATGTTACGGTAAATGTGATTAATTGAAAATTATTAATAATTTTACAAAATTATTAATAATAACCACATGTTTTGGTAATTATTAATAATTCATGACACATATTGGTGAAAGTGATAAAATAAATAAAAACTCAATGTTTTTTGACCAGCAGGTATTTATTTATAATATTAAACACAGTCTAATTATATTAATTAGAGATCACACAAACAAGGTGACTTGTGGCAGTGTAAGGTAGAGTGATGTAAAGCGAATCAAAATCAAAACAATAATGAGCCGAAGTGGTAGAATATAGAATAGGGCAGCACGAGGGGGTGGGTTGGGAGCAGTGGAAGGAGAGGGGAAGTGGCGCACCTCCCCTGGTACCACTCCCATGAAAAGGTAACGCACCATTCCTGAGAAATATCTATTATAACAACCTAACCCTTAAAACACTTGTTGTCAATACAAATTTGCTTCTGCATCGTCTCCGGCGCTACGGGAAGTTCAGCCCCTTCGCCCTTGCGTAACAAAAGATAGGCACCCATGCTCACCTCCGCAGCTTCGGCTTGCTGGTCACCTCCGGCGACCAGCCTCAGCCGCTGCGGCTCGCACGGTTGCCTATCCTTCGTTACAGCGGGCGGGGGCTGCTCTCCCTCCGCGCCTCCGGCTTTTTATATACACTCTAGGGTCGGTAGCCAAAAGACTACGTGAAGTCGGGGTGTTCCGAGTCGGATTTGGGGCACAGTCAACCTAACTGATCCATAAAGCCATTGAAAATTATTAATAATTTTACAAAATTATTAATAATTACCAAAACATGTGGTTATTATTAATAATTTTGTAAAATTATTAATAATTTTCAATTAATCACATTTACCGTAACATATATATATATTTTAAGTTATTGTTTAGATTGTGAATATAAGGCCGAAACGAGGCTGCGTAACTAGCTATTAGATAATTAATTTCTGATAAAAATGAAATTACGGTCGTATCAAATCAATTACCAAAATACAAGCTGCGCCATGTTTGAATGCCTATAAATATTATTATTTTTTCCTGAAGTGAGACAAATGGTGACTAATATGGCTGAAAAGAGAGAGAGAGAAAAAGGCGTGACAATAGTACGTAACTATTAACTAATGCCAGGATTTCCATTGTTCTCGGTAGATCATTCAAATTAATCAACTACCCTGTTTCATTTTCCTTTAACGATTCATCAAAGGAAACTAGCGGGAAATAACCCATGGTTTTCGTTTATTGGATTTTTTATTTAATTACTGCAATTACGTTTATGTATGTAATTTGTTAGTCATTGAGGTAATTGTGAATAATAGTCATCATATTTATTAAACCGCTTATGATCAATGCAGGAGCGTAGATATATCTGAGTAGACCAGAATATATTCCCATTGTAGCCTCCGTGGTGCGGTTGGTTAGACGCCGTCTCTGAAGCAAAAGGTCGCGGGTTCGATCCCCGCACAGAGACAAATGTTTGTGTGATCCACAAGTATTTATTTCGGGTCAGGGTGTGAGACCGAAAAGTCTCTCGAGGTTAGTTCTTTATTTTTAATAGGTCCGGTAAACGAACAAACAACTCACCTGATGGTAAACGATCACTGCTGCCCGAAAACATCCACAACGTTTAGAATTTAGATTAAAGATGTTTTTGCAGGACCACCCAATTGGAAGGCGAGCGGGAAAGACAAATGATTAAATAAAATAGGAAAGAGGTTTTGGGTTTCCGGACATCTCAAGTGTCTTAATATAATACATATGTATGTGACTGATGCATGTATTTATTTATTTTATTTGTTGACACTGTGTAACCAAGTGATGTTAAGCGTATACCATCCATCCGCATTGTCAGGGCGAGGGATATGTCAAAGATTGTAGATTCCGCAGTGGACTGTGGATTGGCCACAGAATCGAATCACCGCCTGTCTACATGTATTCAAACGTTATGACTCTTTATTTTTATTTTACATATAAATAAACAGAAATCAATAAAGAAATATAAATACATTATTTTCCAAAGTAGACACAACATTCACAAAAAGTACGAACAATTATACAATGGTTAAGTAAAATAAGTTAACATTTCGAAGTTTATGAATCAAATATAATGGAAGAAACTATAACAACAAATAATAATTAACAACTAGCATTTATCAGTAACATTACTATAATATACGTAGATATACATTAGATAGTATTGTAAATCCCATCTCGCTAATTATACTTAACGACCGGTCAGGATACCATTCGAGTAATAAGACATAGTTTTCCTCGTTTCATACTAGTTTTTTACTATTAAATAGGTAAACAAACTCTCTGTTGGAGATTGTTATTGTCGCTAATTGTGTTTTACATACATAAACTCACGCCTTTTTTCAGAAGGGGTAGGCAGAGATGTTACCAGGACACCTATCGCCATATCAGACACAAATTCCTGACTCCGGGCTAATACGGCTCCGGGATAATGAATAGAAAATCCAATATCTCTTTACCCGACACTGGATTTGAATCCGAGACCACAGCGTAGTAATCGTACCGTTTTACAACTGCGCCACTAAGGGAAACAGGCATTAATTGTGTTTTAACTTAATTGAAAAGTCAAATAACAGGAAAAAGTCGTAGAGATTATTTTAAATGTTCAAAGTATAATTTGTTACAACAAAAAATGGTCGAATAGTCTCCAGTTACGTTATTGTAAGTGCCGTGATTATACATTTTAACATATTATAGAACTTTTTACAAGAGGATTTTTTTTATTAACCTGCTTATGTGTTTTTTGGTATTTTTTCCTCAGAGAGGACATTAACTACTAATGCCTTAACACATTAGCAACATACATAATATGATAGGATAACAAACCGCAAGAATATTAAAATAAGAATTCTTTACTCGTGTCAATTTATTCATTATTTGAATCTATTGGTAAATACTACGCTTAGTGTGGCAGCCACATACAATTTTTACACATTTGACATTACATAACACAACAAATTAAAACTGCCTTGTCATTATCATATCCTTGAACCAAGAACCGTAAAACTGCTGATAGAATATTCATATTTCATATCCATTTGGATAGCGATCGCCGTACACAATGATGGACAACATATTCTGACCCAGGTAAGTACCTATGTCACGTTTCGAGTTCAACAAGAATTTTCGAATAACTTCAAAAAACGAGCGTGGTGTTGCAGATATTCATAGGAGAATGTCCACTGAATGGCGAGACGAGCATGCCGTTCGCCTGATGGTAAGCGATACGACCGATCATGGACTGGAGCAAAACCAAACAACACCTTGAATAACAAAGCAATGTTTGGCACTCCACTGCGCTCGCATCCTGAGACATAAGATGAAAATAAATAAGTGATAAGTGATATTAAATGATCACTGCAGCCCATGAGCATCCAAGGGCGGATCCAGGGGAGAGGTCATCAATAAAGTAAAAACGTATGTGTGTTTTCACAAATCACGCCTTTAACAAACTTTAAAAAGTCATTATTACGAATTGGAGTATTGAAATCGGACCCAATGTTCTGACATGAACTATATGACCCCCATGGCGTAAAAGCTGGATCCGCCCTTGTGAACATCCACAACGCTTGGATCGTGGGTGTGTTGCCGGACCATAAAATCGGGAGGAGAGCTGAGAGGAACAAGGATGGTAAGAGGAAAGTGGTATTGGACATTGGACAATCATACATGTGTATAATGTTGTACAATGTTAAAGTTGTAATGACCAACGAGGAATAACTATCTCTTTATTTGATATTCTATTCGGATCGCACTGCCCTAACCATCACAGAATCTATATATTAATACGTGATGCAAAAACTTTGGATCCCTTTTTACGAAAATTGCGCGGACGCAGGAGCATAAAATTTGGCACACTTATAGTTTATGTGTAGGAGAAGTGGAGAATGCTAATATTTTTCAATAATAATGCTTATAAAGTATATTAAATCAAAAAATAAAACATTACACACACTGCCATGCATTTCACACACACATCCATACACAAGTATACATACTCTGGTGTCAAATTGTTTCTTTTCTTTTTCATTTTGTTCTTCTGACATAGACATATCCAAAAAAAGGTTTTATTTGCCTAATGAGGTAATAATATTAATATTAAAAGAGAATATTAATTTTAAATGAGGCAATAATATTAATATTAAGCCTAATATTAAATGTAATATAAAACAAGATTTTAATAATAATGCATAAAAAGTACATTAAATCAATAAATAAACCAGCATGCATTTGACACACGCATACACAAGTATTTGTACACGTATACATACTCTTTGGTCAAATTGTTTCTTTGGTTTATTATAGACATCGTTGAATGTCAATCAGAAAAAAATGTTTACTGTGGTTTTGTTGAATGTCAAACAGAAAAGATTTATTTAACGAATACTACGTGAAATGCTGAGCGCTTATACAAATTGTGTAGCAGTAAGATACATTTAAATGTACACGGACTATCATTATATGCATAAAGAAAGTTCTGTAGCAGCAATCTGCAATAACAACATTCAGGTACAAAAAATGTGCACGAATTATCAGAATAACAACATCATCATACAGGTAAAAACTTTTTCTCTTCTTGATTTGGTCGAATTTCGATCACTAGGCGACCACTAGTAAAAATAAATACACCCAACAGACCCTCCAGTCCTGACCCCACACTAAGATCGAGTCTTGTGTCGTGGGTATCAGAAACAGCGAGATAATTTTCGGTCTCCCAAACAACCGGAACGGAAACAAATATCTGTGGATCATGCAAACATATGTTTCGGTTCACAGTCGTCACTGTAGTGTGTGCGGGTGTAAAACATTACATCCTATTTTAGATATTGAACCCGCGAAACCTTTCTACTATTTTACTCTTGTACGGTCATCTGTTCCAGATAAATACATTGATTATCTGTATTTATCTTATGTAATAATATTTCTATCAACTTACACTCGATAGATTAAAACAACATTAAACCTTATTAGGTAATAATTAATGTATACTTTACTTTAAATTATGCTGTAAATAATATATCATAGTGCAATGCAATTTAGTCTCTATGCCAAAGTCATGAGGGTGTATTTTGATGTTGCCTTATTTTTGTAGACACTGGGAATGCCCCGTTTGTCTACCACAAACGGGGCATTCCCATCCATGCATCTTTATTAGCGTGTCGGATGAATCTTCTGAATATTAATATTCTCTTGCGGTCAGCTGTAAACGTAAACTCTTAATTAAAATAAACCATTTAGCGAAAAGTCTAGATAACGGCTTAAAGAATAAAACATACTGGCCACGATCGGTCCGGCAGGAGTGGAACGATGAATAAGAAGGGCTTCGGAAAAGATTAGAGTAAATGACTGTCTAATACTTTATTCTATAATTGGTCTTCTATAAGAAAATTTATAGCTCGTTATACCAGTCGGACTTGTTTTGGAGCGGAGGTAGTTATTGGGAAAGGTCGCGTCGCATGAATTCCTCTCATGATAGTCTATACGACGTAGCTAACTAGGTGACGGGCCGTCATTGAGATAATATACTAGAGGGGGCACTGCAAACAAAATGTTTGTAACAAAATGAAGGGTACATTCTATTTCTGGGGGTATTTATGGGGGTCACACCCCCCCTCCCCCCCCCCCCCCCCCACACACACACACACAGTTTTTTATTTGTTCACAAATCACGTCTGTAACAAAAAAACATTACGAATTCGAGTATTGAAATCGGACCCAGTGTTCTGACAAGAACTATATGACATGGCGTAAAAGCTGGATCCGTGCTTGGGTGAAATGGGATCGTACTGATGGCCAGCATGAAACAGTGGGCTGCTATCGCCTGAAGATGATGATATAAAAAATAATGTATAAACCATAGAATTACTATAAATAAATTATTATTAATCATCTCATGAGAATTTTTTGTCACTGCTTTAGTCATTTCGGAAAATTATTGATGAAAACGTGCATTATACATATTTGGGAAACCCCCGTGCAAACTATACGCGACATTTCTACATACGGAATATCATTTTCTTTCCTTGTGTTTGGAAATATTTTAATTGCGTTTTTAATAATAAGAATACGGTTGCTACCTTGAAAGTCTTGAAGTGAAGGCTGTTTGTAAAAATGGTGCTACCAAGTATATACATAAATGAACATCAATATCACAGGTGAATAGTGCCGCGGGTAATTTTTTTTGTGAATGGAATTTGACCGCACATAGGGGGCGTTGTATGTCACAGGGCGTCTATACATGGTGGTAAACCTGACATTCTTGCAAATCTCAAGTGATAAACCAAATACCCTGTATACCTATGCAACAAAAGACCACGCGTAGTCCTTGTTTGCTTTAGGTAAAAGCCCGCCATTTTCTTGTGAACGTACAATATAATGTGTTCCGAATTTGTTACACATTGCGCATCATTCGAGTGAACCGCGGCATTGCGGATCAAGAACGCACAATATAGTGTCAAAAATATATAGTTTGTATAATTGAAATAAATATAACGATGCAGGAAAACATTGTGAGGAAACATGCATTCCATAGGAATTTGTAAGAATTTTTATGATATGTAAAATCCGCCAATCCGCACTAGACCAGAGTTATGGAGTATATGACCTATCCCGTCTCAGTCGTACTCTGGGTTGTAGAGGAGACCCGTGCCCTGGACTCTGAAGCAGGACATAATTAATTATATGGGTTGATACAGATACAATTGAAATAAATTGCAAAAAGCCCTATTGTACAACAAACAGTAGGCAAATAAATTCGAATAAAAACACATTCAATAAATAATAGTTTATTTAATAGTAATACTAGAGTCGATATATTTCTTTATATACACATACTTTCTGATAGATGCCGTATTCAATATATTTTGTTTCACGCATTTTGTACATGAACATAGTCATTATACATTACATATTGATTAGTACAAAAAGAATTAATATTTAACAAATATTTTCAATAATTGCCCAATGTATTTCTACATTTGGCGCCAAAAGCCTATTAGACTTGTTCCGTGATTATAAAATGTTTGCTAACGTAAATATTATTATCTAATAATAAAAAAAACTGACTTTATCTACAATTAATTATTGTGATAGTAACATTAAATTTTCAACAGCTATTCGTTTATTAAATCATTCACATATTTTTACATTTGATACCGAGCGTGACCGTTGTATGTGATAAATATTGTGCCAAAATAATACAACATTAAAAAAGCGTTAACATCCTCACTTTAATGATAAATTAAACACAATATAAAAACATGGAACAAAGCTACAGACAACATTAAGTAAACGATAAAAAAAGATATCTATATACAATATTAAAATCATTAAATTCCATTCGGTATGCCTGCCATAGCGTACCAAAATCAAAATATAAATGTATCATACAAAATAATAAATTGTATGAATCATGCAGTCTCCTTTTCATACGCTAAGGCTCAGTTGCACAAACTAACATCGCCCATAACTTTGAAAATGTCGTCGCCATATTTGAGACGTATTTGACATTGCTAATGTATGGGGTTGACATTTTTAAAGTCAAATTTATGGGCAAAGTATAGTTAGATTGTGCAATTGGGGCCATAACCTACATACATAAACTCACGCCTTTTTTCAGAAGGGGTGCTACCAGGACACTAACCTTTCGGCTTGTGTTCCGTCCCACGATTTCATAGGTGATTAGCCGATAGGCTAGCCATTGGGAACAAATTCCTGACTCCCGACTGATAAAAATAAAAAAATCCAATATCACTGCCCCACTTGGGATTCGAACCCGTGACCTCAGCATTATAATCGTACAGTTGTCCTGAACTTATGCTGGTATATTATGCAGAAGTTGCATATACAGGTCTCTGAACTAGACGATAAACTAGTAACTCCCGATTATCACCCGTAACTGATTTATTGTCTAGTTCTGAGACACTCTGTAAATGAAGTTATTAACATTCAGTCTATAAATCTAAAAAAAATCGTTTTCTTCAGGCCTGTATTGATTGTATTCTCCAAAAAGTTTATCATCAAATTAAATATTCCTTTGTTCCTTTTTCGTATCATAGTCATCATAGTTAAAATTTTGAGGAAGGAGATAATTATATTATTAACTTTATTATATTTTCAATAACACTAAAATTATTCTTGTATTTTATTTTACCGCATGTGATTCGCTTGAACATCATGTTTTTGATAAATCGTCGTTTTTTTTCCTCCGTGAACCTTAAAACAACATCAAAATCGGTTTAGCATCTCAACGAATGTCATCCGCCAATGACAAACTGGAATAACATCCGATTTTATAAGTTCATTAATATTGAAGCAATGTTCATGAAATAATAACTTTAAATTAAGATTTTTTGATATTTTATTGAGGATATTTTATTTTATACAAAAATAGTTTTAATTTTATTACTTTGACTTTCAAATTGCTGGGCTAATGTGCAAGAGTACTTTATATTTAATTTAAGTATATAATTTAATTTAATTATATAATTTAATGCAGTACTATTTACGAGATTTAGAAATACATACATATGTTCACGCCTGTATGCCAAAAGGGGTAGTTAAAACTGGCAAACTTGCCAGCCACATTATAGTGAGCTTTTTCCATGCGAAGATATAACAGAGGGCGAACCAATACCCGTGTTAGAGTAAGAATTGAGTCCTTGCCAACTCATATGCAATTTTCAAACCGGATCGAAACGTTTTTCACTGGCCTAAATTATTAAAATTATGTATATTTAATTATTAACAATAACAAAGCCAAGTTAACTTATTATCATGTCCATAAACCGTATCGACATGAAACTGGGCGTATCGTGTATCAGACCCGAACATATTCGCGAACGTTACACACATTTCGTTTGTTCAATGTTTTGATCGGACAATGAATAGAAAAAGCAACTTTGTCGACCCGGAAGCGAACCCGGGACCACAGCTTTGCAATCGTACCTTAGTACAACTGTGCCACCGAGGCCGAGGTTAATTCAAGGTAATTAAATTAAAGCCTTTTTTTAATTATGAATAATTTAGTAATGAAAGTTAATGCATAAAATATGAAGCTGTTATTAAAAAAAATGCAGAACCTCTAATATTTCGCCCGCATGAATGGCTAGTGAGTAGTGACGCACTTTAATAAAAGAAGAAACTATAGTTTAAAAAAGTTTGACTGTGAAAATATATTTTTACCCCAGAATTTTTATAATTTCGTATTCAAATATTTAATTCATTAAGAAATCGGTTTATTTTATATATTTTTTACCGTGGCCACTGTAGTTTTCAGGCACGTTTTTATCTTTTCAGCAGAGATATTGTCTTCAATCTAGTTACTAAAAATATCAAAAAGACTTTGCATTACTTCTTTTGATAGGTTGTACTGGGTGTTATGGACAAACGGTATTTAATTTAATCCACTTGTCCCTAATATATATTGGAAATAATGTGCCAAGTTTGAAAAAATACTGCATGATAGTTTTGTAAAAAATCGGGATTATAGTTTTCAATGCGTTTCTTTTTACCGCTCAGTTAAATTACCGAACTGAACTGAAGTTTAGCTAAGTTGTAAAAATATTAGTATTATATCAGGTGGCCAAAATAATGAGAAAACAATGAAAGTAAAATCACGATTTGTGACAAAAAATCAACCTTGATTTTTAACAAATTTTGTATATAACACAAAAGTGGACTAAAATTAAATAGTCAATATACCTATCAAATGACCTGCAGTGCGATTCACGTAACTTTTTGACGCGCCGATCAAGTTGCGGTGCGGTTACAATTAAGTTTACGCTTTGGTACAAAATGGTATTCTTTTAAGTGTTTAGCTGCGCGTGAACTGCGCGTGAGCTGCGCGTCAACTGTACGTCAGATGTATGAAATTTGTTTGAAATTGACATATACGCGCAGCAGTGGAATACGCTAAAACGTTTGCGTGACGCGAACTTGACGCGAGCGTATTTGACATCGGTTGTCAAAATTACGAGAATACGAAAAGGGCTGTTTTGATCGAAACTTAACCGCAACTGCACTTCAGCTGAACTTGTTAAAATACGTGAATCGCACTACTGTCCCTTCTATATTCAATTGTAATGATATTAGGAAGCTTGGCGTAAATAGTTAGAAAGTAACGCGCATAAGTCTCTCGAAATTGTACACCTATATTATCACGCTTTCGTCTCAAAAGGTATAGCCATAAATGCCATGTACCCTGCCCACGGTTCATCGAGCTTATTTGCATTCCAAGCAGTGATAGAAGGCGAAGCTATAGCAATGCCGGGAATAACTTTTGTTCTCGTATAAAAAACGAAATCATAGTAACAAAATTGTAAAAGAGACAAAACGATGTGTGTCAATAAAGACTGGCTGCATTTTGTTAATTTTAGCCTTGCTTATGTATCACTTTTGAGGAAGATTTAATTAGATAGATTGTTAGAGCAGATCAGTGTGTGTGTATGATCATGTATGGAAGGATGTGTGTGTATGTATGGGAGGGTATGTGTGTGTGTATGATCATGTATGGGAGGGTGTGTGTATGTATGGGAGGGTGTGTGTGTATGGCTAGGCGGCGCCGACGGTGTGCTGCATCGGCACCAGGTCGAGCTTCACGTCGTCGCTCTGCAAGTCCGTCACCAGCTCACGAAGCCTGCACACAATATGATAATGTCAACCTTATAATATACAACGTTGATGCGACCGATGGGCATTTCTTTAAACTGCATATACTAGGTACCATTTTGAAGCTATGTACTAAAAATCAATTAAATAGGAGCGGTAGTTTAGTCATATATTATTTTTTAAGTTTTTGCCCCATTTGAACACGATGTAGCTTTTCTAACAGCTGATTATGCCTAACGCATGGTCATTCACCTTAAAACGATAGATCGTACTAAAATCTGCGCGTTGTTGCCGCTCTTACACAAGTCACACAATAATAAGTACACGACAATAACACGCACCGCGCGCGACGGTGCCAATTTGTTATCTATTCGTATCTACAGGTCAATGAAATTAATTTACACAGGATGGTTGCGTTTTACTCTAATTTGGAAGCTATTTAGTTTGTTTGAAACAAACAAAATCTCATTTTTGGTATTATTAATTTTTGTGCCGTGCCGAATTAATACCAAAGACGTATAGCATACATAGTGTAATTTAATGCCCATCGGTCGCATCAACGTTGTATACCTAGCTTAGAATCGGTTGGCTAAAGGACTTATAGCATAAACGTAAAATAAAAAATAGATGTAATTGTAAAATTGTAGCAAGATTGTTCAAAAGACATAATAATTATTACAATTTATCAAAACTAATCAAAAACAATAAAGAATGCCTGATTGTGATAAAAATGTATCTTGGTAACATTGCGATACAGAACATAACATATCTTTTTAAGCCAATAACTGACACAAACTTAATTGTCTGTACTCAGAAATGACTTATAAAACTAAATAGGTATACAAATAGAAGAAGAAGGAATTGCCAGATAACCCCTTTCATCTACCCATCCTTTTTTTCCCGCTCCCCTCCCGATTTGGTGAGCCAGTAACACATCTATCATAAAAAGCATTATGTGTGTTCTTGGACGACAGTGGCTTCATACCATCAGGTGATCTTTTTGCTCATTAGCCAGACCTAATAAATAAAAAAGGTAGCTGTATATATGTAGTACATACTTGGCGAGTTGCGAGGGCGTGACGTATATGGTGTCGTCTGTGGGCGCGTCCGCCGTCGCTGGGTAGCGGATCGTGCCCACCTCCACAGACTTGCAGTTTAGCGACTGAAATAATCATCACATAATAAATATTATACATATAATAATAATAATAATATTTATTTATTGGAACAACATTTTTACATTTAAAACATTTGTGTACGTTAATGGCTGCATTAGTTAAAAACTGAGTCGCAGTCATTAGCGCCCACCTCCAAATACTACTAGAGGTAACAGCGTCCATAAACATTTCTAAAAGTAGATATTAAAAAATAGCTTAAAATTCTATACAAATCTAAATACCTTTTTTTTATCAACAAAAACAATAACAAGAAAAACATTCCAAAATGAAAAAAAAAAAAAAAACAATAACCGGGGAGTAGTGCAAGTGTGTGTGTGTGTGTGTGTGTGTGTGTGTGTGTGTGTGTGTGTGTGTTTTTTTTTTTTTTTTTTTTTTTTTTTTTTTTTTTTTTTTTTCCCTCTCAACCTCCTCTTCCCCCACGGACCCGCCGCTAGGCATTTGTTGCGGCATCTCTTCCAATTTTTTATAATTTAAATTATGTCAAATTATTATAAATAGTTGCACTCTGACATATTATTCATATCAATTAAACAAACAAGCACATATGGTATGAAAATTCCTGCAGGCGCTTCGTTCTAAGTAGCCCACCGTGCAACTGTCATTTTTTGAATTCATTATACTTTGAACCGTTGTCGTTGCTGTTTCATTTTGTTAAATATTCCTGAGCCGCTCCCTCAAAGTTGCGAAAATCATCCCCATTATTATACATGGTCCATACGAACCGGATTAAGTACTAGAAAATTACCAGTGCAAGAAGATATTAAATTAAAGAAGAATTTCGTATTGTGGAGTGGCAGTGAGTTGACGTTGCTGTATGGGTCGGAGAAGTGGTTCGAGTTTTTAGTAAAATAAAACAATTTAGGTATTATATACATTTAATTCCACCCAGCACTCTTTGGTTCATTATCAGGTAATATTAGCAACTAAATTAACTACAGTTAAAATTCAAATTTCAAAAGGTTAGTACCGTTATTTAAAATTATATTCAACTATTGTAATATTAATTACATTTTAAACTTATTTATAGTACATTTGTGCATCAATTAACTACCTAAGATCTCTGTAAATCATTTTTAACATAGTTAACACGTGCTTATTCAATACAGTACAGTAACAATGATGTTACATTAGTTAACTATTTATTTTATTAAATTTATTTACATATCTTTAAAGTTTCAAATTGTTTAATCAATTTGCTTAGATGCCAATTGTAATATTGTATAAGAATTCGGTACATTAACATTGTATGATCATTAAACTGTACAATACTTAGTTAAGGTTTGCCTTTTTACAAAACTTATTTTGAATTGTTACTTAAAACTATATACAAAGTGTTAATCATATTGTTAATCTTAAAACTATAAATTTACAGGTCTGAGGCACTTGTTTCCCAAATGGCTGACATTAAAGATCTCAAACGGAAACGTGGCAGTTATAAAGCGAGGCTTACAATTTTTGGGAATTTCTTATCCCAATTACCGAAATCGTTGAACCCTTGTCAGGTAATGGAATTACAATTGCGTATAGAAAAGTTGGAATGTTATTATGAGGAATTTAACGACATTCAAACACAATTAGAATGCATTACCGATAATTTTGATGCCGAGATGACCGAAAGAACTTGTGTAGAATCTGAGTATTACACATTAATAGCACAAGCAAAACATATATTAATGCTTTCTAAACCAGATAGTGATGATGTCAAATCTACTACTAGTGCTAGTATTAAGCGTAAATTCACCCAATTGCCCACCATAAATTTACCTAGATTTTCGGGCTGTTACGATAATTGGCTGGCATTTCGAGATACTTTTACAAGCTTAATTCACAAAGATGACGATATAGACAACGTCAATAAGTTTCACTATTTAAAAATGTCCTTGGAAGGGTCAGCTGCTGACGTAATCCAGTCAGTGGATTTTTCCGCAGAAAACTATTTGGTGGCATGGGACCTTTTATGCGGTAGGTTTGACAACAAACGCTTGTTGCTTCAAAACCATGTTTCGGCAATTTTTGACCTCGAACCAATCTTAAAGGAGTCTTCACTCGTATTAAAAAATATGATTGACCAAATTAGTAAACATATTCGAGCATGTGAAAAATTAGGCGAACCTGTTCATAGCTGGGACACATTGTTAATTCACCTGTTTAGCCGCAAATTAGATAGTAAAACATTTCGGGAATGGGAAAGTTATAAAAAGAGACTAGATAAAACAGAATCTATTCCATTTAAGCATTTCATGGAATTTATGAAAGAACGTGCAGACTTTCTTGAGACATTGGAACGCGCTCAATTCACTAAAACTAACAAATCTACACACATTCCTATGAAACACAACACTAAACTTCAGTCTATGGTTTCGTTGAGCGACAATGTTAGCACATCTTCACAAATTTCCACGTGTCCAAAATGCAATGGCGATCACAACCTCAACACTTGTCCACAATTTTTAGCTTTGAGCCTTGACGAGAAAATGTCAGTTTTGCCAAATCTTAAAGTTTGTTATAACTGTCTACGCCGCGGGCACTATCCGAAGAATTGTAAACGATCAGGGTGTAAGGTTTGCAATTATAAACACCATACGTTAATACACAATACAAATAAAAAACTAAACGGTAACAGATCAATAGATCGTTCGACCGACGGCGGCGACCAGGCTGAGATGTCCCCCACCTTAGGTGTGGACAACAGCGCACGCGCAGTCACTGATAAAACTCATGTTCACTCCGTTGCATTATCGGCGAATATCACTGCGAATCCGCATAAAGGTGACTCGCAAGATATTCTATTATCGACTGCGCTCATTAGGTGTTATGACGTTAACAATAAGGAACATATTGTGCGAGCCCTTCTTGACTCCGGTAGTTCGTCTTGTATAGTATCAGAAAAACTATTGAAACAGTTAAATTTACCATATAAGAATACTTGTAATGTTATACGGGGTATTAATAATTCACGGTCCCCTGTGAATAAAATGTGTCGTGTTAGCATTAAATCAATGCGCGAATCTTACAGCGACAACGTATTATGTTTTGTTTTGCCAACAATAACGGACAATGTTCCTTATCGGAAAGTCGATTTAAATATACCGACTGATATAAGTTTAGCTGACCCATATTACCACTCTCCTGCGCCGATTGACATGATATTAGGAGCGGACGTGTTTTGGGATTTACTAGGGTCCAGAAAAATTAAATTAGGATATAAAAAACCTATATTATTTCAAACGCGACTCGGGTGGATAATTAGTGGCCCAAATAATTCAGGCTATACTAATAAATGTCATCAACCCATGAAATATAACTATACTAATGTAGTAACTGATACATTTTCACAGTCAGATGACTTACAAACCCCAGTATCGCGGTTTAGGGGCATAAAAAATGTACGCCATTATAAGTCATCTGCTCATTCTTAGCAAGAAACATGTTGTAAACAACATTTTATTGATAAAATACCATGTGCCTAAGTAATTGTCGATTTGCGTTAGAATACTATTGAATGAATACTATCTGTATGCTTTATTAGGCGATACATAACAAGTTACCAAAGGCAGACTAATTATTTATGCCTTTCAATAAATATGCCTAATTATATTATTAATAATACGAAACGTGACATGTTATAATTAATTACACGTTTCTTTAAACCCCTGAGTATCTTAGTACCTTACGTCATTCGAATGGACATGTTGCTTCAGAGGCTATGGCTTGAAAAACTTACTTGGGATGATAAGTTGTCTGCTGAGGTCGTCGCCACTTGGATGTCACTGATTAAAGCATTGCCAGTGCTTAACAATTTGTCCATTCCACGCCGTGTTGTTCTGACGCGTACAAACAAATAGAATTTCACATTTTCTCTGATGCTTCAGAACGAGCCTACGGTGCTTGTTTGTATGTTCGCAATATTAATGCGAACGGTGATGTCAGCGCGCACCTTCTAACAGCTAAGAGTCGTGTTACTCCAATAAAAAGTTTGACTATACCGAGATTGGAACTGTGCGCCGCTACTATTGGAGCTCGGTTATATAAAAATGTCGCGAGTTCAATGCGCACTCAAGCCTCAAGTGTAGTCTTTTGGACCGACTCAATGATAGTTCTGGGTTGGTTGAGGGTGCTAACAATCAAGTTAAACACATTCGTTCGCAATCGCGTCTCAGAAATTCTCAACATAACCAGTTCTGGTATTTGGAGGCATGTGCTCACTCATGAAAATCCCGCTGATCTTATATCTCGAGGGGTTGAAGCCAGCACTATGCAGAAGTTGCACTTATGGTGGAATGGGCCGTCTTTCTTAATTAAAGATAGTGCTTCATGGCCTACACTCCCAGAAAACATACACACCTCACTTGAAATAAAATCAAACTTTTGTCTTCATAACACTCATCACGAACGACACTTTGTTAGTATTATTAATTTTGAGCGTTTTTCATACTTAATGAGGTTGCAACGTGCTATTTGTTATGTGTTTCGATTTATTAAAACATGTAAAAACCAGTTTACGAACAATGAATATTTTTCTACCCACGAATCACAAAGGTCTTTAACTTTCATAATCATTCAGTCGCAACGGGAATCGTTTCCTGAATATAGTTTATTAAAAGACAATATTAAACTGCCCTACAAAAATCATCTTTTAAAATTAAATGTATTTTTGGATGAAACAAAATTATGCGTATAGGAGGGAGATTACATAACTCCCAATATAGTTTCGAAAAGAAACACCCAATTCTTTTACAGTCCACACATTCCTTTACTAAACTTTATTTCACTATGAGCATCGAAGATTAATGCACGCAGGGCCCCAATTATTATTAGCCACAATTAGAGAAACGTACTGGCCGTTAGGTGGTCGAAATTTAGCCAGAGCGAGTTATCGTCAATGCGTACGATGTCAGCGTTTTAAGGGACAAGTCATTCAGCCGCGTATGGGTAATCTGCCATCAAATAGGTTGTCACCAGCTGACTTTCCATTCCAAAGTGTTGGCGTTGATTATGCTGGTCCTATAACATCAGCTAGTCGTCAAGGTCGTGGATGTAAGCTTTTAAAGGTCTACATCGTTATATTTGTGTGCTTTACAACAAAAGCAATACATTTGGAATTAGTAGGCGATCTGACAAGCAGTAACTATCCACAGGCGTTACGTAGGTTCATGTCCCGAAGGGGAAAGCCTCTTCACATTTATTCGGACAATGGGACGTCATTTGTGGGAGCCTACAATGACCTTTCCAATTTTCTTAAGCGCAATTGTGATTCCATGGCTGAAAGTGCGGCTCGTGATGGAATTAATTTCCCTTTTATTCCTGCCTACGCTCCGCATTTTGGTGGTCTTTGGGAGGCAGGTGTCAAGTCGACCAAACACCATTTAGTTAGAGTGTTGGGAAATTGCCACTTAACTTATGAGGAATTGAATTCCACGTTAATTCAAATTGAAGCAATTCTAAATTCTCGGCCACTTACTCCATTGTCGTCAAACCCCGAAGACCTACTACCCCTCACTCCAGGGCACTTCTTAATCGGAAGACCACTCACCTCTCTGCGGGTGGAAGACTTACGTGAATATGTGTCGGAGCTACAGCAGCGAGTCAAGTGGCAAGACTGCAAGGCATCATTAAAAATCGACTCTCTTGTCGTCATCAAAGACGACAATCTGCCGCCATTGAAGTGGAAGTTGGGTCGAGTGGTGTCTCTACATCCAGGCAGCGACAACGTATGCAGAGTTGCCGACATCCGAACAGCAAACGGCGTCGTGAGGCGAGCTGCCTCAAAAATAGTTCCACTACTGGAGGCATCGGGTTGAATGCAAGCATTCAACGGCTGGGGGCATGTTGCGGCATCTCTTCCAATTTTTTATAATTTAAATTATGTCAAATTATTATAAATAGTTGCACTCTGACATATTATTCATATCAATTAAACAAACAAGCACATATGGTATGAAAATTCCTGCAGGCGCTTCGTTCTAAGTAGCCCACCGTGCAACTGTCATTTTTTGAATTCATTATACTTTGAACCGTTGTCGTTGCTGTTTCATTTTGTTAAATATTCCTGAGCCGCTCCCTCAAAGTTGCGAAAATCATCCCCATTATTATACACATTACTTCATGGAGGGAGGCTCTAGCTACTGCTCTTCCGTCGTGTTAATCTCACGGGATTTCGTTTTCTGATCGCTTTCTTTCCAATAGACGCAGTTCCTGAAGAACTTCCTTCGCAAAAGCGCTTGTCGCCTGCCATGCTGCCTCCGACGAAATCATAGCTTCTATCAAAGACTCTGGCTGAACTTTCTTCGTAAGGGCCTCAAACCAGGTGCTGCGCAACAGGTCGAAACGAGGACACGTAAAGAACACGTGCTCTGCATCTTCACTAACTCCTGGGCAGGACGGGCACATTTGAGATACATCATGCTTATATTTATAGAGGTATGCCCGATAGCACCCATGTCCTGAAATCATTTGTGTCAGGTAGTAATTGACCTCACCATGATTACGGTTTAACCAGACATCAACTTGTGGGATAAGACGGTAGGTCCATCTGCCTTTTGTACTGGTATCCCATTTCGATTGCCATCGTCGTATGCTATTTTGCCGTTCCTCCTTGACAAGTTCCCCAGGACTGAGTGTAGTCGTTACTTTACGATGGTAAAGAGCTTTCCGTTCTTCGGCTAGTTCTTCTATTGGTAGCATCCCAGCAATAACATTCACAGCGTCATCAGACACTGTGCGAAAAGCACTGGCAATTCTTAAAGCACTCAGCCGATATACTGGTGCAATTTTCCTTCGTACTTCCTGTATTTTAAGTGCTTCAGCCCAGATGGGGATTCCGTAGGTGAGTACGGATGTTACTACAGATGTCAGTAACGCCCTCCTTCTCTGCTTCGGGCCTCCTATGTTGGGCATCAGTCTTGATAAAGTCGCTCTGACTACCGACGCTTTGGCACCCACGTGTTGTGCCTGCTGCTTGAAGTTGAGTCGGGTATCAATCATCACGCCCAAGTACCGTAGAGACGGCTGAGATGTGATTTCATGTGCTCCGACTTGCAGTGTGATGGTTTCCAACCGCTTCCTGCTAGTAATGAGTACTGCCTCAGTCTTGTGTTCCGCCAACTGCAGTCCAACTGTGTTCATCCAGTGGCTAATCTTCTCAATGGTAGCGTCAAAGGCAAAGGTAATTTCTTCGATGTGCTTTGCAACGACCAGCACGGCCACATCATCTGCATATGCCACGAGTTTGACTTCTTTCGGAAGTTCTAGCTTTAATAAGCCATCATACATAATATTCCACAAAAGTGGGCCTAGAACTGAGCCCTGGGGTACTCCTCCAGTGACTTTATATGTTTTCGGACCAGTCTTTGTGTCATATTTTAAGATCCTGTCAGAAAAATAGCTTGCAACCATCCTGCGTAAGTATTCTGGTACCTTCATTTCGTAAAGGGCTTTCATAATGTAATCCCATTTGGCGGAATTGAAGGCATTTTTAATGTCTAACGTTGCTACCAGACAGTACTTTTTCGTACCTCCCTTCCACCTGGTTCCGGCGATTGCGTCCTTAGCTGTATTGACGACAACGCTAATTGCATTCAAGGTAGAGCGTCCTTTCCGAAAGCCGTATTGGTTGCTGGCAAGAAGCGGTTCAACTACTGCTTCGATCCTCCTGTGTATTATGCGTTCGAGTATTTTGCCAACTGTATCCAACATGCAGAGCGGACGGTAGGATGTTGGCTCTTCCGGAGGTTTCTTTCCTTTGGGAAGGAGTACTAACCTCTGCTGTTTCCACATCGATGGGAATGTACCTTCTGTGAGGCAATTATTATAGACGTCAAGGAATATTGCAGGCGCTGCTTTAATGGCCGCTTTTAATGCAATATTTGGAATTCCATCTAGGCCCGGGGCTTTCGTATTCCCTACTCTAGAACATGCTTCGAACAGCTGATGTTCTGTAATGGGTGGAATTTCTTCAGTTTCATATTGCTCTATCTGATGATGTACTTGCATTTGGCGAGGGAACAGCGTGGCAACGATCTTGTCTAAAAGTTTGGGACAAGTGGGCGATGGCATTGGCTGGCTTTTCAGATGAGTCATGACTACCTTATACGGTTTGCCCCATGGGTGGTCTTCTACCTCAAGAATCAGCTCATTCCAACATCGTCTTTTGCTGACTTTAATGGCTTTGTTCAATCTTTGGCGGGTTTTTTTATACACTGCCACCAGTTCCTCATAGTTTGGTCTTTTCCTATAGCGTTGTGCTGCTCTTCTCGCCTTAAGGCAATTTTTACGGAGGCTACTGATGTCCTCGTTCCACCAATGCATCGAAGCAAGCCGGTTCATAGCACGTTTCCTAGGCATGGTGGTGTCGCAGGCTTCTGTAATTCTCTTCATCAGATATTTTGCCATGTTTTCAGCATTTCCCTTACTGATTGGTTCTCTATTAAGAGCTACCATGAAAACTTCAAAGTCGAAGGCACTTGTCTTCCAACCATTTGTCATTATCTTCCTGTGCACTCTTCCAGTGCTTTGCTCGGCGGATACTTCCCAGAATAGTGCACAATGATCACTAGCAGTGTAGGCGTCCATGACCTCCCAGGAACTGTTTCCCTTAACTAGACTACTGGAGACGAAAGTTAGGTCAACGATGGAATTCGCTTCTCCTCGGACATACGTAGGTTTATCACCACTGTTTAACAATACTACATCCAGGCTGACAATTGCCTCCAGTAGTACCTTTCCTCGTGCGTTTGTCTCCTTACTACCCCAGTCGACTGCCCAGGAGTTAAAGTCCCCTGCGATTGCAATTGGGTAATATTTGTTTGTTTGTTTGGGTAATATTTGTGTGTGTGTGTGTGTGTGTGTGTGTGTGTGTGTGTGTGTGTGTGTGTGTGTGTGTGTGTGTGTGTGTGTGTGTGTGTGTGTGTGTGTGTGTGTGTGTGTGTGTGTTTGTGTGTGTGTGTGTGTGTGTGTGTGTGTGTGTGTGTGTGTGTGTGTGTGTGTGTGTGTGTGTGTGTGTGTGTGTGTGTGTGTGTGTGTGTGTGTGTGTGTGTGTGTGTGTGTGTGAGAGAAAGAGAGAGAGTGTGTGATTATGTGTGATTATTATGCTTTGATAATAGTTTCTAATTCCGCATACGTTAGTGTAAAAAGCCAATTATTGACAGGATCATTCATTGTTGTATCCGATTATACCGTGGGTCTTCAGTTTCACAGCGGTGTCTAACCGACTACACCGCCGTGAAACCAAAGACCGCGGGTTCCTTCTCCGCACCAAAATAAATGTTTATGCGGCCCACAAATATTTCTTTCCGGTTTTGGTGTTTGTGAGACCGAAAAGTCTCTCGTATTTCCTTATACCACAACACAAGACTCTTCGTGTGGGGTCACGACTATGTAGGTCACTGTTGGATATTATTAAATAACTAGCTGTGGGACCCGGCTTCGCCCGGGTGCAGATAGCTGTTGAGTCCAGTATTGATTTGGCAACAACATATTATTTCGCGTAATAACTATATTTAATGGTTTCTTAGATTTACACGAATGTTACACATTGAAATAAAACTATTATTTACGGATTTTATCGCGAATTTAGTTTAATTTTTACATTTTTAACTTCCCGACGTTTCGATTACTTTACAGCTTTCGTGGTCAGTCAGTCCGCCCCGTGACCACGAAAGCTGTAAAGTAATCGAAACGTCGGGAAGTTAAAAATGTAAAAATTAAACTAAATTCGCGATAAAATCCGTAAATAATAGTTTTATTTCAATAACTATATTTCCCGTCCCGTTCTATCCGGTTTATGTCCCGTCTCATTCAGTCACATGATGAAATTTTAATTATCATTTATTTTCAGTTTTTAGTATTAGCTTTATTGAAAAATTTCTTTATATACAATATTTTGTAAATGTGATATTTATTCGTTGGTGGTAGAAGAAGCGCCCGACGTGACAGCCCAGTGGTGGCATGCGCGTGAGCTGCGCGCGGGCATTGCAACATTACTTTATTTTTCTAAAATAAAATAATTTTTCTAAAATAAATGTAGCCTAAGTTACTGCTTGTTATATCAGCTACCTGACAAAAAAAAGTCCCGTCAAAATCGGTCCAGCCATTTCAGAGATTAGCCGGAACAAACAGACAGAAAATAACTTTTCTAAAATAAATGTAGTCTAAGTTACTGCTTGTTATATCAGCTACCTGACAAAAAAAGTCCCGTCAAAATCGGTCCAGCCATTTCAGAGATTAGCCGGAACAAACAGACAGACAGACAGACAGACAAAAAAAATTAAATATCACTTTCGGCACAGGTATCGTGTATATAACGATATGTAGTAGGACTTTTTTTTATTTTCACTCTTAAAACAGACACTTCAATTTTATTTATATGTATAGGTTAAGACTAAATTTTATTATTTCGAACTGGCGTTAACTTCGTCGTTGGCAGGGTGTGATCTCGCTTTCCCAGCTCTGTTAATTTTCACATTTATATAGTATAGCAGCGAAACCCGGCGTTGCTCGGGTTAAAATACATCGCATGTTTAATGGTATAAAAAATATTTAAAGATCTAATTTCTAAAGTAAATGTTAAACATTTTTATCTTAGATGTTGAGAGATTTATTCAACTATTAAACATACGGTGTATATAGAGTGCATCAAATTAATTAACGAATTAACGATTTGAAATAGTTATAAGAAAAATAAGAAACACTTTAGTAAATGATAAATTTATGTTTTATTTATACAATTATTTACATATTATATTGTACATATTACATATGACAAACACATATTCATATTACATATCATCATATTATGTATTTACACTTTCTATTTTAGTTACATTTTTTTTGTTAATTTCTTTTTATAATACTTGTTTATAAACTATATTTATCGTTTTATTGTCCGGACTGTAAATGAACAAATTTCGAGGTGATCCTACTCGTGAGCATGCGACGTATAATTGGCCGTGTGCAAAGCATGGTTCTTTCAAGTCAACGCCACAGTATTGAATAGTTTGGCTCTGTGCTTTGTTGATAGTCATGCTGTAAGCCAACTTCACCGGAAATTGTAAACGTTTAAAAGTAAAGGGCAATCCATTTGAAATTAAAGGTATCCGTGGTATAAATACTGTCTGTCCTTTTCCTTTACCAGTCATTATACTGACTTCAATGATGTTTGTTTTTAGCTGTTTAATGTAGAGTCTCGTGCCATTACACAGTTTCGGCGAGTTCAGATTTCGTAATAAAATAATTGGTGAGCCAACTTTTAACTTAAGACAGTGTAATGGCATTCCTGGAGGATTTAATGAATTTAAAAATTCAGTTGATGTGTTAATTTTCTCTTCTCCCGGAATCTTTTCCTGGATGATGTTGTTGATGCCGTTGACAATGTCGTTTTTCGTGGCTAAAATAATTCGCTCGCGTAACCATTCTGAATTGGTATAATTCTCAGCAATACTTAGATATACTTCATTTATAAGTTTTTCCGGTGTTTCAACTATATTACATAACTCATTAGATAATGTGATTTGGCCAGTACTTTCGTCGATTGGATAGGTGCCCTCTCCTATTTGTAACAGTTTTTCAGAAAATTCTTGCGCGTTTTCATCTCCTGAAATTCGCGCTCTCATATTTGTTGTTAATTTAATTATTTTTGCGTGTTCCCATATGACCGACTTCTTTATGCAAGCGTTAATTTCATCCGCCGGCGTTGATTTCGGAATGACAGGTAGCGTTTGACGAAAATCGCCTGATAATATAATGGATAATATTAACAATACACCTCCCATTATATTCGTGTTGTCACGTAAATCTTGAAGTGTTCTATTGAGTGCTTCTAGTGATTTTTTATGGGCCATTGTGCTTTCATCCCATATAATGGCTTTGCACTGTTTCAATATTTGTCCACGTGCTGATGATTTTGTGATGTATGTTCCGGGCATGACAATACTCGCATATCGTATCCATTTTTCCGATGACGACATCTGAATGTTCACTGTATTGTATTTTGCAATCATAATGGAAAGCCTGAAGTTCTAGACTCTTAATCTTAGATGTAGCAGCTCGTTGTTGACGTAGAGTGGCCATTTTGTCTTTACTTTTGCTCTTTTCCACTTCACGTTGAACAACAGACTGACGATTTCAGATTGATCTTACTCGTAATCGCGTTTCATCGTTAGTGCATGCTCTTTCTCCTTCAGTCTGATTTCCTCTAATTCTGTTCACCCCTTCATGAATATTCGAAAGCCGTTGCTCTCTTTGTTCTTCTGTTTCATTTTGTCGTGCTGCTTTCTTTTTTTTTGAAACCGCTAGGTTTCGTAAATATTTTTTTACGTTTTGGCATTGTGCATGTGCAATGAAAAAAAGTTATACATAACAATCAGTCTCTCGACTGAAAAACACGATAGAACTGACGAAAAGTCACTGGAGTTCGCTTTATATACTGTCAAAGACCGAAATTTCTAGAGCCAGAACACTCTAGAATATTCAAATAGTACGGTCGTTTCCACTTGTCGAAATTACTTGAAATAGATCAATCACTGTTCACTCGTACTCTTATCGATCTTTACTCGACTGAAAACACGATAGAACTGACGAAAAGTCACTGGAGTTTGCTTTATATACTGTCACAGATCGAAATTTCTAGAGCCAGAACACTCTAGAATATTCAAAATGTTCGGTTCTAGACTTTTTAGAAGTTTCGAGATCATTCCAGAAAATTTTAGAACGATCTAGAACATTCCGGATCGATTTCAACGGTTCTAGGCTTTTTGGAAGTTTCGAGATCATTCCAGAAAATTTTAGAATGATCTAGCACATTCCGGATCGATTTCAACGGTTCTAGGCTTTTTGGAAGTTTCGAGATCATTCCAGAAAATTTAAGAACGATCTAGAACATTCCGGATCGATTTCAACGGTTCTAGGCTTTTTGGAAGTTTCGAGATCATTCCAGAAAATTTTAGAACGATCTAGAAAATTCCGGATCGATTTCAACGGTTCTAGGCTTTTTGGAAGTTTCGAGATCATTCCAGAAAATTTTAGAACGATCTAGAACATTCCGGATCGATTTCAACGGTTCTAGGCTTTTTGGAAGTTTCGAGATCATTCCAGAAAATTTTAGAACGTTCTAGAACATTCTAGATTGATTATATCAGTTGCACACATTCTGGAGCTTTCTAGATCACTCCAGAAATTTTCAGAACTTCCCCTAAGTTCACATAAGTTAGAGAAGGACAGATATATATTTTTTTACATTTTCGCCACTCACAACCACCCGCTTCCACCCACCCCGACCAAACTCCCTTATTCACACCTGGAGACCAAGGGGTATTCACCACCCCAGCGGGGAATTGATCGGAGTTGTGGATAATAGAGAAAACCGTGGATTTACGTACTAACATTAGCATTTTATATATATACTAGCTGTGGGACCCGGCTTCGCACGGGTGCAGATAGCTGTTGAGTCCAGTATTGATTTGGCAACAACATATTATTTCGCGTAATAACTATATTTCCCGTCCCGTTCTATCCGGTTTATGTCCCGTCTCATTCAGTCACATGATGAAATTTTAATTATCATTTATTTTCAGTTTTTAGTATTAGCTTTATTGAAAAATTTCTTTATATACAATATTTTGTAAATGTGATATTTATTCGTTAGTGGTAGAAGAAGCGCCCGACGTGACAGCCCAGTGGTGGCATGCGCGTGAGCTGCGCGCGGGCATTGCAACATTACTTTATTTTTCTAAAATAAAATATTTTTTCTAAAATAAATGTAGCCTAAGTTACTGCTTGTTATATCAGCTACCTGACAAAAAAAGTCCCGTCAAAATCGGTCCAGCCATTTCAGAGATTAGCCGGAACAAACAGACAGAAAATAACTTTTCTAAAATAAATGTAGCCTAAGTTACTCCTTGTTATATCAGCTACCTGACAAAAAAAGTCCCGTCAAAATCGGTCCAGCTATTTCAGAGATTAGCCGGAACAAACAGACAGACAGACAGACAAAAAAAAATTAAATATCACTTTCGGCACAGGTATCGTGTATATAACGATATGTAGTAGGACATTTTTTTTATTTTCACTCTTAAAACAGACACTTCAATTTTATTTATATGTATAGATTAAGACTAAATTTTATTATTTCGAACTGGCGTTAACTTCGTCGTTGGCAGGGTGTGATCTCGCTTTCCCAGCTCTGTTAATTTTCACATTTATATAGTATAGCAGCGAAACCCGGCGTTGCTCGGGTTAAAATACATCGCATGTTTAATGGTATAAAAAATATTTAAAGATCTAATTTCTAAAGTAAATGTTAAACATTTTTATCTTAGATGTTGAGAGATTTATTCAACTATTAAACATACGGTGTATATAGAGTGCATCAAATTAATTAACGAATCAACGATTTGAAATAGTTATAAGAAAAATAAGAATCACTTTAGTAAATGATAAATTTATGTTTTATTTATACAATTATTTACATATTATATTGTACATATTACATATGACAAACACATATTCATATTACATATCATCATATTATGTATTTACACTTTCTATTTTAGTTACATTTTTTTTGTTAATTTCTTTTTATAATACTTGTTTATAAACTATATTTATCGTTTTATTGTCCGGACTGTAAATGAACAAATTTCGAGGTGATCCTACTCGTGAGCATGCGACGTATAATTGGCCGTGTGCAAAGCATGGTTCTTTCAAGTCAACGCCACAGTATTGAATAGTTTGGCCCTGTGCTTTGTTGATAGTCATGCTGTAAGCCAACTTCACCGGAAATTGTAAACGTTTAAAAGTAAAGGGCAATCCATTTGAAATTAAAGGTATCCGTGGTATAAATACTGTCTGTCCTTTTCCTTTACCAGTCATTATACTGGCTTCAATGATGTTCGTTTGTAGCTGTTTAATGTAGAGTCTCGTGCCATTACACAGTTTCGGCGAGTTCAGATTTCGTAATAAAATAATTGGTGAACCAACTTTTAACTTAAGACAGTGTAATGGCATTCCTGGAGGATTTAATGAATTTAAAAATTCAGTGGGGAAATTGACGCTTTCTTCTTCATCAATCATTGTATCAATTGATGTGTAAATTTTCTCTTCTCCCGGAATCTTTTCCTGGATGATGTTGTTGATGCCGTTGACAATGTCGTTTTTCATATAATGGCTTTGCACTGTTTCAATATTTGTCCACGTGCTGATGATTTTGTGATGTATGTTCCGGGCATGACAATACTCGCATATTGTATCCATTTTTCCGATGACGACATCTGAATGACAACTGTATTGTATTTTGCAATCATAATGGAAAGCATGGAGTTTGCTTTATATACTGTCAAAGATCGAAATTTCTAGAGCCAGAACACTCTAGAATATTCAAATAGTTCGGTCGTTTCCACTTGTCGAAATTACTTGAAATAGATCAATCACTGTTCACTCGTACTCTTATCGATCTTTACTCGACTGAAAACACGATAGAACTGACGAAAAGTCACTGGAGTTTGCTTTATATACTGTCAAAGATCGAAATTTCTAGAGCCAGAACACTCTAGAATATTCAAAATGTTCGGTTCTAGGCTTTTTAGAAGTTTCGAGATCATACCAGAAAATTTTAGAACGATCTAGAACATTCCGGATCGATTTCAACGGTTCTAGGCTTTTTGGAAGTTTCGAGATCATTCCAGAAAATTTTAGAACGATCTAGAACATTCCGGATCGATTTCAACGGTTCTAGGCTTTTTGGAAGTTTCGAGATCATTCCAGAAAATTTTAGAACGATCTAGCACATTCCGGATCGATTTCAACGGTTCTGGGCTTTTTGGAAGTTTCGAGATCATTCCAGAAAATTTTAGAACGTTCTAGAACATTCTAGATTGATTATATCAGTTGCACACATTCTGGAGCTTTCTAGATCACTCCAGAAATTTTCAGAACTTCCCCTAAGTTCACATAAGTTAGAGAAGGACAGATATATATTTTTTTACATTTTCGCCACCCACAACCACCCACTTCCACCCACCCCGACCAAACTCCCTTATTCACACCTGGAGACCAAGGGGTATTCACCACCCCAACGGGGAATTGATCGGAGTTGTGGATGATAGAGAAAACCGTGGATTTACGTACTAACATTAGCATTTTATATATATATATTGATTAGATTTATTTATATAACTAATTGCTAACTGGTGATTATGATGTGGATATGGAATATTTTAAGGCTTTTAACTTGTAACTTGCTTGCATTGTTTAATGTTGCATGTAATAAATATTGTGACAATAAACTTATTTCTGTCTTATGTATTAATTTATTTATAATTGTATCACCCGGTGCCAAAAGACAATACCACTACTGCGCTTGCCCCAAGAAGCATTAAATTGAAGGATGCCTGCAAGCTACAATAGTCTGATGATGACGATGATGATGAAGATGGTGACAATAAGTATAACAAAAGTAATGTCTCACGGCGGCTAGTTCCGGCGCGGGGAACTCAGCGAAGTCAGCCTCGACGCAGCGCCACGGCCGGTGCATCAGCAACTGGTTGCGCACCTCCGCCTGCAGCACCGCCAGACGCTCCTGAAATATAACGCCATGCTCATTAACCAACGCCTCCATCGGTCTGTTAAATTATAATCCCATCAAAAACATCATGCCATGGCATGAAAACATAATGTATCGTACAATTTATACATAATGCTGCTGGCCAAGTCGATCTATTTATTTAAATCGTAAAGAATTTTTAAGATTGATATGTTAATAACTAACTTAATAACTTTATATAGAAGGTCCCTTAAGGACTAAATAAATTAATCGACTTGGTATTACATGCATCTGACAACTTTTTGCGGTAGAAAACCTGAGCTGCGAGACTTGGAATTTTTTTACAGGATGTTTTTGATGGGATCTCACGTCTTTTTGTAGAGTCCTACTTTTTTCCTTTTCGGTACTTCTTACTTCTAGAATATCACTAACGATTTTTCTTAAAGCCTCTGTCTTATGGATTTTTCTTATTTTTGTAGGCATCAATGTATCACAAATATAGCGGATTTGATTATTAATGTTCTTTCTTTCATTGTAATTGATATTTTCGAGCTATTTAGTCTATTTATTTGCAAGGGCATGTAACATGCTGAATACACCATTTCCTTCTCTATATTCCCTCCTGTTATGCCTCATATATATAGATATCTATCTACAACTATTATTCCATTATATACGGGTACAATGATTCATTAACTGCAAATGTAACTTTGTAATCCTATACATTTATATGGAATTTTTAGTTGCATTGTGTTTGTAGTCACTAAAACTACCACCCGGCTTCGTTTTCGGTAGCAGTCTTGATATACCCGGTATAGGGTATATCAAGACTGTTACCGACAACTAAGCCTAATAAAAGAGTGTACACTATTATTTAAGGAAAAACTATGAATTTACCATCCTAATACGACGATAGAAAAAAAAATAACAAAAAAAAATCGTGACAAATTTTTGCGCAAAATTTAGTTGCATTATGTCTGAAGTCACTAAAACTACCACCCAGCTTCATTTTCGGTAGCAGTCTTGATATTTGCAGTTACCTCGAGTTGCCTGCGTATCTCTCGCTGCTTCTCCTTGTGTTGCTGCAGCGCGCGCGCGTACTTGCTCGGCTCCGACGGGAACTGCATCAGCCCCGACCGAGCCACGAACAGCGTCCACTCCTGAAAATGTGCATATCAATGTTATTAAATATCAATAACTCGGAAATTTTAAAAGTCTTTTAGTGTATTAGGCTCAAATGCAACAACCAAATTTGATCATAGTTTTGACTTTCATAATATCAACGCCATACAAGTGGTATTTTAAATCTATGGCATTTATTCGCTCAAAGTTAAAATTTAAAGTTAAATTTAATTACTTGATTTTTAAAAGTTGTAAAAGTTTGGTTAAATTGGTTGATGTAATTGATATCATGGTTGTTAAATTAAATATATCCAATATGTACATACATATTATATCCAATTCATTTTTATTGGTGCTAAGTCTCTCATATGTGAGAGACTGCTTCAGTAAATGCCACTGCAATGTTTATACATAACGTTTACTATCTTCACACAAATGAAATACAAAGTTATATTTAAAATTATTTTTTTACTATCCGTTATTTTGTTGATACTAATTTACTACGGTGTATTTGTGACAACCGTGTTCAATAAGACATAGCATCATACACTCACAGTTTGTAATTTGGCGAGGTCAGCCTCGAGCAGTTGCGCGGCGTGCCTGCGTGCGCGCGCGTGCGGCGCGGCGGGGTGCTCGAGCGGGCGCATGGCTCGCAGCGCGGCGCGCTCGGCGCGGCGGGACGCGGCCACGCGCGCGGCGCGCTCACGCTCCACCGTCCTGCATACATACACACATTATTATGTACTACACGCCTTTCGACTCACAGCATGTGTGACAAGAGGCAAAATTGTTTATTTTCATAAATTAATAAATACACCCAACAGTCACATACAGAGTCCTGACCCCACAGTAAGATCAATTAAGTCTTGTGTCATGGTTATCGGGAACTACGAGAGACTTTTCGGTCTCACGAAGAGAAAATAATCATATACTTGCGTCTTAACAAAACTTTAAAGGTTCTACCATTAAATATTTTTTTTCACATTATTTCACCATATTAAATTATTCATGATGGTAAAGCCAGCTAAATATAAGAGCAATTCATTTTTTTGTCGCTACCAATGGCACAGTGTTTGCAACCCATTGTCACTTCACAACCTCTCTCTGATTGAAAAACCACGATCAACAACAATTGTAAAAGGTAAAATATTTTACCGATTCACAAAATATTCTGCATTTTACTACTAATAATAAAACACCATTGTAAGCTGATGGTAAAAAAATAATCATCATGAATAAATATGTAGGATTCCTTACCAGCTGAGCACTTTGAGCTGATGCTGCAGGGCCTCGTTGACCTCTCCGGCGGCGACTCCTGATGCCACCTTCACCGGGGTCTCCTCTGCAAACCAAGCCAGCGTTACACCAGACCCACGAGTTAATCACACAGGGCTCCCAACATTAGGATCGCTACCCACAATTTTACATTCATTGAATAACAAAAAAAGTTTTTTAATACAACTGTAACAAGTATGAAAATATTCATTTAATTGTTTATCTCATTCAATGGCAATATTTTAATCCTTTCTTTATCCATGATTCCCGTAAAGGGAGCGATGCAAATTTGGGAACCCCTCAATAAAAAGATGCTTTTAGTTACGAAGAAAGTTAGTTTAATGAATGATTTGGCGTAGACAGATTTTTTTACTAAACCTAAATGTTTATTCATGAAACTAACGTTCTCAACACATCAATGATACAATTACATGACTAAGCACGAATATTGTTATGATAAGTAAGAAAGAAAGAATCTTCGCGAAGTACCAATTTTATACAGACAATTTTACTTATTATATAATTATATCTAGTAGTCCTTTTTAAAACCTCAGATCATCAGCAATTTAAACTCTTTGAGGAAGAAGATTATTTCTGCCTTTCTTTTATATTAAATCTAATTAATTAAATTGACGGCTGAACATCATCAGACATACAATTTATTGGGTAACTTGATTGCTATATTTATCTAATAATGAACTGCCAGTTGCCATGCAAATCTAGGACCAACCGTTGGTTAACTATATTTAGTATTAATGATAAAACTGTCAAAATAAAAACTGTTAAGTACCATAAATAAATAACATTCTACAACTTAATATTCAACCGTCAAACGATTACACAGTTAAAAATGAAAATAAAAATTTACATTCATGCGCAAAATTAATCACATAACAATTAAACATTAAACAAAAAGACATGACAATTAGTACATCAATACTTAATAAAAAGCATCTGCGTTAAATGTTACGGTTCCCTCCACTGTCATTATTAAAAATAAATATTTCTACTCTACGGTACAAACTTCACTAAGTATAAAAATGGCAATATATTTTTTGTACCTGTATGTTTATATATATCAAAGATAATTTGATAAATTGTACCCTTTACCTTGCTTCACAAATAGTGGAGCTTTTTGGTCCTTCGAGCCGGATATACCTTGCTCTAACACTGATTGGTGGCTAAACCACATATATTATGGTCCATCATTAGACCAAATGACCATCTACCATCTAACATCCAGCTAACACCATCACAAACTAAAGAACACAGTCCATGCGACGTTGAATTCTTAGTATATTGATATCTTACGCAGCTCTTTCGAAGCGGCGACCGGAGTTGTGACCGCTATAAAACAATTTATTAACAATATTTTTCACCATTTTGTAAAATTTTGATTTTGTAATAAATTAGATTTTTAGGTTTAGTTAGTCAGCGATATGAAGATTTCATTCGAGATGCGAGATTCTCAATAGAACTTTAAAGATACTTGAGTAAGTAAAAAGGGCGTTATATTTTACAAATTTGAATTTCGTTTCGATATATTAAAAAGGTTGTTCTTGTTGAGAACCTCTGATGTATATACATTTATGGATGAAGATATACGGACAGACATAACGAGGAGAAAAGTAATTTGGTTTCAGCAATAAACCTAACGTATGTCAAAGCTAAGATTGTAAATCGATATGCTTTGCTGCTTCAATATTTTGTAGATAAAATAATATCGCCTCTAATACATAAACGTAAAAATATACAGGCTTTTAAGCAAGAAATCATATTATGGCATTTAGGCATACCATTTATTACATACATACATAAACTCGCGCCTTTCTTCCCAGAAGGGGTAGGCAGAGGTGCCAAGACACCCACATTTCGCCTTGTATGTTCCGTCCCATGATGTGATAGGTGGCGAGCCTATCGCCATATCGGGCACAAATTCCTGACTCTGGGCTGATAATGAATAGAAAAATCCAATATCACTTTGCCCAACCCGGGATTCGAACCCGAGACCTCAGCTTTGTAACCGTACCGGAGTACAACTACGCCACCGAGGCATACCTTTTATTAATGTCTTTAAATGTAGCATCTAATACATTCGGCATAATAGTATATTATTTTTATTAAAAAATAGTAGCCATGCTATATAAATCTTTTCTCTTTTAACGCCGGTTACAAAGCCTTTACTTTATTTATGCCTCCTGTAAAATTTTGAATTTGCATAAAAGCTGTGAAAATGATTTATTTTGTTTCAAATCGAATATAACAATAAATATGCATAAGAGAAAGGAAAGTTTAAAAAATCTCAAAATATCTGTCCAGGTTTTTATGGAGCGCAAAATTAATAGAAAATTATTTTTGGTTGCAAAGCGTTTGGAAAGTTTCTACTTGTTTTTTTTTTGCAAAGGCTTCCAGAGCGACTTTTAAAAATAAATTGGACAAATTTTACAAAAAAATATAAATCATACATTGAAAACTATAGCAAATTAAATCAAAATCAATTGGATGTTGGAAGATTTATAGAGAAAATTGATAGCCAATAAAATACTGATTATGACTTGTAGTCGAAACTTTGAAGAGTTCAGAACTTACTAGGAAAAATTAAAACAAATGAATCTAAAACTCCTAAATCATAACAAACTCTTTCCAAAAGCTTTACCAACCTACGAGAAACAAAAATTTAAAAAGTAAATGAATGTGAGGTGTGGGGGAACGCATGCGTTACGTAGCCACTAGATGGCGCTGCCTTACGTGTGTAGTCCCGCGCGGGAACCGGCGACGACACGGCTGCACGCACACACAACACACGTTACTCACACTACTGGTACATAGGTGGGGTGAAAAGGGACTAACAATTATATTCCAATTTGAAAAGGTCAGGACTAAAGCTAGTGCCTTCTTGAATATTTATGCTCAGTGCACAAAAATATTACATACAATAAATTAATTATTAATTTGATTTGGTTCAATGTTGTTCAAATATCGATGAACTTAAAAACATTGCTTTAGTTTTATTAAGTTGATCAAGCCAGTACAGAAGAATATTTTGTAATGTAAAAATAAAGGCAATCAGTCCTTTTTCAACCCCTCATTTTTGTAATAGTTACAATTTTTAATATAATTCAAAGTTAATAATAAAATCACAGTAATTTGATAATGGAGTTTCACTAATAGAGATTATACAAAACAAAATATAAAAATGTTTTATTGGAATACTCCATTTCAAATAATATTAATGGCACATACGATTTTAGAAATATCAAAAAGCTTACAATATTACGTAAGATTTTTTAGATTTGAAGGTCCATACTAGCTTAGTTTTAAGCATATAGTTCTCAAAATACCTAAAACTAGGATTTTTCATATTTTTTTTTAATTAACCTATTTCATCCCACTGCTGGGCAAAGGTCTCCCCCGTGTCTCTCCACAATTCACGCTCTGAGGAAAGTTCAGGCCACATGGGCTCGAAAGCATCCAGGTCGTCTCGCCAGCGTTTTTTACAAAAACATATTTGATAATAATTTAATGTTGGAATCTAAAATGTTTAGCGCGTTTTTCCCTTAGGAACGTAGCACCCCCATGCAAAGCTAAGATAGTATGGAACCTAAGAAACGACATGAATCACACAGCACTCAAACTTACTGAGGAACTGCAGATCTACAAACAAACGCATACTTGTATTAACACTTTGTTGAGTAGTGATTGGTTTTTGCTAGACCTCATCATCATTTTGTCAAACAGACTTTGCCGCCCACCCACCACTACATCTTCTATCATCCAGGATTTATAGAACGCAAATAATTGTCACAGCGCTCCAGAACTCGGCGAGTCTATTAGGGCCACTAGCCTGTCTTTAACCCGCATCGAAATTAATCCAAACAAAATTTCGAAACCAATAAATGCCCATTTTCCCTTCCCAGCAAAACGAGTCACGAAATATTGATCCCAACATCATTTACCAACATATTAGTAAACTTTCCTTTATAAACTGTATTTATTAGTGACAGCCTCTTTTATCGTTTTCTCAAACAAATCAATATAATGGATAAATCAGCGAGTGCTAAGAGTCAACGTACTATGCGCGCGATGCTTTTACAAACAATGCCTACTCCCGAGCAGCGAGTGGCGTCGCTATTGTCACGCCGCTCCGTAATACTACCATCCAGCTTAATTTTCTACGACAGTCTCATAACACAAGGTATACAGTTAAACTGAATTCTGTATCACTCAAAAGCAGACTCGTTACTCGTAAATAATACCTCTTGCATTAAAACTGCTTTATACGTAATAAATGCCTCGTTAAAATTACTTATTTTGTCGATTAAATACAGATAGCCAGTATTGCTATAGTGTTGCGACACGTACCGTGGTGCACGCCGCCTCGCTTGGCGTAGAGCTTGAGTTTGTCCCGCAGCGCGCCGCGCTCCGTCTCCAGCGACTCGATGTCCTGCTGCAGGTGGTCCATCGTCTCCTCGAACTCCTTCTCCTTCCTGCAAACAATTTGTGATTAATTACTAAATTAAATAAATAAATAACGCCCAACAGTCACATACATAGTCCTGACCCCACACTAAGATCGAGTCTGGTGTCGTGGGTATCAGGAACTACGAGAGACTTTTCGGTCTCACAAACACCCAGATACGAAAGAAATATTTGTGGGGCGCACAAACATTTCTCTCGGTGCGGGGATCGAACACGCGGCCTGTCGTTTCACAGGCGACATTATATTGCAACTTAATTTTTAGCAGCTTTCAAAAGCATAATGGTTTCTTAGATTTACGCAAATGTTAAACATTGTAATAAAACAACTATTTACGGATTTTATCACAGATTAAATTTTTACATTTTTTACCTTCGCGACGTTTGGATTACTTAACAGCTTTCGTGTTCACGGGTCGGATTCAGCTCGTAAAAAATAGTTTTGTTTTAAGATTTCAAAAGGGTTGCCAAATAAATAATAATAAATAGCGCGAAACGCAAATCTACGCAAAGTAAATACAATACATGTCACACTTTAATTAACATTTCATCAATATTTATTGATAAGTAGTGTGTAATTTTTAGGAATTGAAACACCTGTTTTGTTATTTTAGAATATTAAAAGTCATTGTCACTAATAATATTGGAAATATTGTATATTTTTTGATGATTCAGTGCGTGTGCATGCGTGCGTGTGCGTTTGTGCGTTTGTGCGTGCACGTGCGTGCGCGTGCGTGCGTACCTGCGCAGCTGGTTGTGCGCGTCGTCGAGTTTGCGCTGCAGCGTCTGCGCGCGCAGGTCCGCGTCGCGCGCCGCCGCAGACAGCTTGCGCTCACCCAGCTCGCGGCGGATCTGCATCTCAGACAACTCCTCCTGCTTCGCCTGCGTAACAACACCGAACGCTTTTTATTTGCCTTATATTTATCACAAACATGCAATAGCTCATAATGAAAGGATAAGCATCTATTGAAAAAAATATGTCCGGGTAGAATGACATTAAGAATTTCCATTCAATTCGTCGAAATACATAAGAAAGGTTAGTCTGAGTAACTACTGGACATATTAAAACTTAACATCTTATGTCCCGAGATAGCGAGCGCAATGGACTGGCGAAGCATTTCTTTTGACCGTTCATATCGCTTACTACCAGGCGAACGGCACGCTCGTCTCACCATCCCCAGCAATCAAAAAATGATCTTTGAAATATTTCACTCTTTTTTTTTTGTCTTACCAATAGCTATAAGAATGGCATTGCTTAATATACCTCCTCCTTATGTTAACACAATGACATATTTTGTTATCATCAGAATCTAAGGTGGAGGTCTTTTTAATCCTGGTCTGGTTTCTTGCAATGCAATGGTATCTAGAAAATCGGTAAAAGTAATTGATAAAATCGATAAAAGTAACACTTGGGCTTCTAACCTTCAATGCCTTCCTTAATTCCTTGATGTCCGCCTCCTTGTTCTCGAGCTTGATGGTGAGGGTCTTGGTCTCTTCCAACTGCTTCTTCACCAGCTGAGCTCGCAGCACCACTGGTGGCGTCGGCTACATAAACCAAAAGACATTGAACGATTTCTGATTAGTGACAAGATCGAATTATTGCAGTGCATTCACAACCTTACACCATCGTTAATTTTAAGCGTAAATTGATCACTATAAATTTACGCTTAAAAGAGTTAAAAGTAGCTTTTAATAAACTTTCATTTGGGCCACTGTCCAACTGAAAGTTTATGTTTTATTTAAGTGCATTTCCAATTGTTATAATATCTTGCCGACCGGAAGTAATAATAAAAAAATACATAAGGAACACAACTTAAAACAGTTTTCAAATGCCGTTAATATGAGCTGGTTCAAAAACTTTATTCATAAACGTCTTAAATCACTAATTAGCTACGTGACGTGACGTCATCTTCCATAAGGTGCACGCGTGCACCGAGACACCGAGACAACGAGCGTCTCCACTGCACTATTAGAAATACTAATATCTCTGTAATTTTACATCCAATTTTGATGTTGTTTTCAAATACATGTTTTTTATAAGCGATACTTTTTAAGAACCATTACATACTGCTCAAAATCAATTCTTGGTCACTACCCAATTAATGTATCTTTTAAGTTTTGAACTGTATAGGAAGTTAAATTAACAAAATATCGTGTGATTACCTTCTCAGTGTTGACGTTGGTGAGTGACATCATGTCGTACTCCTTCTCCGCTGCGAAGTTCGACAGCTTCGTGACGTCATTGGTCACCGTCGACAGCGAGTGTTTGATGGTACGGATGGGGCCGTGGTCATCCTGGAATATGGAAAGGAGAATGGTATGTTATGCTATTCATAGTATTGGTAAAAATATCCTTCATCCCGAAATCGATACTGCTTAAAATTCATTATAGCATTTTTTTATGATTTGCCCTTAAATGCTTCCCTGTTTTATCCCGGATGACAGATTTTGATTAAATTAATAATTATAATCACATTTTATATTTTGTTCATAGAGCCGAAGACAAAAAAATATATTTTATTGAACTTCAATTTCATTTTCCCAAGAACTCCGGGCTTGGGTCGCAATTATCTTTATATTTATTGATAATATATATTCTTCCCTACCCAAAAAAGTAGGTTTTATTGAGGCACAAACATCTTCACACTGATACTACGTTTCATAGTAAAATAGGCATTTTCTTTTAGATCTAATAATAGCATAGATTTAATTTGAGTTTGGCATTTAGCTCAAGCTTGCCTAATATCACATGAATTCACATATATATTCGCCAAAAAAACGAGTAGCAAACTTCTTGCCCTTTGGAGAATTCGTTATAAAGTACTTTATTTCATTTAAACGATAAAAAAATTGCCCAGCATTGAGCATCGTGTAGTAAGTGACGTGGTACTATATGTGTATAGCATGACCTGCACAATCGTTTCAATATTGCGTAGCCTCATTTTTTTGTGTATTAGCTTGACAACTAAGAGTTTGTTTCTATGAGGGTGCTAAGATCGAATTTAATATTAATACATACACTAAACTATGTTTAGATAATTGTTATCTTCATTTATTGTTGTTCACAGGCTCTGTATTTCAAATCATAAAACACACAAAATCATTACGGAAATGTATAGAAATACCAAATCAATCACACACAACAAACGTAGCACAATCGTTTCCCTACTCCTGAAGCTCTCTCTCTCTCTCTCACAGGTTCTTAAGCACTGTGTATATGTTTGTGTGTGTGTCTGTATGCGTGTGTGCGTGTGCGTGTGTGTACGTGCACGCGTGCGTACCTGCTGGTACACCTTGTCGACGGCGGCGGCCCAGAGCGCGAGCACGGCCTGGTGCGGCAGCGGCGCGCCCTCCCCGCGCTCCCCCGCGCTGGCCGCGCACGCGCCCGCGCCCCGCGCCGCCAGCGCCGCCGCGCGGCTGCAGCGCCACAGCATCGACGCGCTGTCGCCACGGAGGCGCTCCACCAACTAAAGCGACACAACTAGTCAGCACCGGGACATTATACAATCCCTTGCTATCATATCCTTACTATTTAAGTGTGTGTATTTTGTGTACCAAGTCAATACCAAAAAAAACGAGTCAACATGAATTTTAACTAGTTTCTTCAGAGACTGTTACAAGTAAAACGAAAAGTCGTAAACTCAAAGCACTAAAATTGAGACCGTCTTATGTAGCGAAAACTCTCTCACTGGGTAATATGTTATATTGACAGTATTATTCATAGACAATTTTAAAATCTTTTGTATGTTTTGTCTTCTTTACTCAAACTGATATTAAAAGTTGTTCGAAAGGGACAAAACATTCAATAATTAAAACGGGTTTATAAACTAGCTTCGAATAAGGCAGTTAGTCTTTTGCTGGGTAACGCATATTCAGGAGGGTTACTCTATACTCCGACACGACAACTAATGTTCGGACATCATACATAAGAGCATATCAATACGCTCAAATACTTCACTAAATGTCAAAGTGTCTCACAAGTTTCACAGAGATGAGTATTGATTTTTAGAAATGTGCAACTTTTATCTATTTAGAGTAGTGAGTAGTGCTTACCTGCGGGTCGATGCCTGCGGCGGCGAGGTTGGCTCCGGCGGGCAGGCGGCGGCGCAGCGCCTTGAGCTGCTGCTGCAGCGCGCTCGTGCTCGCGCACATCTCAGAGTGCATCTTGCCCAGGTCCAGCTCGTGGTCCGATTGCTGAACACACAAACACAAAACAAATATTTAAAAAAAAACGTAATTGCTATGCTAAGCATGGATTAAATTTAATAATGTGCGACTAAAATATTAACTTAAGTGATAAAATTACATATACATTTACTATGGAACAATACTATAGGGTATTTGACTCCAATGTTTTTATTGTATTTATCAAAAAGTATCCATAACTATTGTCTTACAAACAAAGAAATGTATAAATCAATTCGGAATGAAACAAGTTAGTAACGTTTTAAATCTTGTAGTGGGAGTAACAAACAAGAAATGCGAAACAAAAATAGTAACGTCACTAGGGTTATTATACATTATAGTGTGCGCGTGTGAAAGATACAGCAAGATGTTTAATTTTAAATATTAAGTTTGCGACTGTCTCGGAAGCCGTATTGTGGCTTTTCGGATTTCAAGCAATAAAGCAGCCTAATTTCATTGAAATAAGGCCTATTTTAAATCAAGATATGGCGCTTATGACAGTCGAGGGGTTAATATTTGCCTTATGTTACAAGTTACTTTAATACTTTTTTGACAGCAAGGCTTTATTTTTAACGTATATGTGTTTGTAAGCGAAATAATACCAAAAAGCGATAATATTACTGACTATGATGATTACTGAATATGATGACTGACGTATGGTACGATTGCAAATCTGAGGTCTCGAGTTCGAATCCCAGGTCGGATAAAGTGATATTGGATCCTTCTATTAGCCCGAAGGCCAGAAATTTGTGCCCGATAAGGCAATAGGCTCACATATCAAAATCAAAATCAAAATCAAAATATTCTTTATTCAAATAGTCTTTCACAAGATCTTTTGAATCGTCTTTTTCTGCTACCACCGCTTCGGAACGTGTTGTAGCTGTGAAGAAGAAGCGGCGCAAGAAACTCCCTCAGCAACACGAACTGTCTTCTTTTTTCTTTCTTTTTCTTTTGTTTTTTTTTTTATATCGCCAATTACAATAACAATGGTTCATGTCACAAGTAACAATAATGTCAATTGAAGCAAAACATGATAAATTTATTCCCAAGCAGTTTTATCTTCCACATAATCTGTGATTCTATAATATGCCTTTTTACACAGTTTAACTTTTATCACTTTTTTAAACTTATTAATTGGAAGTTCTCTTAAACTGTTGGGAAGCTTGTTATAGAAGTGTATACTTTGACCCATAAAAGAATTATTTATCTTGTGGAGACGAGTAATGTGTGAGACAAGATTATGTTTGTTCCTAGTGTTCTTACTATGTATGTCACAATTACGCTTAAATTGGGTTATATTTTTACGAACATATAATAAATTTTCATAAATATATTGAGATGCAACAGTAAGAATATCTACTTCTTTAAACTTTTCTCTTAATGAAACTCTTGGACCAAGTTGATAAATGGCCCTAACAGCTCTTTTTTGTAAAATAAAAATGCTATTTATATCCGCAGCATTTCCCCAGAGAAGAATTCCATAAGACATTATACTATGAAAATAGCTGAAATAGACAATTCTTGCCGCTGCCTCATCCGTTAAACGCCTAATGGTTTTAACTGCATATGCCGCTGAACTTAATCTACCTGATAGTTTATTGATATGCGGCCCCCACTGGAGTTTAGCGTCGACCGTAATGCCCAGAAACGTAGTAGACGCAACAGGATCCAATTCTTCACCGTTAATTTGTACAGTGGTAGATAATTGCCTAACATTGGGCAGTGTGAATTTAATACATTTAGTTTTTTTGGCATTAAGTAATAAATTATTAATATTAAACCAATGTACAACTTCACGAAGGGCACTGTTTACTTCATCAAAATCTAATTGTTGCCTTTTAATTTTAAATGTCAAAGATGTATCATCCGCAAACAACACAACTTCGTGATTATTCCCGACGTGATAAGGTAAGTCATTTATGTAGACCAGGAATAGAAAAGGTCCCAGAATTGAACCCTGCGGTACTCCCATAGTGACCGCAGATCCTCCAGAAAGTTTTCCATTAATATCAACCTTCTGTACCCTATTGCTCAAATAGGAGGACAAAAGATTGAGAGCTCGGTTCCTGATACCATAGTGGCGTAATTTCCTGACCAGAGTGTCGTGCTCTACGCAGTCAAAGGCTTTAGATAAGTCACAGAATACACCAAGTGCATCCTGCGACTCTTCCCAAGCGTCATAGATTTGCTTTAGGAGAGATACTCCCGCGTCAATTGTTGATCGACCTCTCGTAAATCCGAACTGTTTCTGGTGTAGCAAGTTATTGGTGTTGAAATGTGTTAATAATTGAGTAAGAATTATTTTCTCAAATAACTTGCTAAGCGTTGGTAAAATTGAAACAGGTCGGAAATTGGTCGGATCCGAGCTGTCACCGGATTTAAAAAGAGGCACCACCTTGCTTTGTTTCATCAGGTCAGGAAAAACACCAGATACCACACAGCGGTTGAATATCTCTGCTAAGTGGGGTGCTATATGCTCAATGATTAAAGATATATTAATTACAGATATTCCCCACAAGTCTGCGGTCTTTTTTAAACTAATTTCTTTAAACGATTTTAATATATGCTGCGGCCCAATTTGCGAGAACTCAAACGCCACGTTACATTCAGGTACAAGTTTTTCAAGTATAGATAAAGCAGACCTCGAAGATGACTGAAGATGTTGGGTGGTGTTTTTGGGAATATCAGTAAAAAATCTTTCAAATTCAGTCGCTACTTCCAGATCTGCTGTACAACTCCTATTATTTATTTTAAGATTAAAGTTACTTTCACGTACCGAGTTTTTACCAGATTCAGAATTAATAATATTCCAAGTAGTTTTGATTTTATTATTAGACATTTTGATTTTATTTCTTAAATACAAGGATTTAGCTGTGGAACAAGCTCGTTTGAAAACTTTGGAGTAATTTTTTACATATTCCTTAAAAGACGGATTTTGGTTAAACATTCTTTCATTGTATAGATTATATAGTTTATTCCGACTTTTAAATAAACCAGTGGTTGCCCACTCACTAAATGTCATTCGCTGATTTACAATAATAGTTTTAGATTTATATACTTTTCTAAATTCACATTTAATCATTTCAAATAATGAACTGTACAGTTTGTCTGGGTCTTGGTGAGGGGACAGCGCTGGCAGATTGTTTTTGATATTTATTCTAAATTTTTCCATGCGATATATATTGTTAGGAACAAACTTAATACTTTTCCTTGGAACTTTACTTTTAGTGCTAGGCAATGAAACATACTGACCACAATGATCAGAGTCTAAAACATTAATTACTGACTTTTCACATATTGAGAAATTAGTAAAAATATTATCAATACATGTAGCACTTGTGGCAGTTATTCTAGTTGGTTCAAAAAATAAATGATGTAGGTTGTATGATTTAAATAGATTAATGAAACTGCAAGCTATAGGAGATTCTTCTAATATGTTGATATTAAAGTCTCCACAGACAACAATTCTTTTTGGTGAAACACATACCTTGTGCAATGCATCTTCCATAATTTCCAAAAAGGTATTATGTGGTGCACAAGGGGGCCTGTATACACTTAATACAATATATTGTTCAGTCTCTATACAAGCTACTTCCATAACTCGTTCAACAGACAGGCGCACAATATCAAGTCTTTCTTTATATTTAATAAGATTATTTATGATTATTAACGATCCTCCATGTAAAATATTTTCTCTGTTGAACGAGCTTGCAACTTGGTGATTATTGAAATTGAACATGAACTGGTAGCTTTTAAGCCAATGTTCAGTAATACATAAGATGTCAATTTTATTACAGCTCATGAACAACTCAATTTCTAAATTTTTATTTCTCATACCTTGTATATTTTGATGTACCAAGTTGAAAGCATGTTTATTATTAAAATTACATTTAATATAATATTTATTTTCATTTGAAGAGCTAGAGTTTATCTCTATTGTCCTTAAATCTAATTTAAATAATTATTAAATGTCAATTGTTTCAGATTGCTATAATCTGAGTCAACATTTATTTGCTCAATAGAGCTTTGTCTGTTAGCCAAGTTCTTGGCTGTAATACATAAATAATATGATAGCGCATCAGCTACCTGTCTCTTAATAAAAAGAGGAAGATAAACTTTATCTCTTGTCTTACTAAATATCTTATTATTATAATAATTATTAATGTCAATTAAATGGAATTTATTATTGATTGACAATGTGTGCATTGTCAAATTCAAACTAAATCTGATATTATTTTCTTCCGCTGGCAAGTTGTTACTGTAGGGTAATGTAAACATAATAACTTCGTTTAAGTTAAGTTTATTCAAACTGTCACAATATTCTATTAATTCTTTTTTGTTTAAATTACCCCTATTTCCAATAAAAATAATTAATTTTTTATCTGCAGATAAATTACTGCCCAAAATGCTCTTCATAATGTCAGAATAAGAAGCACCAGGCATACAGTAATTAAGAAGTTGTCCCTTTTCCCGACTTAGTGACATAGTGGGACGAAACATTCAAAACATAATGTGGGTGTCCTAGTGGTACCTCTGCCTATCCCTTCTGGGGAAAAACCGTGATTTTATGTATATATACATACGTATTGTTGACTATGTACGCTGTACCAGATGACTTAAATTACTTGATTTTTTACAGGTAATGTTTCTATAGTCTGTAACAAATAATGTGCATACCTGCAGCAGCTGCGTGAGAGCACTGGCATCAGCATGTATGGCCCGGGCGAGCGCCTCGAGCGCGCAGCACGAGTGCACGACGGCGTCGCGACACAGCGCCGCGCCCGCCAGCGAGCCCAGGTTCAGCGCCGACCACATCGCCGACAAGTACGTCCAGCAACGCTCGATGCCTGCACAAATGCAACTTCACATTCAACTCTATCAGCATACGTTAAGGTTGAATTTGATTTGGAGCTAAACGAGGAGAGTTTGGAGAGTTTAGATATGGAATAAAATCAATCTCATTGGTCGATTTTTACTGGCGACGTATTATATTGTATTTTTTAAGACTATGATTATTAGCACGGAAGAACTCAGACCACGTTAGTATCAAATTAGTTGCATGCATGTTGCGCACTGTGTGTCGGCATGGCGTGCGTGCGTGTACGTATCGCACCTTTAGAATTACAGAGACCTACCAAAAAGACTTATTTTTTGGAAACGTTCATAAAGATTTGTAACATAAGACACTGTACTTATGGAAGCTATATTGAGAACACCAAAGTATGCATCTTTCATTCTATCACGCGTCAATACGTCCTTCTTTAATAACGGGTCGATAGTGATTTTGATCCAATATATAATTAAACGCCAAAATCGTCACGGGGCGTGCGTGTACGTGTGCGTATGTACGTGCGTACTCACCGTCGAGCGAGCAGTTCTCGTCCAGCTCGTTGGCCTTGAGCAGGTGCGCGGCGGCGTCGAGCGCGCGCTCCTGGTGCGCGGCGTGCGTGTACGTGTGCGTATGTACGTGCGTACTCACTGTCGAGCGAGCAGTTCTCGTCCAGCTCGTTGGCCTTGAGCAGGTGCGCGGCGGCGTCGAGCGCGCGCTCCTGGTGCGCGGCGTGCGTGTACGTGTGCGTATGTACGTGCGTACTCACCGTCGAGCGAGCAGTTCTCGTCCAGCTCGTTGGCCTTGAGCAGGTGCGCGGCGGCGTCGAGCGCGCGCTCCTGGTGCGCGGCGTGCGTGTACGTGTGCGTATGTACGTGCGTACTCACTGTCGAGCGAGCAGTTCTCGTCCAGCTCGTTGGCCTTGAGCAGGTGCGCGGCGGCGTCGAGCGCGCGCTCCTGGTGCGCGGCGTGCGTGTACGTGTGCGTATGTACGTGCGTACTCACCGTCGAGCGAGCAGTTCTCGTCCAGCTCGTTGGCCTTGAGCAGGTGCGCGGCGGCGTCGAGCGCGCGCTCCTGGTGCGCGGCGTGCGTGTACGTGTGCGTATGTACGTGCGTACTCACTGTCGAGCGAGCAGTTCTCGTCCAGCTCGTTGGCCTTGAGCAGGTGCGCGGCGGCGTCGAGCGCGCGCTCCTGGTGCGCGGCGTGCGTGTACGTGTGCGTATGTACGTGCGTACTCACTGTCGAGCGAGCAGTTCTCGTCCAGCTCGTTGGCCTTGAGCAGGTGCGCGGCGGCGTCGAGCGCGCGCTCCTGGTGCGCGGCGTGCGTGTACGTGTGCGTATGTACGTGCGTACTCACTGTCGAGCGAGCAGTTCTCGTCCAGCTCGTTGGCCTTGAGCAGGTGCGCGGCGGCGTCGAGCGCGCGCTCCTGGTGCGCGGCGTGCGTGTACGTGTGCGTATGTACGTGCGTACTCACCGTCGAGCGAGCAGTTCTCGTCCAGCTCGTTGGCCTTGAGCAGGTGCGCGGCGGCGTCGAGCGCGCGCTCCTGGTGCGCGGCGTGCGTGTACGTGTGCGTATGTACGTGCGTACTCACCGTCGAGCGAGCAGTTCTCGTCCAGCTCGTTGGCCTTGAGCAGGTGCGCGGCGGCGTCGAGCGCGCGCTCCTGGTGCGCGGCGTGCGTGTACGTGTGCGTATGTACGTGCGTACTCACCGTCGAGCGAGCAGTTCTCGTCCAGCTCGTTGGCCTTGAGCAGGTGCGCGGCGGCGTCGAGCGCGCGCTCCTGGTGCGCGGCGTCGGGCAGCGCGGACGCGGCGCGCAGCAGCGTCTCCGGCGGGCACGTGTCCAGCGCCAGCCGCCACATGCTCACCACGCACTGAAAACAACATAGCACATAACCTTACTTATTTATTTAAATCTTTATTGTACACATTTAAAATACACATAATATCCATCATCAGCCAAAGAAGTGCCCTGGGATTTGAACCCGCATTTGACAGCCCCGTCTACTACGTACTGTACGGAATAAATTTTTCAAGTAGACAGGGGTGGCTAAATCCGAAACTATTGAATATAACGAAAAATGCTGGAAGAAGTCACAAACCTGATTTTGATGATAAATAAAACTGCATACATTGATTTTTGATAGTTCAACATGCTTGGCTAGAAACGACAAATATTACCTGTATCATGTGCAGCTGGTACTCGAGCTGGCAGCGGAAGCTGTACTGCACGGCCGTGTGCGTCTTCATCACCACTTCGCGGTCCCACACGTTCACCGCTGGGAACCTGTACAAACATTACAGATTTTTTTGAGCCATATTTCGTCTTACCTACAATATAAGAAAGTTATACACTCACCGCTCCCGTATTTGTCCCAATATGATCTCAGCTTTAGTATTCAGCCTTTGCAACAATAGGATGAGCAGTATCGCGTCGTGGTCGCCTGGAAGAAAATATGTCATTTTAATTTTGATATTCTTATAATTTTCAACAAATACAAATATATCCTGGGTAATACATTATTTAAAAATATATATTTTTGTCTCTATGATACAGTGACACTTTTTATTTATTATGTCGTTTTCAATGATCTAACGTCGATACTTAAGTTTAAATTAGTGTCTGAGTTAGATATCTCCACAAAATGTATTACATCTTGAATTGGAGACAATTTTGTGTTAGGTATTAATACCTTGATGTTGGTTGGTAGAAAATGCCCTTAGACGTTCAATGTACCTGTATTATTTATTTGTACATAGTGTTTGAATAAATAAATAAATATTCGGTATATACCGGCAGCGTGCATGAAGTGGTCAGGCAGGCATGCGGCGAGCATGTCTGCCCGCGCGCGCGCCTGCGCCAGGTCGAGCGCGCGCAGCTGCAGGTCCACGGAGCGCGTGCTGGCGCGCGACGCCGCCACCAGCGCGCTCAGCTCCACGCCCGCACCAGCAGCAGCAGCGCCACCAGCAGCGGCTGTGGGGGAACTGCGCGCCTCCGCCTCCGCCTTCACCAGGATGTCGCCGCTCTCCGGAGCTGGACAAACATTTATTTATTTATTACATACTAATATACTAGAGGGGACTCAGCAAACAAAATGTTTGTAACGAAATTAAGGATATATTCTATTTCTATCTCTGTCCCGCCTACTAAGTAACATATCTTCCCTCACGCTCCAATGTGTACCCGTCTGCAAGCATCATACGCAGAGATTTTGTTCCCGATGTCCGCTCTAGTGTAATACCTCAATGATTTGTTATTTTAATTTTATTTATTTGAATATCCGATGAAGATAACACATAACATATTATATTAAACTGCATATGTATACTTCTGCGTGCATCTTCAATGACATTGCATATGGTCAACACAAATACCACGAGACAGTCTAATGACATGCGATTCTATCTGGACGAAAAGAGAAGGCCCATTTAACTGTGAAAATTAGTATCTGTGCGAAGATTGATGTCATGATGAAACTTACTTTTTTGTGTAGGGAAAAATATATACTTTCAACCTTTACAAACATATTTGAACCCCAGGCCTGGAGTTCTTGGAAAAATTAACTTAAAATCGAATATAATTTTTATTTTGTAAAGAACTCTCTGAACAAAATGTTAAATTTGGTGATATATACTTTATTTTAAAAATTATTGCTCTGAATGGCGAGGCGAACATACCGTTCGTCTGATGGTGAGCGATACGACAGCTCATAAACAGTAGCAAAACCAAACAACCTTTATTACAAAACAATGCTTAGTATTCCACTGCGTTCGCCATCCTGAGACAGAAGATGTTATGTCTCAATATGTCCAGTAGTTACTCTGTTAATCTTACCTTGTTTCGACTCGAGCTGGTTCTTGAGTTCGTTGGACTGCTCGGTCATCTTCTGCACCAGCTCTCGGAACTTGAGTATAGTGGCGTCTCGATCCATTATTGTCTCCATTGCGGCCTCTCTTTCTCTAATGGCCTATTGCAAAAATAGATATTAGTATATTGAATTCGCAATCACCTTGCGAGAAACATAAGGGAATATCTACCCCCACAAGTGTAATAAAACAACACACATGGCGTGTTACAGACGCACACGCGTTGCACACTAAAATACTACGTGTGCGTGCGCAGTTAACACAATCTTATCACAAAATTGGTGAAGGAGAAGATACACGATGGCGACGTAATGGCTTAAAGTAATAGACTAGTCCGCTTGTTTAAAAAGGAGAATGCCCATTTTACTATGAAACTTAGTATCAGTGCGAAGATTTTTGTGCCTTAATAAAACCTATTTTTTGTGTGGGGAAAAATATAAAGTGTTCTTGGAGAAATTAACTTGAAGACTAATAAATATATATTTTTCTTTGCCTCTGTGTACAAAATGTAAAATGTGATGATAATTACTTAATTTTATAAAAAAATTACACCCAGGATAAAACAAGTAAATGTTTAAGGATAAACCTTAAATAATGCTATAATGAATTTTAAGCAGTATTTTATCGATATGAATGTGCATTCTCCCTTAATTTTTTTTATTAGTCGTTTAATAGTTTTATAAAAACTGATACTAATTCTCAGACCACGAAAAATGTAAGCTTCATTTGTATTTTTTTTTTCGTGATAATTGATATCAGCTGTGAGTGGCCTGACCTCCCTGGTGGCGGCGTGCGCCATCTCCAGTTCCTCGCGCAGGTCCATCTCGAGCTCCCGGTTGGACTCCACGAGCTGCTCGTGCACCTCCTGCAGCGCCTCCAGCTCGCTCACGTCCATGCGCAGCTGCTCCACCTGACGATCACAACGCATATTGCATCAAACTCAGTTCAAACACCTCAAATGTAAGGATGTAGATTTCTAGGCATTTCAATTATTGCATGAAAGTCATTTGAAACACCTAAAAATATTAGGATGTAGATCTTTTTTAAATAGGTATAGTTTGGTGACAATCAAACGTAGAATTATTATAATCCTGTAACGTCCCCCTGCAAGACAAAGATTTCTCTTTCCGCCTTCTATACATCTCACCCAAGGACTTTATATGACCAATCTTTCCAATAGGCGTCATTCACGTGATCGACGGCCCTTCAGAATCTTGTGATTTCGAAGGAACGTCCTCGCCTACATCTCATCTGGCATGAGACACACATACCCAGCCTAGTCCCACTTGAGAGTGACAGCTTTTTTATCAACGTTGGCTAATTTGGTTTTCACACGTATTTCGGTATTCCTAACGAAAAATGTTTAACGCTAAACTTGGAGATAATTTTATAAATTCATACTGCAAATTCCAAGCACCAAAATTACTTCCAGTAGTAATTGCTATGTAGCAGAAGAAATACACATATCGCACATGACGTCACCTAACTTAACTGCACCCGCAAGACCGAGACAGTGTGATGATGAACCCCCACTAGCTCCTCATACCTGGTCTTCAAGCAGCAGTTTCTTCTCGGCCAGCTGCTCGACCATCTCCTCGGCGCCGAGCGCGGCGTCCACCTGCTCGCGCAGGTCCGCCACCTGCGCCTCCAGCTCCTCCACGCGCGACGACAGCTTCTCCTTCGTGCGACTCAGCTCCGCGATCTCAGACTTGTACTGCTCTAGATCCTGCGCAAACGTCATCGAGTTAAAGTTACAGGTTTTATGTGAGACATCGGTGGGTAATCTGTTTGTATTTGGCTGATACAGGAAAATCATATCTTTCGGAACTTGAAAAAACTTTCTTTGACTCGTATCTAAGAGTGAACAATAGAAGCCAGGGATGTTTAAAGGCAAAATTAATAAACAATCTTGATGCTTTGGTGTCGTCATTCTGACGTTAGTCGGTAGTTCTGCCAAAGGTTGTCTGGATGCCTACTCTCTCAGTCCAGCACCACCAACTGCAAACTCAACTTAAAGACATGTAAACCCTGCAAACACTATAATCCTCCGCATAAAACATAAAAGCGAGCTATAAATCAATTCCCACTGAGACTGCATATTACCTTGTGCATCTTCTGCATCTCGTGCTTGTCGTGTGCGGAGAGGTCTCGCAGGCGCACGAGCGTGTCTCGCAGGCGGATGTTCTGTTGCTGCAGCTGACGCATCTCGTAGCCCGTGGCGCCCTCGCTCGCTGCGTACGGGTGCTCTGTCAGCGCACGCACACGCACACACACCGCCTTTATACGTGTACTCAACATGCCGCCAAACAATCTGTCCGTCTTTGTTACTTAGTGTATGGTGTTTGGTAGTTTTATGTAATCTAACGTCCCGATCTCTTTAAAGAGAGAGCCTTAATGTTAATAGAAAGAGGGTATATTTAGCAATTATGATGTCTCTCAACGATGGGTCTAAAGGTCCTGATTTACCGATTAAGCGATTTATGCCTATAACCTTTGGAGGGTATATTTAAAAAAAATGACATTTGGTCGTTTACAACTGGACGTTCAAGTAGTTATGCTGCAGCTATAGGGATGTTGACTCATGTTACAAATTCACGTAAATTTACTGCTCGAGCGGCTACATAAAACACTCAGCTCATTGTGATAGGACGTGAGACTCTGTTACCGGTCTTAACGTAGATTATAGTCAAGTGAAAGATTGGAGGAATTGAAGGTGACAAACTGTTTTTGTTTACGTAATATTTAATTAAAATTTATTCTATATTTTACGTATTTATATAGGGTGCATCTATAAAATAAAACCAATTCCATAAACTAGCAACATCCCTATTTTGGAGTTGTTTGCAATACTTTTTAAAGATAATTGCATAATAATAAGGGATAAATTATTATGAATTTGATTAAATTTTAATGGGGAGGTATGAAAAGATTTATTTATAAAACAATTTCTTTCAATAACTTTAAAGAAATCTGTAAGCTTTATATCAACTTGTCTTTATTATTATTTTTAATGTAGTATTCAAACTTAAAATACTACTTTATTCTATAAGACCATACAAATATATATTTAGAGGGGCACAAAGAGCAAATATTTGATTCGGTAAGCTAAATGGGGGGGGGAGTCTTAATGTCAGTCATTGGCGGCGTTAACACAACACATAAAATAAACAAACAAACATGCAAAATATTGTAATACACAAAGTCTTAACACATTCACCGTATTAGTAAATAAAGCTGTTTTTTATTAGGGGCTTTTTATAATTGTTTTCCTAATATTCAATTTCAAGTTTTTTTTTATCATATCCCAATAAGTTTCTATAAAAAATTAACTTTTAATATCGAATCAATTTTGTTAATGTTTGTCCAAATATTTTTTCATTTAAAAACAAAAACAACTAAAGAAATTTTGATTTCCTTTAACAAGTATGTAATAACCCAAAAACTTATTTAAACTTGGGCACTTAAAAATGAAGCAATTATAAGGTCAGGTTCAAATGATTCCCACATAGTTTTTTTTTTTGTGTTTTCGTTTATCTTGCAGTATGCCCAGCAATATAAGCACAATCAATGCACGAAGCTGGGCCTTAAGCTTATTGTTATTATTGCATTATATTATCAAAGTATAACATCTGCCTACCCTCCCATCAAGCAGTGAATGTGCCAAGTGCATGCCAATAAATACGATGTATGAAACATACATACATATGGATACTGTGAAATGAAAACCGACAGAAATCCAATAATACGTACATTCGTTAGTTGCTTATATAGCTCTATAAAATATAAAGAATATAGATAGATATGTAAATATAGCGTAGTGTATGTACGTGGCGGTGCATGGTTCAACAATGTATGTAACCAATAAGAAACAGCTTATACAAAAACGCTAATATTGTAATGTGGTAAAATCACTTTAAAATTTCGATGATTTTATTACTCGCCTTAAATACTTTACCACTAAATAAACAGCGTATTTGATTCATTTAATGAAATTATTTTGTAATTATAAGCTAATACATTGGCAATAATATACAGATGTACCGATTTTGTTCAATATAAATAAAAAAATTCTATTGAGTTACACACTGTTAAACACGCATCACCCTGTACATACAACTGAACAAACAACATGTATATAATACACCTGTGTGTGCCTGTGCCCTGTGTTTATAGGAGGGAAAAGTAAAACACTCAGAAACAATAACATTGGCAACAAGGACCCAACATGAAAAATATTTTTCTTAAATAAATATAACACCCAATGTTATTATTTCATCCTGCAATCAACACAATTTATAAAGTTTATAAAAATCAAACATAACATAACGACACGAATGGTAGGAAAGATGAAACACTCATAAATCTATAAAGATAGTTCCGGGCGGGTCTAAACATTACTAACAAATAAATAGTTTGATTTTTATTAACGCATTCAAGCAATAGTTGGACCGCAAATAATTCAGAATATTGTGTGTATACTGGTGCAATTTTTTTTTTTTTTATAAATATAGCGACGACTGAGTACATAGCAGCCGATACAATGGTATATAAGCAAGAGTATGCACCGGCCATAGATTGTTATTTATAGACATTTTCGTTGTTCTAATTTAAAATTAGTCAATGTCGATTGCGTAGTGGTCTGTCCCTAAACCGCTGCCGACATGTTCACGGTGGTCGCGGATTCGAATCTCAAGGCACACCTCTGACTTTTCGTGGGTCATGTGTGTATTGAAAGTCAGCCACCACGCACTATAATGGTGAAGGAAAATATTGTGAAGAAATCTTACATACTATAGCGAATTTGTAAGAATTTCTATAGTATGTATAGTCCGCAAACCCGCACTAGGCCAGTGTGGTGGACAATTTACAAAGCCTAACCCCTCTAAATAGTACTCTCGATTGTAGAGGAGGCCCGTGCCATACAGCGGCTTGTATATAAACTGATACAGATAATCTAAATTTGACGTATAAATCGAAAAGAGAAAGACGGTAAGTTTCATTATTAAAATTTACATCAAACATGTATACTAATGTCAGCTCTAGTTATAAATAGACATAATATTGAATGATGAAGTTATTTTGTCATTACATTGTAGCTCTTGCACCAGTATACATAAGATTCATTGATAAGATAACTGTAGCTTATCATACTAAGCATAATTATTCTTACAGCTATTTCATTCAATTCCCATCAGTTTATTTCATTATACTGGGTGGATTATATTAGATGTGTCATCGCTTAAGTTAACAATGGCTCTACTGACTTCAAACATAGTCAATTACCATGCTGACATATTATTTCAGAAGTTTAGGAAACGATTGCATTTTGTTTTTATTTATCAACTTACGAATATATTTTTATAGCAATTAAGAGCGTATACACCTTGCGCGCAAAGTCAACTATAGGTATTTCTTCGTTAATTTCACGCACACATATGACATAAGCGACCAAAGCTGTGTGCGTAGAGCTGCCGCGTCGGCTCGCTATACAATCGGCTCAAACAACTTTGATCCGTGCGCTTCAAATATTCAATTGAAATGTAACTGTAATATAATATCATAAAAATATTTTATTTGCATTATAAGTAGACAAATATTACTGTGCAAGCAAAGAATAATACAAATTTAGATACTAATCATATTTTCGTTATTATTACATTGTTAAGTTGCATTCAAATCAGTGTTCAATCAGTAGACACTACGGACGTTTTATTAATCATTTCGTGTTCGAACACATAAATAGTGTTAGGGGCCTTACAACCCTTACAATTACGAAATATATTTAATTTTATATTACAATACATAACATAATTTAGCCTCGGAATTACATCCCATTATATTACCTGGAACATAATTTATACTCACTACAAAATCATTGTAGGTAATAAAAATAATTAAATATTTTACTACCAAAGTACTAAGATGTGGTAATCGCAGTCCGCGCGTGGCTATTTTTACTACGTACGGCAAAAATCGACTGCAGCTAGGCCGGAGCGACGAGCGATACGTCCTCCCTCTAGAAGGCCTTGCGGCGGTCTGATTTGATCCACGTCGGACAGCGTGTTTTATAGTGGTTTTTAAAATATTTGTAGAAAACATGAAAACTAATTTTGTTGAAATATAAAAATGGTAATTTATTGATAAGATGTTCTTCTATTATAATATGCAATTGCTATAAAAAATTATGTACGATAAGTTGGTGAAAAAAAATATGTTCTTGACGAGAGTTTCTGAATAATTTCGCATTGTTTAAATTTTTATTTTTCAGGAACTAAACACAAAAAGATTATTTTTCTCAGCAAAATCCCTCCATAAGGATCTTATTAGTCTGATAATATTTTTATTTTTCTCTTATATTTAGTGGTTTCGGATATCTTAAGCTTCTAAATTGCCATTTAAAGCCTAAATAACGAAACAGTAATCCTTATAGTACTCACAAATTATCCATCAATCTATAATGTTTTCCACCAAAATCCCTAGATGACAACCTTTTCTAAAATTAGTAATAATTATTTTTCCTTTAAATTGTTTATTGGTGGCTATTAACTCATTTGAAAAGTCCTGTTTTTAAGCCAAAAAGCGCGTGCAGGGTATAAACGCTCTTAATGGTAATACGAGCTTGCCATTCGTCTGATGGCAAGAGATAAGACCGCGCATGGACAGTATTAGACTTAAATTAGAATACTGAATAGACATAAGCAATGGTCAGCCACAAAAAAAGGTAAAAATACCCAGTCTTACACATTTTTTAAACCATACATAAGCAATAAAAGTAGATCAGAAAATACTAGAAACTTTTCGTTCTTATACCCCAACCCAGAACAAACACACATAGAACATAAGTCTAACGGTAGCAGCTCATTGTGAAATCTTAAGCGAGGACACAACAAATATTTAAAAGGTAGGCATATTGAAATTTCCTTTGCCACCAATAGCCAAAAAAACGTCCCATAAAGCGCGGGATTGCAGGAAAGTTCTGTAGCAAAACAAAAACTAGAAGACATGGACAGCGTAAAGTGCATCGGCGCTAGAAAACATCGTCACATACTACGCTCCGGTACCTTGAGAATAACACGGCGGGTATAAAAATGCTGTTAACAATAAACATATTCATTTATTTTTTCATTTTCAAACCCTTAATCAGATTAAAAGGTAACATAATTTTTTTTTCTCAAGTCTTCAAGTTTCACTAAACATGAAGGATCCGCCACCAGGATGGGATTTCATACTTGTATTTGGTTGGCGTTCAAGCACCACCACCACCATTCCAAGCTTAGCCAATTGGGATCTCTAATATATATAGGTACATATTTTAGACCCAAATTCTAGTTACAATGAGACATACTACGCCAATCGCTACAGAATTTCCTCTGCAACCCATATCCGCGTTGGTACTCACGTATGTTCCCGCCGGCCTCCATCTCCGCCTTCATGAGTTGCAGGTCGAGCGTGGCCTCCTCCAGCTTCTCGCGGCACTGCTCCAGCTCCAGCTGCAGCGCCTCCGCGCGCTCCTCCGCCATCTCCTTGTCCAGCGCCGCCATCTCCGCGGCTTCCGACAGTTCCGCTGTCTCGTCGTTGTGCGCTTCCAGGGCTTCTTGCGCGTCGCGGATCTGGATTATCATTAAAACATCATGTTGAAATACATACATACATATAGATAGCGCGCGAGTTGAATGCAGAGCTTAGGAATGCGGTAGTGCTGTGACCTAATTATTGATGACTACAATAAGTATGTCGATAAATTTTAACATTGTTTTAACTTTAATTTCACGCTAGATTAACATAATTTAAAACAACTAGGTAAACATTATCACACATTTTTAATAAGTGATAATTTTATACATCAGAATAAAATAAAACAAATTATTAAAAAAAAATATTCTCAGATTCACAAATTGCAAAAATGCATTGTTTAAAGAAAATACCAAACTGATGTTTTTCCTTTCTTCAACACACATATCTAAGATCTTTTTCGCCATTTCTCGTGTTTGGCGATGAACGAAAACTCGTTTTTTTTCGTTACAGAACTTGATGGTATCTGATCAGTCATTATGAATGATTAAAAACAATAAAACTAATAACACGGATTGCAAATTGATTATTAACGCGATAACAGGGTAAGCGTACAATTAGCTAGGACAGCACATCTCTAAATTGCAGGCGTGCGAGGTGAGGCGTGCGGACGGCGGGGGGAAACGCTCCCGCTCCGCACCTCAGGCCCCGACTGCATTCAACTCGCGCGCTATCTATACATAAACTCACGCCTTTTTCCCAGAATAGGTAGGCAGAGGTGTCAGGATACCCACATTTCGGCTTGTATGTTCCGTCACACGATGTGATAGGTGGCGAGCCTATCGCCATATCGGGCACAAATTCCTGACTCTGGGCTGATAATGAACAGAAAAATCCAATATCACATTGCCCGAACCGGGATTCGAACCCGAGACCTCAGCTTTGTAACCGTAATCTGGTACAACGCCACCGAGGCAGTCCAAGTCGAGTATATTTAATAAACCAGATATAATTAATTCTTAAGCTTTGATGTCGTGATCGAAGTGTGCTAGCAATATTTTATAAAACACAACACAATGTGTGAAGATTTTCATAAAAATCCGTGTACACCACATATTGCATGTTCTAGCGTTATGCATTTTAATCAAGAGTATAACGTTTTACACACTTCCAGTAGACCAAGCTAGTTGAAAGAAATATGAAGTTGACACTACACCACATTAAGTACAATATTAATAAACGTCACATTATAATTAACAATCATAACAAACACGCCTTTAACTAAAACAGGTTGAAGACATACGAGATTGCATAATGGTTTCTTAGATTTACGCGAATTTTACACATTAAAATAAAACTATTATTTACGGATTTTATCGCGAATTTAGTTTAATTTTTTAATTTCGCGATAAAATCCGTAAATAATAGTTTTATTTCAACGAGATTGATCAATATAAAGGTTGTGTACAATCTGACCTCCTTCTTAGCCCTCTGCAGTTCCCTCTGCAGCTGCGCCTGCGACTCCATGATCTTGGTCTTGAACTCGTTGGCCTGCTCGAGCTGCAGACGCACGCGCTCCAGCTCGCGCAGCTTCTCGCGGTCCTCGCCGCGGCGCACGCGCAGCGTCTCCAGCTTCTCCTTCAGGTCCTCCACTTCAGACTTCAGCGCGGTTATCTGGGAAAAAAATAACAAGGATGTTTCTCCCAGATGCTCTAACTGACTTTGGGCCGCGGTAAGCATTATCATTAAAATAAAAAAAATCGCCCTGGTTAGGGTATTTAAATATTTACTTTACTCATTAAAGGCTAGTACATTCAAAATAAATTAGGAATTTCAAATCTAGAAGTATATTGGAGCCAGAGTAATTACTGGACATATTGAGACTTCTCAGGATGACGAGCGCAGAAGAATGCAATTTGTAATTCAAGGTGTGGTTTTTATTTTGCTACTGTTAATGTCTCGCCATAGCAATAAAAAAACTCACTGATTTTAAGCATAAACAAAGTACAAAGTTAATATATATCCAATAAAAATGAAAAACAATCAACGTCTATTGTGAATACAGAAATAAATATTACCTAAGAACAAATAAATTGAGAGACAAAATGAACAAATCAAGATTTCCCCGAGGCTGGTTACGCAATGTTACTCGATAGATATAAACGATAACTGATTGAAAATAAGAAAAACTAAACGAATTAGGTGAACCAGCAAAACCATGTCGGTTACGGTTTTCAAATAAAAAATAAGGTCACTGACATAGAGTTACTACTGCCAGTCACGTTTTAGGAACTGCCATTGAGCAAGGTTACTATAATATACCGCCATAGTTATTGCTATAAAAATGCATTGAAAATCACTATTAATAAACCTAATTTAACCATGACCAAATACAGAAAATAGTAAGTACCGCATGCCTTTGATTTACTGTGAAACAAAATTTTTGGCCCTTATTACCAAAACAAACTTAAATAAATGGATTCATGTATAAATTTTAAAAAAAGCATAGCCAAAATGTACATTGCCCTATATTTAATAAGAAGTAGTCATCCTTTTGATAGTAAACAGCCATTTCCTCATGGACATCGGCAATGCCAGAAGCCAGGAATTACACCCAACAGTCACATACATAGTCCTGACTCCACATTCAGATCAATTAAGTCTTGTTTCGTATCAGAAACTAAGGGAGATTTTTCGGTGTTACAGACATCCAGACCTGAGACAAATACTTGTGGCCTCACAATCATGTCTCTGTGCGGGTATCGAACCCCCGGCCTCTGGTTTCAAAGCCGCCGTGTACTGCACCTAAGCCATCAAATATCTATATCACCTGTTTAAGCAAATCAATTTAATACAAATTCAATAACTTATTGAACCATTGACAAGAAGAAGGCCAGACAACCACCGTGGTGCAGGCGGTTAGACGCCAGCTGTGAAACGACCCGCCGCGCGTTCGATCCCCGCACCGAGAGAAATGTTTGTGCGGCCCATATATATCAAAATAAAATTAAGTCTCTCGTAGTTCCCTGATATCCACTACACAAGAGTCGATGTAAATGTAGGGTGAGGACTATGTATGTGCCTGTTGGGCGGTTCATGCAGTATGACTGACCTCCTGCTGCGCCTGCATGTTGGCGATCTTGTCCTCGACGGAGGAGGCGGCGGGCTGCGGCGACGTGATGCTCTGGCCAGGAGTGTACTGCGGCGTCAGCGTCTCCACGAAGCCAGTCTGGTGGGATCACAACCCCGTGTGTTATAGTGAGGCGATTTACAATATTCATTTGTAAAATGTGTTACAATAGTGGTCGGTATCTCATATGGAAGGCGGCCTGGGTAGGTACAACCACAATCCAATTTCTCCCAATAACGGTGTAAATACACTGTTGCATTCCGGTTTGAAACATATTGTAGGCAGAGTAAGAAAATTTCTAAAATGGAGGCCACGTACAAGCAAGCGAAAACTTGGACGCCCGCCAACATGGTGGACACACGACCTGGCTAAGGTTGCATGAAGTCGCTAGATGCAGACCACTTCCAACACAACAGGTCGATGTGGAGATCCTTGGGGGAGGCCTATTTTCAGCAGTGGATTTCCTGTGGTTGAGATGATGATGACTTATGTTTCTGTACCTTTCGACTAATTTGTAAAGAGTCCGCATACTAAATTCCCATCAGTAAATCAAGAGCTTTTAAGAGTGTGTCCCAATACAAACCTCGACGAAGGAGGCACGTTTGGCCAGGTCTGGCGAGGAGGCCCGCTCGGTGGTGGGCGACGCGTACGACGTGAGCGACTGCCGGCTGCTCGCTAGAGACGTGCGCGAGCTGCAACACGCCGCCACAACGCTCACACACGTGACAACACGGCACAGATCCTCCTTACATGTAGGTATAGAGAACAGGAGAGCCGAAGGCATACTGTCTATATTAAGATTTTGAATTCTAAATTACCCATACTACAGTCTTCCAAGAGGACACAAGCGAGGCTCTATTATGATAGAGCCCTATCCTACTCAGTGGTAAATTTGGCTCAATCCATTCTCTATATCTACGAATACAATTTGAACTTAAACTGATATTTAATACACTACTACTTGAAACAAGAAGAACTTATAATAAGTTAAATACATGTAACTTTATTGTTCCTCAATAATCCATGAAATACATAGAAGTTATAATTTAACTCAGTTCAAATTGCATCCATACTCAGAATCTGTGCAAAAAATACGGCAATGTACAAAGCTTAAAATAATTACATATTTGAGGACATAATATACACTTAAAATCAATTTGGTAAAGAAAAAGATTTGTATTTCATGACCCTTCTTGTCCAAAAGGAACAACGACGTATAACCTCACTTACGGCCGTTCTCTATATCCTATCTATCTTTAACAAAAGGTTAAAATGGATATCGTTACTATTTCGATACCACTGTATGTTTCAATAAACAAAGATAGACATACAATATTATCTTGCCTAGATATTTATAAACATATGCACCTAATCTAAATATCTCTGTCTTTCTTTACTGAAGCAAAAAATGTATCGAAATTTCGAGAGAAATCTCTTGTTAAAGATAGATAGATTATAGAAACCGGCCGTTAATAAATAAGTGCATAACAAAATATTGCATTCTTAAAGCATTACGACTGAATAATATTACCCACTACTTAAACGATAAGAAATGCCCATGCAATTTGGTAGCACGTAACCTTAAAATTGCAATATAACTACTTCAAGTGCATGTGTAGCGTTTACCAAACCCAACATAACATTAGTATTACGTTTGATATCCGCCGTTCCAGTGTTCCGGACATAACATTAAATATACTTAGGTCATTATCATACAATTCGTTTTCTTTAAATATTTACCAGCGACGACACCACAAATGTGTAATAAAGCTTTTGTAATTAAAATACAGAACAATACGGAAACTATAATAGTCTTTAAACGTCAATTAAATTGAAAATCATCAAAAACATGTAGAGAATATAAATAAAGTTACTCAAGACAATACACGATTTGTATACAGAATATTACGTAATTTACAACAACACCCTGTAAACACGTTATTAAAAAAAACGGTCAATCCATGAAATAAAACTTTAATTAACGCATATACTTAAAAAACATTAAAATAAATAAATCTTCATTAACCCATACCATAGAACTACAGATGGCTCTTAAGGAATAAATAACATTCATTCATATCAAATATGCACAATATAAAATGGTCCTTCGAGCCAAATGTATAATTATTATATATTATGATATTTATACCGAATACTGTGGGTACATTGTAAGTGTCCTTCAGAATGTGTGTAAGCCCCGATAAATTAATATCTTGTAGTTATTTATTCTTACATCCCCATATATACTTCTTTAAAAAGCAAACAAAAACCACAATGTCGAAGCTTCTTCAAATGTATAACTACTACAATATCGCGTAAATTATCGATTTGATAATAAACTGTATTCCCGCAAACCTGCTGTGTTTTCTATGAACCATTTCCTCTTAAATATTTAAGCAGGCTTAGCATTTTTATGGTATTGGACAGCAGATATGCGGCCCGTAGCAACCTAGTCCAGGGCGATACAGCAATCGAAATCAGGATGGCCTAGAAATATCTTCCATAGTCCGATAGTCTTAGGGACCAATGTTCCATATGCATAGCACGATACTTACGATTGGATGCTGTGTAATGATTTTGTCCGGACCATGATAAAAAATCATATACACAGTGTTGATCATAGAGTAACCACCTAAAATTTAACGTGCGAGACGATGCACTAATTATCTACATCAATAAAGGCATTATGCGCATTTAAAAGTAATTCAATATTAGCTTTAGATAATATGTAAATAATCAACTATATTAATTTAAAGCTAGTATTGAAATCTTCCTTTTACATTCACGGTAGACATACTAAAGCACTAGGCAAATTACACATTGCCGATAAATAAACAAAACATAGGATAATAACTAGGATATCAACAATACCATTTACAGCAACATACAATATCCCAATAATCCACATTGTTGTTTTGAAAAATATATCGACAATAGTAACAGTCACAGGTTGGTTTACAATATATACCTACAGATGGCGCTGTAGGTAGCTTATTAATAACAAATAAAAATGCCCTCTTCAACTAATTAATATCTTTACCAAACATAAACAATTCAACCAAGATTTCCCAAACACAAAACACAAACTCTACTCCATAACCAGTGCTAATAATATGCAATACTAATATATTTTGTGATACATGCAGTTATAAACAGGTAACTTACTATTCTAACTAAACTTAAAAAGCTACTTAAAGAGAAAAGTACACGTACAGGTGTAAATATTTTCTTATATGGTTTAAAGGCAAAATTAATTCACTAAATCGCTACCAAAAATGTTGGTTTAAATGCATTAAACCAACATTTTATTTTATAATTCCTATGTTTTTTGGATGTAAGACCGTAGGGTGATAATAAAAAGCAAGGGGAAATGATACCCGATTACATACGAGAACCCGCCCTTTAACATTTTTGTGTGGATGGAGGTATAGGAGGTAGATATTCGACATAGCAATGCTTTCGATGATGTAATGCATTTAGAACATCTGAAAACACTATTTGATATTATATGGCATCCTCCTACAAATTCTTAGCTATCCTGCATAGCTGTAATTTGCCTTTAAACCGTCTAAGAAAGGATATTCTCTTGCATTTATCAAGTAGATGCGCTCTCTTCAAGCAGACTATATGGATCATAGTTAGTGTAGAATTTGTGTTGACTGATACGTTCTCTACAGCGATAACATCCCATGCGGGCCAACATATGCGGAAGTTATCATAATATCTAGAGTCTAGAAGCTTCAGCACAATGGCAAGCCTAGAGCTGGCCCGATCTGCGCGACACTAAGCATTGCAGCGTCGCAGTGAGGCGGTGGGGGGCGTTTACCCAGTGACGTACACACATACACAACTTACCAAACTAGCCCCAGAAAATAGGTTATTAATGTTTAAAAGTTTCAATTATATGCCAGGACTCTTAAGTGTCCATCAATATATTCATTAATGAAAATTTTAACCTATGCTTATATTATAAATAGGAAAAGTTCGTTTGTTTGTAGTCAATTAAATGTGAAGCTATTGGAACGATTTTAAAAAATCGTTAACAATAAAAAAGAAATTTTTTCTAAACTTAACATAGACTATATTTCATTGGAATAACATGTATACGTAATAAATATTTTTTCAACCTGAAATCATGTATGGCAGATTGTTGCAACATGAAACATAAAATATATTTTTAAAGAATAAACGAATTTCATTTCATTTCAATACGACATTTTTGGCAGTTTTATCAGGGTAGACTGTGTCTGTATAAAATTGGCGTTACTGAATATACAACTACATAAATGAATACGCCGACCATCGACCCCAGTTGTGGCAACGCTGTCAAGTGCTATACAACCCAAGCATGTGCACTTATAGTAAATGTTTACCTCGACATGGACAAAGTCCCGGCTTTGGTCTGCGCGGGCGACGCCTTGCGACGCACCCTTCAGTGGCAAGCACCGACATTATGTTAGTACATTATCATATCTCATCGGACGTTCGCTACTAGCGTCGCTTTAACATAAAGTATTATTTATAAAAATATCAGATCAAATAACTAAACGTCAAAACTTTTTTAATTTATTTATATCCCTATGCCATTATGAAAATGTCATTATAATAATGGCATATTTTAATGTTTTCGATAAATAGCGCCTATTTTTCTACAAGCCTTAAATTCGACATATACTTTAAATACTAAACAAGTTCAAGGAGTGATTAATATGAAACCAGACGCTAATAACGAACATTAAACAAAATTGTACTGTAGATTCGTAAATTTAACGTTTTTAAAACACACCATTAATTGTTAACACAATAATTGTTATATCAGTCCAATAAAAGCATTGCTGACAATCAACAATGGGTTGGTGCTAATATTTGCATCAACTTACAAACATTTGACTCGATCAAACAAACTTTATCTCATTTTATTTATTATTGCAATACATCATTTACTAAAAAAAAAGAAAAAAATACCTATATACCAGGTATTATAATCCAACCTTTATCCATTTTTTTCTAAAGTAAATTGTCAGCGCCGCTTATTATTAGTTAAACGAAATTAGAGCAGAAGAAATAAATTTTATTCACTTCGGAGAGATATAGGGCAGACCGGCATAAAACTACGTATATACAGTTTTGTTAAGAATCAATCAACTACCCTAAACATACTAAATACAAACGGGATTTGTTTAACATTTCCAAAATAAGAGATTTTATTATTACGACGAAACAATAGTTGTAATCTTTACATTGAACTTTACCAGTTATGTGAATTTATCGCCAATTTTAATTTAATTTTATGGTTAGAATATTTAAAAGGAAAGTGGACAGTCTAATATTAAATGGACAAAATAGATTTAGTTTTATAGATTAAATAATTATAATTTAATATATTAATGCAGATTTGTGGACATAAACTGACTCTACATCTATCTAATTACATTTAGTGTAGTTTTGGTTACAAATGTGGAAAGGACAGAAAAATTCATAATTTAACTCACATTAAATCGTACATTGTATACCTATTTCTAGAATAAATTGCGAGAAAGGGGAATAAACTAAATTCCTATTACTGTCTTTTTCATTCTTCCAATTTTTTAAAAATGAGAAGAAAAAACACATCCATCAAACGATACAAGGTATGAGAATGCCGGTCTTACACGATCATCCTTCTCTAAGCCCACAAGAGCGATAGAGACGGAATGATTAAAAGGTACATATAAGGGTGCGGGAAGCTCTAGGAAGCATGGTGCATTTACTACACGGTATCTAGTACTCACGTGGTGGGTCTAGACCTCTGGGCCACTGTTATACTAGCGGGGAAAGAAACACACGTCAGTTAGCTGCACACTATCACTATGATGGTATGTTCAGTTCATTAATATCAGAGAGAGAAATAAAAAGTAATTATAACAACACCAAAATATTTCGATAATTCTCAATATCAGTTTTAATAACAGAACTAAATAGTTTTTTATTTAAATTTGATATGAAATTCACTATAATGTTTCAATTGCTTCATTTTAAATTTATATAAATAAGTTTCACCAAAATTTCTACAAAAATCAACAAAAACATTTTAAAATGTATTACTCTAATAATCATCAAAATTTCTTTTCAATCCTCTCCCAATGAAATGTGTGAATGTTGTGTGTAGATAAAAAAATTAGACCAAAACATAGCCTAGATGTTGTCTAATAGTTGTGCTACTTTGATGTAAAGTTTAGTCCACATGCACACTTTGATGTCCCATGTGTAATGCTTGATTGTAGATATAAAGATTTAGATATTACTAGAGACACAAGTTCCCTAATTGTAAAATATATAATGGTACGGGAGCTAGCAACGTTTGAAAAGTAAGAATTTTAGGTCAGCTGATTTTGTGATAAGTCGTCCTTCTTGCACTTTCGGTTAGAGTCTGGGCTATCTGGCTGGCGGTAGTGGTTGCGTTCATTAGTGCGCATCCTACCTGTCCAGGTAATAATCCTGGATTTTAAAAGCATTTTAGAAGGCGTAATTTTTAATTTTTTGTTTTTAAATAAGTCTCTCTGACATACTTTTTTTATTGCCAGACATCATTGACATTGCTAACTATGTGCTATACGCGATTTTATATTTTTTTTTTATTAAAATTTTTAAGTGTTTTATAATGTCTGTAATTTTAATATTATGTTATTTAAAGATAAGAAAAACTTAAAATAAATTTGCCAGACATTAATTCGATTGTTAAGTCTGGAATTAAAATGAAAAAGTCATGAAAAGTATTGCAGTATAATGCTAGTATTCGGAGAGAGACAGTTGCAGAATAAGTCGAGAATGATACAGAGAACCATTACAAAAGTAAATTACTTGTCACTGTACAGGTAATAAAAAATAATAATAATATTCAAACACTACGATTATTTTTCCATTCCAAATCCCATGAATCAGAACTACATAGAGCTGTAGTACGAGCTGATCATAAATATACACCACTTAACCTGTTAGATTCCATGATGGACTTAAACCCGACCACTAACACACAAAAGCTGAATGCCTGGACACAAAAATCTCTCCACGGGAGACACCGCCTCGACTTAACTAATCCTTTCGTTGACAAAATAGCTTCAAACGCGTGGCTTAAGCGAGGCGAAATGTTTCCCGAAACGGAGGGATTCATGGTTGCCATCCAGGACCAGACAATCGACACAAAAAATTATAGGAAACACATAATCAAAGATCCTATAGTCCAAAATGATCTCTGTCGGCACTGTCACAGTAGTCCTGAAACAATTCAACATATAACCGGAGCCTGTAAATCTATAACCCAGACGGATTACAAACATCGACATGACCAAGTAGCTGCAATAGTACACCAATATCTTGCATACAAATACGAGTTAATAACAAATAAAACGTCATATTATAAATATTCACCCAAAATAATACTAGAATCGGACAACTACAAGCTTTACTGGGACAGGACTATTATGACAGACAAGACAATTCATCACAATAGACCGGATATTACACTACACGATAAAAGAAACAAAGCAGTTTTTCTAATTGATATAGCTATACCAAATACCCATAACCTACAAACAACATATATAGAAAAAATAGCAAAATATAACCTTTCTATAGAATTAAAAAGACAGTGGCGAGTTGACTCCGTGCGGACCGTACCAATTGTGGTGTCAACTATGGGTGTAATTCCATTGACGTAAAATATATGGACGGGGCGGAGAGCGAGAAAAGTGTTGTCACGAAAGTGGTCTGCAGACCAGTGCAGCGGTTGTGACGTCACAGCGCACCGGTCTGAATTCGTCGTAAAAATGCCCAATTGTATCGTGCGTGGGTGCAATAAAGATGACCGAAAGTTCACAAAAAAAAGATAACATTTCTTATCACCGCTAAGTAAAAATTATATAACTTTAAGTCAATAAACATTTATTTTAGCATTATTGAAAAACGATTTCATGGCCGCCATTGATGTAAAAATCCAACAGATGGCGCGATTTACACAGCCATCTTTTTGACGTACCCAATGTGCTGAAGGGCCTATCCTTAGTTTTTAAATCAATGTGTAATTCCTAAGTATCTTCATAAAAGTTTGAAGACACTCCAAATACATCCCCTAACATATACCCTCATGCAAAAAGCTGTCATTTTAAATACCTGCCGAATAGTTCGTAAATTCCTGTCAATAGAAACATTTTAATAAGCTCATCCATTATTTTTCTATTTCTTACGTGTTTTAACTATCATTTATTCATTATCAGTTTCGTTTTGGCCGCAAGCCTGCGTAGCTGATTATTTCGCCAGAAATAGTAGAAATTATTTTAAATACCATATAAATAATAATAATAATAATCATTCTAGTCAGAGCAAGTTTCCAAAAAAAAAAGCATAAAAAGGAATATAAAATTAGATTAAAATTTAAAAAACAACACTTTTTATTTAAATTGTTCTGATTACTAAATGTAAATTATAAATAATTTATATTAAGTTTTTCAAGTTGTTTCAGCCCATAGTGACGTCACAAAAAAAAGAGGCATCTTCATAATCATCATCATCATCGTCGCTGTCTTTGTCAGTGTCATTCATATCATCTTCTTGGGAACTTTCGTTATCTTCTAAAACTCTATCATCTGTAACAGAAAAAAAATAAACAGTGTAATTCTTCTTGTTCGTTATAAAACATTTTAGTTATTATTGATAAATATTCCATTTTACACTTACTTTGAATAATAATATCTGCAACTGAGGATGGTAATTGATCTCCCAAAAACCAGACAAAATCATATTTGTCACCGTTAATGGTCCAACCGAAAGCCATTGGAGATAAAGATGTTGGATGTTTTGAGTGAGCATTTCTCCAAATTTTCGTCACGTAACGAACCCTCAATAAATGCTGTTGCAATTCCACTTTACAGGGTGGCAAACTGGATGACTTCAGCTGTCTCTGTCGGAATACTAGCATCATACTGCAATACTTTTCATGACTTTTTCATTTTAATTCCAGACTTAACAATCGAATTAATGTCTGGCAAATTTATTTTAAGTTTTTCTTATCTTTAAATAACATAATATTAAAATTACAGACATTATAAAATACTTAAAAATTTTAATAAAAAAAATATAAAATCGCGTATAGCACATAGTTAGCAATGTCAATGATGTCTGGCAATAAAAAAAGTATGTCAGAGAGACTTATTTAAAAACAAAAAATCAAAAATTACGCCTTCTAAAATGCTTTTAAAATCCAGGATTATTACCTGGACAGGTAGGATGCGCACTAATGAACGCAACCACTACCGCCAGCCAGATAGCCCAGACTCTAACCGAAAGTGCAAGAAGGACGACATATCACAAAATCAACAGACCTAAAATTCTTTCTCGAAAACGTTGCTACCTCCTATACTATAATTAATGTTACTATATTCTTGTAACTTAGATCACATTCCGCTAGAGTAGCAAAGAAATGAAATTTTAGGCAACAGTTATTTAGTTAGATGTAATTGTCTGGAGTCGCAAAAAACAAAATTCAAACAATTTAAAAAGAAAAGTTTTTGTGTATGATTTGAATTACCAAACATTTATTAAGATCCTTATGATAGGATTTTTAAAATTCTGCAATGAACATTAAATACAGTAATATCTAAACTTTTATATCTAAATATTGCAGCCAAAGTTCGTGTGATATTTCTTTAGCCAATAAAAAATGTTTTGAAATGCAAATAGAGTACTAAAATTTTTCATTAATTCAAAACATTATTTAATGACTCTGTCCCTAACTTTTTCGTAGCCGAAAGTTTTTACTAATGGGAACACAACACACTGTTAGTATTTAACTTTGTTAAAATTCCAGTAAAACATAAGCTACTAAGATCACTTAAAAATTTAGTTAGAAATTATAATGTTTTCTACTATTTTTTATAACAGCAACATCTTTAACAATTAGTAACCTAAAATATGTGTTGCCATATAAAATTATTAATTGATATGATAATATATTTAACTAATTTGTGTTCTGAATATTTCCCAATTAAAATCCCCACTCAAATCTATTTTAAAATCACATGCGTTTTAACCAATTAATTTACCATTTTACCTCACCCTATGTGTCATATATCAAAACAAATTTGGGATATTTCAAATACCACTTAGCACTTGCCAAAAAGTCTTAATTTTTAACTTTATCTAAAATCTTTTTTATACTTTGTTGACATTTCACAATGATAAGTGTTAACATTAAACAGATATTTTAAAAAACTATTTTGAAATAAAAACAAAGCATGATGTTTGAAATGTCCCAAAAATCTGCAAACCAGTGATTTCGTGCTTGTCCCCCAAATTCGTTCGAAACATACCACTCCTTTTGCCTATTCTAGCTATGACATAAATATCCCTACATTAGAAACATGTTGTGGCTTGTTTATTCACATATCCATACTAGTTTGATGAGTCCAGCCTGTATCAATTGTATAATAATAAAGTATGCCAAGAGATTGTGAATCTGAACTATGCTATCCCTAGTAAAATCTATCTATCTTAGTAATATATATCTGTGATGAGTGAAAGCTTTATTAAAATACTAACTATTGGATGCAAAGTTTCATAAAGCATTGTGTGAATTCATTTGAAAAAGAACTTTTTTTTATTCATTCATAAGCTATGGTTCTATCATGGCAAAAACTTATGTCTATATTCACATAGGTGTAAGCACACATTCCAATAGTGCTGATTACTGGTTTTCAATTTCATATTCTTTCCAAGAGCTGATAGGCGAGTTTCAAACCACCTAATACAATATTTAAAACAGAAATTCTCACAGAAGTGGAATTTCTTATCAAAGAATTACACATAAAACCTCAATATTCTCAACTCTTCAATAGAGAGCATTAGGCAAGATCAAAAATGCCACGAAATTAAAAATGAATTTATATAATTATATGAAAATAGATCTTTTTTTATTCATCATATTATATAAAGCATCATCATTTTATCTATCACAGATGATACATGTTTGTTATAAAACTGTGCACTTATGAGCCATTCTTTTGTTACTAATAATTAGTGCCATAGCAGCTTAAAATGTAACATTATTTGACAGCTCTCTGTGTTACCTATTATTTAGTGAAAGTAGCAGTAAACTACAGAATGAGACCAAATCATTGAATATACATGATATGAAATCAACTGATGCAGTTGGATCTCATTCGCAGCCTAGTTGGAGTGTATGTGAATTTCTTCTGAAATATACCATAATGTGACTTTGTAAACTATGTTTTAGTATACCTGCTAAGTCTCCGTGCTGGAGCACTCTTGGACTCGTCTGAAGGTGTGGTTATTGACGTCTCCATAGGGTTATCCTCAGCGTCAAGCAGCTGGATCTGAGTCTGACGTACAAATACGCCAAAATTTTCTTCACACTGAAATTATTAGTTTTTATTTTGTAGTTATGGATAAATTATTTTATTCCATTTTGTTTTACAAGGCACTGTCAAAAACCATCTCCTCTACCTCTCCCACATTGATTTTACTTAACACTTTGGAAAATTGAATCAAGACTAATAACATTTCAGGTTTTGTGAGCACTTTTAGGCCAGCAGAGGCAGAGTATTTGAAATCAATAACTTATCATACTACTAAATATTTTTTGTAAAAGCAAGTTAATTACAAGGAGGCTTACTTACACATAACTTAATCTTTATATAATTAGTTTACAATTACAAATAAGCAGTGATGAAATTTAAACTGTATAAGTTTCTATAAAACATGACCAAAAAAGGAATGGTATCTGTGAATTATGAAGCAGATTCTGATATAGATCGTAAGGAAGATTCTTCAGTATTGTTGCATTGTAGTGATCACACCACCAATATTACTTAATCTGAAATAGCTAGTGAATAGGTACTTACATGGGTTTTTTTTTCTATACTTCTAAGTTGTTATGTGGATGTGTACTTACCGTAAAATACGCATGTCCCCGCACAGTACCATTGTTTTTCCCCTTGGGCTCATCCAGTATCACCCCGATCCACTTCCCAGTGGCGAACGTAGGGTAGCCGACATAAGCCACAGAGCCTTTCACGTCCTTCCCGACCACCATCACACGCTGCCCCAGCGTCAACGCCTTGTCCGACATCTCTACTTATTGTTTCTACAATTAACACACACAAAATTTTATAAAATATAACAAAAATAATCGATTTTCGGTAATATTTTCTCCGCGATCTCTAGTTACCTTATATGGAAGAAAATGTATTTTTACGCCAAATAATTTTGTGAAATACGATAAATTACAACATTATTATCCTGTTAGATAGATTCGAGTTGGGTTTATTGATCTTTTTTGTCTGTAAAAGCAAAATTTTCACAATATTGCAGTTCTAATGCAGTTTCGCTAAATGTATGGTATTTGTCAATTGTCACTTTGACGTATTGGTCATGATTGCGTTTCGTTCATGAATTAATATGATATTTATTTATATTTGTATACATAATACTTATATACAGTATACATAGGTATTTCTTATATTAATTTCTAAAAACGGCTTACTACACTATGATCGATACAAAAACCAAACAATTCAGCCCAGTAATTTCCGATAGTAATTTCGTAAATATAATATTATCTTAACTTCGTGTCACGCTGCTAAAAGCAGTTTTAAATGTAATTGATTCGCTAATGCAGGGTTTCCTAACCTGGGGTCCGCGGACCGTTCTCAGGGGGTCCGCAGACAACATAAAAATTACGACAACAAAAAAAAACTTAATAAAAAAATTGATTTATAAACAAATCGCTCTTCTCAGGGCCGAAACTGCGTTAAGCGGGCGCCCGCGACGGGCAACCGTCGCGCGTCTCCTCGCGTGGACACGCGGGCGGGCTCCGTGAGAACGCGACGGTCCCCGTCGCGGGTACCCGTCGCGTCGCGGAGACCGGATTTACGCAGTGTCGCTGGTTCAATTTTAAAGGTGTGCATGTACAGTCGTGTCGATGGAGAGCTTAATATATTATTACATAGCAAAACGACGACTAGCAAAAAAAAAACGACAGCCAGGAAGGCTGTTTATTGAATTTAGGTTGCTAGGCGGAGAATTTTTTGTAAAGTTCAGTAAATTAAGAGAAAATGAAAACTCATTGTACAAATATTTTAAATGTCTATGGCGAATTATCTTCGAAACTGGAACCATATTTGATGGTCAACAACTTAAGGGTAAAATCTGTATCAGTCATATCACCAACGGAAAGGCTGGCAATAACATTGCGCTAAGTAAAAAATATTTATTTTTGCTCAAGTATATTCATCATCATCATCTCAGCCACAGGAAGTCCACTGCTGAACATCGGCCTCCCCCAACGGTCTCCGCATCAACCTGTTGGAAGCAGCCTGCATCCAGCGACTTCCTGCAAATGTAGCCAGGTCATCCGTCCACCTTGTAAGCGGGCGTCCGACATTTTGCTTGCCTGTACGTGGCCTCCACTCTAGAACCTTTCGCTATAAATCATCTATAGAATCCTTTGCGCTATGTCGGTGACCTTTATTCTCCTACGGATCTCCTGATTTCTAAGTCGATCTCGTAGGGAAATACCGAGCATAGCCCTCTCGATTGCTCGTTGAGTGACTTTGACCCTTCTAATGAAGTCCAAAGTGAGAGGCCACGTCTCGGTGCCCTATGCCATCACCGTCATGTTACCGCTGGCGGACACCGCGCGCTTTACCGCGCGTGCCCCCGCGACGGTTTCCGACGCACGGAGCCGGGCCCCGCCGCGCGGGTGCGGGACGCGCCTCCCCGTGCTGGACGCCCGCGCGGATCCCCGCGACGGAGCACTTTTGTATGAAACCGCGCACGCGCCCGCTTAACGCAGTTTCGGCCCTCAAGGTAATTTTGATCATTTTCCTACTCTCTCATCATTTTTGCTATCAACTGGCGGGGCTATGTTGCAAAAGGAGACTCAGGAAGTAATCGTTGAGCACCTTTGAGCTTTGAAGTCTTCATTTCGAGATTATTTTCCACATTCAGACCGCGGTAACAATTGGTTTATGGACCCATTTCGTGTCAATGTTACAGACGGCATAGGCCTTACAACGGTTCAGGAAAATCAATTAATTGAAAAAATTGCGAATCGACACTAAAGAGAACATTCAAAGAATATGCTTTAACACATTTTTGGCAAAATTTTAAATATAATTAAGCAGAAGCAGTTGTTGCCTTTCCCCACAACTTTAAGCGAAAAGGGTTTTTAAAATTCAGAAATAGACTACAATTAGAAGCAGATTTAAGGCTCCAACTGAGCAACAATGACCCAAATATTATAACTTTGGCCGCAAAACGGCAACATCAACAATCGCATTTTTACAATAATTTACATACATACATACATAAACTCACGCCTTTTTCGAAGAAGGGGTAGGCAGAGGTGCCAGGACTCCCACATTTCACCTTGTATGTTCTGTCTCACGATGTGATAGGTGGCGAGCTTATCACCATATCGGGCACAACACTCTGGGCTGATAATGAATAGAAAAATCACTTTGCCCAACCCGGGATTTTAACCCGAGACCTCAGCTTTGTAACCGTACCCTAGTACAACTATGCCACCGAGGCAGTCAAAGAAAATAAAAAAAAGTAAAATCATTTATGTAAGTAATATATCCATGGAATTTTTTTTGCAAATAAAAGTATGTGAGCGATTTTTTTTTCGTATTATTTATAGGGGTCCGCTAATCATAATAAAGTGGCGCTAGGGGTCCGCACTAGAAAAAGGTTGGGAAACCCTGCGCTAATGCATTTAGTCAATAATTATTGTAAAGTTTTGATTATTGGCTCTCACCTCTTCTTGGTGTTACGTTTGTTTTATTCATTTACATATTTTACATAAACGATAACAGTAACTCATTGGTCGTCTGAATATGGAAGAGATTTCATAAATAAATAATTGAGATAAAGTAATAAGGGGAGACTGTAATATGAACGCTTATGAACGTGATCATGGATAACGTAATAGAACCCGAAACATTGATTGTTAGAATTTTTGTCTGTTTGTCTGTGCACGATAATCTTGAGATTTCAATGGTAAGGAGCTAACACCCTGGATTAATACATAAGCCATTTTTTATCCCGAGAAATGTAGTGCTCCCGAGCGATTGGCAAAATAAAAATAGGTACATTTATTATTTTTTTAAACTCGAGAGAGAAGGAAGAGGAGGACAGGAATTAGGATTACAGGCCATGAATAAGAATGAGGTGGGACAAGACTGGAAGTAACGAGGCGTAACGGGACGTGACAGAAAACAAATAAGTGTATTATGATCATGATTATGATTTCGGATAAATTCACTACCTATGAATATGCCTAAGAACTCTGAGTTCAGTAACTCAGAGTTCTTAGGCTCACATCAGTATGTGGAAATGCTTTAATAACAATTTAGGTATATCTACAAAGTTTTCTCAAGAAACATAAAAAAAGATACTACTTCATGTTACAAAATCTTTAATATTAGCAATTACAATGTTCTCATTCTAAATGAGTTGGTAACTAAAAAGAAATGTGAAAAAACAATTATCAATAAAATGCCAGTCAATAGAAACATCACCATCGAATGTCGTTCATCGACCACTGCACAAGCTATAAAAACTAAAATAGTTACTATCACCAAGATTGTAATATAGATAGCCAGGTACCACACATAAATGGTTACTAACACATTATTCCTGGTACAAGCTCCAACCAATAAACAGATACTGGCAAAGAATAGTAGGAAGTTAAGAATAGAAAACATGAAAATGGAAACATGCCCTAATTCGCTATCTAAGCCTACGGTTTTGAGATGAGAGGCATCGAAAACCGATGTTAATAGAATGCAGAGAACGCCCCATGCGGCCATTATCATTCCAGCGAGGGCGATGTAAATGCTTCCAATCCGAAGCGGAATGCAGCATATGCACGTGCGAACTTCATAGCAATCGTCTAGGACGCTTGAAGACATCTTTGGTTTCCACTGAGGTTTCCACAGCCTCTCTGATAAGATGAACTTGACAAACTGTCAGTCCACCAGCGACGTTTAGGAGTTTAGCAAAGAGGCGAAATCAAAGAGGAACTGTTTATTTCATTACATATTCTGTTTATCGTGAAGGTTTATGTTCTGTGTTTTACTGAGGTGTACAGCAAGAGCAGCAAGGCACTTACAATACACTTGCTATGGTGCCAAACAAAATGTCTGTTCTCGTACTGTTTGTTCGTGGTACAATAAATCGGGACATCAGTTAAAAAGGGTTTTCATAAAGTGTCATTATTTCTTATTTTATAGTTTTAATTGTAAATGTTAAATTCAAACAGCATAGTTGTCGCTTTACGTCGTTTACTCTTAGAAGACATCATACTATGCTTTTGACTCCAGCCTCCACGCCATAAGATGAACCTGGACATCTAAAGTCACTTCTGAATACGCATTTTAGGGTTCCGTAACTAAAAGGTAAAAACAGGACCCTATTACTGAGTCTTCGCTGTTTGTCTTGTTTGCTAGAAAGCTGACATTGTCACAAATTAGGTATGCACCTATTTCCGTTGCCGCTTTAGCAGCAAATACTAAAACTTAAAAAAAAATTAAAATATTAAGGGGGGTGTCCCCATGCAATAAACGTGTTTTATTCGTGTGTTGGAATTATTGTTAGGATAATAAACAAAATTATATTTAGCATGCCCCAAGAAATCTTATTTAATGCTCATCAACAAAATGCGGGCCCCGGGATCTCTTAATGCGGCACTGGAGAGGAGTTGAGTAGCGCATAAGCCCTAGGGTCCTAGTCAATACCAGATGGGAACCATTTTCAAACCATTTATGGTTTTGAGTTACTCCGTCGTCAATCACATTGTGACTTTTGTAATAGGCATTATATTTCGTAGAGATCAGAAATGACGTACTACTCATTCCACAAGCTCGTCATCATTGGCAATCAATATGGAAACCAATGACATGGCGGTAAGATAACGTGACCACCGGCCAATAGGAACCGTTGCTTAACAATTGCTTACTTTGCAGTTTGCACACATAGCGAATTCTCTTAAATGTACGAAAGTAGGACAGATGGAAAGTTTTACGATTGTTTTAAAAAACCGTTATTGCTGGTTAAGATAAGTCGACCTCAATACCGAATGAAAATTTTATTTGTTTTATAATATGTTAGTATTATAACAAAATAGAGTTGTGTTTATACATACCTGTCCAGATCTACCTAAGGGCTTTTTGGGCTGCAGCCCAGGGCCCTGTGGATACAATAGGCCCCATGGTTAACTTTTTTTATATGTTCATTTTAACGACGGTATAAAACAGCGCTAAATCATCAGGAATAAATTATAAATGGGTATAAATAACACGTTTTAAGCCTTTTTTTTTCTTGTACGGTCAACCTAGATCACTCTGAAAAAGAGTTTTGTAATACAATAACAATTATTTGAATAATTTGTGGGCCTTTTGGTCATATTAGCCCATGGCACCACAATTTCACGGTCCGTCCCGACATACACGCCTACATACATAAACGTCACGCCTGTATCCCATAGTGGTTAGCAGAGACTATGGATTTCCACTATGCTCGATCCTGACACTGTTTTGTGCTCAATTTCCAGTAAATTACAATCAATTATCCACTCTTACAAATCCGGCCAAAATTACATGTTGTTTAATTACTATAGACCTGGACCAAGTATTTCGTATCATCCCGGAACCCTGTAGTGGTCTAACTCACCGCTTAACCGCAAGTGCAACAGATATATTATTTCACATACATACATACATAAACTCACGCCTTGTTCCCAGAAGGGGTAGGCAGAGGTGCCAGGGCACCCACATTTCGCCTTGCATGTTCCGTCCCACAATGTGATAGGTGGCGAGCCTATCGCCATATCGGGCACAAATTCCTGACTCTGGGCTGATACTGAATAGAAAAATCCAATATCACTTTGCCCAACCCGGGATTCGAACCCGAGACCTCAGCTTTGTAACCGTACCGTAGTACAACTACGCCACCGAGGCAGTCGAGAGTATATTATTTCCTTGGCGCGATATACCAGTGTATCTCAGAAATACGTGCCTCGAGGAACAGTTCAAACTTCAAACAAGTTGCAGATAAGCCGTTTAATTAAACAATGCTAATAAACTCTTGCTAAGTAATAAGTACCAGTAGTAGGTACTATGTATTGTTCATCTTCGTTATTGTGCCTTAACAGTTCGAATAGAAATAAAATAATATTTCTTCTATAATACCAAGTATTTTTACCTTTTCTCAAAACTACATATTAGCCAGAACAGTCTTGGAGTAACAGGATGCTGGCATCGGTAGAGTCCATATACATACAACACACTGAATCGACGTTTCCTTTATTTTCATGGGGTTACCTTAATATGTCTGAGATGTCTAAATCCCAAAAATACTCAACTAGGTATCACGTTTTAGGAACTGACATTTGATTTATTCTACATTTAATACTATTGTACATGCACTTAGTGACATAACAGGCCATATTATAATATGTATATAACTAGGCCAACGTGCTGGGCTATAGCCCAGCACGTTGGCCTAGTGCGACTTGGTGAACTTCACCTACCATAGAAATTCTTATAAATTGCTATGGTATGAAGGTTTCCTCACGATGTTTTTCTTTCAACGTTATAGTGCATGGTGATTGTATTGATAATACAGACATCCGAAAATTCAGATTAGTGCCCTTGGATTTGATCCCGTGAATGCCACGAATGTTGGCAGCCGCGTCCAGTCAGTTACCAACAGGCCAACACGCACGCCTCCATTTTATCACTTAAAAGAAAATATAGGCCGTAGCAACTAGCCATTGCACTCCCTAAAACCCCCTTGAGCTGTTATCCAGTCGATATTTTTATTTGTGTGGAATTCTCACAATAGACCCGTCTCGATCTCTACCAGCGGTATTAAAAATCAAAGTATTTATACACCCGAACACAAAGCAATACATATGAAACAATACAATCAAGCTTTTATACTGTACTATTCTATAATTTGACAAAGCAACTATGATGCTACTCGTACAATGGAAAAATATAAGAAATACTTCTACGAAGGGTTCCATTGTTATTCTTACAATTAACGTCCCAGCGTCTAAAGGTACGTCTGCAGCCAAAGATTTAGGAGGATTTTGTATGGCAATCGATGAAATCACGATTGTAGATTAAGATGAAGATCATGTAGACGATTTTTTAATTAACCACGGCGTACTGAAATTTTATTGTTCAAAATATAGTATGTGCTACACTTTCTAATGATTCGTGAGTTGAGTCCTGTGTTCGTCCGAATTGATGATAGGTATATAAAATGTCTTAGTTATGCGATATCTTGGTAATTTATAAGAAATTGAACTCAAAGGGATAGAATGGAAAAGGAGAAGACATGGCTCAAAGCATGTAATACTTGCCTTGAGTCATGGAAGATAATATTAGACGGGACGGAACGAGAAAAGCAGTATAGAGGTCGGAAGTCACATTGAGAATAAATATAAATAAAACAGTATGAGAAATAGTATGGTGCAGATGTGGACTGGACTCAAAAATAACTGCATCTGTGCAAAGCCAGGCCGGGCCCCTACTCAGTTACTAATATATTTCGCGATCTGTGCTTAAAAAAGATATGTAATCATATGGCAATTTTTCCACCGCAAACATCTTCAATCCGGATATTATGGCGATATGGACACTCAATCAACACATTTTGTAGCGTGTAAATTGCTTCCATACCGATTCGGTCTGTAGCCGCTTAGCAACAGCGATTTATACCCAGAAGTCAGACACAATAAAAACGCCAATAAAAAGTTACTTTGCGATAATTATAACTTTGTTAGAATACAAACCCTGTCAAAAAGATTTAAGATTGAAAATTGTTCGTATTACCAGTTCACGAATTGTCTATATAAATTGTACGGATTTGGGCCAGTTATCTGTTAATAACATTGATAAATGATAGTCCTAAATACTATTCTTTCCGGAAACGTATTGGCAGATATATTGTTTTAACGTGGTTACATGCCTAGGGAATAGGGATTGATCAGCTGTAATAAAGGATCTTATAGTAAAGGATGTATCATGTCGAATAGGAAATACCTTTATACTCTATCTGTAAACCTCAGTACCCCTAGCCAGTGCCGAATTAGCATAATCAGAGATAATATTTTAACCCAATAGTATCTGCGCCTGAGCGTTTTTTAGATATGGTAAAGTAACCGGGTAAGTTATACCCGGTTCAACGACACAATGCGCCCCGGGCCCCACGCTAGCATAATACGGCACTGTAGACGCCCAGTGCCTACTGCTCAGTATTACAGAAAAGGCGACTGTGTTAATACCACAGAATACTAAACTAAGTTAATACTGACACGGTATTACTACGAGATAAAAAAAAGTTACCTACCCTACGAGGCGACCAATATTGATATACAACCCGGTTCTACTTCATAAATAAAACAAACTATTTTTTTTATATATTATTGAATAATATTATAATCAAGTATAATATGTACTCTAAATTCTGCAACATTTATAGATTCGTTTATTATGAGCTATAAGTAAAAGAATTCGTCATCACTTCTCAATGACCTCACTCATTGTCATAGCCTTGCTAAATCGAGGCCGTGACTCACGGAGTTTTCTATAATTGCTGGGCGCGGTTTTATTTCTATACAGACAAAGTCGAAAATCGCATAATTGAACAGCATATGTATGATTGTGAAACTTATTCCTTGTCAAGTCTAGCCGCTAATCTTTTGTTTTGTTTTATACACATATTGTGATAAAACCATCGGATAAAACGACTTGAACAATATACTTTAAGCATGCAATGTAATAAATTATTTTATAATCGTAAAAAGCCCAAACGAGTTAATTACGGATTACAGTGTCAATTGATTTTTTGGTTGTTATAACAGCAATTATAAACTTCAATAAAATATGTTTGCACAAAACCAACTCCTGAAGATAATCTGTGCCTATTTAGTATTTGGTGAAGCAATCATTTAATTGATATGTTTATGAAGCGACTTGAAAATTGACATACAATTAACCACATCGTATTACGCACTACTTATTTACCTACGCTTTAGCCTGTTGTTAATTTATATATGTGTAAAATAATAACGTACTAGGTCTTTCGAGAATCATTACATGACGCAAGTATGATATACGGTATACTAGTGAATATTTTGCAACCGCCTGTGGCTCTAGCAACACAGGCACAGGCTACAGCGCGTAGTGGTTAACATAACGGTAATAACATGGAACAACACATTAGGCGGCACACTAGTAGTGAATTGTGACGAATGCAAAGGAACCGAATGCGGAGCGCGCGCCCATTGCCCAACTTTCACTGCGCCATATCCCGTTATGGCGCAAAATAAAACGATTACGCATACAAAAACATGATATTTATTAATTGAATTACAGCAATTTAAAAATACAATGTCGTACAAAACAAAAAGTGATTAACTATTTCGTTCGGCGTTTATTTGCAACTAAAGACGTGAGACGGCGTCGGTACTCGCACGATATACATACAATATATATTTTACACGGGGGAGTCGCAAGGCACGGGGCGCGGGCGGCCAACACGGCCGCTCCCGCTCTTCTCTGTAGACGTCGGTGCTCTCTAGGTACATAATCGACAAGTTTACAACGCGCAATCTCTCATAGTAAGTGGTGAGTGCATGGTATGCTCCGCCGGCCTAAAAGCCGTGCACTTTAAGCTGTTCGGGCTTCACCAGGCCCGACTTAGTCAGCCACTGGCAAATGTTCTCTCGCTGATCGCCCTGCAACTGCAGCACCTCGCCGTACTCCGGGTGCTCCACCACCGTTCCGTTGCAGGCGAACTCCTTCTTGCATGCCCGCACAATCTTTTTCAGGTCATATTCCGACGAGAGGCCCTGCACCGTAGTAAGCGTCTTGCGCCCGTTCCGCTGCTGGATCCGAACGTGCACTAGACCATCTTGCACGTCGTCCTCCGAGCTTTTGATAGCATCGGCGAATGGATCGAATGTGTTCAGATTCTGGATGGACATACGATTGAACGTTACTTCTCTTTGTTCTAACAAAACGCTGCGATACTACGCACTGCTTCTATACTAATGTCACTGATAACGCGCGCGCCGCGTGCTCACACAATAATGACCAATTTATGCTAACTCCAAATTGTAATGGCGGACGCGGCCACAAATGAGAAAAAATGGGAATGTCACGCGGAGGCGGAAATTATGGATTTGTGCCATAGACAATATAGATTTTTGATCTAAAGGTAGGGTTACACTTATATTTTTTATCGATTGATACTGGTTCTTGTCAAAATTATGATTCCCATTTAAAATTTATCCTTTCAATTTCGCATAAAGTTTGGGTACATAGTCATCATATTGAGCAACATAAAAATTGCCAGCAACTGGAGAACCCAATTTAAATTGCTGTGCAAACTTTGAAATAGAAAACTTTCCTCTTTTGTCACCAGAATTGTTAGGTAATTTAGGCACTTTAGAAAAATCACACTTTTCTGGTTGTTTATAAATGAGAAATACATATCTATGCAACCCAGTTCCCTTAGGAGGTCCTGAGCCGATATAATCGGACAATACTTCGCCCTTATTTACATCTCCACTGAGGATATTGCCAACTAGCCAATGGTGCCATTCTCTAAACTTAGGATTTTCTCTACTTGGTGCGTCAGGGTCAACCATTGCCAAAGTATAATATTCATTATCCTTCGCCGCCCACTTCGTTATTGGTTTATCCTTAACCTGGGTCGGTGTTAATTCTTTACCCAAGTCGACGTTGACACCGCTGGAATATTGCACATTCAATAGTTCTGAAGGCGCCACATTGATAACATCAGGAACTATGCAATGTTGTTTAAAAAGACTTTGAATATCAGACATCCTGATATAACACAATATTTTCTTGATTTACAATAAACCACCAAGTTCAAATAACACGATTTCTAATCTAATTATCTTGAAAATAGAGTTAATTGCGTAATATTTCTATTAAAATAACAAAATAATTGCCCGGCAACCAAAAGCAGACTATAAATCATAGAAAAAATAAACACTATGTAATCAATTAAAATAGTTTGGTAATATTAGTATAATTTAATTAAATGTATTATAATTTTATTTATTTCAATAATATTATTAATAATTAATTTATAACAATTACTTTGAATATGTGATTATAAATAAAATCATATAATATATTGTCGATTATTTTTACGTTTCAATATTCATGTAAATTATGCCTATATTAAAAAATCATGTTCGATGGTTTATGGTTTTTGAAGACCACAGATAAAAAATCGGTAAACTACCGGTTTTGCATACGTTCGAATGACGATTGACGAATACGCATTACGCATACGGAATACCTACGGCCTACGGCTTCCGTGGCATTTTGGTAATTTATATTCTCAAAATTATTCTGCCACAAACTAAAACCAGCATTAATTCAGCTGCTTACATAACTATAGCCACAACTAAAATTGCAAAATAACTATAAAAATAAAATATGGGTATTTTTTCTTAATCAAATATTGCAGTGGCTTATAATATTTCATACGATTACGAATGATATACTTATTAAAAATTTGAACTAAGTAGATACTTTTCTCTTTAGTGGTCTGTTACCAGAAGGGGTAGCCAGAAAGCTTTACTTCTTAGTCTGCAGAAGACCTTTTAGGATACACATATTTTGCCTTGTGTGATCCACGCCACAATATGATAGAGAGCGAGCTTATCGCCAAGCAACTTATAGGGCACAAATTCCTGACTCCTGCCTGCATTGAGGTATTAAACTAGAGCGAACATCGGGAACAAAATCTCTACGTATGGTGCGTGCACAAGGGTACACAGTGAAGCGAGAGGGAAGATAATGTTACTTCATAGGTGTGACAGCGACAAAAATAGAATGTACCCCTCAGAACAATGAAGTTCTTGTTCCGAGATGTACCCTTTATTTTGTTACAAACATTTTGTTGCAGTGTTCCCTCTATTATAACTCAATGGCTGCCTGACATTCAAAAGAAAAATCCAATATCAGTTGGCCATACCCAGGATTCGAACCCACGATCTCTGCTTAGTAATTGTGCCATAGTACGATTGCACCACAAAGGCAGATTTCATCAGATACATAATCGAATTTAAATTGAAACAAATTCAGTGTAGTAATGAAACATTTTTACTCAAACATAATTATATTATACCTACAATTGCCTACAATAGATTATAAATGTTTTCCTTCACCATTTTAGTCAGTGGTAATTGACTATCAATACACACATGACTCCGAAAAGTCAGAGGTGTGCCCTGGGTTTCGAACCTGCGACCATCGTAAAAATGTTGGCATTCGTGTCTTACCAACAGGCCACCACGCACTTTTCACATTTCTATGTGCATTATTATTTAATTTTATCTGATTGTTTCTTATGAATGTGTGCTTTCCAAGAATGATTATAGACTGAGGAAGAAAGAATTGACCATTCATGAAAAATATATTGGCCACTACCAAGTGGCTATTAATAAGGCTTCAGTGGAATACAAACATTCTTTCTCTTCTTTGTGATATACTTTTTAATCCTCTCACTCCCTCATATCTCAAAAATCGCTTTGAAATCCTTCATGATACGCATTCGAAGTCTCTTAGGTCATCAGGGAACTTAACACTGAAAATCCCCGGGCATTCCACTTCCTTATTTTATTATTTATTACACAACAAGAACTTAGGTCTAATTACACACATATATACCCTACAAAACCACCTAGGTGGTTTGACTGTAGGTCGTAGAGTCTTTATAAATCATGTCTAGACATTAATATGATGAGAGTGGATAAAAGACGCGAAACATGGATAGATCGAGAAGGGACAAGACAGGACGGGAACAGGAAAGGCGTGGTGTTTTTTTTTCATATAATTCCAGTTACTTTTACATATCTGGTGTACAATAGTGTTAAATTAATAAACAAATATCTAAGTACATAGTTTACTCGAATTTTAGACTACCATTAAATATATAACCCATATGTTATAATGATAAATGTTACATGGGTACTAAATATTGTTTTATTCACTTCCTTGTTTTACAAAGTGGAAAACAAAACTACGAACTCAAAAATCACCTGTGAGGGTTATACATATAAAATACTTCCCTTTACTCAATACAGTAGGATTTTTATATATAATACAAATCACAATAAACATTAATGGCAAAATGTATTATTGACTGCCTCGGTGGCGTAGTTGTACTACTGTACGGTTACAAAGCTGAGGTCTCGGGTTCGAATCCCGGGTTGGGCAAAGTGATATTGGATTTTTCTATTCAGTATCAGCCCAGAGTCAGGAATTTGTGCCCGATATGGCGATAGGCTCGCCACCTATCACATTGTGGGACGGAACATACAAGGCGAAATGTGGGTGCCCTGGCACCTCTGCCTACCCCTTCTGGGAACAAGGCGTGAGTTTATGTATGTATGTATTATTGATATTAATAAATTTAATTTTTCAGATTACAAGGGGCTAATATATCATAATATCAAAGTCTAGGATATACTAAACATTGACAAAAAAATGTTTGTAACAAAAACGAATGGTATCGCATTACTCCTGTTTCCGTCTCTGTCACGTCTACACAGTAATATTATCATGTCGACTCTCGCTTCACTGTTTTCCCTGTACCAACAAAGTGCTCAGTCATATATTTTCCCAATGTCTGCTATAGGTGATACCTCTATGATATGAAAAAATATACACAAATTATCTTTGTACAGTGTATTGTCCATAGATGATATACTTTCCTACTTTACATTAAGCATTCAACCCTGAGAATAAAAGAGAATTTCTAAACCATTTTTACTTTTGCATGAGTTAATATTGACTCGGAGCTAAGTGGCTCGCGAAGTTTGTTTCCAATCTTATCACTCTTGAGTTGTAAAACCACATTTTGAGTATTCTTCAACTTAGTTCTAAGTTCCTGTATTCTTTTCTGTCGTGCCATAAATTCCACTGTGAAATCGTCCATATCTTTTTTGTCGTCTGCACAATCTGGAATTGGATTCTTAGGCTGGAAACGATAGTTGGAAAATGTTTCTATTTTCAGATTTAAAATGTTATGCTCCACTAATGAACTCTTGTGTTCGTAGTCAACGCACATTTTGCCAAATCGTTTACGAGATTCTACGACTATGTTCATAAGGTTCTCGCATTTACACGCTATTGAGTCCTCGATTTCTGAAATTTAGAATAAAAGTAACGATAAATACTATTCTTTTGGCTATGCACATAATCGAAATAAAGTTGAATTGCTCACCCATTATTTATTTTTGTATAGTTTGCTTCGTTAAATAACGAACATAGGTTGTATTACTATAATGGTTAATAGATAATTCACTCAAAAACTTTCCGAACCAAAAAACTGTTCTTCATAAACAAACAATCCGTTTCAATCCAAAATTCAAAATATTTGGTTTGCCTTTTGACATTTCCAAAATCCACTTGACAATTTACTCTAGAAGTCTATACTCTATGGTTTAAATACCGCAATGTTTCCATTTTTTTGTATTCATATCACGGACTTATAAATCACAACAAAAATAACCTATTTGAACGAAGTTTATTAATTTATTTTCTACTCCAAAGGCGATTTTTCAAATGAGAAATATTATATATTGGGCGCGTTCCATTTGACGATCGCAACGACCACGCTCACGACCGCGATATCCCGATCGAATCCCATCAAAAACATTCTTGTTTAAATTGTACGATATTATGTATCGTTATAATGCTACTGGCCAATGAATAATATATCATTGGCTACTGGCCAAGTCGATCTATTTATTTAAAACGTAAAGAATTTTTAATATTTATATGATAATATAAATTAATCGACATGGTATTACATGGATCTCACAACTTTCTACGGTAGAAAAATTGAGCTGCGAGACTTGGATTTTTTACAGGATGTTTTTGATGGGGTCTCACGTCTTTTTGTAGAGTCTTACTTTTTCCTTTTCGGTACTTTTTATTTCTAGAATATATATAACGAATTTTCTTAAAGCTTCTGTCTTATGGTTTTTTCTTATTTTTGTAGGTATCAATTCATCACAAATATAGCGAATTTGATTTTTAGTGGTGTTTCCTTAGAGTATATATATATAGAGGGAGCGCTGGTACTTCAAGAACGTAGATAAAAATGGTGGTGCCGGGCCACCTTTTTCTGCCCTCCTATTGGCTAATATTTGGAACAGGTTGTGCAACTTACATAAATAATTTGAAAAAGAAATTAAAAATAAGTAGTTTAGGTTTATTTAATTCCACTCAAACTCGTTTTAAAAGGATAATAGCTAAATATAATTTCGGCTAATAAAGTAATTTATAGCAATTTATTGCTATATAATTAATTAAATTTTTACTAATATAGGTGCACTACCAACATTACGAACAAGAAAATATCTACGTTTTTCAAATCGCGAATGTATGACAGCACTCCCTCTATATATAAATACCGTAAGGCGTTTCATGGTAATTGATATTTTCAAGCTATTTAGTCTATTTATTTGCAAGTTTTTCTTCGTCATATTTTTCTAGAGTAATGTTGTACAGTTTCATGGGCTGAATACACCCTTTCCCTCTCTATACCTCAGGCTTCTTGCTTTAACCACAACGAAGTTATGGGAGGTTGAAAATGGTTTGAATTGCTTCGAGAAAAGGATGGTACGATTGTGCCGCTTTTTAGCTCATCTTGGAGGGGGCACTGCTGTGCAGATAAACAGGGTTAACTGTTAAATTCTTTTTTTTTTATTATTTTTTATTGCTTTGAATGACGAGACGAGCATGCCGTTCGCCTGATGGTAAGCGATGCGACCGCTCATGAACACTATCAAAACCAAAGAATAGACCACTAGATCAAAACCAAACAACACCTTGAATTACAAAGCAATGCTTGGTATTCCACTGCGCTCGCCATCCTGAGACATAAGATGTTTAGTCTCAATATGTCCAGTAGTTACTCTGGCTACAATGTCCTCAATCCGAAACAAAACAGTGCATTTAAACTGCTGTTTGACGGGAGAAATAGACATTGCGGTGGTACCCACCCAGGCAGCCTCTCACATATGAGGGACCTACCACCAGTAAATTAATTAATTCTAAGAGAGTTCGAGTGCATTAGAATTAAGCATTGTCTGTTTATGTTACAAACATTTATTAATTGTTAATTAACAGTGCCATTAAATTGTAACATTACATATGTTCTTTTAGTTCAAATTAAGTTCCTTCATTTGCTATCATGGTGATTCGTATTCGTATTACGGTGTCACAATATTTACACAATTTTTTATCATCCTCATAAATTCTTGCACAGAAACCTGTAAAAATAAAAACAAAATATAAAAGTAGAGGCAAGTTTGCCAGTATAATATTAGGTATATTGAACGTACAATTAAAATTCAAGATTTGATTTGGACGGGTGATTAAAAATAATTCCAGTGAATTTGTCTACTGTACAGACATGTCAACAACGATAAGGAATGCATAATTATTATATTATGCTTACTAAGTTCTGCTGATTTTATGCAGTACCCGACTAAGCTTAGGAAAAACGTTATCAATCAATGATTCTTGAAACTTAAATTAAAAAAAAATCTAGACTCACCAAACCATCGAAATCTTTGTCCGCATCATCAATCATTTCCTCAATCTCCTCGTCACTTAAATACGTTCCGAGTATATCAGTCACTCGTTTTATGTTTTCAAAATTAATAAAACCTGAAAATATATAAGAGTGTGTGAGGCAGGACTGTAGCTAGAGTCGAATTTGAAGTAGGGCAGCAATGGTTACAGGTAGGGCGGAAGTAAAATTTTTATCATAATTGATCTGCTCCGAAGCATGGACGCCTAAATCAATCATCATGTATATCACTGACCTCTAAGTCAGTTATTTGATGGTCAATACATTTTTTTAAATCTCAAACGATAAACAAACAAATAAAAATTTATCTTAGTTTTTGGTATTTTTAAGGTAGGGCATTGGGATTTCAAGGTAGGTCATTGCCCCACAATGCCCCCCCTAGCCCGGTCGTGGTGTGAGGTCTTGACGAATTACATTTACGTTCCCACGGTATATTTCACTACGAACCGCTATCGTCCATGTCAAAAAGTCGAAAGCTCTTCATAATATCGCCATCAGTGTCTTGGGACATAACTTTCCTCATAATAGCGGTTTCAAAATTTTCGAAACTGAGTTTGCCTGTGTCACCCTTGTCGACGGCACTTATCATTTTTTGAAGCTCTTCATTGGTTGGCTCATATCCTGTGGAAGACAGGCCTTTTTATAGGATTCACATATTTATACAAGGGTTTCTGGTTTTATATGTCCAATAGCATCAAAAATAGAAATCCCAATGGGGTTCAGGAGGATGCTAAGTCATTTAAGTTACTTTTAATTTAAAAGATAGGAAAAAAATATACCTATCAACTTTAAAAAAATATATTTATGATAGGTACCACAATAATAATCTGGTTACAATAATTATGTAGCTTCGGTTTTTAGCAGCAACAAAGGATTTTTAAAAATGAAGTAAATACTTATTAACAGTTTACCCAAAGCTTTAATAGCCACTCGAAAATCTTCCGCTTTTATTTTTCCTTCTCCAGAATAGTCCAGCAGATTGAAAGCCTCCCGCAAATCATTCTCCTAAAAATATACGCATTAAATTAACAATAATAAATATTAATAAGTTCGGTAATTTAATATCATTATTAAGTTCGGTTACTTTTATCATATTACCTCTTAATAGAGATTAGAACTTAGATGAGTATAGGGAAGGGCGTGGTGGCCTATTGATAAACGGACGCGGCTGCCAACATGTTCACGGTAGTCGCTGTTTCGAATCCCAGAGCACACCTCTGACTTTTCGGTCTCATGTGTGTATTGATAGTCGTTGTGATTACAACGCACTTAAATGATGGAGGAATATACCGTGAAACATGCATACCATAGCGATGTATAAGAATTTCTATGGTATGTAAGTCCGCCAACCCGCACTAGGCCAGCGCGGCGTGGTGGACTGTATGGCCACTCTCAATCGTACTCTCGATTGTAGAGGACGCCAGTGGGACGTATATGGGCTAATACAGAGAGATTAGAAAAAAAAAATCTTTCGTACTAAAAATATGCCGATTTTCAATACCTATCTCATGTAATTCGTGATTTCCTCACGCCTAAAAATGCAGGGTAAAATGATTTTACAACCTTTCATGATTGCAAGTTGAATTTATATACGACTGTTACAACACCGACAAACATGACAAAACCCTGAGAAAGTCTTATATTCTCCTGGGTATAGACCTTTTTGTTGCTCACTGCTGTTTATCTACATAACTGAGTGGCGGATTCAAGGGAACGTAGTTTTCTGAAAACTGTATATTATAATTCCAGTTCTAAAATACCTGTTCTGAAGTCAAAATTAATTTTGCCGTTGCTTCTTTAAATTTAGGAAGCAATTTCTCCGCTTCTTTTCGTTCGTTATCAGAATAAACAACAGTGCCCGAAAATATAGTGTCGTCCATCATGTTATAAACTATGTGGTCGCGGTATTGATCAATTAGTTTTTTTTACCCAAAAGAGTTGATAAGGGTTGAGGGTTGTTTAATCCGTTGCTAACCCTTTAAACTGTGTTGCTAGGTATAAAAATGCGCTACATTTGTGGTAAGAAAAGGATAGCCCCGGAAACTATTCCAGGACCACAATCTAGGAAGTGACACGAGGTTATTTGAATGTGGATACAAAATGAATGAATTAATAAAGACAATCAACAGTCACCACACACATAGTCCTGATTATGATCAATTAAGTCTTGTGACGTGGAAATCAGAAATTAAGAGAGAAAACTAACAAATGCTCAGACCCTAAACGATTTACAGAGCATTACACAAATATTTGCATTGGTGCGCCTTACGGGGATCGAACCCTCGGCCTCTTGTTTCATCGAACTAGCGAACAGCACAACAGAATCTGTCAATACTCTCCTGCTGGTTTTATTCACCACTGCTGGGTTTATTCCTTGGATTCAACTATCCCGGCATTTTCTCGGTCCGACAAGCTGAATGATTGTGTCTTTGTGCAGAAAAGCAAATATTGACCTGTTCTGGAGATAATACAAGACGAGCGGAGATGGTTTTTTCTTTTTCTTCAGCCTTTTCTTCGGTTACTGCCTCCACTTCACCAAGGCTTTCATCTGGATTCATTTTTGAGATTCTCGTGTATTCTTTTTACAACAAGTAAATCACAACACAAAATTATTCGGTGACAGAAGTTTATTCAAAGAGAGTTTATTTGTCTTTATAATAAAAATAATATGTAACTTCTAAAAAGTCTTTAATATGCGAGAAAGAGCATATTATTATCTTTAAAAAAATCTGCATGAAATATATTCAGGTGTTTTTAAATCAGAAACACAACATAGTTATAATAGCCTGCGCAGTGCAATTAGTTCAGAACTGGCTGAAAAACGACAGACGAGTTCAATCCTCGTGCAAGCAAATATGTTAATGCGGTACACAAATATAGTTTGGGTCGATTCGTGTTCACATAAAAAGCAAAATATATGAAACAAGTTTTATATACGCACAGTTTGTAGGATAACCGCCTTATCAACGCCTTATGACCGGTGATTTAACAAAAGACAAACGCCCGAATACTGGAACGCCATTCAAATAATAAGTTGCTCTTAACAGCGCACGGCCCATTTAGCCAGTACATTTAATCGGGATTAACATAGTTAAGCGCCATTTATATTTAAGTTGCGTTCCAGTATTTGGGCGTTAGAAATATAAATAAAAAACACTTAAGTACTAGAGTAGTAAGTATATTTATCAATAGAAAGTAAATAGAAATACAAATCATACATTTATTATTTATTTATTAAATTAGTGCCATTGCACGAATTGAATTAATTGCTAAAGATACATATTTAGACGTCTTTGGTCTATAAACATTTTATTGAAACTTATGTCACTTACCTACATTATCAAATACATTATAGACGCTTGATATCAACTTTGGAGCATGAGTTTAGTTATTATTCAAATCCAAATCATATTATAGTCTATTACTTACTAAGTGTTCTGATAACACAATTTCTATTGTAATAGAGTTGCAATACATTAAGCATGTTATATGTTATAATATACAACAAAAATAACATCCCTTCACAGATCCTATTACATTTTTAAAAAGCGGTTTGAAATAATTTTGTATACCTATACATAAAGAGGGTAGTTGTCATACCAGACTTTTTTATTTTTTTTATACAATGAATAACTTATTGTAAACTTTATAGATCTTTCAAAGTGTTGGACATCATAAAAAAAATATAATTTAAAGTATTTGATCGTTCACCAATTGATAAAGTAATTAGGGTCGAGCTTCAAATTCCGTCTCCATCTGCAAGGTGCCTCGACGCACCCGCTCTATCATCTCCGGCAAGCAGAACTGTAAACAACAGTAAAGTGATGGGTTCTGAAATATATTCATTGATCTAGATATCAGATCGCCATTTTTACTTTTAATAAATCTTTAAGTATGTAATGTATGTATGTAAGTTATGAGGTTTCAAATGCGAACTTTAGACAAGGGTTTTAAGGTGTATCGAACAAGATAGACCCACCATTTTCGACTATAATCTAACTAGACGTAAGGGATATATTGCACAAATCATTGGTTCAAAGGGAACTTTAAACAACAGTTATGTAAACGTCGTGTGTCGTGAACTATTGTAAAAACTTGTGAAAAGTCAATGATTGTGAAGGATTCCGAAAAAATATTCATTGATTCAGACCGCCATTTTTAGTACCCACCAAGTCAGTAAGTCATTTAGTTTCAAAAATAAAAGCGGTAGGGACTTGCTCTTGTTTATTAGTCTGTGCTTGCTCTTACTTTAGAATGTACTTTAGACAATGTTTTTAAGGAGATAGACACAATATCATAGACTGTAATCAACTTTGACCTGAGCTTGAAAATGAACTTTTAAGGCAGTCCAATACAGTCTTATCATTCAGTCAAATAGAGTATGTCTGTACTCTTTCATCCTATCTCCTCTGTAACTATTGAGATGGTAGAAGTTTTATGTCATGAGGTGAATGCCAATCATATTTTTGATATACTTAGATGTAGAAGTGCTTACCAGGCGTTCGAAGGTGAGGCTGCCGCTCCTGAACCCGGGGATGTTGATATCGAAGCCGCACACGTACGGGCCCAGCATGTCCGACACGTGCTTTATGTTCTCCAAACTCATCTCACCTGGAATAAACAATGCACAGGTTCTTAAAAAAAATATTAGTCTGGGGCACTACTATATAAATCCAAAATTCTAATCTTCGTGACTCGTGACGTTTTTCGTTTCGAAACCTAGGGCCCTACTATATTCATCCGAAACGAAGTTCGAAACTTCGGATGATCGAAGTTATTTATACGATACGAATGTATCTACTCTGTAAAATTTCGAATTTGTATAACGTACATCGTTACCATAAGTCTATGGTTACGACCATAAGTCAATAACAACCATAAGTATAATATGTAGGTACATTCGTATCATATATAAACTTTGATCATCCGAATTTTCGAACTTCGTTTCGGATGAATATAGTAGGGCCCCTAGTCTGTAACACGAAATTCGAATCTTCGTGACGTTTTTCGTTTCGAAACCTACTCTGTAATACGAAATTCGAATCTTCGGATCGAAGAATGAATGATTCCAATATATCGGCAATCCGAACATTTACAGAGTAGGTACATTCGTATCGTCACAAACTTCGTTCGTCCGAAGTTTCGAACTTCGTTTCGGATGAATATAGTAGGGATGTATGAAAATTGTTCATATCAGCTGATCGGAAGAATTTAGAGAGGGGGGCATATATTATCATATTGGGAGAATAAAGGCCTTATTCTTAGATAGTGTTAAAACCTATTTTTAGCTATCGATTGTTTGTTTTCTTCGCTTAAACTGAATTCAAAAGTCCTCCGAGAGGGACCCAATATTCGAAAGTTAAAATAGGTTTTAAAACTGTCTTTAAATAAGACGTTACTCGATTACAAACAAATCTTGTTAGCTTATATGAAGGCTTTGAAAATACCATTCTCATCCAATTCGAATAGTTCCAAAACCTCTGGATCTTCTCCATTCTTCCCGAAAGCCAACACTTTCTTTATAAGATCTACTTGAGTGTATTTAGAAGTTCGTCGGCGTCGGTATGTCATGACGATGTCTTGCAGCTCGTACAGACGCTGTTCTTGAGCTGAGAAGTATCAAATTGTCATGATTATGAGATTTTTCGTGGCTGTATAGCTATCAAAATAATAACAGTATCAGAGAAGGAAAAAAAGAAAATATCATGGAAGTATGCTTTTATATATAACAGTTTTTCAGTGTTTCTGACTGTTCTTCTATCACATTTTTTTGTTGCAATGCAGAATAATACGGCTTCATTTTACAACTACAGCTCTTGTATAAACTTCTCGAGTACGTATTTCTCCCTATTATATTTCTCTATGTAAAAGAGAACTTGCTAGAAATATCGACTTAAATTAATACCACACCTCGCGCCTTGCGCAATGCCTCAAGCTGTTCAGGAGTTTTGCGAGCATCCCGCTCCTCTTGCACCTGAAACGGAAAAAACATATATTTTTCATATTAAACATATAAATATACAATACAGTTACAAACAGTACAGTCGTTCCTTAAAAATATGTTTGGAAATACAAATATTATGAAATAAATTACTATTAATTAAATAAATAAATATTATGACGTTGGGGACAGTTGGACAATCATTTCTAATATTATATTCCCTTATTGTACGAGTACAGACTCGCCAGTCGACAGAATACAAATATTTGGTGAGGAAAACGCATCATACGTTTGTACTACTCATTATCAGATACCGATTTATCTATTGCCTTAAATCACTTAAAATAAATACAATCTAATATTAGTTATTTGTATACCTTCACAGCGAAGAGTCTTAGTTTTTCAAAACATTCCATAACATCTTCAAGATCTTTGACGTCAATACCTCCTTTTATATCTTGTATACGCTTGCCCGTAGCTTGGTCATATATAGTGAATGTCTCATTTGGATCTTTAAGTCTTTCCTCAATACTTTTCGCCATTTCCTTTGGATTTAAATTGACGCAGCCCTAATCAATACAGAAACACTAGTATTTGAATACATACCTACAAAACTAGGTATTAAAGAGGGGAAGGCAATCTGTATTGATAATAGCGACATCTGTAGTCGTGCAATCTCCATTAAGTTTTTATATGAACAGCATTCCCAAAGCAGCATCAAACTATCGCCCAACCCTTGGCCTAACCAGATATGCCCAAACAGCACTTGTTACTAGAATTGGTCTGTGTTACTAGAGCTTAAACAAAAAAATCAGAATTTGATAACCTCAGCACTTATCACCTAAGACTTAATCCAATAATACAGTGTACAGGTTATTTGTACCTCTATTTTTTCTGTTTTCTTTATAATATACGGTATGAGAAGCAAGTTAAACAAGTGATCTAGCTAGTTTTATGTGAATTTCATCAATAATTTGGCTATAAAAATGTGCTGTTAAATGGTGAATCAAAAACAACGAAGTCAACTATATTAAATGTAGGTATATTGCTCAGCAGTATCAGCAGTGGTATCTATAAGTTTCATATAATCCATGAAGAAACCCAAAAATAAAAATTATACATGAAACATTATTATCGAAATTGGAATTCATATACGAGGTGAATCGAAACTAAAAGACAAAAATCAACTGGGCGTTCGTTTAAAAAATAATTTGATTAATTTTTAATAATTTTATTAATATTACATTAAAGGATAAGGCATTTTTGTTCAAAAAGAACCCATGAGATTTAAAGCCCTCTGTGAATTTGAACTTTACAGTAAGGATATTTCTTAGCAAATTATAGTAATTAAGATAATAAAATATTTTTTACGATTAACAAGCTCTAATAAAGTTGAAAAATTGATTTGTTCCATTAATTTTCTTATTTTATTTTGAAAATCTTAAATATTTCCTGAATTTAGTGGACTGGCAACACAATAACGCCCGCCATATTCATAACTTGTTTGATAATTTTGAGGTTATTAAAGCGACTGACGCCGCTTTTATTTTTGCAAAACATTAGTTGATAAAAATATAAAATGAAGTTAGTGAGGTTTCTAATGAAACTTAGCCACGAGACCGTGACAATAGAATTAAAGAATGGCAGTGTAGTTCATGGAACTATAACAGGCGTTGACGTCGCTATGAACACCCATCTCAAAGCTGTAAAAGTGACGCTAAAGAACCGTGAAGAACTTCAGCTGGAGACACTGAGCATCCGCGGTAACAACATCAGATATTTTCTGCTGCCGGACAGTTTGCCATTGGAAACTTTGTTGATCGACGACACGCCGAAAGGAAGGGGCAAGAGGGAAGGGTTCCCGCGCGGAGGCAGCAGTCGCGGCGGTCGTGGAAGAGGCCGAGGAAGCCGCGGAGGGCCTAGGGGAGGCCGTGGAGGCAGAGGGCGCGGTCGACGATAGAACTAGCTTAATTTTAAGTCATTTATGTGATTACAGTACTTGTAAGGTCTATCACGGCGTTTTATTTGGTGTGCATGTTAATTTAACCTTTTGTCTTGTTATCAAACAATGAAAACTTATGTATGTTTATGATAGATCTGGTTTTTAGTACATTTGTGGACCATTCACTTTCTTGAGTGTTCAATAACTTTATTAATAGCAGCAGCATGATACAAACATTGTTTCATTATGAGGGTGTGTCATATGTTCTAATTGGATGGAATTATTACCAGTGTACCAATTACCAAATTATATTAGATGCATTTAGATTGCAAAACAAACTTACAAACATTAATAAATACTCCTTTTCAGTGCATAAAACAATAGATTTTCTGTCTCTTTATCTGAGCGAGTGTACATCTTTTTAATTCTATTTCGGATAAATTAATTTTTTTTTTTTTTTTTTTTTTATTTCAGTGTATGGCTAGACGAGCAAGCCGTTCGCCTGATGGTAAGCGATACGACCGCTCATAAACAGTAGCAACATTCCACTGCGCTCGCCATCCTGAGACATAAGATGTTAAGTCTCAATATGTCCAGTAGTTGCTCTGGCTACAACGTCCTTCAATCCGAAACACAACAGTGCATTTAAGCACTGTTGTTTCACGGGAGAAATAGACATTGCGGTGGTACCTACCCAGATGGCCTCTTACATATGAGAGACCTACCACCAGTGAAAATAAATTAATTATTAGAATAATAAGTAACAAACCTTCCAGGTTTTTGGAACTGAAGATTTGGTGTTTCTTTTAAAAAAGAAGTGTCCTTTTGGAATAAATAAGTTCTCTTTTGAGGCACATAGTAAAAATAGCGCTTCTATGATCAAAACATGGCATGAAACGTGGTTACTAGGCATTTGTAACATTAAAAGTTATAAAATCATGTTTTTAATTGTTTTCAAAATTTAGCTAATCCAAAAAGGGATCCAAATAATTTACACAGTTTATTGTAGACCTCAGATTTGTTCCATTAAAAAGGCATTAATTATCTCCTTTAATTAATTGTTTGAAATTTAAGGTGTATTTGTTGAATTTACTACCTCATAATAGTGGCCTAAAAACATGCACAACATAACATCTTGCTAGTTGCTTGTAAATGTCAAGAGAATATCTTGTTTTACAGATATTGTAAAACTAAAATCTTAATTCATAGTTGTATTGTCTGGAAGGTGCATTATGTAAAACTGTGGACCAAGAAAACTGACTAGTTGTCTCTAAGCCTATCTATATTTAAATGTTTAAACAACATCAACACACTTTTTTTTACACGCTTTTTATTAGCTTCACCTGTATGTTTGTATGTTTGTTAGTATGTTTGTATGTTTGTTTGTAACCGACTTCTTTGGGCGCGATTTTGACCCACTTTAAACGGCCAGATTTCGTTCAAACTTTGTAGATTTATTGAGGACCGATGACAATACACTAATTTGATAAAATTATTCCATTTTTCAATTTGCAAAATATGATTTTTGTTAATTTATATAATTTTCATGATATTCTTTTGCACTATTCCTCGCTAGATGGCGTTAACATTGTATTCTTCAAGTGTCAAATGTTACTACTGACCAACAGATGGCGTTATTGATTGGAAATACAGCCGTAGATGGATGTTTTTAGTCAAAACAATTATATAATAGTTAAAAAAAACTAAAATACACGCTTTAATAAGATATACTTACAACTAAAAAAGTAAAAATAATTGATACTGAATTTAAGATAAGAAAATGGAGTAAAATACATATATTTTATTGTTACAAAGCGTGGGGTGCAGGAGGATAAGTAATTGTTGTAAACACCCCACGCTTTGTAACAATAAAATATATGTATTTTACTCCATTTTCTTATCTTAAATTCAGTATCAATTATTTTTACTTTTTTAGTTGTATATCTTATTAAAGCGTGTATTTTAGTTTTTTTTATTTGTACTGTATCTGTATGAACCAATATATGTCCCACTGCTGGGTACGGGTAGCCCATTTAAGAACTTGGCTTAGTGTGGGTTGGCCTACATTTACTTCAATATCTTATACAAATATTGTTAAATCTTTTTACAAATACCTTGTAATTAAAGAAAAGAGTGTACTGCAAAGTTTGTTTGTGTAAAAATGTAATAAATAAGATAGTTAATATGGGGAATAAACATTAAAAAAAAAGTTTCTTTTTGATAGGTACCCAATAATTTTAATATAACGAATATCATTAGCACCCATTTTATTATCATCATCTCCTACTATACTATGTAGATTAATATGTACGTATTTCCACGAAACGACTTAATTAGTGAGAGGACAGGAGTGCCAAAATGGTAGTCACGGGTTCGGGGTTCGTATACAGGGCACATACCCATTTGTTCCAAGTGCTATGTGTAATCGTAAATAGGTAGTATAAATTTAATACATAAATAGATACACCCAATGTTCAGATACCCAGTTCTGATACCGGATTAAGGGCCTCGCGTCGTGGGTATTAGAAACTACGAGTATTTGGCGTCATAGAAGCCAAACCCGAAACATTGACTTTATCGATGACCGAAACTAATTCTCGAAACCGTGGGCACAACATGGGCCTCGTCGGTCTCTCGTTCTCAATAATAATATCGATAAAAATAATCATTTTAATTTTTCATAAATTGTTAATAGAATGCAGAAAACCGACCAATATAGCGGTAGTTTTCTGTCGTATTGCATTTCCTGTTTTTAGTTTGATGATTGGTGAATATGACAGTCGGAGACCTTCTACTCATTTTCGCCTCCCGTCTTTTTCATCCCATCTCTCATTTGGAGTATTGCTTGTATTCACGGGCCGCGCTCGTAATTTACCTTCAAGTGAGCCCAGTGGCGTAACTACCCCATCGGGGGCCCGTGGCAAAATTCATCAAATGGGGCCCTTAGTAAATGTAAAAAAAATAACATTGTATTTTCGTTTTTATGGATATTTTCTGGTAATGGTAATCGGACCAGATGCAGCGGCCAACATTCCGTTATTGCTTTTTGGACTTCAAGAAACCGCACTTCTAACGCAAAAATGCCATCATAACGTGCTGCTCATCTAGTTGGATTTAGAGTTTTTAATGTTACAAGTGCGTGGTAGCCTGTTGGAAGACGGACTAGACGCCACAGCCAACATGTTCACGGTGGTCGCGGGTTCGAATCCCAGGGCACACCTCTGACTTTTCGGAATCATGTGTGTATTGATAGTCAATCACCACGCACTAAAACGGTGAAGGAAAACATCGTGAGGAAACCTGCATACCATAGCGATTTATAAAAATTCTATGGTATGTAAGTCCGCCAACCCGCACTAGGCCAGCGTAGTGGATTATAATAATGGCCTAACCACTTTAAATCGGTAGTCGATTGTAGAGGAGGCCCGTGCCCTGTAGTGGGACGTATATGGGCTGATACAGATACAGATGTTACAGAAGTTAAAAAGGTCATTTACAATTTTACAATCGTCATAAACCTCAACTCAAACATTTTGTTTATTCATCATCAGCCTTTTTTTGTCCACTGCTGGACATAGAACTCCTCCAAATTGCGATATTTCACCGTAACTTCGGCTTGTCGCATCGTCAACCTTTTGCAAATCATCACTCTACCTAGCTGGAAGGCGTCCTGAACAAGTTTAGCCAATACGCGGTCTCCACTCAAGAACTCCTTTACTCCAATGGTTACCGGTTATTCGACAAATGTGGTCAGCTCACTGCCACTTCAGCAGCTAATCAGCTTGCTAATCCTGTTTGCTATTTCTATAACTTTGGTTCTCTGTCGGATAAGCTCATTACGGATCCTATCCTTCAAGGACATCGATCATAGCACTCTTTATAGCTCGCTGAGCGACCTTGAGCTGGTGGACCAGCCGTACTGTGCGTGTTCAAGTCTCTGCATCGTAAGTCATGACAGTTATGATGCACTGATTGAAAACTTTCGTTTTCAAGCTTTGCGGTAAAGGTGACAAGACTAGTCGACGTAGTTTAACAAATGCTGTCCAGCTCTGCTGGATCCTCCTCGTAGCCTCTTTCTCAAAGTTGTTCCTACCTAGTTAAAGGGTCTGCCCCAGGTAGGTATATTCGGAAACAACTTTAAGCTGATGATCACATACAGCGATAACTCTTGGATTAAGGTGATGGTTGATCGTTACTTTGGTTTTGTCAAAGTTAATTTTAAGATCTATTCACTGTGAGGTAGAAGCCAGACTGTTCAGCATCTGTTGCAGCTCCTCCAGCGATTCCGCCATCAAGACTGTATTGTCATCGAAACGTAGAGGAGTTTTTTATTATTTATTGAAGAAAGAACCATTGGGCTTACAGTGACCTTTCTCAATCACAAATAGTTTCACTTCGACTTTTTTAAATTACTCTTATCTGTCAGATAATTATGGAGATTTAATATTTTCTATTCTTAAATTAAGACAGGGATTGCGAGCGCCGCAGAACTATTTCGCCTCGCACGAGACAAGGGACAGTATGCTGAGCTGACTGCCAACCTTCACTAGTTGGAGAGGCACTACAAGAAGAAGAAGAAGAAGATTCTTAAATATGATATTTAATAACTTGCAATTTTGCCGGTGTTATAGTATAAGGCTGAATGTTATATACGTTATTAAGGCGACTATAAACAAATATTTCCTTGGTATTCAGACACTTTTGATGGTTTTTTTATCTTGCCAGAAACATTGAAGCTCATAACTTCCAAAGCAAGCACGATTGGAACTTCATAATAGCTGATCGTGTGACGCCTAGGCATGCGCAGATAATCTTTTAGCTTTTATTAAATTACGAAAATCTGGCGGCCACGGGCTCTTGATCTACATGTTTAAAATATAGCCAATTGTTTATTATTACGAATTTCGTTATTAATGTTACATATTTCTAAACTACCCTGTCGGGCTTGAGCTCGGGGCCTTATCGGGCCTGAGACCCTGTCAGACCAGGGCCCTGCCGCGCCGGGCCGGGGGCCCCTTAGGCCAGGGGCCCGTGGCATTTTGCGCACTTTGCCACCCTATTGTTACGCCACTGAGTGAGCCATAAGTGGCCATAAGCATGCCATAAGGCATAAGCTCACATAAGCTCTTCTACGAATCTATGTACAACTAATGTCGTAACACGTTTAACGGTCGAATTAACTCATGTAAAATTAAATGTTTCAACACTGGTATTTAAATATTTCAGTAAATTAAATTGTACTTTATTTAATTAACCCAAATACACAGCTACGAACATTAAGGACGGAACGCGTAAGTAATTTCGTAAGCGAGCATTGTTGCATTTGCATAATATGTAAATGCTTTTCTTACCATGCGGCATACCCATTTTCTTATTACTGCACATATAAATATCGAATTGTTATTGAATAAAAGCTTTATGTGTATCCATTGAGATAGTATACTAGAGGGGACACTGCAAACAAAATGTTTGGAACAAAATGAACGGTATCGTACCGTTCCTTCTATTTCTGTCACGCCTACGCAGTAACATTATCTTCGCTCTCGCTGCACTGGGTTTCCCTGTGCACGCACAATACGCAGAGATTTTGTTCTCGATGTCCGCTCTAATAAAATACCTCAATGTATGTAAGTGTAACCAATATTACGATCACAGATGAACTTCCCACCAATATCTTAAATAAGTACATCTATGATTGGTGCACAATCCTAAGCCGAAGCCCGTATGTTTAAAATTAGTTCCCCAGATATAGAAAAAAGATTGCTGTATGTTCAGTTGATGATGATTCAGAGCAATACTAGATGGTTTTTCAACATTTATATTATTGCTTGAAGTTTCTGTATAATTTCAACAGATCGCGTTAAAAGCCGTGAAGTTTTGTAAATAAGGTGTACAGCTTTAATTTCATGTTACTACAGTTTGTACTGCAGTAACTGCATGTAACAATTACAAAAGATCCTAACCCAATGTATAAAATTAAAATATAAGGGTCATATTGCAGGTCCTACAAACTACGTAACGTTTGGGATTAAAACAAGACAAAAATAACAAATACTAATTTAAAAAGAGTCTCGCTGTTGGCAGTGATTGATGTGAAGCAACAACTTTGCTGTCACGTTTCGATAGGTGAGTGAGATTGTTGGATGCCCAATACCCCTTCCTTATTCCCATCCTTTTTTCTTGCGCCTCGGGATTGAAATCGGCTTCCACTTTCTCGGCAGTCTCGTCCGGTCCGTTGCCAACAACCACCAGGCACTGACGTGTTTTAGTTAAGGGATCGAACCCGCATCCTCTTGTTTTATAGTCGGCGGCGTCATAATACTCTGCGCCAAGGTGGTTGTCACGCTTTATTTTTAAGGATAAATCAAGCAATTACGTCAAGTAAGTCTAATAAATCTTTGCGTAAATATATCCTTACTCTTTTCCGCTCTACAATTATTGATCCACTTTAATTATTGGAGGAAAATAGGCAAATAATGACACATATTACAATAGATAATACCATAGCATGCCTCGTGGTTCCCCTGATTGTTATTACAAAAACATCAACAATTCGCTTTATAAATTGCTTCCTCGAGGAAATAAGAAAACTGCACAAAGTATTTGTACCTATTATATCTACAATTTTATTACTTTTGTATAAACTGAAGTACGTAGTGGACTGGTCGCCAGTTGGTAAACGGACCACACGCACCTGCCAACATGTTTACGATGGTCGCGGGCTCAAATCCCAGGGCACCCCTCTAACTTTTCGGAGTCATGCGTGTATTGATAGTAAATCACCACGCAATGTAACGGTGAAGGTAAACATTGTAATGAAACCTGTATACCATAGCGATTTGTAGGAATTTCTATGGTATTTAAAGTCTACCAACCCGCACTAGGCATGGTGGACTGTATGTCCAAATCCTTAATCGTACTCTTAATAGTAGAGGAGGCTCGTGCCCCGCAGTGAGATGTATATGGGTTGATACAGTATAGTTATATGTAGAAAATGGTATATGGGGTACCCCAGAACTAGACGCTAAACCGGTAACGGGAGGTAAACCAAAGTACGTTGGCAAATAAAAAAAAATACTGTTCTCGATAGTTTTCAGTTATTTTAGAAAACATCCAGAAAATTCCACTTTGACCAACACTTTGTAGCATTATGATTTCTATAATGTATTCTTTTAATATACGCTTTGCAATGTTTGATAAATTCAAAATTTGAGTAAAAAAATTAAATATTTTCGGAAGACTATGCATTCTAAGAAAACATAATTAGAAAAGTGTACCTTTACACCTTCAGTTTATTTTTTAAAACTGTCAATAGTCTGACAATCATGGGAGTCAAAGGCTGGGTAAAATTACAGACATAAACAGAAAAGCGAACTCTGTCCAGGTCCCAGGATAAAGCTAGGTAGTACTCGCACTAAGAAAGAAAGTTACGCAAATAGCCTGCACATCACATTAACAAGTTTTGACAGCCTCCGTGGCGCAGTTGGTTGACACCGGCTTTAAAAAGAGAGGCCGTGGGTTCGATCCCCACACCGAGACAAATATTTGTGTGATCCACAGGTACGTTTCTCTGGGTGTTTGTGAGACCGCAAAGTCTATCGTAGTTTCTGATACCTACGACTTTCGATCTAAGTGTGGAGTCAGAACCATGTATGTAATATGAAGAGTATTTTTTTTGTGTGGTGAGCTTTAACAACTAGGTATAGAAGAATTTTTACGAACCCAAAAAAATATATGTGCAGATTGCGTAAACATTAGTGTCGATATGGGAATCGAACCCGTTGCATCTCTTTCCATGGCTGGGTTCGCCAACAGTCCTACACAAGCTGTCTAGGCAACTAGAATCATCTAATTATTCATATTCCGAAATAATGACGTGAATTGTTGAAACGAGATGCACGGATCGCTTAATAGTTACACTGAATCACAAACATTATTATCGTTCTCACGGTATTTCCAAGCAAACTATGACCTCTTTAAATGAGCCGAATTATAGTGGACATGCAAGTGTGTTTAATAAATGAGTAATCGCCTTGAAGCCTTCAGTCCGCGCCGGTCACATATCCACACGAGACGTCTCTATAAAAGACCCACATAAAATATGAATCAAAATTAAAGAAAACGGACCGGCGGAATTTTATATTATTTTATTTTATTTATAAAAATTAAATCAAAATGTCAAGTGTGAGCGTGCTATTGTTTTTTTCGTTTATAAACGTCGTGTTGTTGCAAGGAACCGGATCGGGCTCCAATGGAAATCGTAAGTTTTTTTTACTTTTTTGTATAGTTACAAAAATAATATTTGATTTATTATGTTAATATAAAAAAACCTGCATTTTGAAGCTTAGAACTTGATTTCCCGCCACATAGATTGACGCGATTTTAAAAACTTATGAGTCTTTTTTACAGTAAATATTTTTTGTTATTTTTAGGCTAATTGGGAAATGTCTATAGGCAAATGGGTAAATCTAATGACCCCAGTTGGGATGCAAACTGACTGCCGAACTTAAAGTACACACTTTACCGACATTTAATGTTCCGTGCATAAAGCACACCTAATCGTACTTAATTTTCGTAAATTTTTAATCGTTATTAAAGGTATCGTGAATATAATACTAGGTCCAAAAGTTCTTTAAAAAAATAAATCTTTCAAAAAAAGGTATATGTGATGTTTACCAACCTTATTCGCCTTATATTATTTCAAGAGTTAACAGTTTGGTGCCAATTATAAACGTTGCGTATGTTGCTTTGCCTATTTATTTAAGGGTTAAGGTAATATCTTAAGTACTTGTTATGTCTGTAAGCAAACATATTAGCCCACACTTAAACCGAACCTTGATTTTTCGCGGGTTCTTCATACTAAACTTGTCTCACTTATCTTTAACCCAGGTTGAAGAAGAATGTATTTTAATATAGCTAGCCTAAGGTTTCCGATATAAAGATACATATGCATATATATTATTTGCACAGTGCGTGGTGGCCTGTTGGTAAACGGACTAGACGCGGCTGCCCACATGTTCAGGGTGGTCGCGGGTTCGAATCCCAGGGCACACCTTTGACTTTTCGGAGTCATGTGTGTATTGATAATCAATCACCACGCACTAAAACGGTGAAGGAAAACATCGTGAGGAAACCTGCATACCATAGCGATTCATAAGAATTTCTATGGTATATAAGTCCGCCAACCCGCACTAGGCCAGCGTGGTGGACTATATGGCCTAACCACTCTCAATCGTATTCTTGATTGTAGAGTAGGCCCGTGCCCTGCAGTGGGACGTATATGGGCTGATACAGAAACAGATATATTATTTCTCGACCATTTCCCCAAAGGGGTTCGCAGGTGTAAAACTTCATACTTCCGGAAAGATAACTATTTGTAATGTATGGTACTTTTAGTCATCAGGGTGAAATTGAAAAAAAAACTATCAACCCATGGACTCTTTAATCCAGTTAATTAAATCCAGTTGGTTGACTGATTTGGTTGTATGTTTATACCACGGAGTTAATACGGCGGCGTAATGTAAATAAATAAAGGATTTTTCAATCTGTCCCTGTGGCATAATAAATCATGGATAATATTATTTTACGCATGATCTCAGGATGGCCCCGCGGACCATGGGAATCTTGGGGTGCTTTCTGGGACAACCAGTGGTCCGCAGACCAACGGCTAAGAACCACGTCCATGCATTAATGTTAATGCATTAGTGTTACCTGCAGTTTGGCGAACTTACGTCAATTACTTTTAGCACATAGCTGTTGTAGATTCTATTCCATATTTCGGATATTAATAGATATTTCAGATTTTCCCTGAAAAACGCTAAAAGGAGTTATTCTTTCAGCATTTTTCATTATTTCTCATAGTTTCGGATTTGGCCATCCACGCTCGACTTGCAAAAATCACTTGTATACATGTTCGTACATGTAAATCTAGCTTCTTGCCAAATTTCATTTCATTTGTAAATTTTAGGTCAAAGTACCTTTTTGGTTTTAATACAGACCGTTTTTTTTGTTTTATCATTTTTGGTTCGGAAGTCTAAAAATACTGCAAGAACAAAGAAGTAACCATTCTTGGTTGTTCCGGATTTCTTCGAGCAAGTTTTTCTATTGCTTGTCAGGATTTTCCCTAATACGCACAAAGGTTTGGTTCAATTACTTTTATGACCTGATATAACTGATATATTTACATAACAAGGAGTAACTTAGGCTACATTTATTTTAGAAAAATTCATTTATTTTAGAAAAATAAAGTAATGTTGCAATGCCCGCGCGCAGCTCACGCGCATGCCATCACTGGGCCGTCACGTCAGGCATCACGAATCAATATCACATTTACAAAATATTGTATATAAAGAAATTTTTCAATAAAGCTAATACAAAAAACTGAAAGTAAATGTGTAACGGGAGTTTACCGCCGCTCGCTAAGAGATGGCGCCACCGTAGAATTAGATCGCGGTATGGTTTCGTTACAAAGTTGATAATTAAAATAAAAATGCAAAAACCAAACAAAAAACAGATTAACTTTTTTGTTAAATTCCACGCAGACGAAGTCGCGGGCACAGCTAGTTATAAATAAAATTGTACCTTTCTATAATTAAGAATTACACTTTAGCTGTGCATTTGAAGTAATTTCTTTTACATTTTCAAGCTTTCTTTGATCACAAAGGTCACCCGTCCAAAACGTGGTTTGTGGTTTGCCGTGAAGTTGCTTGCCCTATAGGCGCCGCGACCTCTGCGTTTTGTAACACTATTATATAACGTCGGTACAGCTTTCCGTGATATGTCACACTGCCGTGATAACAAGTTAATATCAAATACAGCCATTCCTAATTGCAGCTTTTTTATTCCTAGAGGCTTTAGGGTAATCCTCAAAGGATTACAGTCCATCATGGCGGAACTGTGAAGTTTCTTTGTTTTTAGGGTTACTTATAAGATAAAAACGGAACCCTATTACTAAGCCTCCGCTGTCTGTCTGTCTCTCTGTATGTATGTCTGTCACCAGACTGTATCTCATAAATCGTGATAGCTACAAAGCAACATCTGTATCAGCCCATAAACGTCCCACTGCAGGGCACGGGCCTACTCTACAATCGAGAATACGATTGAGAGTGGTTAGGCCATATAGTCCACCACGCTGGCCTAGTGCGGGTTGACAAAGCAACAATACTACACAACAAATACTAAAAATAAAAATTAAGGGGGGTCCCCATACTTAATCCATCCATTGTAGGAATTTATAATTTTTCGACTGATCGTCTGCGTGACTTTGTCCCTAAAAAAGATTTCAACGAACGTTATACCAACAGCATCTTTCATAATCTAATTTACAATTTTGGCTTAATACTTATTATTCTGTATTTAGGGTCTTATGTTAGGAACTATTAAACGTGTCTATGTAATGTTCTATAATTCACGACCCGTCGACAGGCGGACAAATAAAGGTTATGTCGGGTTTTACCACATTTATTCATCAATTCTTGAAATGACGCAATACGGTGACTGCTAGGAGGCTTGGTTATCCTTAAAATGCTTCCATTGAAATTTATTACTATGTATTTCATTCAATGTTATAAGTTATTTTTCCTTCCTGTGTTTTACCGATTTTCCTTCCATTAAATTCGCACTTTTTGCACTTTAAGGCCGTTTTTTTTAAAGATATACAATAACTATAAGCATTACTAATGAATTTTACTAAAACTGTAATATTTTTACGATATCTAATAAAATGTATGTTACTGATAGCCATTGAGGCACACAACCGCAATACTTCAATGCTCATAGCTGTATAAAATACGCATTGTAGTGTCAAGAAAGACATATCAACAACATTTTTGTATTTATAATGCTATTGAGGATATTACTAAGTAAGAAAATAAATTAGTAATTAAAAGATTAGCACCGTGATTATATCACATACCTAGGTTCACTATATTCCGCTTAAAGCTCTTACGGCCAAAATATTGTTAGTTTGAGGTCGGATTGGAATGAGGTCAAGAATTTGAAGTGTCTTTAAATTTATAATATCGCACCCTCGGTGCAACAGTGTCACTTATGCAAAAATTGCAAGGTTGGAAGGTAAAAAGAAATAATCTTATATTTTTTAGAATATTACGTGGTAATAATTTTTTTAGCGGTAAATTAAAAGTTGGTATTGTGATAGAAGCTGTTCAATTGGTCTATGTCTTGAAATATCATATTTTTATACGATGTGAAAGTTTCAAATGTTTTTCCTGAAAAGATGCATTTTTGCAAAAGTGACATTGTTGCACCGGGGGTGCGATATATGGATATAGAAATTAATTATGCTTAAATAATTAATTTCTATATCCATTAGTGCTGAAAAATATTACATACTAGTGGCCTGACCTGCTTTGCCCAGGTGCAGATTTTTTGAATCAGTCCACATTAGAAACATACTAATTTGCGTACTAACTGTTTAATAATTAAATTTAACGTGACTGCAATCCTATATGCAGATTTTTCTATCCCATCCTATTAGTTTCAGTTTGAAAAAGTAGCGAATATATTTATTTAGTACATTCCTTATTCATCCGTTGGGAACACTACATATTTCAGGGTAAACAAAGAAAAAAAAAACATCAAAATTGGTCTAGCCGTTCGAGCGTGAAGAAGTAACAAACATACAAACTTTCGCCTTTGTAAAATTAGTAAGAGCCGGATATAGAGAGCTGGAAATTCTAAAAGCACGTTGTAGATGCGAACCTAAACTTGTAAAATAGTATTTCTGTAAAATTCTAGAAGCATAATTTATAAATGTGATTTTTTTATTTAGGCGACCACTGACAAAATTGACGACATCCGGTCGTAAGAATAATCATATAAAATCGGGGGCAAATAAACTTTAATTCCTCAAGGTCCCCACCATTGCGAAGATGGATTTTATTACGGTTGAGGTAGCATGAATGTAGTTACTAGGTACTAAGCGCAGTATTTAATGAATATTGGAAGATAAAATCTTCCATATGATGATTAAGACAAAAAATAGCAATTAAGGAAAACGTTGTACAAGACCAATATTTCCAGAAACTGATATAATTACTGATTGATAAAAAATATATAAAAAACTTTGATGAGTGAGTTATGTCCTTTGCTAGCTATATTTTTTCTGTGTCGTGTAAACTTACTGACGTTACTTAATTTCGGAATAGATATTTTAACACGCATTTAGTGATAAATATGTTTTTTTTTATAAAATAGAAAGCAAACTTAGCTGAGCTTCAGATTTCAAGATAAGCTAGAGTAAGGAACCTACTTATTTAAGCATCAGAATTCATCAGCATCACGTCTAGCATTGCTTTATAATTAATTGTTTTGCTTAGTTTTGCTACTTTCCATGAGCGGTATTGCGGTAGGCGGATGTCTTATTCGTCTCGCCATTAATCACAATAAAAAATAAAGAAATTGTTCTGTCTTTTTACCCTTTTTTAATTCTAAATAAACAACGTTTAAAGTTGAGGCGTGCCACTTATTTATGGAAGTTGCAAGAAGTTATGACGCATATGTTTTGCTGAAGATTAGATATTTTCCAACGATTGATTTGAGTAACACAGTATTTATCAAAATTATTAAAAACTTGCTACAACTTTGTCATTTTCAAAATATACTTTAAGGTTTATACAATTCAATTCCGTTAAACTAAATCGAGACCATATTTCTGTTTACCGTAATCCTTTCGTATTTTTGATGCGCGTTAATGATTAGTAAGAAGCTCTGTTCCTTTTTAGTGTTAATCTAAATAATCTGGACTCAAATACATTGCAGCGGTTACTTACTTAAGTTAATAATCACTGACGTCTTCGTTATCTTAATAAGTACTTAGGTACTTAATCATTTTGTGATCGTAAATGTGAGTCAAAATGCACAATTAAAGTCAGCGATGCGAAATAATATTAATTATTATGAAGGTTGTACTGGTTTGTAGTTTTCCTGTAGCTGTACGGGTAATTAAATGTTGCAATAATGGATGGATGTGTCATGAATATTTCTTAATGCTGTTGTCAAATAGACGTTGATCTTATCCTACTTGCTTGTTCAGCATTCTGTATACATTGGGTTTAATTTGTTGATTAAGACCAACTAATTTATGTATCCTTAAACATTAAGGATTAAACTCATTAAGGATGCTTGATGGTAATGGGAAGCAATAAGGCTACCATTTCATGGCAATTATTAGACAAGGATAGAGGAATAAAACAGGATCCATATAACCACGCAAAAGTTTCAGTACTACCAAGTATTTAGAAAGGAGCTAAGCATACAGTCGATTATAAAAACAAAGAAACAAATCGGGGAATAACATAATAAGCTGAAAAGCCGACAAAAAAGATGGCAATCTGGGCGACCTTGAGTATGGCCTCAGACTGACCGACACAGCCGCACTTGTGAAATATTTCATGTTAATGTACGAGCGACCTTCTACGAAAGGTAGAAGGTAGGTATACGGATCGTAGGATGTCTGCCGTCTGGTGATGTCAACTCACATTACGATCTTATTACGAAGTAGGGAAGCAACCATGGTAGCTCTAAAACCAATATTTTGATGGTCTTTGCATAATTGAGCGGCCAAAGTGACGGCATTGACTCTCCTTAAGTGTAGTGTAGTTCACACACGCTCATCCCGCTGGACCAATTTTGATGAATTTTGGTATTGAAGTATCCTGGTTTAACACATAGTTTCATTTTTATCTCAAAAAAAATGAATTCAGCTGTGGGGTGTTCAACGGATTGAAGAAAAATCAATACTCTTTCAAACTTAAAGGAATGGGATGGTTTAAAGTACGACAGTAACACTGCGTAACGATTATTTTTTTTAAAACAGTATCTACACGAAATATTTCTTATGTTTCGTAAGTGCACTGGATTTAAAAAGTATTTGCACCCGGACGAAATCAGGCCGGACCGCTAGTTTAATATCAAAGTACAAATGGTCGTATTGTTCCATGCAATCTCCTACCGAGTAGCATCGGGTGGCATTACGGGATAGACCATCTGTCACCAGTCGATTTGAAACCGGATTAAAATACTCAAATCGATCTCGAAATGTGAGATATATGTCGAAAATATCCGAATATTTTAATTTTATGGCTGAGTGTTCTTTACTTTGGCAATCTAGTGACTTAGAAGTATGTAATGGTAAGTGTTGTACAATATGAATAATATTTGCACTTACCAATAGATGATGTCAACATTGACAGCCTGACCGAAACCGGATGTACTCGAGTTGGACCCGAAACGCGATTTCATTCGCCATTTTGATGACTATTCCTGTGAGTTTTCTCCCCTGGTATAGCGTGGTGGCGATCCGCAAACTTTAAATTGATCTATGATAGCAACCACGAAGGATGTGTACCATGAGTTTCAGATTTAAGCCTCTGTACGTTCTCAGATTCCAGTACTGAAATTTTCACGATTCCCACAATTAAACTGCTGCACGTTATTTATTCCCCATTTGTTTATCTATATTTTAGTTTGTAATAAGTAAGTTATTTTTTTTTCATTCTGTGTTTCCACAAAGTCTACTAGTGATGAAACGCAATATACCTACTCATGAAATAACTACAATATTTATACTGATTACGCCTACACTACGTAACGTAGAAGTTCACATAATATGCATGAGATAAAAATATTTTTCTATCTTTTTTTTATGGAACGGGCAAACGAGCCAACGCGTCAACTGATGGTAATGGTAGCATCCATAGTCCTAGGATCACAGATATGTGGCCAGTTCTGATGGGCGATTTGATAATTTGGAGAAGCCTGCATACATGTTGAGCCACGACAGACAACAGCGTGACTCTACCTCTAAAATATCATCTCGATAGGCTTTAGCGATCACCAATCACGATGCCGGACAATGCGCCATACGCCCGAATACTCGAACGTCATTCAAATTATAAGTTGGTCTTAGCAGCGCACGGCCCACTTAGCCAGTACATTTAAGCGGCATTTACGTAGAGTTAAATGCAACATAATATTTAAGTTGCGTTTCAGTATTCGGGCGATAGTAATCAACGCAAGCGCGTTGTGATTCTGTTTGTCTGTGTATTTCCAATATTAAGAACTCATCTTTATATAGGTCAACTAAGGTTTAGCATATCACACTGGTGGACTCTTTATTTGGTCCACACAACTTTGACGACAAATTGTCTAGAGTACCTGTTGCGTACCTCACTCTTTCGTATCAATATAAAAATCCTTAGAATACAAATGCGGTTTCTAACTGAGTTTCGCTAACGATTTTCCTATTGGAGTACCTAGGCAACCAATGTCAATATCTTGTTTACCATGTTGTGACAACTGTATGATCCAATAATGCTGCTTAATTATATGTTTGTTACAAATAATTGGACAAATAGATTATTTATGTGGTCTGATGCAAGACTAATAATTATACCTAGTAAGATATTTTGTGTAAAGGATTCAATTCATTGCTTTGTGTCGGCGTAGAGAAAATATCATCTCTAATGATCTCTTATAAAAAACTCAGACGATTGGTATCATTGGCTTTTCTATTGTGGTATTCAAAGTGACTATACGAAAAATAAGTGCACATACCTCAGAATGTCCATAGAGGCTCCACCGTGCAATGATACCTAGTTACGATACAACGTTGCCTGCTCGAGACACATAGGCTGAGCCCGAAACACGTCACCCTTGCGTCTATCACTCACTGGTTTGCCACCATTGGGTGAGGACTATGGTTCCTGATTGAGTAGGCACAAATATCCCAGCAAAACTAAAAACATAAAATTATAATAGAAATACACTTACCTAAGTAAGTAGTAAGATGAGTTTCGAGTTTAGATAGAGCACTGCAAGTCCCAAGCATTTACCAATTCGCTGAGAAAAAAAATGAAATAAAATAAGGTACATTATTTGTGAGATGACTAAAGCATTTTTTTAAATTTAGATATTGTTTTAATTCATACGTTAATTAGAAAAATATTAATATGTATATTATAAAATAATTTATTTTCTTTCATTTGTGTCTATGGAAACGTTAATGAACTGCCAACCCATCAGCTGTGCCAAAATAAGTAAAAATGCTTTTTGTGTATAGAATTGTAATAATAATTAGAGCACGTGATTTCTTGAAGACACCGATTCTCGTCTCGTTTTCCTGCATGCCACCATTCAGCCGGGGAATGTGAGTTGAACAAACTAAAGCTTGCCTGTGTAAGGTTTTTCCTGTTCTACTGTTGACTTGTACTATTGTGAAGGTGAAGTATACCTATTGTGTCTGCGAGAGATCGATCACGTACTACGGACAATCGGTACTCATGAATATTTATAAATTCTCGTGTCTTGATTGTAATCTAGGTGAAAATAGTATAAATGAATACTTACATAAAGGGCTGCTCGAATCTTCTATATACAATTGTCAACAAATAGTGTACCTACTGTGCGGTCTGTTATAACGTCAGGATGCACTGAATGAATGAGTCCAAAATAGATGTTTGGTTGTTTTAATTATATTTATTTGTTATTATGGTAGAAATAATACCCGCCTCCACTAGATCGGTACGCTTCTAGGTAAATGAAGATACAAACCATGAAACGTGATCCCTCACAAATATAAGGTTTTTAGACTACACATCTCAACAGCAAAATAATATATACATATGTTTGTATATGTTTGTTCCAATTACATACATAGATAATAACTAAGTAATGCAATTTTCTCACAAAAGGTCGTAATTAACAATTTGGGCGAAAACGCAGTCCATTTTTACCCAACTTCAAAAAAAGGAGCCGGTTCTCAATTGAACTGTATGTTTTTTTTTTATAATCTCGACGCTCTTATTTTTTGTTTAACTCATAATTAAAAAAAAAGAAGAATTCACGCGTTCAGGTTTATCTACAAAATAATAAAAAATATGTTTATCGTAAATTAAATCTTATTGTGTAAAAATAAAGTATAGATCAATATCGCAATGTTTTTTCGAAATGAAACCTTTAAATTTGAAGGTTATAAAGAATGTCAGATGGTAAATTTAAAACAAGCATCGCTAAATATAGCATCAGGGTTCGATGATCACGTCCTTGTGGTGGTGGTGACAGCCCATATACGTCCCACTGCAGGGCACGGGCCTACTCTACAATCGAGAATACGATTGAGAGTGGTTAGGCCATATAGTCCACCACGCTGGCCTAGTGCGGGTTGGCGGACTTACATACCATAGAAATTCTTATGAATCGCTATGGTATGCAGGTTTCCTCACGATGTTTTCCTTCACCGTTTTAGTGCGTGGTGATTGATTATCAATACACACATGACTCCGAAAAGTCAGAGGTGTGCCCTGGGATTCGAACCCGCGACCACCCTGAACATCACGTTCTTGTATAGAAGAAGAATTATCTATGTCCTATAGGAATTTTCAATAATACTTGAAAAATTGATATTAATGGAATAAAGTTTTGTACGTGTAGCCAATGCGTGTAGCTAACTAAAATTGCCAGTATTTGTAATTTGTTTATCATGGCAATTGGGGTGTTACAATACCTCAATGATCATGGCACAACAAAGTGATGCATTCAATAGCAGTTGCAGTGCACTATTACCTGCTCGAACCGGATACGCACGGGCTAAACCCGAAATGACACATTTGTGTTAAATAAGTCGGGGTTTTCACCATTGTATACGATTGCAGCTCTCTGGATGAGTACGAATATTCCGGTATCAGCGTATACGCGTTTTCATGTTGTTATTTTGTTGATGACCATTGAAGTGATGTTATATTCCTAATTCTTTACCTTGAACCACAACTCCACAGTACCGAACGTGCTTTTCCAGGAGCCTGGAGGCATTCAAGCGATTCTTTGCAGGTCGAAGATGTAAGATTATTGTCTCGTGTCTTTAGTTTCAGAGAAAGAAATGAAAATGCACTGGTGGTAGGTCTCTCATATGTGAGATACCATCTGGGTAGGTACCACCGCAATGTCTATTTCTCCCGTCAAACAGCAGTGTAAATGCATTGTTGTGTTTCGGATTGAAAGACATTGTAGCCAGAGTAACTACTCGACATATTGAGACTTAACATCTTATGTCTCAGGATGGCGAGCGCAGTGGAATGCCAAGCATTGCTTTGTAATTCAAGGTGTTGTTTGGTTTTACTACTGTTTATGAGCGGTCGTATCGCTTACCATCAAGCGAACGGCTTGCTCGTCTCGTTATTCATTGCAATTTAAAAAAATATGTATCCAACGAAGCAAAAGCTAAGACTGATAGACTAAGAGAAATATTTGGGTTGTCCACACGTTAGTCACACCTAGTTTTTCTTTTTTGGGTGTGTAGAGCTGGCTTAAGATGAAAGCCACAGAAATATGTTGATTTCTATGATAAAATCCCTTCAAGATGGTATCGCGGTGCGTGTTTTACGTTTATCTACAGTTGTGTAAATTGCTGTTATAATTTAAATTGCTTATAGTGGAAAAAATCTAGTAAGAAAGAGTTTAATTTACCTGAGTACATAAGTTATCTACAGCAAGGAACAATATACATCCAAAAACCCTCATAATATGCTTATGTTTTTTTTTATAAATTCGTTGATTTGTTAAGCTCAGTTAACAACCTATATTATGACACATATCGTTTATTTCTACATGTAAACAAAAACCGTTTCAGAAACAAAATTTCAGTCAACCTTTTAAACATGAAAACGTACGAAAGTTGCGTCAATGCAGTTTTGCGGATTCTTAGCTAGTCAATTAATCAATATAGGTATAAGAAAAGGTTATTGGCGTTTATACAACGTCATATTATTTCTATTAAACTAGTTTTGAAGGTTGTAACCTCTGGCCAACTGTGGACATTGTATACTATAAACTAACTATACATGTGTTATTAGTATTTATAATAATTACCTTAATGGTAGTCTGTTGGGATTGGGGCACTAAGATTTTCTAACCGACCTTTTTTGTTAGCGGTCCAGCATAGATGCCGATATGCAAAGAGGGTGGGTGGCAAGGTACACCTCAAATATTTCGGAGTCATTATGTATTTTTAGTGTATTTAAAATTTACACGCACTCTAAGGATGCAGAAAACCGTCATAAGGAGGTTTGCGTCCACAGATTTAAGCGAGAATTTTAATAGTATGTGAATTCTACCAAACTATTGTGGACTACGGTCTAAGCCCTCTAAATTGATCCCTTTTTTGTAATGAGAAGTCCTGTTCTCAGAAAAACAAAAAAATCAAAAAGAATGGATTTGATAACGAGATTCAACTATGAGTCCAAATACCCGTTGTAAATACAGTACTCTTGTTCTGGAATGAAATTACAATAGGTTTTCAAATTCAACTCATTTACATTTATTAAAATATGCAAATAGCCAATAATAACATTGATGAAGATGTATAAAAACTAAACGACCGATTATTGAAAACATATTTATATTTTTATAATAATCGGAAATCGAAATACGTAATTTAAGTAAAAAGTCAAAAGATCAGGCTTTGTGTTGAGGAAAACTTAGCAGAGGTCACGGGACGTGGGCGTCTTTTCGTCATCGCAGAGGTGAGCCGGTGTTTAATATTTATACATAAACTAGCACCGATGCTCAGACACACCTATATTTTTTTTACGCAATAAATATGACGTCTAAAAAGTATCAAAAATAAAGATGCAAATTATTGTCTGTACGATAGAGAGCACGGCTGTCTCTTTATCGTTCCCTAAACTTATGTAGGTATTCCTATTTATTTAAACGTCGATGAATAACAATCTCAACAGCTCAAATTATTGCAATATAAACTTTTTTTAAGCATAGATTAAAGTTTAACAAGGCTGTCTGGCATTGAATGTTTACAGATAATTATCGTTGTTGTTTGTTGTACCGCTTCTAAAATGTAAAAATTCTTTGAATTGAATATCAATAAACAAATAAGGATAATAATAATATTCATATTTACCACTGAAAGTATTTTAAGCATCTACGTTTCTCAGAAATGCGTTGTGTAGCATCTGAAGGAATTACCGAGAGGACAGGCCCGCGTTCGCGCCGTTGCATGACTCACAAGGAAATAACTTCATGCATTTGACGTAATGACATTATCTACTAGACATTTTTAGAGATATTTAAAAAAATACCTACTATGAGAAATCTATTTGTAATGGCAGGGTTGGTAGACAATAATTACAGGTATATTTATCCTGAATTTTCAGCGATTTATGTGCCAAACATGGCGCTATAAGGAGGGTTAAGTTAATTACTCGAGCATACACAATGTTAAACTCACACCTTTTATCCCGGAAGAGATAGGCAGAGGTCCAGGATACCTACATTTCATCTTGTATGTTCCATCCCACGATAAGGTAGGGGCCCTTCGCCATATCCGACACAAATTCATTACTCTAGGCTGATAATGAATAGAAAAATCCAATATCACTTTGCCCGGCCCGGGATTCCAACCCGAGCTTTGTAACCGTAGTACAACTACGTTAGTGAGGCAGTTGTTAATTATGATTATATTTACATGGATGCGGAAATATACTACGACAAGAAATCTAATGCTTTAATATAACCGGTCAAGACAATACGTAATTAACGTGCAGATTCAAGGCGGTTGACTGATGAGTTTTTTTTTTGTGATTGGGTCATGTGTGCTTGTGTGTGAATTCCTAAAAAAAACATAAATCCTCTTTGGTTTACTGCCGATCTTGGCTGTTTTATATGCATTAATATAGATAATAAAAAAAAACGTGATTTAAAAATAATTCTACATGCATTCAATTTTTTTTTTCAGCATCGTATTTTATTTTAAATTTTATTGATATGCATTTCGAAATATTTATATTATTGTGGTTTTTGTATACATTACAAAAATCACAATAATATAATGATTACTACTTGCAAGAGAAGTTGATTTTCGCTTCAGTCTCTTCCGAGTGTTCATTATTTTGTTTACCTGATAAATCCTGTGCTTAAAATAGATTGTATACACGAGTAGATATGTGTTGCTATATACCTATATTTACTAGTTATTATTAAGGTGATAAACACGATGGCCGCAAATTATTTACGTATTACCTATGTCCTAAACTGTTTCAAAATTCTCTCAATAGCTAATTATAAATTAGGTGAAATAAATCCCATTTATATTTATTTTGTTCCCAGTGCGGCTCTGCATAGTGGAGGGCCGTGGGGCCTACAAGCGTGCGCCTAAATACTGTCCTGTGCTGGATAAAGAGAACTCCGGCGTCGAGTGTGTTTTGGGCACTGACAGGTAACATTACAGTTCTACTCATTTTAAATCATGCAAGATGTACACAGTAGATAAATATATAGTCCGGGGTGTTTTACCCTGTGATCCAAAACAAAACTCGACTATTCGGACTTCGAAGACCGATATCAGTTTTCAATTCTAAAAATCACAACTATTCTCTATGGTACTCCATGCATTCACTCCAAACTTAGTCTATGATTACGACCTACGATAGAGGATTGAAATATTTTGTGGGGTTCCTAGCCATATAAGTACAATTTTTCGTACAAGTTCGCACATTCAAGTTTCGTTTCGGATTGTAGAGTAACCCCCTGACCCCAAACCAAAGTTGAGTCTTGTATCGTGGGTATCAGAAACTACAAGAGACTTTCTAGTCCCACAATCAGTCTAACTTGAAACAAACACCTATGGATCGCACAAATATTTGTCTCAAAATTAGGATTGAACCTGTACCCTCTCATAACATAATCAGCGTCTAATTGCGCCACGGAGACTATACCGGGTATCTCAAAACTGCTACCGAAAACGAAGCCGGGTGGTAGTTTTAGTGACTATAAACACAATGCAACTAAAATTTTTGCAAAGAAACGGGACAATAATTTTTTATGATTTTTTAAATATCGTCATTTTTGGGTGGTAAATCCATAGTTTTTGCTAAAATAATAATTTAAACTCTTTTATACCTTAGATTATTTATAAATAAAAGGGTATACACTATTATTTTAGGCAGAAATGTATTTACCACCCAAATATGGTCATTGGAAAAAAATAACAAAAAAAAATTGACGCTTTTTTTTGCAACTTTTTCTGTTGCATTGTGTCTGAAGTCGCTTAAACTACCACCCGGCTTCGTTTTCGGTAGCAGTCTTGATATACCCTGTATAAACTTGCTCTGTTCTTAGCTTCTCTTAAGGCTTTTAATCCCGTTAAGGGGAGTCGCGGTATTACTGTACTGATGTATTGCAGGTTGGACTGCCTGCGCCGCATCAGCAAGGGCACCGTGGACTTCGGCGTGTTCAGCCCCGAGGACCTGGTGGCGGCGCAGTGGGCCAACATCGACGTGCTCGTTACCAACGAGCTGCGGCACCGAGCCAGTGAGTCATACATACACACATACAATATAGGCAATACCGGCGAGAATTCTAAGGCAAACTGGTGGACTTCGTACATATACGTCCCACTGCACGGCCTCTCCTACAATTGAGAGTACGATTGAGAATGGTTAGGCTATATAGTCCACCACGCTGGCCTAGTGCGGGTTGACTTTACACACAGTAGGAATCCTTACAAATCGCTATGTTTTCCTTCACTGTTATTGTGCATGGTGATTGACTATCAATACATACATGACTCCGAAAAGTTAGACGTGTGTCCTAGTATTCGAACCAACTACCACCGTGAACATTTTGCCACCCGGGTCTAGTCCGTTTATCAAAAAGCTACCACGCACTATTTGAAATAGTTTTACTTTTTAATAGCGGAGTTTGTATATATTAGTCCCAGAGATGACGACCAAAACCATGTATCATAGCAATACGGTCGAAACTGCATAAAATCGTTAGATGATGTAATTCTAAACCCGACTAGGTAGGTAGCTTAGAGTATTTATATATAGAGGGAGCGCTGTCATACATTTGCGACTTCAAAAACGTAGATATTTTCTTGTTCGTAATGTTGGTAGCACTGCTATATTAATGTTACCAATATATGACTTTTCCACGAAAAATATATAATTAAATAAATAAACGGAAATTAACATATTCACGTTACGTTGTTTTTAGCTATCATAATACAAAATATTAATAATAAATGAAAAATAAAACTCACCCTTGGCTCATTATAATTTATTTCGCTCCAAATTCAAATATTTTATATTTTTTAACCTAACCTAACCTAAAATTATTCCGGAACATTTTCGGAATTTCAACAATTTAATTACTTGCAACATTGAATAAAAAGGCGTTCGAAAATTCAAAAATATGAATGTTTTTCTGTAAAATTATTTAAATTATATCTTGTTAATTAATGAGAAATTGGATATATTGTCGATGATAAACGAATATAAAGTTAATAATTAACCCCTAAAATAAATTTGGGAGATATTCGATGGTGCTAAACTACATTTTTTGATTTTTCTTTTTCATGTAAGTCATGCGTATTCCAAGCTGTCACAATTCATACTGGAAGTGGGGAAGAAAAAGGTGGCCCCGGCACCACCATTTTTATCTACGTTTTTGGAGTACCAGCGCTCCCTCTATATATATATATACTCTAAGGTAGGTAGTAACGGTCAAAAGTGTAGCAATTGCATGTGAGGCTATTTCTGCTGTGTCCAAAAAATAAGGCAGTCGGTATCATAGCAATACGTCTGATATTGGAAATGTACATAGATTTTATAATTTTATGACGAATAAGTTGGTTTTCAGACATTTTGCGCGTAGTATATAGCTGAAGCGAATTTTTGAAAATGTCAACAAATTTAGCCGACCTGTGTCATAGCAATCCGAATGAAATTTTTTTCTACCGTTCGTAAATAAGGCAAGATTGCAAAAAAAATGTTTTCAGACATTTTAGATGTCGCATGTATTCCCAAAAGAGAAAATAACGTTTTGGAGTCGCTTGGCCTATGCCTGAGCGCTTCTTACGTTTCTGCTGCGGTGGGAATGGTTTTTTCGCATATTATACTCCTGCCACTCTCTTACTATACATAGTCACTCACCAGCTGTCCTAACCGTTGAAATAACGCTCACTTAAAGTGACAACAAACTATAAGTAGCTCAGGCGGACGTGGGTGCGTCGCTGGTTGTCCGAGGGCTCGCGGACGTTTTTTTTCTTCTATTCCCAATGATAAGGCATAGTTTGCTCATCTCCCATTGACGAAGTTTTCGGGGATGGAAGAGTAGTATTTTAAGAATTCAAAATTATCAATTATAATAGACGTTTTTATAGCATAGATACGTTGTCCGCGCTCTATTTTGGCAAGACAAAAGCAAGGTGATTGCCCAACTTGCAATCAGTCACGCTTAAATACGGTCGATATCGAAAAGTTGTCTGATAAGGGAGGTGCTACACTGAATTCTTCTGATATAATTTTTTTTTACATCTGGTTAATTCATTTCATCAATTTCAACAATTTTCAGACAGATTGCTATGATACCGATCGCTAAAATTCCTTAACATATTTAGAATGGTCTCAAAATTTGTTGCATCCGAATTTTCTTCTGAAAATATTTTTTTCGTATTAACTAATCCTAATTTACACGTAAAGAACATTTTCAGACGGATTGCTATCATCATATTTTTTTGTCTCATTTTTAATTTTTCTAAATTATTTTTTGGGTTCACGCTACACTATTAACTCTGAAAAATATGTTTTCGGTATCTTATGGCTATTATATAACTACAGTCAGAAAATCAGACAGATTGCTATGATACAGTCCGGTAAAATTTGTTGACATTTTTGAAAATTCAGTGTGGTCAAACGCTACGCGAAAAATGTCTGAAATTGATATTTTCGAGTTCGAAATAATCAAATCTTATAGCGCGCCATCTTACGGCTCCCGCGGGCCCCATATCGCTCCCGTCCGCACCACGGGTTCCCGTACCTTACCGTGCCTACGGGCTGCGCCCGCGCTCACACCCCGTCGCCCTTCGAGAGTGTCGAGTCGGTTGTTGTCCGGGATAGACGCGTGCGCGGGCGTGGCCCGTGTGCTCTTCCGCGGTTGTCGATGTAGTAGTGTGTTACTTAGTTTCCGACAATATAGTTTATTCGCGAAGATGGTATTTTAATCCATTTAGTTCCTATCCCGTGACCGGCACTCCTCAACAAAAATAGGTATTACGTATCCCCGATAAGTGGCTGCCCAACGTTCGGCTTCGAACTTGCCGTTATAATTATTGTTATCGAGTTACCTATTTCTTTGTTGTTGAGTGAACATTTAGTTCTGATCAAAAGTGTATAGTGTACGTATATAACGTTATACGACGTATCACGGTATTCGGACTGCTCCACGCCGTGAACGTGAACGTGAACGTGAATGTTCGAGAGTTCGAGCCGAGAGTAAATACACGTTAACTCGTGTCGTCATACCAAAAAGGGACGATAAGTATACATAATTTCTTATGATTGAGTGTTAAATGTATTGCTATGGACGATGTATATTGATTATTGGACATTCCGCCTAGCAATCATTAAAGTGTTTAATCTCGGACTATTGTTTATCGAACTTTTGTTTAGCTTAGATTAATATTACGTCGTAGTTGTGTCGCCAATATGGAACCATAGTGTTTATGTCGAACTATTTCTTTGAACTTTTGTTTATTTATGTTACGTCGTGTTTCAAAGACGCAATTGTGGACGCATAGTGTTATGTTTGAACTTTGAACTATTTATTTGTGTTTTTCGTCGAACTATTTGTTGAACTTTTCAAATTGTTAACATTCGAAGTATATTAAGTTATAATGATGGCACCCACAACGCGACATGGACTTAAAAACAAGGGGGAGAGTGAATCGTTACCAAGTTCCGGGTTGGCTAGTGATGTTGTCACGCCGACCACGTCGACCACGTGTGAGCCAACACCGCCTCAACCGGCGCCGATGGCGGCGACTCCGGTTGTCATCACCGATCAGCAGCTCCTGCAGCTTGCGCAATTGCTGCGCGCGCAGAGTCCTACAGTTTCGTATGCATTGCCTCCGCCTACATTGTTTCAAGGAAATTTCGCCAAATGTACGGCGCGGTTCGACGGCGCTCAAGACAGCGATGTGGTTGCGTTTATCGACGCATTAGAAATTTATAAGGAGTGCGTCAGTATTGAGGATGGTATCGCCTTGCGAGGGTTACCCATGCTTCTCACCGGGTTAGCTGCAACGTGGTGGCAAGGTGTAAAGGCTTCTGTTACGAGCTGGTCAGAAGCATTACAGTTGCTAAGGCAGACATATGGGCCGCGTCTCCCGCCACATCAAATCTATAAGCAGTTGTTCTCAAAGGAACAAGAGGATGAATCCACCGATATTTTCGTGTGCAGAGCGAGGGCTCTGATTGCTCAGCTTCCGTATACCTTGGACGAAGAAATTCAGTTAGATATGGTATACGGACTATTGAACTACAGAATTAGAGAGAAAATATCGCGAAGTACTTTCAGTACTTATTCAGAATTATTGTGCCAAGCGCGACGCTTGGAGGATTTGTTTCATGAAGGCGAACCTAAACTGTGTAAGTCAGATAAGACTCCAGTTAGTGGATCCTCACCATCCGCTACTCACCAGTCTGTATTGAATACGTATGCCAACAATAAACGGTCGCGACCCCTTTGTGGCTACTGTAAAAAGTACGGCCACGTGAAGGATGAATGTTCCAAGCTTCGTGACCAGAACAAACAGAGGACAGGCGAGGGCACATTGCCGCCGTCTTCGGCGCCGATCGTGTGCTTCGGGTGTGGTGCACCAGGCGTGATTCGCGCTAACTGCGCGACGTGCAGAGGACGACGCTCGTCCGCCTCTCCGGCTACACATAGTTTTTCCGCGGTATCGAGTGCGTGTCCGCCGCGAAGTAGGCCCGTCATTTGTGTGGATATTTACGGAGAGACAGGAAAATTATTATTAGACACTGGTGCGAAACAATCGGTCGCGAGTGTTAGTTTAAGGGATTTTTTAAAGAAACATAATCATAAGTTTGAAAAAGTGTTTTACAATTTAAAATTTGCGAACGGTGACACTAGCAGCAATATTGTTGAAACTGCTCTAGTAAGTGTCAAGGTACAGGGAATAGTGGTGCCGACGCAGTTCGTGGTATTGCCAGGTGCTACTGAATCTTTACTGGGCATTAATTTCATAAGGGATGCTGGCATGGTAGTTGATTTTGTTAGGGATCGGTGGTCATTACGCGACAGATCAGGTACGTTTATGTTAGAGTACGAGGACGACGGGACTCGCCTCGTCTGTTCCACTGTAGACCTTCTACGTGAGAATGAAGGAACGCTCTTGAAGGCTCACGAGCGCAAGGAACTTTCAGCACCCCAGGAAGACAATAAGGGTATCTTGGAGCCAGGGGGAGCTGCTACCACATTTGCGATCCATCGGAATGGTAACGACTATCATCCACCAATATCCGTCCCGCCCTATCGTGTTACACCTGTGAGACAGGAAATTATGAGGAAAGAGGAAGCCAATGTAGTTGCTGACACCTTGAGCAGGCCTGTTGCAATAGGAGCCTCAGAAGGTAAAGAGGAATGTCCTATTTGCCCCATAGTCGTTGACTTGCCTCGTCGAGGACCTGAGGAGGTTCGTACAGCTCAACTGTCAGATCCAGATTGTAAAAAGGTGATCGAAGATTTCGAATCTGATGATGATGAACGCGCTTTGCGTTGGATCGATCGCGGTTATTACATGACGCAAGGAGTATTGTACCGGTGTGATCCTGAGGGAGAAGCCGAGGAGCCATTATTGGTATTGCCTGAGGCTTGGAGGGACGATGTCATGAAACAGCTTCATGATGCCCCAACGGCAGGCCATCTTGGGGTAGAGCGTACTTTACGTAAGTTGATGGAGCGATATTACTTCCGTGGTATGCGCTCATATGTATCCGACTACGTGAAGAAGTGTGATGCTTGCTCTAAATTTAAGCCGTCCAATCTGAAGCCTGCAGGACTATTGCAAACTCCTATACCGCACCAGAGATTTGAGGTAATCGCGATGGATTTATTTGGTCCCCTTCCAGAGGGTGACAAAGGAGAAAGGTGGATTTTTCTAGTGGAAGACACCGCTACCAGATGGGTAGAATTGTTCGCGTTAGTAGACGCCACCGCAGAAAATTGCGCTAAGATTCTCATAGAAGAGATATTTATGAGGTATGGTGTCCCACGGCGAGTTGTGTCCGACAATGGATCACAGTTTGTATCCGCCGTGATGCAAAAAGCCATGTATGTCATGGGTGTTCGGAAGTGTCCAATACCCGCTTATCATCCGGAGGCGAATCCCGCCGAGAGGAAAAACCGGGATTTGAAGCAGAGGCTGGCCCTGTTATTAGGACCGGAGCATCGCAAATGGCCAGAGATGCTCTCCCAAACGCGTTTTGCTCTCAACACCGCCTATAATAGTGGCACAGGAGAGACGGCAGCCTATCTGATGTTCGCTCGGGAATTAAGGTCGCCAATCGATGTGGACCATGATATGAGGGTCATCGTGTCCCAGGAGAACTATGTTCCACAGATAACGCCCTACTTGCGTAGTTTCGGCCATACACTCCAACGTGTAAAGTATCGAGTGGAGGAACAACAGGACATCCGCAAAGCAGCGGCAGACAAGCATAAACGTCCGGCTCCTGCTATTCAGGTAGGAGATCGAGTGCTAGTAAACTCACATGTTCTCAGCAAATCAAGAAAGGGCGTTACCGCAAAGTTCGCACCTCGACGTAACGGTCCGTACGTGGTATCGGAGGTGGCGAGTCCGACGTCTTACGTCATTAAAGATAGTCGCGGTCAGGTAGTTGGCAAATACCATGCTAGCGCCCTTACTCCTTATCAGGGTACAAGGAGGATTATACAAAAGGCACGTAGAGGAAGGCCAGCCAGGTCACATTCGGGACGAGCTAGTGACCTGGAGGGGGAGGATATAGCGCGCCATCTTACGGCTCCCGCGGGCCCCATATCGCTCCCGTCCGCACCACGGGTTCCCGTACCTTACCGTGCCTACGGGCTGCGCCCGCGCTCACACCCCGTCGCCCTTCGAGAGTGTCGAGTCGGTTGTTGTCCGGGATAGACGCGTGCGCGGGCGTGGCCCGTGTGCTCTTCCGCGGTTGTCGATGTAGTAGTGTGTTACTTAGTTTCCGACAATATAGTTTATTCGCGAAGATGGTATTTTAATCCATTTAGTTCCTATCCCGTGACCGGCACTCCTCAACAAAAATAGGTATTACGTATCCCCGATAATCTATCAATTTGATGCGGTTGTGGCCGTATTGCTATGAGACAAAAATTTTGGTTGTCATCTCTCGTACTATATAGCGCTCTCTCTCTACATTCTCTCACTACATTCTCTCTCTATCTCTCTCTCCCTCCGTTCAGTCATAGAAAATCCACTGATGAATATAGTTTACTTATACATTTACTTCCATTTAACCCTTATACGATCCATATCTGAATCTCTAATATAAAACTAGTTAATTTTATAATATTTAAGTTGTTGTTTTATGTTGTTGAATGATGATTATTGAACTTGATTAATTACTACTTCTTTAGCTATTTGTCGTGAAGATAATACATTATACATGTCATAGATAACTAAAACGCAATAGGTTATAAGATGTAAATCAATGATATAGGTACATATATATAGAAATAGACCCAAAGGTTCTCACATCAATAAGACACATATCTTGCGGCGTGGGTATCGGAATTTTGAATTCGATCTCACAATACCTAAACCCGAAACAAATATGTATTAGTAAACACATTGAGCAATTACAGAAATATGTTAAACGAATATTTATCTGGATATGGGATTCAAAATTGTGACTGTTATTTCACATGCATCTCTCCCAATGCTACCTACTGAAAGCGCTGATAAATAATAGTTATTTGTTTTTTAAATCTGAGTTAAGATACCAAATATTTTCATTTATGTTGTACCTGCTGCTTAACACCGTCCAAAAATGTCTCTGTAGAATCTAGAATGTATTTTTTTATTGCAACATTGGCGAGACGCGCAACCCATTCACCAGACGATACGGCCGCTAATGGACAGTAGCAAAACCAAACAACACCATGATTTAAATTTTTGATTGCGAGAGCAATGAAATACGAATTATGATTTATATGATTGGCATTTCATTGCGCTCGCCATCACGAGTCATACGATGTTGAGTTTCAATATGTCCATTTGTTATTCTGGTTACAATGGCTTTAAACCGAAATACTATAGTGCATTCACACTGCTGTTTAGCGGGAGAAATAAATCTACCTGAAAACGTACATTACTCTTCAGTGGGTATTTTCACACCGAGGACCGCGTCTTGGCAAGCGTAGTGTAGGACGCCCACCAGCTACGTGGAGTGACGATTTGCGAAAGGTCGCTGGCAGATGCTGGATGCGACAAGCCGAAGACAGAGTAAAATGGCGCAATTTGGAGGAGGCCTGTCTGAGGATGTCCAGCAGTATACAAAACTTTAGGCTGATGATGATGATTTTTTTGTTCTGCCCAGGGCCGTACGAGCGCAAGATCGTGGCGGTGGTGAACCGGCGCATCCTGCCGGACAGCTCGTCGACGTTGCACGCCGTGCTGCGCAACCGCACGCTGTGCCATCCCGGAGTCGGCCTCGACGACCTGCGACCGCTCAGCGAGACACTCTCAGCTGTGAGTTTCATATATTTACCTGTTTCGTGAATTCTCGTGTGTTGCCGAAGAGTTCATGGCGTGCCGTATGGATTCTAGCAAGGAGTCGAGACTTTGCTATTAGTTTTAGCGAGAATATTTCCGTTCCATCTGTATCAGCCCATATACGTCCCACTGCTGGGCACGGGCCTACTCTACAATCGACAGTACGATTGAGAGTGGTTAGGCCATATAGTTCACCACGCTGGCCTAGTGCGGGTTGGCGGACTTACATACCATAAAATTTTTCATAAATCGCTATGTTATGCAGGTTTCCTCATGATGTTTTCCTTCACCGTTTTAATGCGTGGTGATTGACTATCAATACACACATGACTCCGAAAAGTTAGAGCTGTGCCCTGGGATTTGAACCCGCAACCACAGTGAACATGTTGGCAGTCGCGTCTAGTCCGTTTACCAACAGGCCACCACGCACTTACCGTTCCATACAAGTATTCACAGTAAGCACAATTCATATGGGTTTTTTTCCAAATTAAACACGCAGTCGTATCATAACATAAAATATCACAGGACAATCAGATAAATGATTGTCTTACCATTATAGATCGCGGAAACAAAACCTTCCAATAATATTCCATTATACCTACTAATGTATTGCCTGTTTCCAGTACTTGGAATCCCTGGTGCTGACGAGGTCGTGCGACCCGAAGCTGTCCCTCACGGAGAACCGCATCAAGTCCCTCGCGGACTTCTTCGGCAAGGCTTGCAAGGCGGGACCCTGGCTGCCCGACCCATTGAGAGATGCAGAACTTAGTGAGTTAACAACCTGGTAGTTTCTTGAAGACGACAAATCACTAAAAATTAAATTATTTGTAGCTTTGATTTCAAAGAAACCGAATGGTAATTCCAAATGTTGCGAGAACCAATTGGCAAATATATTGACGTATTTGTTTCTTATTAGTTCGCTCTACGTCTACCATTCATAGTAATTACATCGAATGCGGAACAGCAGTCGTGTTGGAGCATTGCACGATTATATGCACAAAAAAACCAACTCATAGTAAGTTTTTATTCGCAGAGAAAAAATATCCGTCGTTGTGTGCGGCGTGTCACTCCCCGTCCAAGTGCGCGACGAGCGACGCGTACTGGGGGGACCTGGGCGCGCTCACCTGCCTCGGAGCGGGCGCCGGTGACGTCACCTGGGCAGAGCTCAATGACGTCTACTCTTACTTCGGAGTGAGTAGCAATTGGAGTTAAAAGTTTCAGGCAGTCGCTGGATGCAGGCTGCTTTCGACAGGTCGATGTGGAGATCCTTGGGGGAGGGATAAGTTCAGCAGTGGATTTCCTGTAGCTGATATGTTGAAGATAATGATGATCAGTTGGAGTGTAAAGATTGTAATTGTTTGAAGTTATCACTAGTATCCAGCTCGAAGGACCAATTTTGAGGGTCTATAATATTGCCTAAAAGACAATTATTGGTATGATGTATTCTTACATAACTGTTAAAAATATGCCATATTACTGTGTTATTAAGGATATCATTTCAATTACAAATTTCAGTCTCAAGCGACTCATGAGATTTCTGAACCCAAAAGTCCACAGAATGTTAAGTACCCGATATCTAATCAAATTTAATTCCACACAGGTCACAGTACACCTGATATCACTACCCCAACGATTCGGCTTATAATTACAAAGCATGTTGATTTAGCAACTTAGAACTATCAGTTATTGGACAAACTGGAACTCATGTATTGTTCCAGCTGCCAGACAAGAAATCCGAGATATACTCGTTCCCATCAACGGAGCCGTTCGCGTTCCTGTGCCGCGACGGCACGTGGCAGGCGCTGGACAACAACCCCGAGCCCTGCACCTGGCTGCACCGGCCCTGGTCCGTCATCGTCGCCAAGAGGTATGCTCCAACTGTACTGGACTGTACTGTATTTGTAAATAGTCAGCCGCTGTAGACCACGGAACTCTTCTAAAAATGACAGATCGGTTGACAGGGCTTTCGATTAGTCCCTCTCAACGATGATACATGTTCGTTCGTTAGTGACACAGATTAGATATACTGATTCTTCGTATTGCGAACTTTGCTTGACTTAGCCATATTAAATATTGAATATAACGTAAGCATATGTATTAAAACAATATTGCTTATGAATTATAAAAGTTATTGAAACTTACAAAGCAAAGAGTAAACAGGGATGCCACTACTTCCATGAAAAGTTGAGCGTTTCTGCTGCAGACTTTTTTAACTCAGCTATGATTTAGATTTAAACTACTTATAACAAATATCTACGTCCAACACTAATCGTCATTCTCCGTGCAGGAAAGCCGCGGCGGCAGTGGCTGCGATAGCCTCGTCGCTGTCCAACAGCAGCCTGATAGTGGAGCAGCACTGGCAGGGCGCGCTGGCGGCGCTCATGGAGATCAGCCAGGCGCAGCCCGCGCCGCTGCAGCCGCCCAAGGCCGCCATGGACTACCTCGCCTCCGCCAAGGGATTCAGGGAGGCGTACAGCCAGACTGGATGCGATCCACCCAGGTGAGCATAAAAACATACTTTCTCAAAACAAAGACTATACTTTCTCCTGAAAATAAATGATAGAGGTATATTTTTATAGTCTTGCGAGTATATCATATAATTATATTCAAACATATCTCAAGTTTTTTCCAAGTATTTTTGCAAATAAGGAAAATGCAATTGTATTAAATCAATTTCTTGGACAAATATTGGTGCAGCCATGTTACAAAATTTTATTGGTTGACCCTTGTAGGCCCTTGTACCTTACGTCTTGATCATTAAGTCTACATACTCGCTGGCCTGAAACAGTTGCGCTTTGACTGTCGAACATATGCAAAATAAATCGCGTGTTTAGAATTATAGAGACCTAAGAAGAATCTTAATTTTTTAAAACATTCATTAAGGATTTGTAACACATAAGAAATTTTGTACTTATGGAAGATACGTATCGAGAAGACAGAAGTACACATATGTCAGTCTTTCACGCGTAAATAGGTTCTTCTTTAATAACCAGTTAAAATAGTCATTCGGAACCTACGGGGTACATCAAGACTGCTACCGAAAACGAAGCCGGGTGGCAGTTTAAGCAACTTCAGACACAATGCAACAGAAATAGTAGAAAAAAAGCGACAATTTTTTTTCGTTATTTTTTTCCTATGGCCATATTTGGGTGGTAAATAATTTTTATCCTAAAATAATAGTGTATACCCTTTTATTTATAAATATTCTAAGGTATAAAAGAGTTCTAATTATTATTTTAGCAAAAACTATGAATTTACCACCCAAAAATGACGATATTTAAAAAATCATAAAAAATAATTGTCGCATTTCTTTGCGAAATTTTTAATTGCATTGTGTTTGTAGTCACTAAAACTACCACCCGGCTTCGTTTTCGGTAGCAGTCTTGAGATACCCGGTATATATGATTAAAAGCCAAAATCTATTGTTTTTTGGTTTATGTCACTATTATTCTAAATATACGATACAATAATTTGCAGACACGTGACGCTGTGCACGACGTCGTTGGCGGCGCGCAACAAGTGCGAGTGGCTGAGCGAGGCGGGCGCGGTGTACGACGTGGCGCCGGCGCTGCAGTGCGAGCTGGCGGGGAGCCGCGCCGCCTGCCTCCACGCCGTGCGCAGCGGACGCAGCGACGCCGCACTCGCCGACAGCGACTGGCTCGTCAGGGCCATCAGGTGCGCCTTACAATTAGACAATCGATAGCATCCGTGACGCAGTTTCTTAGACGTCGGCTATGAAACGAGAGATCGTGGGTTCCATCAGAGTTAATTTCTGTCGAGTCTGGATGTTTAGGATGTTGAATGAAAAGTCACTCGTAGTTTCTGATACTCATGGCGCTAGAGTTAATCTGAGTGAGTGGGTGTGCGGTCAGGACTATGAATGTGACTGTTGGGTTTATTTAATTATAGGATGGTATAGTAATAGGAAAGAAACTTACCAATTCATAATTAAAGCACCAATCCTATTCGTGGTCTATATCTAAAAATATGTTAGAGGTAATCTGACGAACTGAAACTGTCTGTGTTTAAGGATAGCTTGTGGTGAACAAAAATATCACTTACTATTTACTGACTTTTGTCGAATGTAATTAACTAAAGGTATGTCTTATATTTTCAGAGACTATGAGCTAACACCAATTCTACATGAAATAACACCAATAGTGGAACAAATGAGCACCGTTGTCGCGTACGTTAGAAGTGACAGTAACATAAAGAAGATGGCGGATTTGCGCGGGAAGAGCGCAGCATTCCCAGTGTACGACGGTGTGGCGTGGCATTCCATTTTACAATACATCACAAGGAAAGAGAAAATCAACTGTAAAGATTATTTGGGAGGTTATTTCAAAGTGATGTGCGCTCCTGGCCTGAACGGCACGGATGGATTGAAAAATTGTTACGAACCCGGAGAGGACAAGGCGCTCAAATCACTTGTGGATGGAGAGAGTGACGTAGCTTTCGTCAGTATGAGCGCTTTTAAAGCTTATGAAGGTGGGTATTTTAATTCAAAATTATATTTTATAATATGCCTTTGAATATCAGAATGTATATTGAAAATGGAAATGTCATCTTTATTTGAAACTGTAGACCTTAATAATACTTTTGTTTTTTGCAGCCACCCAAAATTCAGGAGCCATCAAAATCGTTCCACTGTGCCCGGATGAGAACAAAAAGTACTGCTTCATCAGCTGGTCTAATATTGGACACGTCTTCACAGCCAAAAACTTAACAGAGATGCGAAAACACGAAATAACAAATGTATTGACGAAGTTGGATCAAATGTTCGGCAAACACCCCCCGTTCCACAATGCAATGTTTTCTATGTACGGTTCATTCAATCATGAATTGAATGTTCTATTCCACAATAACACTAGATCCTTGGCATTTGATACTACATTGAGTACACATCCTTACGACAAAATACCGTTTAATTTTGAACGACAGATTTCAAATATAACTGATTTCGCATGTGATTTTGGCGCTAAATCGACCCCATCTTTGCTCTTGGTCTTTGCCAGTCTAGTCGTTTTTATTGTTTATAGTTGATGTATATAATGGTTCATTATATCAAAGAAATAGTGTGCATTTAATTTAATCAAATAAAAAATATAGTTTATAATGACTATGCAATTTATTTCCAAAACCCACTAATCCGTCTAATTCGATTTTTATTTTCTTAATTAAAGACTATTCTGCTCCATTAGCTAGGTTTCAAAATTACGAAAAGAATTTGTACCGAGCATCAAAACTCGGTAGTTCCCAAAGTGACATTAGCTTGTATTCAACATACAAGGAACGTACATACATACTACAAACAACTACAAAACTACAAACTTAAAACTTTAGCCTTTGTCCCAAAAGGGTGCTGATAATAACCAGTATACCCACGTTTCGCCTTGTGTGTTTAGTCCCACGATGTGATAGCGGGCAAGTCTAACGCCATATGCTCACCAATAGCTTTATAATCATACCAAAGTACAATTACGCCACCTAGGCAGTCACACAAAATATGAGAGTGTGGACTGCTTCGGTGGTGCAGTTATACGGAGCGATTACAAAATACTGAAATCTCGGGTTCGAATTCCAGGTTGGGCTAAATGGTTTTTTGTGTAGGCGCATTCTGTTATGTATCTGTATCAGCCCATATACGTCCCACTGCAGGGCACAGGCCTACTCTACAATCGAGAACACGATTGAGAGTGGTTAGGCCATATAGTCCACCACGCTGGCCTAGTACGGGTTGGCGGACTTACATACCATAGAAATTCTTATCAATCGCTAAAGTATGCAGGTTTCCTCACGATGTTTTTCTTCACCGTTTTAGTGCGTGATGATTGATTATCAATACACACATGACTCCGAAAAGTCAGAGGTGTGCCCTGGGATTCGAACTCGCGACCACCGTGAACATGTGGGCAGCCGCGTCTAGTCTACATAGTAGGCGCATTCAGCTTCGTCTATTCATAAAAATGCGCATACAGCATGTCTCGCCGCGCCGTTACCGACACAATGTCCCGGCAACCGTGCGAACTCAAACACATTCTCAAAAAATCAGTTTTAAATGAACACTCGTTTACTTTGCGTTTTCACCACCCCGCTCCTTTATAGGAAGTCAGCCTAGCCTGTATCTGACTCTGTCCGGAGTCAGAAATTTGTCCCTGATATGGCGATAGGCTCGCCCCTTATCACATCGTGGGACGAAACATACAAGGCGAAATGTGGGTGTCCTGGTAGGCACCTCTGCCTACCCCTTCTGGGAAACAATCGGGAGTTTATGTATGTATGTATGATTTGCAAAATTCGCCAATTCGCAATGGGCGGCTTGATGAACTACGGTATAAAGTGTAAGCCCTCATAAACGAACACTGTATTTCATAGGAGTCTTGTGCTCAGCATTGGACAAGTACAGGCATAAACATGTACCTAGCTCATAATGTAGGTACAGTCTACAAATTGTTTTCACGACGTCATATGTGAGATCACAGTTTCTATCATAATATCAGGCAACCAGGCAACCATTTTTTTTTTATGTGAGCTGTTAATTGACATAATTGGTAACATATTGGATTGGAATATTGGGAAGGGACTTAGGAAAAGGCAGAAAAAATATTCCCTACACTATCTGCTTATCAATGCACACAGCTTTTTAGCGATTAAGTCTTGAGATGTGTATTTTTGACGATAATCATTGCATTGAATTAAGCACAGATTAATACATAGACCAAACAAGAAAATCTATTTATTTTGAGTCCTTAGGAGGTTTGTCAATTCATCCAGCTTCATTGCTTGTTTGCTACGTTTCAACCGGTTCACTCTGGTTACTGTAGAGTGGATCAATTATAATCGGAGCGGAGCGGAGAGCGAACCGTTAATTTTACAAATCCCATAAAATAATAGTCTGATACACACCTGGAAATAAGCTTCTTGACCTGGAAGCATACTATGCAAGTTTATGTACAGATAATGCAGGTCATTGGAAGTAATCTAATTTGATACTAGGCAATGCTAAGAGGCAATGATATATCATTGATACTAGGTCCATGAAGTTGAAACATGTCAATGCTAGTTATAGTAGATCTGCGATTGACGAGAACGGAACATTGTTAGCAAAGAAACGTCAATAATGACAGTTTCAGATGACAGCTGACACGAAAATAATTTCTGCGGACATTTTCCCGCGACATCAAAACTTTTTGAGAAAAGTTTATTGTTTATTTAGTGTGATAATGACTTCAGCAGATATTAATAACTTTCTTAAAGCGTTTGAAAATGTAAAAAATGACTATACCTGCCGCGTGTGTTTCGAATTGTGCAAAAATCCTGTTACTTTAAGCAAATGTTTCCATATTATTTGTTCGGAACATTTTCAGACCTTAAAAGCTTGTCCCAACTGCGGAATAGATCTTGAAGGCTGTACGACATTCAAAGACGATCGTCTTGGCGTGTGTATAGATTCCACAAAACAACTTGAGCAAATGCTTAACAATTTTAAAACGACCGATGTGACAACTAAAAAAATAGATACTACTGACAACGCATCTGTAGGCAGTCATCGCATTCAAAAGGCGGTTCCTTCAGAAAAATCCAGACCACCGATGCTAGATATATCCACAACCAGTAGTAGATTTTCGAAAAGTAACGAAAAACGAAATAATAAAGGTGAAACACCCCTCCATGTAGCTTGTAGATTGGGCCAAATTGATAAAATTACTGAACTGCTGAACCAGGGGGCCAACACGAACACGAAGGATAATGCTGGGTGGACACCTCTTCATGAAGTAGTGCAAAATGGTCGCTTAGACCTTGTGAAGTTATTGTTACAGTACAACACTCTCATTAATGTTCCCGGACAAGGAAATGAAACACCACTGCATGAAGCAGTCAGATATAATCATTTAGACATTGCTAAAGAGTTAATTAAGCATGGAGCTGATATTCATATACGAAATATCAAGGGAGAGACTCCACTTTTGCTAGCTACAGAAGAGATGAAGAAAGAATTACACAAAGCTGCAGAGGATATAGTCTTGACACAATCTGTAAACATAACACATATGTCAAATCTATATTCGGAACTTGAATATGAAGATATACGCATATACTGTGTGAGTCATTTCAAAACTACACTCAATAAACTTAAAACATTGAGTAAACATCACAATAATGTCCACATTGAAGCTAAGTTTACAAAAAAAGTCACCCATTTATTGGTAGATACAGAGGATGGTGTCTGTGAGACAAGTCTAGATGTACTTCAAGGGATTGTGAGTTGCATTTGGATTGTATCCTCAGAATGGGTGACAAAGAGTACAGATGAAAAGTTGGAACCATTTGAGCAGTATGAAGTTGTTGGTGTGGGAACAACATCTTACAAGGGTATGATGTTCTGCATAATTTTATTTCATTTGGCTGGGAGAGGTATAGGCATCTTGAAGGTATAAAACAACCATATTCTGTGTTAAATTATAACCTTGATTGTTATTATTTCAGGTCCTAAGACAGCCAGATTCAACAAATATAAACAACTACCCGGCCTATTTAATGGATGTCATTTTTATTTTCACAATTTCAACACAAAATATGAGATTTCAAAGACAGTTATAGTCACTAAAGCTATTTTGAGCAAGTTGGTGACAGATGCTGGTGGAGTTGTTTTACGAAGAGTTCCAAACCCAGAGTCTATTCCAGAGCAGGAGAAGTTGGTACCGTACCATGCAAAGAAAGATGGAAAATTAGCAATTTGCTCACACTACATAATATTTAAGGACATATTTGAGCCCATGTACAATATGCAGCATTTGAAAGCATTGCCTATTGGATGGCTTATTGAGTGCATTGAGAAGTATGAATTGTGTGAGCCTTGGTGATACAAAAATATTTTTTTTTTGTTAGATATTAGAACTCTACAAGTCTTTATGAAATTTGCAATCATTGCATTCTTAATTACATCCTTTATTAAATTTGTAAATCTACCTCACAGTTAATGTTACTCTTCTTTTAAAATGTCTCATCTTCAGAGGATGTTTTCTCATCAATAAAAATATAAATACAGACCCATTGAAGTAATATACTGTATCTTAGATGCATAGCTAGGAGTCTGACTCAACACAAATACAAGCCATGGGCATCAGAAACCATTAGATATTTTAGAATCCAACACTCACAAGGAAAGATCTGTACAAACACTGTCCTAGGATTGAACCCGCAACAGCTAACTTGGGGTGGCTTATGAACCCATAATGCCATTAAAGTTATAATGTTATTTTATATTGCATAAATATATGGGTTAAGGATCAAAATTCACTAAATTTTAAACATTGTGGTGAACATTTACAGTTTTGCAAAATCAAAATACTCAGTAATAGTTGTGATTTAAAAATTAATAAAGGTTTTTATACAAAGTGTCGGTGTTTTAATTTCTTTAAATTACAACGTCATTAAATAACGTCAATTAAAACAAATTAAAATTATTAGATTTTAAATCACATTAAAATTGAAAAAATGATATTTTCAAACAAACTAAATAATAAAATAAATTGGTTTAAATACAACACGCTTTATAAGTTACCTACTGCCCTCAGTTGACCCAGACATAAGAGCGGCAACGCCGCATTTTTCGTCGCCGCGTCGCAAATGGCTTTAAATTGATTTGGCGCGATGAATCCTTTGTAGTTTTTAGGCATAATTGTATTCGTAGAATATTTAATGAAAACGCTCTTAATCAAGTCACCTTTTACACAAATTATGTGAGTCAAAATTGCTTCATTGGGTTGGGAGCGACGATGCCACTTACAATTAGTACACAAATTCAGTCTTATTTTTGCGAAGGGGGATGAAAATAGCACGTCGCGTAAAATATTACTGCCACTAAATAGACCTTCAAACAAATCATATCAGTGTATTCCACAGCTGTAAATCGCGACATCATGAACATAAAATGCTATCGTAATTCGTAATGTGAGCAACGCACGCGCATTCGCAAAGAACAAGTACGGCTCACTGACGAGGTGGCGCGGGTGCCGACTCCCGAGTTTACACCCCCGCCCCCGCCCCCGCCCGTGACACCAGACCTTCGACCGTCGACCGTCGATCGCCGATCGCAGTGTTGCTAGGTTAGATTTCAAAAAATACAGAAAAAGTTTCGTAAAAATATCGTAGATGGATATAAAATAGAGGAGATTATTATACTGTTTATTACAGGGCTTTTTTCATAGAAAGCGAAAATAAGCACATTCTTAAAAGTTACAAGTATTCCGTAAAAAGACTAAAGAAGTTAATCGCTGTATGTGTCACTTTTCTAAAATTCATCTTAAAGTAGTGGAGATACATAGTCGTGACCCCACACTAAGATCGAATCTATGGTTTGGTTGAAAATTTAAGGATGGCTCGGTGAAATAAAAGACCCTATATCATTATTTTGTAGTGATAAACAGTTAGTAAGTGTCAGAAATAGCTTAACTATTTGTCTTGTTAGTCATATTCCAGTATGTTTTATTCTTACTGTATACTTTGTTTTGGTATTTTACATTAAATGAAGCACAAATAGTTTTAGTGTAATTACGTTGCAACACTGCCCAGGAGTCGCGGGTAATCCCAGGAGCAGGCGCGGTGGGGAAGGATGCACGATTAGAGATGCATAAAATAATTCATCGATATTTTTATCGAGAGTAAATAAATGTCGTCAATTGAAATATGAAATCCGCATAATTCATATTTAAATACTTTTAGGGCAGTAAATGTCAAAGAATATCATATTTATTAACACAGTTATCAGAACATATTCTAAGCGTGCCAAAAAATTTTTAATAAAAAAATAAAAACCGACTTCAAAACAAAAAACCGCTAAAAACCAAAAAATAACTAAATAATAAGTACCACTGCAAAGCCAAAAAATAATATTTGTTTCATGGAACTTGCGCTTGTTGATTAATTTGCTTAATGACTTGACTAGCCAACAAATCAAAATATATGCATAACATATCGAAGGCGGGCCGCCAAGTACCAAACATTTAGGACCTATGCCTTATATTAATTTAAATATCTATATGTTTGGTACTGGGCGACCCGCCTTCAATATGTTATGCATATATTTTGATTTGTTGGCTAGTCAAGTCATTAAGCAAATTAATCAACAAGCGCAAGTTCCATGAAACAAATATTATTTTTTGGCTTTGCAGTGGTACTTATTATTTAGTTATTTTTTGGTTTTTAGCGGTTTTTTGTTTTGAAGTCGGTTTTTATTTTTTTATTAAAATTTTGGTTATTTTTATCTTTTTAGTGTTGATAGGAATCAAAATGAAGAAGATTTGGTCCCCACAAGGAATATGTTCTTTCCGATGATAATGAAATCGCTAAAATCGGCTAAAAGCTGCCAAAGATATTGGAGTATTCATATGTTTATTATTTTTTCTCCCCCCCTCTCCCTTTGCCCCTACCCCCTTTTCCCACCACCACTGTAGCTTAGCTTTTATACTGAACCCAATGCAAAAAGAACCATTGGAATCCTACTAAAGTTTGAAGAGTTCTACACTCCAGATCCGAAAATGATGATCAGATCTCCATGTTGTGTTCCTGAGATCAACCTGTCAATACATTCTTTCCAATGAAAAAGAAATCACTAAAATCGGTTAAAAGCTGCCGAAGATGTTAGAATTTACGTGTATTTTAATTTTATCACCTACCCCCCCTCACCCCCACCCCTTTTTTCCTCTCTCACTGTAAATTAACTTTTATAATGAACCTAATGCAAAAAGAACCATTGGAATCCTACTTAATTTTAAGAAGTTCCCCTCTCCAGGTCCGAAGATATTGCTTAGATTTTCACCATATTTCTATGGGACCAAATGACAAGCATCAGCTTTCAATCAAAGAAAGAATGGTCGAAATCGGTTCACACAGTATAGAGAAACGAGGTAACAAACATAAAAAAAAAAAAAAAAAAAAAAGCAACATACAGTCGAATTGAGAACCTCCTCCTTTTTTTGAAGTCGGTTAAAAAGACCTCAGTACAAATAAATACACAAAAACAAAGACTTAGTAAAAATTATTTTCCAAGTTTCATTCTAATCAGCGGGTTTCTACATTGTCACCATAGCGCCTGCTTTTGAAAAAATGCGTCTCAACAGTACCCATACAGAATGATACCGAATAATGTCTCGGATGTTGCCACATGACCCATAGCAATTTTAAGTAGGTATAAAATGTAGATGTGAGTTGTGTATCTCATTTTATGTATCACATTTGTTTTTAATATTGTCGATAAATAAAGGTTTTTATTAATAAAGTTTGAATTCTTTAATTTTCAATAATAAAGTTTGAATTATATCGATAATATTGATATTGTATGATCGATGAAGTCGTTGCCACCCTAGCCTCATTTTGATCAACGACGCGACGTTGCCTATTCGACATCACGACGTCGCGAAGTTATGAGTCTTACTATCATGGATATTAGGTCTAAATTCAATTATTGATATTATTTCTATGCAACTAATAATAAGACCTTGTATTTTATTGCACTTGACCTTTATTATTCGTTTGTGTCAATGACCTAGCCAAATCGCTACAGCAGGTGGTTAAATATTGAAAACTAAAAAACTATCCTGTGGCTAAACGGGTGGTGATAAATTAATAAAATTTGGTGTATGGGCTGCTGATGCAGTACCCTATATGTGGTCCAAAAAAAAATACTTATGTCACCGCCACTTTGTATACCTACATATTTTATTTCGCCAATTTCTCTATAGATTTTAAATCACCATATTGAAATATCGTTTTCTGTTATATCCCAAAATATTGAGTACTACTTTATATAGGTTCCAGTCTATTATTTATGTTAGTTTCTTTTGAAAATAATAAATAGATATTTGAAAAGAGTTTTGGAAAAGAAATAAAACTAGAGTAAATATCGACGTCCAATGAGTTTATTTAGTACAATATTTATAAAATACACATCTATGCAGTAATAAGTTAGAGTACTCATAGTAAATATCAGAACGTCGCCCCCTAGGGATCAATAATGAAACTAAATGCCAGTGTCCATCCCTAGGGGTAGACATTATCCAGAACGTCCCCACCTGCTTTCAGATACCGACACTTAAACAAAGCGTGCCAGTACCAGCTAGGGACTGATATACAAAATGTTCCCGTTAGTCCTATGAGAACTGATATTGTCAATGAATACCGCAGTATCAGTTCTAAAGGATTGACAATAGACATCAACTCCCGAGGCGCGTATCAACGCACACTTCTGATTCGCGATTAAAACTACAATAATAAAGCTATTTACAGAACACCTTACATCTACATGTCTATGTTATTTCACTATCACTAACGCTCTCCGCCTCGTAACGTTTACATTTTATACCTAACGTAAACTTCATTTAAGTTCATTATATCAAGGAAATTCTAGTCTGATGAACAAGGCAGCAGAGCGTGTATTCAATGATATTGTGCTTTAACTAAATCTTCTTTAAAGGTATAATAAAGATAGTGTACAACGAGAGAACTGATTCGGCGCAGAGCACATCAGAAATAGAACCTATTATTAACAAATATTCCTAACAGAGTTTGATACATGTGAGAGTGTAGTGTGTGTGTGTGTGTTAGTGGTGCAGCGTGTGGTGCGGCGTGAGCACGGCGCCGCCGGCGGGCAGCACGGACGTGATGACGGGCGCCGCGCCGCCCACCGAGCCCACGCCGCCCACAGAGCTCACACCGCCGCCGCAGAATATCACCTGCACACACATACTCATTTCATAAAGGGAACAAAAATATACTTTCATATTATAATCAGCGGCAATAATTTTATTATTAATCATCTTAAGAGCGTATACACCTTGCGCGCAAAGTCAACTATAGGTATTTCTTCGTTAATTTCACGCACACATAAGCGACCAAAGCTGTGTGCGTAGAGCTGCCGCGTCGGCTCGCTATACAATCGGCTCAAACAACTTTGATCCGTGCGCTTCAAATATTCAATTGAAATGTAACTGTAATATAATATCATAAAAATATTTTATTTGCATTATAAGTAGACAAATATTACTGTGCAAGCAAAGAATAATACAAATTTAGATACTAATCATATTTTCGTTATTATTACATTGTTAAGTTGCATTCAAATCAGTGTTCAATCAGTAGATACTACGGACGTTTTATTAATCATTTCGTGTTCGAACACATAAATAGTGTTAGGGGCCTTACAACCCCTTATAATTACGAAATATATTTAATTTTATATTACAATACATAACACAATTTAGCCTCGGAATTACATCCCATTATATTACCTGAAACATAATTTATACTCACTACAAAATCATTGTAGGTAATAAAAATAATTAAATATTTTACTACCAAAGTACTAAGGTGTGGTAATCGCAGTCCGCGCGTGGCTATTTTTACTACGTACGGCAAAAATCGACTGCAGCTAGGCCGGAGCGACGAGCGATACGTCCTCCCTTTAGAAGGCCTTGCGGCGGTCTGATTTGATCCACGTCGGACAGCGTGCTTTATAGTGGTTTTTAAAATATTTGTAGAAAACATGAAAACTAATTTTGCTGAAATATAAAAATGGTAATTAATTGATAAGATGTTCTTCTATTATAATATGCAATTGCTATAAAAAATTATGTACGATAAGTTGGTGAAAAAAAATATGTTCTTGACGAGAGCTTCTGAATAATTTCGCATTGTTTAAATTTTTATTTTTCAGGAACTAAACACAAAAAGATTATTTTTCTCAGCAAAATCCCTCCATAAGGGTCTTATTAGTCTGATAATATTTTTATTTTCATCTTATATTTAGTGGTTTCGGATATCTTAAGCTTCTAAATTGCTATTTAAAGCCTAAATAACGAAACTTGTGTTCAGTAACCCTTATAGTACTCACAAATTATCCATCAATCTATAATGTTTTCCACCAAAATCCCTAGATGAGAACCTTTTCTAAAATTAGTAATAATTATTTTTCCTTTAAATTGTTTATTGGTGGCTATTAACTCATTTGAAAAGTCCTGTTTTTAAGCCAAAAAGCGCGTGCAGGGTATAAACGCTCTTAATTAGTGAGGGCAAGATACATGGCCAATTTCTGCGATTTGTATCAGGTCTTCAGTCTGCTGTGTTAGTCCTGTTTTTTGTAGTGCCGAAACATTGATAGCGGACTATTTATAGAATATGTAATGAATATAATTTTGAATAAATCAAATTACAAAAATTTTCCCGGAAGCAAGGCAAGTTGTCTGGCTATAAATTAGTGCATACCTGTGAGACGGGCGTGGCGGGTTGCGTTGGCGTCGCGAGCACGTACTGCTGCTGTCTGACTCCTCCCACCTGCAGGTACCACAAACATCAACATCAAATTATATATAATTCATTTGGTAATACTTTACACAACATCAAAAAGGTAACGCTGACAATATTTTTCTTTATATTTGTGTTTCTACATGAAATAATTTCATAATAATATGAATCCCTTTGAGATGATTTCCCATTAATGTACGACGCAAGCAGTTAATTTGTCGTAAAATTATAACCTAAATCCTTTCAGCAAGTTGTGTAATAAATACAAATGTGGGATAATGGCAGGGAGAAGAAACAACTACTATTTAGTGTGAAGCAGAGGATAAAGTAATAATGTGCATAACTTACAGTTTATGTAAAACCGTTTACATGGAAGACCTATCAACAAAACAAGTTTCAAAATCGTGACCATGATGGCTCACCAAGAATATTTTAACAATACAAAACAATCATATTATGTTAAAAAGTACACAAAGGTCGTTTATTATGCTCTATTATTACTCTCCTTGCATGTTAGTCTGGAAGATACCATTTTAATAGTAATTCTAATAAGCTGCAATTAAACTAATTGTTTGCTGATTTATTTATTGATTACAGACCTCCCAGGATTAAGGAGTAAGGGCTTTAGACCACTATACAGGCTTAGTTATCACTTTAATATATGAATATGAAATATAACAGCTTGCCTGTTGGATGTATGATTCTACAGTCTACTGTGTCGTGCCTTCTGGCAAGGCAAGCAAACATCTTCAGAGGCTCAAGATTTTTGTCATATTTGTTTATCAGCTCTGGGTTCATCCAATCTTGAATACTAACCCAATATACTGAGGTGCAGTGATATTGAAGAAAACTGAAGGATTCTAAACTAGAAAACCACTCAAGTTTATGTGATTACTGAGTGTCAGCACATATGTATACCTGGTGCATCTGCTGCGCGGGCTGGAGATTCTGTCGGTGTTGCGTTTCCTCCACCACCACTTGCTCCATGAACGTGCCCACGTTATTGCCGCCTGGAAACAAATCATTTTTTATAATTCAATTTCCATACTATAAACTCCTATAATTCTAAACTCAGTGTCTGCTATAGGAGACATTCCGAGCTAATTTAATGTTGCTTATTTTACTGAAAGCATTAATAAAAGTAGAAATATTACAATGGCTGTGACTAGAGAAGGCAACAAAAACATTTTTGGTAATTATTGTTTTTCAATCTAAAAACTTCAATTAAAATTTGTTGTTCTATTAATTCTGACTGGTGTTTTGAGACTGTCAATGAGGTAAAACTTAAAAGACATGAGATAATGAATAACAATAAGATTAGTACTTGCCAGTGGCATTATTGGAGGCCGTGGTGTCGCAGCCGAACAGGCAGTGCTGCACCGTCCAGCGAGGCTCGAACGGAATGTGCGTCTTCACCTGAACACAGTACCTTACTAAGCATATCAAGCTAATAAAAATATTAGCTAATAATAAAAAAAAAATCAAACACTGGCTATTTTGCAACAAGTACGCTTTGTCTTGTTTAAATAACGATATGGGATAATTTTGTAAAAAAAACATGTTTATACTTTATTTAACAGCCTCTGGGGCGCAGTTGGTTAGACACCGGCTGTGAAACATATTACGGCCACGGGTTCGATCCATCCACCGAGACAAATATTTGTGTGATCCACTGATTATAATTGTTACGGGTTTGGCCATTTGTGAGACCGATTTTTTTTGTAGTTTCTGATACTCACGACACAAGATTCGATCTTAGTGTGGGGTCAGGACTATGTATGTGTCTGATGGGTGTAATTATTAATAATTAATTAGCTCAAGAATTAAACACAACTTTTAGCTCTAGATTCTGAATACCAAGCACTAAAATGTGTCACAAATCAGATTAACCTTAATATGAAGAGAAGTAAGGCAGATAGAATTAATACTGTAATATGTCACCTTAAGCTCCGTGGTGAGCATGAGTATGTGCCTGCAGGGCAGCCGGAACACCTTGCTGAACAGACATGAGCACTCCTGCGTCGACGTGCCGTACTTGCAGATCGCAGCGCTGCTGTGTCGTCTGGGAAGCGAAGTATTTGTTATGCTATTGCATTAGTATTATTTGTCTCAGTCTGGGTGTCTGTGACACCGAAAAGTCTCGTAGTTTGTAATATCCACTACACAAGAGTTACTGCTTTTAATATGGGGGTCAGGACTATGCAGCCATAACTGTGATTAATTATAATATAAGTAAATCCGCCCAGTATTCATTGATTAATTAGATTATTTATATTGGTAATCAATAAATAAAAATAGTTTGTAAATCGGCCGAATTGAAATGGGATTGGGCGGGACACGTCACTAGGATGCACCCGAAAAGGTGGGCAAAAATTGCCACGCAATGGACGCCCCTGGATGGCAAGAGGCGACGAGGTAGACCTAAGAAGAGATGGCGTGACGACCTTGACAAATTCAGGTGCATATGGACTGTAACGGCAAAACATAGAGATGAATGGAAGGAGTTGAGGGAGACGTTTGCCCAGCAGTGGGACACTATAGGTTAATAAAAAAATATATTGGTAATAATATAAACATTGATATATTGCAAATGAAACAGTGCGTTACCTGCCGGCACGGTCGTCGAGACAACGCTGCGCCAGCTTAGTCTGGTGGCTCATGAGGTTGTAGGCATACTGTGTGATGGTGTCCGTTGGTGACTGCTTCAGCGTCTCCGTATCCTGTGTACATACACATATTAGGATCTTTACATTCATGTACAGACATTATCTATCTAGTTACTACCTTTAAACTATGGCGCAAGATGGAAGCACCAAAATAACGCATAGAAAAAGTTCGTCATGTACATAGTCAAACAATTTTAATACAGACAAGAACTCAAGTAATACAGAATAACATTAAGAAGACAGGTTAATAATTTTAAAAGCGTGGTACAGTACAGGTGAAGTAAGTTAAATCTCTGCCTACATTCATATTTGTATCTCCTTACCTCACATTTTTTTAGTAAATATGTCAAACACTTCATTTTGTGTATTTATTTTTCCTGGCACAAAGAATTAAATAGAGTACTTAAATGTTGTATAGTTTGTAAATTCCAACAGTGATAGTCTTCCACTACCAGATCAATGTAAATTTTTCAAGTGTCATGTTGTAATGACTGTGGTACTGACCCGCAGTCTGCTGATGGCGAAGTTCCGGCGCTCCTCCTCCAACTGGTTGGCCACGTTGAAGAACAGCGACACGAACTCGTCCGGCTGCATCGAGTTGCGCACCAGACCCTGGAACTTGCTCACCAGCCGCTCCAGACCCTGAGGCACAATCGCACTCAATATGTTTGTTCAGACTCAATTGCTGCTGCTATTGTTATAAATACAGGCAGTTGGTAGTGATTAGTAATGGAAATTATTGCAATTTCAAATTAACATCACCATCTAGTTACTTTTTAAGCCTTAGCATGCTCTATATTTCTGCTATTGCTATTTACTTCCCACAGGGTTTTTGTGAACATAAAAATTGACAGGACTCACACAAAGAGTCCAACAGTGAATTTTGTATAGCTGGAGGAGATGATGATTGTGTCTTACACATACGTGTTTCTTTAGAGATTTTTTTTTTGTAAATTATATATCATTTTTCAGTGTAGAATGCTTTTTAAATAATGACTACAAGCCGGCAGTTAGTTAGTATCGGTTACCTTGTGCAGTATGTTGGTGTAGTTGTCAGCCTCTAGCCAGGCGTCGAACTTGGCGAGCGGCGCGGCGTGCGGCGCGGCGTGCGGGCGCGCCAGCGCGTCCCACAGCCGCTGCCCCGCCGCGCCCGTGCCGGCGATGCTGCGCTTCAGACCCTGACACACAGGATTATATAGGGAGATCCATAGGGACGAAGGATATAGAGAAAACTATTTGTGCCGGGCGGCAGTGTGCGTACTGGAATGCAGAAAGTATATAATATATACGTATATTGTATATCCTTATTAATATTATAAAGGTGAAAGATTTTGATGAACTTTGGTATAGTGGTATGTGACATCCTGGATTAACACATAGACTACTTTTTATGCCGAAAAATGCAGTGTTCCAGTGGAATGTGTCAGGAAACCAAATATACAATTATTTTCTACTCTTTCAAATTCGAATTGGCACGGGATAGAACAGGACAGGATTGAATGCTTTTCGTCATTAGACTGAATTAGACGGGCCAGAACGGGATATAACGGGACGGGAAATATAGTCGACGGTGCGCGGGAAATATAATGATTCCGACAAATACTGCACCTTGATTTATGAAAGGGTGAGGTGAATGAATATAATCGTTGTAGTGTGTACCTGCAGCTGCGCGGCGCTGTGTTCCCCGCGCAGCAGCGCCAGCGCGTACGCCTTGGCGCGGGCGGCCAGCGCGGGCAGGTCGGGCGGCGCGGCGGCCAGCTGCCCGCACAGCGCCGCGCATGCGCACGACGCCTGCCACACCGAGCACGTCACGTGCGCCGTCGGGAACGCAGCGCGCGCCGCCTGACAAACACAACACTACTGTATTACGCTAATCACTACTTTAAAATACACTCAACCACACGAAGCTTTGTAATTCAAGGTGTTTGATTAGTACCGTTCATGAGAGGTCGTATGTATCGCTTATCATCAGGCGAACGGCATGCTCGTCTTGCCATTAATTGCAATTTAAAAAAACGAGGACTTCGCCATGAACCCCGAATGAGATTTCATAATATTAAATACTGTGAGATATTGAGACTAAAACAATATCCTCAACAACACTGTTGGCAACCGGCAGTCTTCCCACCATATTAACGCCACAATGACTCTCTTCACGTTTTATATTTATGAGCTTAACAATCATTAAAACCTTGATGGTGTGAATTATTAACTGATCAATACCTGGTGGCATTTGAGAGGGTCGCACACGACGCAGCGCACTTGTCTCCACGCGGGATTACACGACTTGAACGTATCCAGCAACCAGGTCAAGTCGTCTTCTATTAACGTTGATATGCCTGAAAACATACTAAACATTGCAGTTCAACTCCACTTAATTCATTTTATTATAACTCATATTTATACAATGTAATAAATCCATAATTGGCCGTAAGATAAGCACACCAGTTGTATTATACACAGTCAGGTCATAAGTATTGTCACACAGTAAAAACTTTTCTTTTAGAATGCTGGCCACAAAAAAGTTTAATGAATTCGAATTTCGAATTGTTCATGAAAATGAAAATGTATACTTTTTAGAATTTTACTCATTTTTAAATATGGAGTGGACGCTTAAAGAAGACCGTGTTGCAGTTATTGCATTGCATCGTTGCGGTTACGCGCCAATTCAAATTTTTGACATACTGTAAAATTTGAATATAACCAAAAGATTCGTTTATCGTACCATCAAACGATACAATGAAGACTCTAGTGTAGATGACAGGTCAAGAAATGGTCGCCCTCGGTCTGTTAGGACTCCAGCAGTGATAAAAGTTGTGAAGGCGCGAATTCAAAGAAATACCAAACGTAAGCAGAAACTGTTGGCCCTTCAGATGGGGTTAAGCAGAACCACGGTGAAAAGGGTGTTGAAATGAAGACTTAGGGCTTTGGGCATATCGAAGAAAAACAGGACATCGTTTGAATGCTCGTCTAATAGACCTGAGACTGAAGAGATGCCGCGCTTTGTTGAAGCGGTACGCGGGAAAAAAATATCGGGAAATTCTTTTTTCAGATGAAAAAATTTTTACCGTAGAAGAGAGCTACAACAAACAAAATGATAACGTATACGCACACAGTAGTGAAGAAGCGAGCAACCGTATTCCGCGTATGGTTGGGAGTTTCTTATTAGGGCTTAACAGAGGTACATTATTGTGAGAAAGGTGTAAAAACGAATGCAGTTGTGTATCAAAATACAGTCCTAACGAACCTTGTGGAACCTGTTTCTCATACCATGTTCAATAACAGGCACTGGGTATTCCAAAAAGATTCGGCGCCAGCTCATAGAGCGAAGAGCACACAAGACTGGCTGGCGGCGCGTGAAATCGACTTCATCTGGCAAGAAGACTGGCCCTCCTCCAGTCCAGATTTGAATCCATTAGATTACAAGATATAGCAACACTTGGAGGAAAAGGCGTGCTCAAAGCCTCATCCCAATTTGGAGTCACTCAAGACATCCTTGATTAAGGCAGCCGCCGATATTGACATGGACCTCGTTCGTGCTGCGATACACAACTGGCCGCGCAGATTGAAGGCCTGTATTTAAAATCACGGAGGTCATTTTGAATAAACTTTAGTGTCATAAGAATCTATGTTTTGTTAAGTTCATTTTGATATATAAATGGTTACATAATGAATAAACTTGTTTCAATTATTTTATATTAAACATGTGACAGAATTTATGACCTGACTAGGTATTAGTTTTAAGGACTCTGAATTTTCAGTAAAGGATTAATTAAATTAATTAATTGTTATAATATCGACATTGATATACTTCAGAATTTACTGTTGTTGGAAGTTTTTTAGGGCCATATTTATATGCAAGTAATTTCTTATTGTGTAAAGATGTTCAGTGTTAGTAAAGTCGATTTACCGGCGCTGACGATGACGGACTTGCCGTTGCCGTCCTCTGCCAGGAACAGCGTGACGTTGTGCTTCACGCTGGTGGTGGTGCCGCCGCCCACCGTCGGGATCACACTGTTGAACTCGATGCCTGCAAATTACATCAATTAATTCAAGTCCAGAAATCAATGCTTAAATATAGAAACATCACATATCTAATATATAAAATTCTTCTGTCACGGGGTGCGTAATCGAACTCCTCCCAAACGGCTCGACCGATTCTCATGAAATATTGTGAGCATATTGAGTAGGTATGAGAATCGGCCAACATCTATTTTTCATCCCCCTAAATGTTAGGGGTAGTCCACCCCTAAATTTTGGGTTTTATTTTTTAGGCAAAAATTTTTATTTCTATTTTTTTATGATACAACATATAAAAATACATACAATCCTCAATTTTCACCCTTCTACGATCAACCCTTATTTTTTAATAGCCATTTTAGTAATTTAATCATTTTTCCTCTCCGGTTGAAAACTGATCAATCGTCATTTAATTAGTTATCCCCGCCAGATGTCTACAGGTGTCACTTCTGACCCAGTAAAAAAAACGGAGTAGGGATGAGAACGAAGCCGGTCTCCTTTCTTTCTCACTCCCTACACAGTTGTCGGCCATCATTATTGTTTATGCATCAAGTGTAGTAGTAACATTGACAATTATTTTTTTGCTATCTCAGTGTAACTCTCATATTAACTATTAATCATTCCTATTTTATATATAAGATGTATATGGATGTTTATGGAGAGAAGGGACATAAAGTAAAATAGAATCGAAGGTACGGGAGAGGGCTGGGATAGATGACAGATTCGTTAGGACGAAATGTAAATGCACATTATAAAACGGGATGGATAATAAAGAGAAGGGACGGGACGGATTGGGAAGAGACTGAACAGGCGGATGAGATGGGATTGAGCCAGACAGTAGGATAGCTATGTCAAGTTTAGGCATACAAGAGTTTATACGAAAAACAACATGTATTTGGTGTGGAGTGGAATCAAAAAATATATGCACCCAGGCGAAGCTGGGTCGGGCCGCTAGTATGATATAAAATATAACAGAAGTGTGAATGCACTGTTGTGTTTGGGTTGGAAGGGCATTGTTGTTGAGTAGCTACTTGATATTGAGACTTAACACCTTATGTCTCAGGATGGCGAGCGCAGTGGAATGCCAACATTGCTTTGTAATTCAAGGTGTTGTTAGGTTTTGCCACTTACTGTCCATGAGTTGTCGTATCGTTTATATCGTTTACTATAGGCGAACGGCATGATCGTTGTGCCATACATAGGAATTTAAAAAAAAAAGTTAGACTCTGAGACTTTTTAGTATAAAGACCAAAACCCGGTCCACAACATGACTTTTAATACCATCGTTGAGGAGTAAGGGAGAATTGAGATAAGACCTGTGACCCATCTCCTCCACATATGAATCCTTAGTGCAGTATTAAAATGAAGATTATCTGACCGGTCTCGATGCATAGGAACTGCGGCACGGCGTTGAAGGCCATCTGCATGTTGGGCGTGGTGAGGTACACGCACTGGATGCAGCCCGACGGTGAGTGCAGCAGCTTCACACCAGCGTCTGCAATGCACACATTATTTAATTACTCTTTACTCAAATATAATACCGGCGCGGTGGAGAAACCATTGTGTTTCTCCCTTCTACGCTTTTTCTTAAGTTACAGAGGATCAGTTCTTGGTATAATCTACGAAACAGCCGCAAAAATGTGTGTAAAGTTTTTTTTATAACTGGCAATGGCGAGACGACAGACTGCTTGCCAGATGTTAAACGCCACGCCTGCTTGTAAATAGACACAACCCAAACCATTTTTCAGAACACTGTATTTTGTTAATCTTTTTCTTAAATCCATCTTATAGTTGTCTGCAAGACAGTTGCCTTTCAGCGACAAGTTCGCGATTTGTACTTTTTATGTATGTTATTTGCGTTTTATTTGTATAATATATTATACACACTGAATAAAAATTATGAATAAATATTTAATGCTCCATATAAAACTTTTACATAGGATGGAGATGTATGTGCTCATACATAAAATTAGAAGCTGATATAGAAAACGTGCAGTTTTGGCACCTCACTGAGACAAACGAAACATCACGGTTACATACAACAAAAGAACCAATATATCTCCAAATATACTTAATTAAACCATCGTTAATAAGTCCATACCATAATTTAATTGCAATTTTCTAACGACGAAGTCGTATTTCTGGTTGAGCCAGCGCACGGCCGCCGTGCCCGTCGCCACCAGCTGATCCTCCGTCGTGATCACTTGCGTCTCCGTACTCCTGGAAATATATCAAACGAACATGGTCGACGAGGCAAGTTTTATTGCTATGAATGTTATGAAAACAAGTATATTGGGCCAAACAAATACTTGTGTATTAAACTTTTACGGTACAAGTAAACTTTTCAGTGTTGCGCCAATAGATCGTTTGGTGGACCCTATTGCTATATTAACTTTGTACTGACAAACACAAAGCCTCAATTCTTCAACATATAATTTCTATTATAAGCGAGGAAATCAAATTTTTCACAACTTCAGACTTTATATTTCAGAAATACGAAAAATCTATACAAGTATGTACTACGCAATTTAATTAAACTACTACATTCATTAAAGGATGATTATGTTTCTACCAAATGAATGGTACACTACCGGCCACCTACCGTTCAGTAGTTTCCGTGGATGGGTTCTCGATGATGGCCACCTCGTACTCCTGCTGGTCGACGGTGGCGTTACTGCTTATTTCGTACTGCTGGTACGTGCTCTGCTGCTCCTCTACTTGTTGCTGAAATCATAGTGGTGCATGCAATTAGTGCTACAAACATAATATGTATTTAGGTTTAACAAGGGGGGTTACTCAATATAACGCTACGAACTACGAATGTTCGGACACCGCGCCATAAGTAAAACTTCAAGTTCTTCAAGAAATCTTACATTTTACTCCGGACGTAGAACATCCGAACTTTCGAAGTTCGTATCGTTTTAAAAAGTAAAACCCAAGTCCCCTAATTCGGGGGCGTTAGTATTCCGCCGTAGCCGGCCCTGCCTGTAGTATGAGGCGAGATTAAGGGGTCATAGGTTCGCTGGGCACACTACTGGAACCATGTGCACTCGCCGATAGCGACTCTGAGATGAGCGACAGAGCGCAAAGCCTCGTCTTTATAGTGAATGTCCATAACATCTTAAACGGGCGTCCTAAATCTGTTGAAGTGTCCCTCCATTCACCCCCCTTTTATAGAAATACCAGCAATGGTTTTGCGCCAGTGGATGGACAGTCATCAACAGGTTTTGAGTTGGTTTGCATAAGTTATGTTAGGGACCCGGATCAGCAACAACATTCACAGTCTGACGAGCTGGAACTCACACTGATATATCTGATTCAACTTCACCTGGGGTACTTAAAGAGGAGCATAATAGCCTTTCCACTAGCCCAAAAATGGTCCAACAAGATAGGTTCCATTGTGTCATTTCACATGTCTTAATTCCAATATGCAATTCCATTACGTGTAACTTAATATTTTACTCTTGAAAATATATAAATATGAAAGCCCGCCTGAGTAGGTACCACTGCAATGTCTGTTACTCTCGCCAAACAGCAGTGTAAATATACTGTAGTGTTCCGTTTTGGTTACCCTGGCTACAATGCCAGGGTAACTGCTAAACATAATGAGACTTAACATCTTACATCTCAGAATGGCGAGCACAGTGGAATGCCAAGCATTGATTTGTGATTCATGGTGTAGCTTGGTTTTACTACTGAACATGAGCTATCATTTTGCTGACCATTAGACAAATTAACTGCTCAACTTTTCATCCCTTGCAATAAAATAAAATATGATCTGCCAGGAAAAGTCAAGAAATATAAACCAACAAAATAAGTATGTAAAAAATAATAAATGAGGAATTATAGGATCTATTTTCACTTGTATGTAGAAAACCTGGTGTGATATAGTTACTTTCATAGACCAGTTGACTAACTGGGTTAGAGATTAAAAATATCTTTATGTTCTAATACAATTTAGTACCATCTTTTCAATAATTGAAAAGGAGGGCATCACATTAACATTTTGATTATTTAGAGCTCAAAGTTTTGGTAAGTCATTATCAGCCAATACACAACCAAATTTTATCACACAATATTTAGAGTAGTAAAGACCCAATAAAGAGTTCAACCACTCTCAATCGTACTGTTGATTGTAGAGGAGGCCCGTGCCCTGCAGTGGGACGTATATGGGCTGATACAAAGAGTTCAAAAATCTGACCCCACATTAAATTACAACTCTTGTGTTTACTGTTGTCAAAAACAAAAAAAGACATTGCCATATTACCAAACAACAACACACAAGGTTTGCTGTGGGATTTAAACCACAATTGCTTGTGTTTTATTAAATAATATCTCCAAAAAGGTAGTTTATACAGAATATCAATCAATATAATTGTACAAAATTATAGTTTGTTCTATTTTGACAGGTTCTGAATAATAAATAGTGATGTCTGAAATTATTTTTTGGCCAATAATTTAAGTAATTTAAAATATATATTGTGTTTTGAGTATTGGCCAACAGACAATCTCATTCACCAAACAAAACACAACAGCAAAGCTATCGCTTTGCATAAATTTCCTGTGAAATAGTGGTACAGTCTGGAATGAGCCTGTCCAATTTTAATAATTATGGCTTAATGGAAATCAAGAGGGCTATTTTTTTTTATATCAATTACAAACTCTTTTGACCATTTTTATTCAATTATTATCTATGTATGTAGGTTTTTTTATTTACTTAACTACAAATAAATATTTACTTACATTACTGACTTCAGTGTTAGCTTGTACGAAGTTAGTATTCTCTTCTTCAGGCTCACCCTTCACGTCGTAAATAGTCTCAGCCATAACGATTCTGCCCGAGGAGTCCATGGTCCACATTCCGCCGAAAGCAAAATTCGACGGGTTCCCGCTTTGTTCATACAGGATCACTGTATTGGGACCAATCTGGACTGGCTCCCCCTTCATGTTGACGAACACGGGCTGCTCGAAGTTCCCCTCGACCAGCTGCCCCGTGTGCACTATCTGCTGGCCCTCCACAGGAACTTCCACGACTTGATTGACAACTTCCACTTTGTCTTTTTCATCACTTTTTCTATTCACCATAATCTTTTTTTTATCGCCCTCGGCCGGCTCGTCACTTTTCCGTTTTATAACAGTTTTCTTTTTATTTTTCTTGTCCATTTTTACACTTTTAGAGAACTATTTTTTTAAGGTTTGTTTCAACGCCTCGCCCATACAACGACATTGTTCCGATAAACTATGCTATGCCGCTTAAAAAGTAATTAGGACAGTGCTATCGAATATACAACAACATTGTATAGGGTAAATAAACATAAAAATTCTTGTTTTTTGATTGTAAATTGAGAAAAATTTAAAATTGTGTCAGTGCGAAAAGGACAACTCAGAAAGACGCCATTTTTAAATGGAGGGAAATGTTTGTCTCGTTTTCACAATGATGCTGTTTCTTTTCGGCCAGTTAATTTTGTGAGTCGATTTATAAATTAGTATTTAAACTATAGTGCAGCACTATTTTATTACGTTCCAGACGTCCGACACGAGGCATTTAGCTTTAAGCATATCTGAATTCAATTTACTAAACGATGTACATTATCAATGCTACAAATCGTAGCCACTATCAGAAATGTCAAGTAAATAATTTTGTGATAATTTTAATTTAAAGTGTTATCTCCTCAAGTTTTAAAATTGCTTGTAGGTAATTATTTTATATGAACGGCAAGGTCAAATGCTTATTCTCAATACGCTGTCGATACTCATACAAGTTGCGGTCATAGTTTTTATGTCATTGTTGTCGATGAACATTATTCGATATTTCACCAGTAGTGTTAAAAAAATGGCACTGGTTGCTCCTGCGCTGTTTGTGAACCACGGAGGTGGTCCTATGCCTTTGTTAGGCGACGAAGGACACGCAGGACTCACAAAGTTTCTACGAGATGAGGTACAAAGTCACGTCAACTTTAAAGAGGTGAAGGCCATAATTCTCGTGACCGCGCACTGGGAGTCAGACGTGGTGGCCATATCATCAGGTAAACATCATGATTTGTATTTTGATTACTACGGATTCCCGCCGGAATCATACAAGTATAAATATAACGCACCTGGAGACCCGGCGTTAGCAGAACGAATTCATACATCCCTGAAAAATGCTGGGATCAAATCTAAAATGGACCCAGATAGAGGTTGGGACCATGGAGTTTTCGTTCCAATGTTACTTATAAATCCATCAGCAGACATACCCATTATTCAAATATCAGCCCTTAAAAACCAAGATGCTGAACAACATTACAAACTGGGACAAGCTTTACAGCAATTCCGCAAGGAAGGCATTGCTGTGTTAGGCTCTGGCATGTCCTACCATAATATGAGGGAGTTTAGGTATGGGAGAATGGAGAATGGAGTAGTTAATAAAGAATTTGATGATTTCTTAAACAAAGTGTGCACTGCAGAGGATGAAAATGTGCGAAAAGAAGGCTTATTGTCTTGGAGGCAGCAGCCAGGGGCAACCGAGGCTCATCCCATACGAGCAGCAGAGCATTTTATGCCACTGATTGTTATTGCTGGAGCCGGGGGATCCAAGCCTGGTGAAAGAATATTCAACTGGGATATGTCTGGTACATTTAGACTCAGTGCATTTATATGGAAAGAACTGTGATAATATTTAAGTCAAAATAAATTTAACACATCTGCTGAGAAATTATACCAATAAAACATGAAATGTTATTTGCTTTGCACTGCAATTGTTATTTGCATTTAAGTCACTCGGTCTTGTCAATAAAATTCATTGTCATGACCTTTAGTCATTTGCAACACATCCCATTGTGTATAATATTTTATTTTGAAACAATTATACATAAAATAATGTTTATAGAAATAAATTTATTGTATGAAAGATACTTTTGGTGTTTATTACAGATGTTTCACATATTGTTGGTTTTCTTCGGCAGATGTGTTGACACTGCATACATGTCAATGTGTGCAATAAAGTATTACATCACCCAAGATAACAAAGTACATATAAAGTTATTTACATTTGCAGAGCTATTTATATAAATGCTATGTTTAATTAAGAAGAGATATGCTGTCTTCATAATAATATGTGAATATTTTATTTCACTTATAACTTGCAATGAATTATTTCCAAAAACATAAATATTTACAGTAAGTTCATTATGTTAATTATTGAAGTCATTTAAAAATAGAAACTTTTGAGACTTAATTTCTACACTGTATGTAAATTTTTAGACAACTGGGTTAACTAAATGGCACAAAGGTAAAATTTATACCTTGAAATTCAATCAAATTGTTACAATTTATGTAAAATATTTGCTAATACATTCATCCAGCCATTTGTTGAATATGAACTCTGCATTAGTGTTTTTTTTTATCACATTTATTATAGGTATTGTTTTTATTACCTTTATAATTAATTTATACATCTTTATCCTATCTTGTTATATTGTGTTGAAAAATAATTTGCTATAATAATATTACAATATGTAATTGGAAGATATGTTGGCGTAAGATTGAACAAGTACAGAGTGAATTGGTAGAAGTGACAAACAGCAACAGGAAAAGCGGTGCCATACCACCATTTTTTGACAAACTTTGTTTGCTGTGCCCTCCAGTCACAAATATCTCAATGTTGGATATTTTTTAAATTTATTTAATCTTTATTGTACACAAAAAAATAGAACATCACAATATAAAGAAATAATATAAAATAATGAGTATTGTTAATTATTACATGTTAGTTAACAGTTGAAGCTGTTTACAATCGACCTCGCGCGCGTGTATTGCGCCCTTATTCTTTGTGTTGCGTCGGCGCCTGCGTTTAAGGTCATTGACATGCGCAATAACGTACAGTCAAATTGGTAGCACAAAGATACCTACACATTTTGAGGTTTTTCTGATTTACGTGTTTATTTTCAAAACAGTAATTCACTCATTTGTTATGCATGGGTAATAAATGGATTTTAAGTTATTTTTTAAGTGAATATCAAGCCTGCTACACGTCATAGCCGCCGACCTATGTATGTCGCCAAGTTTTGTCGGCGGGCTAGTTGCCGGCTTGACCTGAGGACCTCTTTTATGACATTGTGTGGCCGAGCCGACTGTATTGAGCGTTTTTCTCACCAACATGTCGGCGAGCAACACGTGGGGCGCTGGACTTTTCACAAAGGCCGCCAGGTTGTGTCGGCGGTTCTGGGGCTTTGACGTGTAGTGCACTTTATATACAAAAAGTAAGTGCTGTATGAAACAATTTTCCTGACGTATACATTATATAATCTAGCCAATGATAAGCATTGCCATCTTACAAGCTTGCCTGATGTCTGAGTGCTTTTTTATTACTTGAGTATATTTTTGAATGTAATTTAATTATTATCATCATAATCAACACTGAAATCATACGAATATTACATTATAAATAGTTTATAAAATAATCAATACTTAAATATAATATTTATTGTATGAAATGAATGCATACATGAGCAATATTTTATATTTTATGTTGCGGGACCACTAGTGGTGCTAGGTAAAAAGGTTAATTATTTGTAAGAATTTAAATATATTTTGATAAATTGTAACATTGTTTTATTTCTTAGTTAAGAGCAACTATTACCAGTCAGAATTACTAGTAGAATAGCAGATAGCTACTAGGGATGGTAAAACTGGCCATTTGTTACGTTATTAATAAAAATACAGAAAATAAAGAGATAGAGATTTTACAATATATACATGTAGTCTGTAGCGCAATTGCATAAATGACAGCCGTGAAACGGGAGACCGCGGGTTCGATCTCCGCAGACGTAGAAATATTAGTGGGTTTCACAGGTATTTGTTTCGGATCTATATGTTTGTGAGACTGAAAAGTTTCTCATAATTTCTGATATCCACGACACGATACTTATGGTTTATTCCCAGTAGTTCCACTCATAGTTCCACTATAATAATGAGTGGAACTACTGGGACTTTTCATTCCCAGTAGTTCCACTAATTATTCTAGTGGAACTACTGGGAATGAAAAGTCCCAGTAGTTCCACTGGAATAATTATAGTGAATTTACACTATCTCCTTACTTATTATTATTTATTGATTATTTTTGGCGACACATACGCGGACGTCGGCTTCGCTTAAGAGGTAGGTAGAAGTGATACTAGTTCTACACCAAGTACCCCTAACTTTTATTTTGGCCCCGAATTTGTGATAGAGGTGTACCTATCGCCATATCGGGGATAAATTACACTCACAGGCAATGCGTACCAGAATTTTCCAATCGAATACTCGCACATTATTGTGTTTCTTCGACTTGATAAGCCAGTTCCTTTTGGCCTATATACGTTGCAACTATACCTATGAAGTGTCGCGTCATTTCTTTCTCTTTGTTTTCGCTCTCCTCAGCCACGGAAAGCTCATTGCTGGACACAGGTTTATTCTAAGGATTTTTAATTACTTTTTACTATGCATAAAGCAACTTTCCGCAACCTAATCTAGATCATAATATTTTCCAGGTATTATTGGCACGTTACCATTATCTAGGTAGAGACTTTTAACCAACTTCGGGGAGGGTCAATTGAAACATTTCAACCTACAATTATATACATCTTCTTTGTTAATTTGATACATACAATTATTTTGAAAAACATTAGTATTCTATTAGCAATGCCAACTTATCTCGGCGTAATATTTTCAGTGCTCGCGCTGCATCTACTGAAATGGCATGTTGTTGCCGCTGTACTGCAGCGAGGCGCCACCGCGAATTGTAAAACCGAGAATTCATTGAAATTAAATTAAAATGTATTATTGAATCTTATACATTTAGGTTCTGTCACACTTTATTTCTACCATCTGGTTCACAAGGCTGTTTGCGCCACAGAAGAATGGGCGAGAAACTCTAGCGTTTATATTTTCAAAATAAGTTTACAATACAGTGATATCACCGCAAGCTTTAATGAAGAAGAAAACACACAAAAAAAGAGACATATATTTTTTTATTTACTTATACATTAAATAATAAAAAGAAGATTGGTTATAGACAGTTGAAAGTGGTAGGGCTCCGCCGTTGTCTGTCATGTCTCAGCATGAATGGGCAGACTCATCTGGGGCGTTACCACTGTGCCACAGAAGGTTTTTTTTGCCATGTAGGCAGACGAGACGACGACGATCGCTACAATGCCAGGGGACCAGCACAAGAAAGTCGCTGCCACCCTTGAGGAGAGTACTCTCGTTAAACCTTGTTTGAAGAAGGACAGGTCATAGCGCTGAGGAAACACCGATGCAGGGGGTTCATTCCAGAGCTTGCACTTATGTGGTAGGAAAGAACGCTGGAAGCGTACCGTTCGGGAGCGGTACGCTTTCAGGTGGTGAGAATGAACTCTATTTCGGTGACATGTAGTGTGATGGTACATAGGCGACGATGATACCATCTCAAACAAATCTTCGGAACAATTCTTGTGGAACAGACGACAGATCGACGTGAAGCGACAGTTTTGCCGTCGTATTTCATTCGGTGAGTGAGATTGACGGTTGCTGATTTTTTTTGCCTGCCCCCCTCCCGATATGATAGGCCGGCAATACGTCTGTGAGCAAAACTATGTAGGTGTTCATGGGCGGCAGTGATAACTTACCATCAGGTGATCTGCTTACTCGTTTACCGGACCTATGGTATAAAAAAAAGTTAAACCAAAATCAATGCTCGCATACAGCCAAATTATTACTAATTTATATATGTATGATTATTGGCACGGAAAAGTAATGTATGACGGGTTTTTTATTGTGTCATGAAATATAGAAGAATACTATATAGAAACATACGAGAAAGAAGTTAGGTCTATTTAAGATCCTCTGCTCTTTCCGAAGTTGGTTAAAAGTCTCTACCTAGATAATGGTAACGTGCCAATAATACCTGGAAAATATTATGATCTAGATTAGGTTGCGGAAAGTTGCTTTATGCATAGTAAAAAGTAATTAAAAATCCTTAAAATAAACCTGTGTCCAGCAATGGGCTTCCCGTGGCTGAGGAGAGCGAAAACAAAGAGAAAGAAATGACGCGACACTTCATAGGTATAGTTGCAACGTATATAGGCCAAAAGGAACTGGCTTATCAAGTCGAAGAAACACAATAATGTGCGAGTTTTCGATTGAAAAATTCTGGTACGCATTGCCTGTGAGTGTAATTTGTCCCCGATATGGCGAGAGGTACACCTCCATCACAAATAAGGGGCTAAAATAAAAGTAAGGAGTACTTTGTGTAGAACTAGTATCACTCCTACCTACCCTTAAGCGAAGCCGATGTCAGCGTATTTGTTGTTAAAAATAATCAATAAATAATAAAAAGTAAGGAAACAGTGTAAATTCATTATAATTAATTCAGTGGAACTACTGGGACTTTTCATTCCCAGTAGTTCCACTAATTATTCTAGTGGAACTACTGGGAATGAAAAGTCCCAGTAGTTCCACTCATTATTATAGTGGAACTATGAGTGGAACTACTGGGAATAAACCATACTTATTATGTTCTAATATGGGGCAGATCTATTTATCATGTATGTGACTGGTGGATGTATTTATTAAGATGCCGCACATACTGTTTTTACAAAAATTGATAAACATATCCTATGATAATGAATAAAAAATAGTTGATCGGTTGCTCATACTTTTGAATCATAGATTAGGTACAACAGACTTGATGAAATGTTCATGTCTCAGAATATGCGTGAAAGTGATCCAGGTGTAGACGTTGCAAGCCTTGTCGGTAACTGGCGAGGTGGAGATGACGCCGTGCAGGTAGTACCGAGTGATACCGTTCTTCACTGCCCCTACCACGAAGCCTCCGCCGCTATCGCCGCGACATGCTGATGTACCTGACACATACAAAAGAACATGCTTCACAACTCGATAAACAGGTGAAATAAACATCAAATGAGACACAATAAATATAGTAAAGATATGACCATTAGAAGAGACGGCGTGACGACCTTGATAATTTCAGTAGCGTATCGATGGCAACGGCAGAAAATAGAGACAGATTTAAGGAGTTGAATTATGGTTAACGGTAATTTAAAAATATATATTATTAGAAGTGGATGGAAATTCCTTGGTAATTCTGACCTAAAATAAATCTAAAATTGATAGTAAGAGTTGCAAAACTTCAATATACACAACTGACTTCACATACCATTTTTGTATCCGGCGCAGATCTTGTCTCCAGTGATGGAACTTTTGAAGGACACTGGACTGTCCTCTATGCAGTCATCAATACTTATGTATGGTAGGTAAGCAGCCTGGAGAGCTCGAGTTTGCGTCGCGTCCTCGTCTGTTAGGCCCCAGCCGGCAATCTGGAAGTAAAAGTAAACGATTTTGGCGTCAATATGTCACTATAAAGTTCGAACCACCGTAAATCCTAGGGTTTCCTGATACGCGGAAATGTTCTGATATTATAACTGATTTAAGTTAAATTTAATTTAGTGTATGTTTCTTCTTCTGAAGCAGTCAATAAAAGGGTCACAAAGAGACCTATCGAATCCCTGAACCTCTTAAGACATTCTACTTAGTTGGGTTAAAACTAATAGAAAACATCTGTCCTTTACTTTCTTATAGCTGGTGATGCACCTACCTTCCCCAAGTTCCCAGGTTCCAGTTGTTTCGCGTCAAATTTCGGGTTGAAACTGATGCAAGCGGGCCTTATAAAACTGCTGTATTTAAACTTCTTAGCAGTTATGACAAGTGCTATGTCCTCTTGGAAGTTTGCCTGGGCCCCTTGGTAACGTGGCGGGATTTTTATTTCCTCTACCTGCAGAAATTAGAGTAGGCAGATGAATATATTTTTCAGTGAACATAACCTATAATTCTGAGTTTACTAAGTTTATAGAAAAAATCTAGATAGACAATTATTTTTTGCTTCGAAGTAATTAATTTAAATATTTCCATTAATTCTATGTAATATCAGTACGGTGGGATTAGTATTCGGAAATTATTTTGTTTAGTCTAAAAAGTTGTTTACTCGTAACTAGAAAGTATTTAAGATAAATTGAAGTAGGTTAAGATTGAAGCGTTTTTTATTCAGAAACCGTAGATAAGTACTTATTACTTCAAACAGTGACCTCCAATATATTATAGGTCAGTGACGTCATGCCGCACCTTAAATTTTTTGGAGTGAGTTTCTGCAATGGCCCACCACCTGATACTTTTCCCCGCGGCCACTTCGTATAGTTCAGGGGATGGCCTCTGTCGGTCCAGGGAGAAACAATGTGCGGCTGAAACAGAGACCTTTGGCTGCAGCTACTAGATATGGCAACGGACTGACGCATCTATCTGAGCTGCTCAATTAATTTAGGTTGTTATGTAAAACGAGTGGTTGCACAAAGCAACGGATGATAGACTTTGATTCCGTATAAGTAAAAATTACATGAGGCTACTCTTAATACCTAACTGCAAACATTGATATCCTACGTAATAGTTTTATTATGATCAGTAATAGCATTAATTTTCTTTTATATAGTTATTTAGTAGGTATTGATTAAAATTCATGAAGCCAAGGTTTAATATAAAAAAGTAAGGACCTGTTACAACCACAGTTTTAGAGATAAGCGTGCCACCGCATATGTGCGCGTACTGCGATTCAGAAACCATTTTATAGATGGCTGTGTGCCAGGGAAACTCCTGCGGCGCCGGGGTGTAGCCTCCAGAGATAGGCAGACGGCGGCGTCTAGGGCTTCCCACTATGCCACATACTGAAATAATAAAATAAATAAATATCTATTGGGTGTCTATCTAACGAACTGCATCAGGGAGGCAGTCTCACCAAATATAAAGTAATTAATGCTATTCGAAACTCAACAGTAAAAGAGGTTAGTCCGTTTACTATGGTTTTTCTTTTGACCTACATCATCTAATGACCAACATGTAGTGTCTGTGGCGGAAGTCGTGACTAATTACGGTAATAATATTCATAATCATTGTATAGATTTAATATATTCAGATTTCAGATGAACAGTGCGGATGTACTTGCATCTTCGGGCCGCTGAGCCGATTAATTAACGACCTCCTTTAATAATTTAAAAGACCCTCGAATTAACATAACAACTTGTATATTAACGAGTAAAATAATACCTATCGACTAATTAATATCTACACAGAAGACCCCGTGAAGACCTATGCTTCGAAGTGGTGCTAAAGGGTCTGACATAGATAGATATTTATACATAGAACGAAAGATCAAAGGCAAACTGCAAAATAATAATGACAACCTTCATCCTCGTGTACAGTCTTGGGATTGAGAAGCTCGATGACAGGGGCGGTAAGTCTGCAACTATGGTTCTCCTCTCCGAAGGTAACTGATTCAGATTGCTGTCCAATTTTGCAGTATGCTGCAGGGACAAAAAAATCATAGAATTTTTTTCAGGCTCCTAAAATACAAGCATTGCGCTTAGTTTGGGGCCACAGTCTGTTAAATTAGTTATACTGCTAAGTTACATTTGTTAATTGTTCTGATTAGCTATGGAAGTAAAGTTTTGTAACGCAGTTTTAAATAAATTTTAATATTATTATTTTATTAGTTATTAAACTAGGTATTTTGATTTCGACATGGTCTTTTCGTATTTCTTTGCCAGTTCGTATACAGGTAAATATTTAATAGTAAAATGAGTCGGAAAGACAATAGTGTGAAAAAATAGTTACAAGGTTTCATTTATCATTAGGTCGGCGCGACCGGCAAAGAATAAGGAAGAGCATAACGAAATCTAAAAAAAGTACAAATATTCTAAACTCGCAGAAAACTCTCTAGGTAAACCCGTTTATTCGCACTAAAACTACTATTTGTCTTTCTTGATTCTGTGTCAGCCTATATAGGTACATCACATTGAAGGGCACGGGCCTCCCCTACAATCAAAAGTACGATTGAGAGTGGTTAGGCCATATAGTCCACCACGCTGGCCTAATGCGGGTTGGCGGACTTTACACGTCCTAGAAATTTAGGTTTCCTCACGATGTTTTACTTCACCATTATAGTGCTTTTTTGATTACTTAGAATATAATCATACTTACGCATACAAATAGGCATTTCCTCCTCAACCAGTCCAAATATACATTTCATACTGTTATTTCCGACCAAGTGGTACCCGGGGGCGCAGGTGACGTTGAGCAGGTACGCAGCCGTGCTCGTCCCAGGCGCGAGGGGAGGAAAACTGTTGTACCAGCCGTGTTGTGGGCGCGGAGGTAACACGCAACTCTCCAGGTTGTTAGTCCTTCAAATTACATAAGAAAAAATAATTGTATTTGTCGTAGTGGGTGGCGCATGATTTTTCGGCGTCGGCGGTCGGCAGTCGGCGTCTAACCAACTGCACCACGGAGACTGTCAAAATGTATGTATGTTATGTATTTATTATTTATATGTATAAATATTATTATTTATTTGAGCTTTGTTTTTATTATACACTGCCCTTGCTTTCTTTTCTCCTTATAAATCTTCCAATGGTTGTGTGAAAGGGATTGCTTAGGTGCGATAAGACCGCTATTTTTACTCTGTCATATTACTTGTTTATTATAAAAAATTTCGACTTAATAAGTTAGTAGGACTTTACTTACGTTTTTATTATCTCAGTTGTCGTGTTATTCACTGTAACTAAAAGAAAGGTTGGATTATCTCAAATATCAACAATACACAAATAAAAAAATCCAGCTGGTGATTGTTCGTATCGGTCCGGATAGGAAATACGATCCGGATGGTAGAGAACATCATTGTAGTAACACATAACAATCTATCCAAAGCAGATACTCTGCTTAAATTCTACTACTACTCTTCTGTATCAGCATATATAGCCTCCTCTAAAATCGAGAGTACCATTGTGAGTGGTTAGGCCATATAATCCACCACGCTAGCCTAGTGCGGGTTGCAGCTGCCTGCCCTTACCGTCAGGAAAAATGACTGCATTACACCTTGCATTTTTGAAAAGTTTTCATTTTAGTTTAGACAAATATTACACGATGACTGCTAGGCGTGTTGGGCGCTATGCAACGTAAGGAGGTAACGGAAATGAAAATGTAATCTAGATACTGAGCTAGTTAGTAACTTTTAACTGTGTTTTCTACTCACTAACAATCCTCTCGGTGGAGTCCAACACATCCTCACACGCTAGTATCACCGCATCGTTGCCAAGCGGCGCGCACGGTGCTGATGAAAATAAGATAGATTAGGTACAATTTTATAATTTTATTTTATTAACCACGATTCCAAATAGAAAGAAGAAAGCAATACGATTTATATCAATTGTATCTTTTTTTTTCCCAAAGAATGGCGATACGAGCATGCCGTTCGCCTGATGGTAAGCGATACGACAGCTCATAAACAGTAGCAGAACTAAACAACACCTCGAATCACAAAGCAATGCTTGGCGTTCCACTGCGCTCGCCATCCTGAGACATAAGATGTTAAGTCTCAATATGTCCAGTAGTTGCTCTGGCTACAAAGTCCTTTAATCCGAAACACAACAGTGCTTCTACACTGCTGTTTGACGGGAGAAATAGACATTGCGGTGGTACCCACCCAGGCAGCCTCTCACATATGAGAGACCAGCAAAGTCGATCTTTAGCCATCGAACTCTCTTGGTTGTGGAGTTTTGTATTCAGCAAAGGGCTGTTATGGCCTACGGTTCGATACATTACAGAGATATTAGTATATTTGTCTTAACGTATGTTTCAGTCTGGTAAGCATGTTTCTTCGCCGATATATCGGACATAGATTGGGAATTTGAGACATTCACTGTGCAGGAATGTATGACAGTTTACGATATCATCATGCATACCTTTAATTTAGGACTTTTACAGGACTTTGGCACTAGGTCAGTAATGTTCGAAAATGGGATTAATTTTACCCAAAAATGTCTTAGTTCAACTTCTCAATAATTAATAATGGTTGTAAAATAAAAGTCTCGATTCCCTCTCTCTCTTTTTAACTTCAGGAAGTCTGCAATCCAAGATCATAGAAACTTCAAACTATTCTATATCAGCAAGGATTTCCTGCAACATAGCTAAGTTTCTTTCACTTAATCATAATATAGAATTTCCAATCAGGCTTGAATGTGCTACTCTCAACATTGTTAAAAAATGTAAATACTTGCGACATGTACTAACAGAAGATTTAAAGGATGACTTAGACATAGAAAGAGAGCGTAGAGCGTTGGCGGTTCGAAGCAATATGCTGGCCCGCAGATTTGCACGAGCTTCACAACAAGTAAAAATAACTCTGTTTGTTGCCTGTTGTCAATCTTTTTACACAAGCAGTCTGTGGTTTCGGTATACGCAGAGAGCCTATAACGTTCTGCGCGTGCAGTATAATAATGCTTTTAGAATGCTGTTGGGGCTGACGCGATATTGTAGTGCGTCATCAATGTTTACAAATGCCCGTGTTGATGGCTTTCATGCTATAATGCGGAAGAAGGCTGCATTGATCCTAACCAGACTTCGTGGCAGCTCTAACAGTATTCTAAAAATGATTGCGGACCGCTGTGACTGTCCCCTACAAAAGATGTGGGTGGAACGAGTTATTGGGTAAAATTGTATTTAATTTGATTACTAACATAGTTTAATTTCATTGTATTACTAACATTTTATGGAATTCTTATTCTGAGATAAATTATGATTTGATTTTTGATTTTTGATAAACAACGTACCCATACAAACCGGCAAACGACTTGACAGCTTGCCAGAAGTGCAAGTGATGTTAGTGGCCCCGACCACTTCGAAGCCACTACGGCAACTCATTTTCAATTCGAACGACGGGAGTACGTCTCCCGGGGAGCCCGGCGGCGTGCTAACGTACTGTCCGTTTCTTGGAACTGGCGGTAAAACGCAGGGCTCCGATCTGGAGGAATTCCCAAACACACCTTCACATAAGTGCTGACAGTAGCGGATGTAGGATTAACGACGCCCTAAGCGAAACTTATACGGCGCCCTATAAGTGCTATCCAAATCCTAGCGCAAGATAGTAAATCATATATCTACATTATAGCTTAAAGTAATTCCCAGTATTCGGCGCCCCTTTTTACTGGCGCCCTAGGACCGTAGCCCAACCGCGCCCTACCCTAAACCCGGCTCTGATATAGACAATAACCCGCTAAGACTTTTTTAAATTTTAACACAGCATAGTACACTGCGCCTGATGTCTAGCGCAAATGCCGTCCAGACATGAGACAGAGTATCGAATGGCAATTCCATACAATGCCGGCCTGCTAATTAGTCATATTTCGTGGCAGTTATGTCGTATTCTGAGACGTTAAGTAGCTAATCCTATAGTTTGAATATTGTTTGTAACTATAATGTATAGTGATTAAATACTTACTTATCATCTTTTCCAGAAGTGGTATCATCTGCTGGAGCTTCTGCTGCTCGGAAAAAAATGTCAAAGCAATTATGAGAATATGCTCATATATCTATCCCGCAAGAATATTTAATGTAGGTATTCAAACATTAAAATCGTCTAGGTATCTAATTACCTAGTAAAGTAATATTTTTAACTGAGTAGTAAATGGGAATCCAAGATTGTTGAGAAAATAGATATATTAGTGACATTTAAAGGATTACTTTGAATGTATGTAGTTTGTTGTAAATATCAGGTACTCATTGTGTTCTGAATATTATTAAACATCTTACGTTTGTATTTCGAGTCACTTCGGAGGAATATTTCACCAGAAGCATACACGCAGTGAGTGAAGTAAACCAACGCCCGGCCGTTCTGGAGACAGAACTCTGAGAACAAATGGAAAGAAATTTTATTTTAACCTAGGATAATTGCGCATGCTTTCGTTTTGCTAGGGAATGTCACTGTAGTGAAGTAGATGGGAACAGTGCCACAACTTTGTGCCAAAAACATGAGGAAGTATTAGAATTTTTCAGCTGGAAGCATGTTTTTTTATTTGAACCTAGTCTAAGATATACCTTACGGTTTGTATGGTTAAATAAAGTTGAATCTAAACACTATAAATTCAAGTTTGACCGGTAAACCATACAAAAATCCAATTCTATTTTAAACTGGATCAGACGATACTTGATAGATGTTTATCCTGGTATTACAAGTAACAGGAATAGTATAATAACAAATACAACTCACGGCGGCATGTAGGCACGGGCTGCCTCCACTGGCCATGCGAGCAGCTCACGATGCCGTCTCCAGTCAGCTTGTACCCGAGCCTGCAGGTCACGTTCAGCTGCACTGAGTCCAGGATCTCTCCAGGCTCGGCAGCAGGTGAGCTCGTGTAAGAACCGTGCTCTGGAGGCTCTGGTAGCTTGCATTTTTCCTGGTTGCTGGAGCCGAAGATAAGAATTGCATCTATGAGTAATACGAATAGACTTTGCGGACGTACATGAAGGGTTAAAAAATGTGCGAATAAAACAAATAGATCGGATCCTTGCCTCAAAAATAAGGCATTTTAGCAATAGTTATCATTTTGCGTTAGGTTTGACGGAAATTAAATAGTTAAATCTGTATAAATTAGCTTTCACTCTTGATCACCTCTTCTATCTTGTATACTATATATACCAAGAGATAATATAAAAATACGACTTAACACTGATATAGTAGCTGTGTAATAAATAATAATTATTGATATGATGCAATAATGCATACCTACTTAAATCATGTACATTCCTTTGTGATTTTTTAAAGTTAAACACACATAAGATTGCAGAGAATCGAACGAGACACTGCCCTAGACCAAATTCTCTTCTTTATTTTGACACAGTATTTCAGAAAATGTGAATAAAACGATGGAGTTATTAAAATAGTAAGAAAAAACAATACTTACGTTAGGTTGACTACAGTTCGTTCGATATCGTTGGCTGCTATCAAAGATACTGTAGAAGATATTTTAGCGTTTCAATAAGGTATCTGGCATTGAGGTATCTAAGCAGGGTTGAGCAGTGACAGTTATGTGAGAGTTTATAGAGAATATAATGTTTTCATGTATATAACCACTATAACATAAGTTTCTTAGTTATGGATAGGACGCTTGGTTAGCTCTTTTTTCGTATGAATACAACCCCAAGGTTCCTAATTTAATTTCATTGCTATCGTATCCACACTACTATTATATTTATACCACATCACACAGTAAGATTTGGCTTTGTTTATGACTTCCTAAAATAAGGAAGGTGTGTATGCACATATTGTGTATGTATTGTCAAGACCGTTGTGTACTGGAACTTATGATTTATGTTCGCACATGATGTCGCAAATTTTATTTTCACAAATTAAAATAAACACAGTAATACGTAATCTCATATAAATTATTGCCTTCCAATAAAAGTACCTGCGCCTGAGATGAGATATAACTTGTAGTAGGGTAAAAGCCGGATAGTTGCCACACTTTTAAAAAGCTCCTTTAAAAAATGTGTATCAATACATTTTTTATTCAAAGTGTATTCTCAAACATAGTTCATTCATCTTCTAATATACCCTATCTATAAAAAAAATATAAATATTATAAATTATAAGTAAATCCAGTTTAAAATGATCTCTAAAAAAGAGGATAGTTGCCTACTATAGCGGATACTAGCCTAACGTTAAAAATGGTTGAGGGGGATACTTGCCCAATGTGAAGATAGATGCCCGTCTGTTTTGTTTTCAAATAAAAATGAACTTATATTCATTTAAATAATCAGTTTTTATTATTAAATACAATCTTTTATTAAGTATCAATTAAAGTTAAATTATAATTATAAAATTATAACAATAATAGTCTCCAAAATAGTAAATAAGTGTCCAAAATAAAAATGTAATGTTGTACAGCCCTTCCTTTAGTCAGTTCAATAAAATCTGTGCTTTTTTTTATTGCTTTGACTGGCGAGACGAGTATGCCGTTCGCCTGATGGTAAGCGATTCGACCGCTCATGAACAGTAGCAAAACCAAACACCTTGAATTACAAAGCAATGCTTGGCATTCCACTGCGCTCGCCATCCTGAGACATAAGATGTAAAGTCTCAATATGTCCAGTAGTTACTCTGGCTACAATGTTCTTCAATCTGAAACACAACAGTGCTTTTAAACTGCTGTTTGGCGGGATAAATAGACATTGCGGTGGTACCCACCCAGACGGCCTCTTACATATGAGAGACCTACCACCAGTGCTATCTGATTCTGATTCACTGCTAGTAATATCTCTTGTAGTAATACCCAAGGGCATGGTATTTTCTTAGAAGTGTTAAAATACAATTAGATAAGTAGGCAAGTATGTAAACAGATTATTATATTTATAAGTTAAATATACAATTTTAAGCAGCTGGTTTCTTTTTTCATACCGTCTTCTTAAGGTTCAAGAGAATATGCCATAAATCCGGGATATTTCGTTGATACTTTTTTGTTTTTTATTTAGTTCTTCGAACGCAAGTGTTAAACTATCTTCTGTCCAGTTGATGTGGCGCGGCACCACGATTGGCTTTCGTTTATACTTGCGAGGCATTTTGCTGTTGAGTATGTATTTTATTTAACATAAACTTTAGTAAAACCAAATAAAAATCACCTAGAAAAAATAGTAAAAACAAATGAAAAAAATAACTAAGAAAAAAAATCTGTCCTTGCTTGTTAAAAACGTATAGTTACAGATAGTTACCGCAGGGCAACAATCCGCAAAAGACAGTAGGGCAACTATCCGATTTGATACGGATACTTGCCCTTTTTATTTACGAAATAAATAAAACATATTTAACAATAAAACCTAATAAACAGTGCAATTTAAACTCTAATGCATTCAAAGTAAAATATTTTTGACTGAAATCGCAATCAGTTATAAAAATATTTAACGGAGATTACTTACCAATATAATTCTGGCGCTCGTCAAAGTATCACCGCTTATGCAGCACCGAGGCCTGCGCGGGGGCCGCTTTTAATTATGATCAAAAAGAAACACTGTCAATACGTCTAACATAGAGCATTTGAAACTGAGGCATGTATCCGTCCGAGGCAACTATCCGGCTTTTACCCTATACGACGCCAGAGGTTAATATCCTTTTTATTTACATCATAAGGCCTCGTATAGATATTTTTATAACCCTTATAATTGACAAAACAATTGATAAACAAAACATGTTAATATCCCAGGATTAGGATAGGTATAAGATGTAGTATTTCAAAGCTCCTTTAATTTATACACACACAGCATATTTGAAATAAATGATATTTTGATAACGTTAGGAATTTAGGGACCTCCCTAAAATTTCACATATGAAAATTGTATATCGTATGGTATAACTATTTTGGTTTGAATTACTGACGCCCGAATACTGGAACGCAACTTAAATATAAGTTGCGCTTAACTACGTTAATCCCGCTTAAATGTACTGGCTAAGCGGGCCGTGTGCTGTTAAGAGCAACTTATTATTTGAATGGTGTTCCAGTATTCGCCATTCGGGCGTGAACTTATATCAATATGTAAATATACTTAAACATGCATTTTAAATCTTTAGAATTACTAGTTCGAAGTTCCACTTCTCCGATGTGTAATAACTTATATTGAAAGTTATTATTTCCGATAACTTACCTCCGTAAAAATACAAAATAAACAGCACAATCATCTCACTTTTGATGCGAACTATACAATAATATATTAGTAAACAAGTTACTGGAGTTGCAGAATACCGGTTTCCGACACAATGTGCGTCGTGTAAATAAAGAAGTTATCCCCGACATGGCAGATCCTGCGACGCGCGACCCCTCTATGGCAATATTCAAGAACTAAATACCCCTATACTCTATAGATAGGCATATTACGGTTCCATTTGACAGCCTCCGTGGAGCATTTGGTAAGATGCCGGCTGTGAAACTTTGTGTGATCCACATACCATTGTTACCCAAAAACTTAATAACATTGGTCTGTGAGAGCGACCGATAACTATTGTGTACGGAGATCACAAATCCTTGCGGATAAGAATATCGGGTCACTAGTACTTATGTATATAATATGTATAGCAATAAAAATAGGTCTTCCAATTCTCTAGCAATGGCCTTTATTTGAAAAAATCTTGCGCACCATTCACTTTTATTTCTTCTGTTTTTTTCACGTTACGGCGGAAGGACACAAATTTATCGGAAGGGGTAAACACTTGTGACGACTAACCATTCCATAGCTTGGCAGAGCGGCAAAAAAGAATTAGCTGACGTTTGTGGTCCTGCCGAGGTGGTTTTGACCATTAATCTGAAGCTTGGCATTCCAGTACGCATGGTTCTATGGAGGAAAGGAGAGGAGGACACCAAATCAAACAAATCCTTCGAGCATTCACCGTCACAGACGTTTGAAAACGCTTAGGGAGGCCCGAGACGCTATTACACGCTAGGCACACAAGGAGATTATTAGGCTCGCTAAATTACAGGATATGCAGCGCATATGCTTTGACGTATTATCTAAGCTAACTAAGCTTATGAACAAGCAGGAACATAAGGAATTAAAAAATGCCATTAAATTGTAACATTGTTTTATTTCCATTTCTTCATAATACAAAAGGAATTTTTGACTTTTAGAAACTAAAACTACATACTATAATTATGGGTGATTCAAACAATCTTATCATGTAACTGTACACGTTCATATTATACAGTTTGCCATGGACTTTTCAAAATCAAGATAGACCATATGCGACAGACTTAATAAAATGTTCATGTCTCAGAATGTGCGTGAGAGTGATCCAGGTGTAGACGTTGCAAGCCTTGTCGTTGGCTGGCGAGGTGGAGATGACGCCGTGCAGGTAGTAGCGAGTCTCGCCGTGCCTCGCCGCGCCCACCACGAAGCCACCGCCGCTGTCCCCGTGGCAAGCAGAAGTACCTGTTACACAAAAATTGCACCATTCTCATTAAAACACGCTCTAACTTAATAGCCTCTCTATACGATGGGCTAGCGCTCGCCCAGCGAATTGGCCATCAATGCCATGTGAATGATGGCAACGCAACTATACGATGGCGACATTCATTTTGATGTGTGTCGGAAAAACCGACACAGACGACCTTTCAACACCATCGTACGCGTCATAAGCCATTAGACGCTACTATGCCCTCTACATGATGGGCCATCATAGTGAACCATTGCGATGGCCCATCGTGTAGAGGGACATTAAATGACAGCGCATTGGCACATCTGTTAAGGTTAATTATCAGTAAGCATAGCAGATGATGCAACATTTCCAAGGCAATTTTCAAGTCCTTAGATTTTGTTACAATACCATAGGCTGACATAGCAACGAATAGGAATAGATATTTAAAATCAAACATTACAACCTAAGTTATTGATGGTAGGTCTCTCATATGTGAGACCACTAGGGAGGTACCACCGCAATGTCAATTTCTCACACGAAAAGCCTTGATTTGTAATTCATGGTTTGGTTTTGCTACCGTCCATGAGCGGTCTTATATATCGTCGTAGGTCGATTAATAATAAAGAAGCCTCCGTACCATTATCGTATCCAGCGCAGATTTTATCCGCGGTGATGGAACTTCTGAACGATATTGGGCTGTCCTCTATGCATTTTTCAACAGTGATGTAAGGCAGGTAGGCAGCCTGGAGAAGTCGAGTGTTCGCCCCTTCCTCGTCTGTTAGGCCCCAGCCAGCGATCTAGATACGTAAAAGTTTCGGAAATACAATAAAATATAGGCTTATACAAATCGGCGTAGCGGTGTTTCAGAAATATTGATATTAAAAAGACATTAAAAAGCTTAAATGAGGTCTTTAGTCAATTTTTATAAAGGAGAAACTCGGTTATGGCACTAAATCGCATTATTTTAAAACTGAATTGACTGACTCCGTGGCGCAGTTGGTTAAACCACAGAATACTAAACTAACAGAAGTCAAGCTCCATACAAAGCGCGCTAAATCAACGCACACATTGACAGCGTTCACCGACACGATATTTCAAACCAGTCGAAATCACTGCGAGCGCGAGTGTCACCCGCTTCAAGCACGCAAAAAGTGAGATGTTTTGTGCAAAGATGGAGCAAATGAATAAAAGTTATTACACTTGTATATAAAACACCAGATTATAATAATTGAATATAATTTTCATTAAAAAACAACATATATTATACAAAACAATACCAAAAAAAATAGAATAATGACAAACACATTCTCAGCGAGTTCATAAATAAAATTAAAATTTATTTATTGTATAATTGTGTTTTATATATTTTATTTTAAAAATCCAATCAAACGATGCGAGTGCTGATTTTAGCGACAGTGTGTGTGACTATTGGATATATTTATTAATTGAAGGAGTTCGTATGTTTAATTTTTAATTGTCAGTGATGTACCTTTCCTAAGTTTCCAGGTTCCAGCTGTTTCTCGTCGAACTTACGGTCGAAGCTGATGCAAGCGGGTCTCACGAACATATTGTATTCAAACTCTTCAACTACTATGACGACTGCTATGTCCTCTTGGAAGTTCGCTTGAGCACCTTGGTATCGCGGGGGGATTTTTATAGCCTTTACCTGCGGAAAGTAATGTAACTTGACGATTCTTTTGTTTTACAAAGTTGTAGGCATAGAATACTAAATCTATCTACCTACAAAAGTGCCTTATGAAGATCAAGGCAGCTAGATGTCGGAGCGGACCCATAGTCCTCGTCTGAATCACCCTTATATTTCTTAAGGAAGCTACTACAGAACACAGGCCTACTCAAAGGATTTCTACTGAAACCTGTTGTAAACCTATTGAAACCTGTTGTAAACCTATTGAAACCTGTTTTGAATAAATTCAATACCGTCACTTTTAGTTGAAGTTTATTCTGTAAAGATACACAACTTGTACCACAACATGCCTTAGATTTTTGAGCTGCAGGGTCGCTTTCGGTGTGCCACCGGCGATATCTTTTGCCTACTGCCACACCGTATAAAGAAGGGGACGGCAGCTGCCGGTTCAGCGTGAAGCAATGTGCGGCTGAAACAAAGCGTCTTCGCTAAAACCACTAGCTGGTTGCAGCCACTAAGGGGCCATATATAAATTAGGTTAAATTACGTTAAAGGCGAGGGTGGGTCGACGAAGAACACGAAGTGTGACATTGTGAGACAAGGGGCGGGTGGGGTCCAACATTATATTAACTTACACACACTAAATTTAAATTTCATAAAAATAATTGCTACTCTGTTGGTCTCAAATTGCAAAATATGTGTATCACACAAGGTAGGGGCAAAAATATGACCAGCTGTGACAAGGAGAGGCGAGGGCCAAAAATCATGAAATTCGTGTTACTTGATTTAAGGATTTCCCCCAATTATTATAACTATTGCTGGATACTTAATGAATTTGTAATAGGTTCCCATGTAAAATTAGTGTTAATACAAAGCTATCCGAAAATGCGGCACGAAATGAAACCAGCATTATTTGGTATTTCATAAATCAAGTAACAATTGCAAAATGTAGCTTAAATAGAAAATTAGAGATCCAAAAGTATTTTTAGACAATTAATACAGTTGATTAAGAACTTAGAACAATTCATAATTTACGCCACAAAATATCAATACACTCACATTCAACGTAGATAGTTGATAAAGGTATAAATTGGATTTAATTAAATAAAAACTGTAGGTACCTACCTGTTATAACAGCACTTTTGGAAATGAGTGTGCCCCCGCATATCTGTTGGTACCGGGATTCCCGGATCATCTTGTAGATGCCGGTGTGCCAGGGAAACTCTCGCGGCGCCGGCGTAAAGCCCGCGGAAACAGGCAGACGACGCCTTCTGCTCGTCCCCACCATTCCACATTCTGAAATATAGTTCTTTACGGTTAAAAATACTGCTCAGTGACGTATTTGTCCTAAAGTATTGTTTGCGACCTATAAAATCGTGGGACGGAACATACAAGGCGAATGGTAGGTGTACTGGTTGCTACCAGCAACTCTGCCTACCCCTTCTGGGAAAAAGGCGTGAGTTTATGTATGTATGTAAAAATATGCAGCTCAGGCCGGAGTGTTGTAAACCATATTGTGTGTATTGTGTTTGTGTATGTTCCGTATGTCCATGTATATTTAACTAGCGGTCTGAAAAATTCGGCAGTGATACAAAATACTGAAAATATTCTACCACCCGTATTCATATGAGGATATTGTGGGGTTCTAATTTAGAAAGAATTATTCAAATTAAACAAATAATTAAAATACTTGTTTAGATAATATAAGAACCTGTATGGAACTCTTCGTTCCTGGTGGTGAGAAGTATTTCGTCTGCGTTGCGAAGTATACACTGGTGCTCTTGTTCTCCGCAGGTAACTGTAGTTTGCCTTTCTACTTTACAGTAAGCTGCCAAAAATAATAGTTAAAATGTACTCACACCATTCTCGCAAGTACACAATTTAATGACAGGGGGAGAATAGTTTTCTCGTTCCGGCAGAAATTACACGTGACTAATGGCTTACAGTATCCATCGACCATCGACAATACTTGATGCCCGAAAAAGCTACACCAATTGGTCGCTATGATGGGTTTTCTATCATTGTGTATAATGGTCACGGACTATCCACATGTCGACCCAGGTATTTTACCAACAAGACATTAAGCATACAATATCATTTATTTTTGTACTTCCTACGACATATACAAATGTACTTACGCACACAAACAGGCATTTCTCCCTCTACCAGTCCAAATACACATTTGACGCTGTTCTGTCCGACCAAGTGGTAGTCCGGCGCGCAGGTGACGTTCAGTTGGTACGTAGGGGTGGTGAACCCGGGCGGATCAGCCGGGAAGCTGGTGTACCTGCCGTTCAGGGGCCACGGAGGCAGCACGCAATCCCCCGAATTGGCAGTGCTATAATACAATACAATACTCTTTGTTGTAATTCTAATAACAAAAAAATCTTCAAAACCATACAAATTGAAATAAGCACTTATGGCACGTATTACAATGGGCGGTATTATCGCTTAAAGCGGTCTCTTCCAGTCAATGTATGGACAGTAACAGAAGAAGGTTGCGATGCACAATAAAGAAAATACGAAGGATATTGCAGAGAGAATGCAATATATACGAATACTGAAATAAATAAAAATTAATACATACTATAACATATTGAAGAGAGAATAAATATACACAAATTTAGAGAAAAATGTAATATTATATTAGGTTACATTACGAAGGTACTTCTTTATGAGAAGTTTAAAGTGGTATGTAGTTTTTGCGCATCTGATGTCCATCGGTAGTGCGTTTCATAGTCATTAGTCCAACTGCTTGCACAGTATACGATTCAATTCAAAATATCAATTTTACACACGTAGTGGAGGGTATAATCAATGCTAATCAATCACTTGAATAGGAAATACCTAGACATTCACAGAAATGTATACAAATTATGATATTTTTAAGATATTTTATTTTGCAACAAACTTTCTTTAATGTGGGTAAAAAGTTGCTTACATTTTGGTGGTTTCAGTTATTGCATCGTCAACCGTAGAAATAGAATCTGGAACAGTTAAACACCTTTTTTTTTATCAAAAAAATACTTATGTATAACTAGCGGCCCGGCCCAGCTTCGCCCGGGTACAAATATATTTCTGTACAATAATATGTACGTATTATACATATAAACCTTCCTCTTGAATCACTCTATCTATTAAAAAAAACGCATCAAAATCCGTTGCGTAGTTTTAAAGAGTTAAGCATACAAGGGACATAGGGACAGAGAAAGTAACTTTGTTTTATACTATGTAGTGATACCTTATAGCAACCACTTTACCAGTATAGTTCACTGCAGAGCACGGGCTTCGTCTATAATCGACAGTACGATTGGGAGTGGTTAGGCTATACAGTCAACCACGCTGGCCTGGCTTTTCCTCACGATGTTTTCCTTCACCTCTATAGTGCGTGGTGATTTATACATACATGACCCCTAAGTCAAAGGTGTGCCCTGGAATTTGACCCGGCGGCCACCGTGAACATGTTGGCAGACTTGTTGACAGAGTTGAATAATGAAATACTACTTATTCAGCGGAGTCAATTGAATAGCACTGTTCAGATAAATTTCAGACAGATCATGAAATTATAGAAATGCCATTTAAGTAGATTATTTATGAGTCTTGATTAAGTTTATTATTCCATGGGTTTCAAGAATGTACTTTATTGTTTTTCTACTTACTAACATTCCTTTCATTGGAATCCAACACATCCTCACACGCCAGTATCGCCGCATCATTGCCAAGCGGGGTGCACGGTGCTGGAGATAAAACATTATCAAACTAACTTTATTACCTACGGGAAGAGAGGAGCGGTTTGGTTGAGTTTACCGGTCTTACAATCCAACGTTCAATTTATCAATATTTTATGTCTTGTGAAACCCTTATTGTACGACCTGGGTCTCGACCAGTATCACTTCCAAAATCAAGTAGCCACTGTATAAGATTGTGTAGCGTCTTCCAAAAATGAGACGATAGCCAAGGGTGAGAGATCTTCTCCAACATCTGTACTGGGAGTACCGCATTTTACTTCTTAGGCTATATACTCATACAATGCATGCTATGCAGCCGTTATAAGCAACTGTTCAAAATGGGCATGGAACTCCCACCAGCTGCTGAGAATTACTCGTTTAAACATTTCATATTTGCGCATGTAGTCATACATTCTACAACATCGACAACATATGGGTGAATATACAAAAATTGGGTAACTCGCTGTCATCAGCCAATATATACAAAGTCTTATTATATTTTATTGAAATAACAACTTATTTTAAAACAATGAAAAGTCCTTTATATGGTCACCCAATTTCACTTATTCATTTTAAATACAAGTTAATAAAAAAACAAAATTAATACTTAAAATGTCAGTCCTTTGGCATGTCACAATCCCGAAAACCAACAATCAAGTGACTATCTATTAAACATTATCATTGATTTAAGAAAACTTACTAATTTACTACAATCTGTGATGAACATAGTATTATATACTACAACTTTTATAATCCAATGTTCTCCAATTTATTTAAAAAAAAATAAGAAACTTTGTGTTTGTTTTCATCCGTCAGTCCGTTGTGTGTTCTTTAAATTTGAAATTCTCGCCATATATCACCGAGTCAAGGTCAAATCCCTGTTTATGTATTAATGTTGGTAATGAAGTTAGTTGCGGACAGCACAATTTGACGGCCGCCATAACTGTACGAGTTCTTGGGTTGTGTTTGTCTTCTATACACATGCAAACCCAGTCAAAATTTCAGTCCCGTGGTGGGTCGTTATGTTCTTGTTAATCTGAGGTTTATTATCATTTATACATAATTAACTATGATTTGTTAAAATGTAGTTTGTTGATATTCGAAATTATCAAAAAAAACATTAGTTCTGATTATAACCTCAAATTATGTCTTTTTCGTCAATCCGCTGGCGTCAGTCCTTTGTCAGGTATCGCGCCAGAAGATTGAATTGTCTCCATAATACTGCTTTTTGTTGTTGTTTTAGAGCACTTTTATCTTAATTGCTACCGTGTATAAGCATTTCTATTTTATATTTCAGTTTAGAATATCATACGGCACACTAAAAGCAATTTGACTAGGGAAGAAGATTAGAAAAAAAAGAGAAGCCGAAAAGGCTCGCTTGGCCAGAATTAAAAGTGCCCCATTAAATTAGCGGAATACAAAGAATAACAAAAACTTCAGTACTTAAGGAAATAACTAAATTTTTTAATAAAAACCTACTTTAAAACAAAAAACCACTAAAAACCAAAAAATAATAAAATATTAAATTACGCATAAATTTTGATTTGTTGGCTAGTCAAGTCATTAAGCAAATTAATCAACATGCACAAGTACAATGAAATAAATATTATTTTTTGCTTTGCAGTGGTACTTATTATTTTAATATTTTTTGTGGTTTTTGTTTTGAAGTCGGTTTTTAGTTTTTTATAAAATATTTTAGTTATTTGTATATTTTTAGTGTTGATAGGCATTTCAATGAAGAAGAGTTGGTCCCACAAGGAATATGTTCTTTCCGATGACAATGAAATCGCTAAAATCAGTTAAAGCTGCCGAAGATATTGGTATTTACGTTTATTTTAATTTTATAATTATTTTTAATTGTTACTAAGTGATTTGAATACTTAAAAGACATGTGCCATTATTAAAACTAAGAGATTTGTACTAATTCTTATTAAATTTCATTATAATTCTTAGAAAATTGTGTACTTTATCAGTACTATGTTAGCCTCGTCAGTCCCCTGGCAGTCAAATTCAGAAAATTTTAAATATCTCATAATTTACTTAAAAAAGTGACTGGCCCGATTTGGAACAATATAATCATTAGATTTGTCATCATATGCACCCGAATTTGTTATAATTTCATTTAATTATTATAGTAAACAAAATATCCTCAAAAGTTACCCAACTTTTGTATAATCACCCATATACATCATACAACCATCTAATCTCTTTTGGGCAAACTCGACAGTTTTAAAAATCTGGGCCTCTTTGTCCCTAGTTAACAACATAAATCATTCATTAAACTTATGGTACCATGCTTACCCAAACAAGTCGGCATAGGGTGTGATGATTTTCCAGAAGCGCAGCTTATGTTGCTGTACCCGACCACTTCGCGACCGGACTTGCAGGTCACACTTAATTCGAAGGAGTCGAAGGTGTCCCCAGGCGATCCCGGTGGTGTGCTCACATACGTGCCGTAAGGCGGAAAAGGGGGTAATGTACACCTGTTGAAATTTCCAAATAAATTAATAAAATTACTAGTTAATTTAACAGTTAACCTCTTGTTCCAAAACATGAATGTTGTAATTGACTCTACTCGTATTAATTTACTTAGATAAATAACTAAACACCTATTATTAGTTCCTAGTTAGTAAGTCGTTGTTAGATAGTAAGTTAAGTCTCCCTAGCTCAAAATCACTTTTTTTCATCTTTATCTTATTAGTAGTTTGATTGTAATAGTGAGAATAAAACTACTTACTTATCACTTGTTTTTGAATCGGATTCATGGGTGAAGGCGTATGCTGTATAGGAAAAAGCTAATGTTACGCGTATGACTATAAATTACAAATCTTAACAAACTACAACAAATAATTGCTTCCATTTAAGCGGGCAGAAACAAGATTAGAATAGTAACAATACTTATTGGTCGATATCTACACATCTTCTTTCTGCCTCGTTCTTCTCCGGTCTCCAATTGGTGGGAAACACAGATGCTGATATCTCGATAATGTTCCACTAATGAATTATGTGTTGGTGCCATTATATTTGCTATAAGTTCTGGAGTCATTCGGTTCCACTCCTCACTACCGCCTTGGTCTAGCAAGGATCGTTTTCATCAAAATTGACCATTTACTTAACTGTGCCTCAGGACACTCAGCTTCAAGTTATATTTTATGCTATGTTTACTATACAGGGTATATCAAGACTGCTACCGAAAACGAAACTGGGTGGTAGTTTTAGTGAGTACATACACAATGGAACTAAAATTTTCGCAAAAAAACGCGTCAATTTTTTTAAATGATTTTTTAAATATAATTTTTGGGTGGTAAATCCATAGTTTTTGCTAAAATAATAATTTAAACTCTTTTATACCTTAGAGTCCTTATAAATAAAAGGGTATACACTATTAAACAGCGGAATGCATCCATTATTACTTTGCAGTTGTATCTGTTCTTGGGTGGAGGTGATCTTTGTAACCTTGTGAGAGCTCACATTATGATCTTTTCAGTATGTCGATTTTGAATGTAAAACAACTCACGGTTGTATGACTCGCCAGTTCTGCTAAATATTTCACCAGAAGCGAACAGGCAGTGAGAGAAAAAGGCCAAAGCACGGCCGTTTTGCATACAGAACTCTGTAAAATGAAAACATATTTTGATGGGTTAAACCAATCAACAATCGTATGAATTCATACTAATGGAGTGTCTAGTGGTGAGGATAAATAATAAACTAATGGAAGTTAACTTGCTTAAATCAGACCGTTATCTAGTTAACTGCGGAAGACGACATCCTTATGTATTTTTTTTTGTCAGGTTTCTAATTATACTTTTAACGGTCATTACCTGGACGGTTACGACTATTAAAAATCACTCCCTTATCCCTTTGGGATTTCACAAACAACAAATAATACCACTGACAAAGTTAATATCCAATAAGCCGTCGCAGTAACGAACACGGACTTTGGATTTTAAGATTAGGAAATAAACTTTGTATGTGTTTTTTAGCTTGAAAATCTCATACGAGGCCTAAGACAAAAGAGTTGCTGACTTACCAAGATGCTAACGCCTCATTTTAGTCAGAAATACAACAACTCACGACGGCATTTAGGTACGGGCTGTGTCCACTGGCCACGCGAGCAGCTCACGACGCCGTCTCCAGTCAGCTTGTACCCGAGCCTGCAGGTCACGTTCAACTGCACTGAGTCCAGGATCTCTCCAGGCTCGGCAGCAGGTGAACTCGTGTAAGAACCATGCTCTGGAGGCTCTGGTAGCTTGCATTTTATCTGGTTACTGAAACTGTACGCAGACATATATATATATATATATACCTAATTAAGTGATAAACTCACACTGACCTAGTATGTAAAACAGTCAGGTTTAAGATGCACGTTCAATTTTATAATCTACGATCCACCTTCAAGAAAAGTGTGTGATGAAGAACAATGTGTTAAAAACGTAGTGTGTGATATTGTAATTTTGTTTGCAGTTTGTATAATATTTCAATGTCTGCAGCAAATGGTACGCGTGATTCATAGGACGTTCTAAATCAAATTAGTTCTTACAAGCGATAATACTTACTCTATAGTGTAACTGACTTCAGCCGCGTCGACATCATTAGGTTCTATCAGTGATACTGTAGAAGAAAATATTTTATGCATTTAAATGAACCCCAGTTATATATAAACCAGGTTACGGAGAGAGGGTGGATTTGCACATCATATTATATGTTATTTTCCCTTTTATTTTACCCACGATAAGGTGAACGGTCTTTCAAGTTTGACATACTACCAACCTCATCATCTTTTCATCTACAGGAAGTCCACTGCTGAATATAGGCCTCAGCCAAGGATCTCCACTTCGACAATTTGTAGACGTACTATATAATTTATTTATTGTCATTTGAAAATTACACGTATCGAGATAATTGCACGTCGTGTATAATATACAAGTATTCCTGTCATGTACTAAGTATATAATTAATACTTGATTGAGTGATATACCTAGGTATAAATAGATTCTGATCCGAAGATAACCGGGGGATATCCATCGAACGATAACTATGTAATTGGGACGACCTTAATGCATGTGTTTGAACACGCTGCAGTTATAGTAGTAAACAAGATCAGACAAAATAGTTGAGGTTACAGGAGGGTCACTCTATAAAAACTATACGAACTTCGAATATTCGTTCGACGTCAGGAGTAAGATTTTCACTTCTAAAATTCAATACTGTTCTCTATTATACTTATAATTTTCTCCCAACTTAGTATATGGTTGCGACGTACGATAGAGGACTCCAACATTTTGTGGCGTATCTAGGCACATTAGTGATGTTTTATGTACGGCTTCCGAACATTCGCATTTCGTATCATTTTTATAGAGTAATCCCCCAGGATAATGCTAGATGCGCTTTGCTTCCAACAGGTCGATATGGAAATCCCTAGAGGGTACCTATGTCCAGGTGAGGGCATCTTATGGTTGAAGGCAGGAAGCAAGGTAGCAGTGCCGGTAGCCTCTTAGTGGTACTGTTCAAGATCACACACAGTGTGGTCAAGCCATCGAGAGCAATGCAAAGGTATCGTCAGTTCAGCTAGTATTTGCCCGGTTTGAGATAGTTGGCGAAATTATGTCGTTAGAAAATAAAGTTATTTCTTACTGGTGATTGGTGAATATTTTATCTAGTTTGCATTGCATTTTACATTAAGATCATTATTATCACATTTTCTTTTATTTTAAAAATTATTTAAAAAAATACGTAATTGCATTAGTAATGAACATAGAGTTATATGTATTTAACGTTTGAAACATATTTATGAACAAAATCTCCAATAAATGTTAGTGTTCGGAATCAAAGCTATTTTGATAGTAAATTAATAATCGCTGTACATTCGGAAATAATTTTTCATAATACACACATTATTTACTACCTAATATTATATAGGTACTATGGAGTATAGGTATTATAAATACGAACAATTTCTTTGTCATAACAGTACAAGTTTTATTAAATGAATTAATAATTAAATAAAACTTACCCACGTACAAACATAAAATGCTATACAACGCTGTCATTTCACTTTCGATGCAAATTAACTAGGTATTATTTACAAACAAGTTAATGCCTTCGCGAATAGACACTTACTGCCCCGATATGCGCGTCTCAATAAACGAATATATCACAAGATAGTTCATATCTCAGACACTATAATGATGTTTTGTGTACATGCAATGCGAATAGCTAATATTTCACATCGCCAATACACGTATTTCCAGTTTGTAACGTCCAGTTACTTGATCATCAGTCGAGCCAATGTCACGACTTTGATCTTCTAGGTGCCTTTGACCACAAGATATTTTTAATGCATTCAAGGTCTAGGTACTCTAAATCCGGTTACGGACTGACCGGGTAATATCATTTATCCAAAGTCAATATGCACTACGACTACTGAACACAGTGCATTGAACTAGTCTCGTTTTTATAAAAAGAACTAAAAGCTTGTTGTTTGCATGTGTGAAACATACATAGGTTAAAAGAACTAGATTTGTACAATAAAAATAATAAATATATCCAACAGTCACATACATAGACACAAATACTGGGGTTCACACAACCATTTGTCTCAGTGCGGGGATCGAACCCGCAGCTTCTCGTTTAACAAACTGCGCTACCGAGGCTGTCAATATTATATTGTTCTAAAATTTCCCTTTTGTCCTGGCGCGAAGCTGGCGTAGCGTGGTCAGTAGTAATTGGGGATAATCTGTGGTTGTAATCCATTGCTTAGTATGGAATGTGGTATGAAACATCTCACACGACCTGTTAACGTTTCGTCGCCATCCCGACCCACTGATTGTTTTGGAGACCCTAACACAACATCCTAACTCTTATATACTATTTAATGATGGACATGAATGTGGAAGTTAAAACACCTGATTCCCTAACACTAAGTTTCCTATATGATGGACCACAAATACTTAGTTATCAAGTAGATATAGACATCATATAATAATCAGGCCTTTGTATTGAGTTGAATAAATACAACCAATCAAGGAGGAGAGTTGTTTCTATTCCGTAAAACCAATAGTTACATATATTGTCACGCGAATAGCGAGTTATGTGTCGTGGGTATAAGAAACCCCGAGTGACTTTTCGGTCTTGCAAACACCAAGACCCAAGACAATAAATACTTTTAATTCACACAAAAACTGGCTAGGTACGGGGATCATACCTTCGGACTTCAGTTTCTCAGTCGGCGTCTAACCAACTGCTTCAGATTATCTATTTAGGATGTTGACGTAATGTGCAGGAGGAATCGTTCGCAAATGCAAAGATTGAAGATTCCGACTTGGCAACCTATTATTACTATCGAAGGTAAACTTGTAACTTGTCATAAATCAGTGTTTGACGTTGGAACATTCCTAAACATTAAACCGGTTGTATCCAGACTTTGAACCAAATAACACCAAAAACATTTTCACGTAGAATAAGGCCAAGACTAGACGATATGATCTCATTTAGAGCCAAGCTTCTTACTCTCCACGGCCGGCCCTGAGTCTATAATGCCTAACTTTATAACATCGTAGTCAAAATATGTGGCTTGGCAAATTAGGCAGTAGCATTATTTTGATTAATTATCCTTATTAGAGAATCAATAATATTCTTGCACCTTTTACCTTAACCAATGAGATTTACCGGAAGTTTAGTTCAAATAAAAATGAAAACTATATTCATAACCACAATTTATTTACAACTTTGACTTTAAATCCTGCAGTATAAATTTGGATATATCATCAGCCATGCACCCTGGGTCGTATATGTGGACGTCGTGACCTCCCTTCACAGTCTTGAAGGAGTAGTTTCCGTTGGGCCAGGCCTTCTCATCCATGACGAACGGAACCTCGTCGTAGCAGCCCTGGTCAATCATGTCCTGAGCCAGCACGCAAAAGGTCGGCGTCGTGGTGGGAGTGTAGATCTTCCTGAGAAGCTCTCCGGAGAATGGGAGCACTGTCACTTCCTTCATTCTTTGGTCGAAGGTAAACCTGTGAATAAAATTAATAAGATTTCAACGCACGATTCCGAAGGTTACAGTGATTCTTTGGCCTATTTAGATGAGAGTGCAAAATGGATCGGTGTAGCCCTATTATTTGATATGCCAAGAGATTTATTTTTATTGATGACAAACGAATGGGAATACAAATTCAGATGTTTGTCAGCAGTCGGTATGATTGCCCAAGTCCATTATTTCTTGTTCACCTTTAATTTTCTGAAGATTCTCGACCCGGATAATTCGACTCATATATAACTTATATATATTGGTGTAATAACTGAGCCAGTTATTACACAAATATCAATGAAGCTAGTTTTAATTGATCCTGTGATATTAAATGGCTGACACAGTAAAATTAATATTATTCACCTGTAGAGACCATCGCCAGCTGGCACCAATACTCTTTCTAAAACATTTTCTGACGCTTCTTTTGTCAATCCACGGGTTTTCATCATCAACGCTTGTGCCTGAAACATAAATGCCGATTAAAATATGAGGCAAGCTATACAGCGTCAAACGCAAAGCGATACGTGGGTGTAAGGGTTGCTACCAGCACCTGTGTCTTGCTTTTCTGGTAAAAGACGTGAGTCTATAAGTAAAAACTAATGTTTGGGTAAACAAAAACACAAATTAAAACTTTTAAAGAAAAAAATACAGCATTATAAATGATTCCAAAGTTTGTTTCAAATTCAATAACTTCAGACGATTGCTACGGTTTCCCTAAGATTTTAATTTCAACTAGACACATTTCATAATAACCTCACTGCCTATGATTTAATAACGATTTAGTTAAAAAACCCTTACTTTCTCATAAGTGTATTTAGGCGCGGTCTCAGGGCCACCGTTAAACTTGAAGTACTTGTTCTCGTCGTAGAGCCCGTAGTAGTCGTGGAACCATTGGCGCAGGCCCTGCCGCGTCATGGGCCAGGTGTGGTGTGCCGGCACCGGGTCTACCTCCACCATGCGCGTGATGTGCCCCGGGTACGCTATGTTGAAGAATTTGCCTGCAATACCAAAAATAAAATCATCTATATTAATGATCCTTTACTGATTTATTAGCAACTCCTATAGACCATACGAAGAGTAAGCTTATATTTCATAGGTCCGGCACGCAGTTAACCTGATGATCACTGTCGCCCATAAACAGCTGTAACGCTTGGATCTTGGATGGGTTGTCGGCCTATCAAATCGTGTGAGCAGCGGGTAGGATAATAGGTATCCTGTGATAAGGGCGATGCTAGAGTCAAAATGGAAAGCCGTGGTCGTCTTTTGTGAAGCAGTAATGCTTCATAAAGAGGCTGCGGAGCGTGATCGCGAAAGAGCCGATCCCGCTCGAAGAAGGAGACGCAACGGTGGTGGAAGAAATCGCCCTGTTTCTTCTGCCTAGTACCGTTGCGGAGTTTCTTGTGGTTGAGAGCTTTTAGCTCTAGCGCTGGGGGACCTTTGGCGTGTTCGTATTGAGGTCCCAAAGCTCCTCCAAAGTGCAGATGGAGACATGGGTTTTTAGCCGGTAAAAGTCCGGCATGCCCGGTCTATCCAGATAGTCGGGTATCCAATGAGGATTTTACCCATTAGAAAAAAAAAGGATAATAGGTATCCTACATTTACATTTTTTTAATTAAAAATATTTTTAGATGACGTCAAGTAATATTGGGAAATCTATACCTAAATCCTTTTAATCTGTGTAGAATTTGATACGTAACGGGAGAGAGTTTGTCAACATTCTGGACACAAGATGTGATCCAGGTAATGAAGTCTCAAACCGACCTTAATATCAATTAGAAATGTCTTAACCACATAATTTAATTATTCTAGACTCTAAAGTTAAAATATCCCCACCCCTTTATTTTGTAAAAAACAAATACTTACCGATTGGTACACCAAGAGAATGGCCGATGTAAATAAACTTGTCCCATTTAAAGTATTCCCTGACCTTAACGATAGTCGGCACCAGGTCTATCACAGTGTAGCGCACTCCTCGCGGGAGGTGGTCGGACCTTCCGTTTCCCGGCAAGTCTACTGCGATGTAGTAGAAGCAGTCAGGCAGGAGGGAAACTAATGGACGGAACCCTGAGCTGGCGTCCAACTTCCCGTGGCAGAGAAGAACTGGTGGGTTGGACGGACTGCCCCATGACAGGCCTGAAAATGCATAAGCATATAGCTTAGGCCAAAAGCTTAATTTGGCTTCTTGGTAAGAAACGTCGGCTTCCAAATAGGGCCATTCGAAAAATATATTTCGGGAAGGTTCTATCTAACAGTAGACTTCCTGTAGTTAACCAAGATAAATAAATAATAACGTCCAATAGTCACATACATAGTCCTGCCCCCACATTAAGATCGAGTCTTGTGAGAGAGATCGAGAGTTGTGAGTATCAGGAATTACGAATCCTACAATCGAAAGTATTATTTGTGGGCCACAAACATTTCTCTCGGTGCAGGGATCGAAACCGTGGCCTCTCGTTTCACAGGCGGCGTCTAACCACCTGCGCCACGAAGACTGTTTGTCTCTGTCTAAGATGATAATGATATAGAAGTACGCAACCGATAAACTATCAACAAAGTAATGAAGGATAAGTGATATCTGGCATTTGCCTAGCTTACCTGCTATGTTACCCCACGGCGCCTTTACTGAAATTTCTTTCTCTGTTAATCGTATTGACGATTTCATGGTGCTGAAAAAAAAACGTATAATTTACCATACATCAAAAAAAAAACTTGGGAGACTAGGTATATAAAAAGACTCTTAACATGCACAGCAAGATTTAAAGTGTATATAAGTTCGAGCAAAGTGGCTCATCCAATGATAAGTAATATCTTCAGGCGTACATTCATTTGAATAATAATTTCCTATAAAACAAAGTCTTTTGTGATAATAATATTGTAGATGGCAAAAAGATGAAGAGGAAAGATAACGTCCCCTATCTAACGAGATAAAAGGCAGCAAAACTTGTCTCATTTCTGTTTAACAATGTTTCCATTTATTTTCGTTCTACAGGCAAAATACGGATTTAAATTTTCATGAATATATTTTTATTTCCTTATTTATCATTAAAGTTATAACTTACCAGAATGTGCAGTAGATCCATTTTGTACGATCACTTTCTCAAAAAAATTAAGTGGTCGGATGGTGCGAATTAAAAAAATTACAATGTGCTTTACTTACGTTTGCACGCGGAATAGTGTTTGTAGGAGTTTCATTTATCAAATCACTATCTCATACATACATTAGCCTTGGAGGTGACGTTGTGTATTATAGACTATAGAGCGTGTGTTTATAATGTTGGACAGTAAAAACCGGTTTAGGATGTCATAGTACATCCTAAACCAGTTTTTACTAAAAATAATATAATTCTTTACTTTATTTCGATGTGTAGGTGCGATGGCAGGTTTGGATAAGAAGTTGTATTAATCTAAAAAGCTGAACACGTTTAAGAAACAATTATTACGTCTAAAACGTAGATTAGAATTGACAATCTTTATTCAGCTAAATGATGCTTATGTCTTTAACAATAATGTTTAAACTTTGCAACGGTCTAATATCGGGGCATTTGACTTGCGAGGAAAGGGGCTACGGACGGGGCCCTTAAGATCAACCATCTTAGGCCGCCCCTGTGTAATGTGTTAATCACCTATGTAATCCATAGGTGGCGCGTAAATCGTAACTGTCACAAAATTAATTTAAAATATACTTTTGTTACAAAATAATTTAGAATGCTAGAGATAATTATTTTCAATTCGCCTATGTAATATTGTGATCTCACTCTTTCAGGTTTACAAAATGATAATAATATTTCGATTTTACACTTCATACCAAGAATATGCTCTTAGAATGTTGTCACAGAAAGGTTAGCTTTAAAGAATATAAACGCACGACACCAAATAATCTTAACAACACATATTGTTTTTTATTTGTTTATTATTGAGATAGATAATTATATTATGATAATGGATATAGTTGCCGTTTCTCCTATACATGATAATACATGAATTATTTTCTGTTATAGGAGATAATGTTCCTAACTAGATAATGTTTATTAACTGACATAAACTAAATCCAAGATAAAATATAATAATGTTTAAATACGTGCAAATGTGGTGTAATGTGGTGTACCGTGTAATAGTGGTGATAGGTCCCATATGTGAGAGGCCGCCTGTGTAGGTACCACCGCAATGTCTATTTCTCCCGCCAAACAGCAGAGTTGCAGCTGTTGTGTTTCGGATTGACGGACATTGTAGCCAGCGTAACTACTGGACCTCTGTATCAGCCCATATACTTCCCACTGCAGGGCACGGGCCTCCTCTACAATCGAGAGTACGATTGAGAGTGGTTAGGCCATATAGTCCACCACGCTGGCCTAGTGCGGTGTGGCAGACTTAGATACCATAGATTTTTTTATAATCGATATGGTATGCAGGTTTCCTCACGATGTTTTTCTTCACCGTTTTAGTGCGTGGTGATTGACTAGCAGTACACACATGACTCCGAAAAGTCAGAGGTGTGCCCTGGGATTCAAACCCGCGACCACCGTGAATATGTTGGCAGTCGCGTCTAGTCCGTTTACCAACAGGCCACTACAGACTAATGGCATATTCATGTGTGCATATATGGGCTCCCCCCTATCACATCAGGGGACGGAACAATTCAGGCGATGTGTGGGTTTCTTGGTAGCAACTCTGCCTACGCTTGTCGCCTTGTAGGAAGAAGGCATGAGTTTCTGTACGTATGGCATATTTATAGTACCTACCTATACACATTATAACTACAAAGCAATACTGTGAGTAAAACGTACTTATCTAAAAGTCCTTAAATTCTCAATAATTTTATATATGTATTTTAATTTAGGGCACATAGTGGCAAGAGCCTACATATGCCACATACATTGTTACCCGTAGATCTAGTAAAGCGTGCGTCTTGACGATCGCCAAGACCAGGGTGCACCGAATACATTTGATGTAAAAACTTAAATATGTTTATCCGTACGTAACACCGACTGGCAACGCATGCCGTGGCCGCGTCACGTCGCGTCGCGTCGCCTCGCTATATCACAGACGCTATATGATGGTATATTTATTTATTTATTTATCCGTCCGATTGTTCTCAAATTCAATATCAGAGGGACCATTCGCTACGGAAATATTAATTTCATATTTGTCAGAAATAAAAATTGTGGTCACCTTTATGAACTTTATTTATTAGTCCGATTGGTCACAAATTAGATATCTGGATAATCTTATCTTCAGATATTTTAAATTGATAGTCAGAATTAAATGCTTTGGCCTTTATATTGAACTTTTGGTTAAGAATCCGATTGTTCTCAAAAAGTTAAAAGGAGAGAAAGAAAGAGGATGCAAGTCAAGAAAGCTTCTTGATGCAAGTATTATAGGAGACACTGTATAATTGTGTTTAAGGCCGGGTTTCCACTGACGCGGAGTTGGGCGGAGAGGAGCGGAGAAGAGCGGTGAAAAGTGGTCAGTGTTTCCACTGAAGCGGAGCTGGGCGGAGAGGAGCGATGAAGAGCGGTGAGTGGTCAGTGAGCGGAGCAGAGCGGAGTGGAGCATACTTTTGGAATCGCGCATTTTTGCACTTAGTTACACTCAATCTCTCGGAAAGACCATACATCATGTTGTCGCTTAAAAAGAAAAAATCTAGTGACGTAACGAAGACAACTGACACACTGCACGCGAGTCACGCACCGCCCCGCTCCGTACCGTCCCGCTGTCCTCCGCTCTGTACCCCAATGCTCGCTGTCCGCACTGCACCGCCTCGATGTATGAATATCTGCTCAGCTCTGCCCCACCCCGCTCGTACTGTTTCCATTGAAGCGTAGCGGATATTTCAAGCATAGTCATTGGTCAATTTGTGCACCGCTAAGCTCCTCTCCGCCCAGCTCGCGCGAAACGCGGCCTAAATGTTATTATCGCGTATGCAACTTTCCTAAAGTTTCACATTTTTTTCTTGTTTCTTTCAAGCGCTGTTAGCCTAGCAAATTAACTCAGTACCATACATTAATTAGCTTGGGACATACATATTTATATAGAATACCCACTAAATCTAGTCTTTCTTATGGGTCTGTGATTTCGATTTTGAAGTCGTTAATATTAGAAATTAGCATAATCGACTAAATTATGTTAATCGAATAACATTAAACATAGTAGTTAGTAACTTATCGGCTATCGCAGCTCTATTATGTCATCAGAGATCAGTCATTGATCCATAGAGTATAGTAATACACTGGGTACATTGATCATTTATTATTTATTTTTCCAATGCTTTATTTACTATTTATTATAACAGAATTCCACCGTCTGAGTGGTTTGCAAAGTATCAAAAGAAATTAAGCAAATGAAGAACTTATAAAAATTACGTTTCATCTATTCCATGAATATAAAATCATATTAACCTATTATTAAATTGTTCTGTGATTAAATGTAATCAGTGAATTAATACACACGTTAAGTTCATTTTTTTAATAAAATACTATGAGTTTGTTAGAAAATGAGTGGTACATACAAGCGCCTTGGGGCAGGATATGCAGTAAGTTACTCCAAGCACCAAATTAAAAACTTGGTTTAAGTCAAAAATTCGCACACTCGTTGACCTTTGATCATAATTAATTTGGTTAACGAATAGCGTTATTTATCATTTATGACATATGACGTTATAACAATTTCCTAAGATAAGTTTCAGTAATCTTCTAAAAGAAAATAATAATACAATAATGAGTATTGTTTATTTTGTCTGCCTGCATATTCGTTTTACAAGGATAAACATATTTAATGAGGATATTCTCCATAAATTAATCAAACTAAAAAACTATTAAGTAGGTTTTTAATTGTATGTTATGACTCCTAAATAGTACAAGTCAGATTGTAGAGTGTTCAAAATGCCACAGGCTGCCACCATAGAGGGGGCCCTGGCCTCAGCTCAAGAGGCCATATTCAAAGTCGTAATATAATATTTATTACCAATTAAATTAATCATCACCAACAATTAATTTTGTTGTCTTTTTTTTTACTTAAGAATGTATTCGCACCTTTAAGGTCAGTGAATATGGTGATGCAAATGTTCATGGATGGGGGTGATCACTTACCATCAGACCAACACTATGCTCATTTCAAATAGATATAAAGATACCAATATTTATAGTGGTTTATTTATATTAAACTGCAACTTTATGCTTTTTCATAGTAAAGGGTAATCATCACACTAGCTACGGCATGGCTCTGGCCTTGTAATAATGACACCTACAAAATTAATTGCCCTTGTAGTGGGATTTCACAAATGTGAGGTCTTTTGTGTTGTTGATGCTTGGGGAGGGCCATTTGCATGGGCCCACGTTATAGTGAAGTGCATTGAGGTTTCTTTTGGATTTTCCATTTAGTTGATTGTATGAAATTGTGCAATCAATGACTATACAGGCGTCCAGTAGTAGCTTAGGTTCTGAGCAGACTGTTCTATACTGTTGTGGTAACTGCAAGAAGTACGGGCACAGTGGATGATCAGGGGCTATTACACAATTTCTCTGAGGAGACCTGAGTTTTAGGTGGATTGCTCCCCTGCGACATGAATGCCAAAGACCCCCTAGAGGGGGTGGCAATCAGGCTTCCCTGTTCATGATCTCCATGGAGGAGCGACACTTTCTTGTGGATATTCAATGTGTTCTATCCTTGACCTGGACTGGCCTGGCGCCACATGGGATAACCTCCCACCCGACATAAGTCCTATCGGGGCACAGCTGCTTCGGAAGATGATCACGAAAGTCAAATGTACGCAAGACACTCTTTCGTAGCGTCCAGGTGACAAGCGCGCAAAACTCTGAGCAGCCATCGGAATAAATCTCTCACTCTTGGCCGTGATGCCTTCGATCGCCAAATTTCGGGAACCTTGACAGGCAAAGTTCTCGTTTGTTTTTTTTATTGCCTTGTGGGCAGATGAGCTGGCGGGCCGGCTGATGATAAGCGACTGCCGCTGCTCATAAACCTCTGAAGTGCCAGGGGACCACCACAACAAAGTCGCTACCTACGTTAAGGAGAAGTTTTGCAAGAACTTGATTCGCGGTAAGCGAGCTCGGACCGCGATCGTGAGCGGAACCATCCCTCTCGCTACCGCCATGGTAGGAAGCCCCATGAGCGGCTGAAACGACGCCTCCACCCTATAAAACCATAGTGACTTATCAAGACCCGACAGTCTACATCGAATGTACAATACAATACTGACAATATTGTTTGAATTAGTTATAGCATGGGGCAACTGCCACAACCCGCCAGTTTTGCTGTGCCACGGAGCTGTGGACTCCGCCGCCAGTTTCCGTCCACTAGTAAAACTACTGCCCAAAAACTTTTACTACATTGGTAAGTAACAGGTAAATTTTCGACGTAGTATTTTCCTGCATATAATACAACCGATTTTCGGATAAATTTATTTTTAACCTAAGTGCTTTCTTTAGTAGATCCAATGTTGAGAGGCTATGGAGGCGTCACAAACTTTACTTTCTGTTCATTTGTGACCGACAAGTGACAACCAACACTCGATCGTTTTGGGCCACAAGCATTTTAGGAACGTAGGGATGCGAAGCAATTCAAATAAATACTTGAGTGCGAAAAGTCGGCTAGTAATTCCCATTTAGAACATAAAAATAAATAATTATTCTTGCTTAATGTATTTCAATAATAACCATACATTTTCTGCTATAATATACCGAATAAATAAACATACTGTCTGTAGAGTTCACTATTCAGTATAGGTTATATATAAAGGAAACACAGTTTGATTTCCGACAGACACACTATTCGTACGGCGCACCAGCAGCAAGTGTCCGGTGAGTGCAGGCACTGCACTCACCGCACCCCCACCACTACCGCTCGCCCCACTAGTAGATGTGTCATCATTTACTTATATGTTACATCTACCTTTTACAAAATTTAAAAAAGTAGAATTAGTTTTTATAGTCAAATATTAAAATGTTCAACATCATTTAGATTCAGTCATTCTTTTATCTACCACCCGGTTCGGAAAGCTGTTTTCACTAGAGAAGAACGGGCAAGAAACTCTAGTGTTGCTCTTTTCACAACTCTTTTTTTTTTACAAATTAGTTTATCAAAACAATCATCGAACAATATTAAATTCAAACGCTATGTATGTTATATAATATTAAACACATCACTTATTTATTTTCGACACTTACTTCGTCATCGGTGGTGTCGTTGTTTGAAGAATTATCATCACCATTTGTGCAGACTACTCACTTTCCTTCAACCCTCTTGGAATGTACTATATTTCTACGTAACCGTTCTTATAATATTTTATTTTATTTTATTCAGAAAACAAACAGTTATATATCTAGGTAATATACAATATTAAAATTACAATTAACAATTAACATGTTTTCACATTTTATAAAGCTTATTACTACTATATGGTCGACAACTTGTTTTTCTTCACTGTATATTAAACATATACCTTCTCTCCAATATCAATATTAGATTCCGTTGCTTGCCTCTTTCTATCTGTGTATTCTTTTCCTTGTTTTTCGTTAGAGTATCCCTGTCTCTTGTTTCTAGGTCAGTAAACTAAACATCAACAACGGAAGGCAACTTATCTCTAAACTGACGCCCGTAGTTGTTTCAATATATCACGGTTCTGCTTCTCAACTTTCCCATTTTGTTGAGGCCAATAAGGAATGCTATGGTCCAACCGAATTCCAAATTCTTTGCAACAACTTCAAATTCGGTATGAACAAACTGCCAACTATTGTCAGCGGTAATACCTATGCGAGCCTAAACGAGGAAAATCTCTTTATCATGAATCGATGAAGCAGAATCGAGACATACATATATAAACTCATGCCTATTTCCCACAAGGGGTAGGCAGAGGTGCCAGGACACCCACATTTCGCCTTGTATGTTCCGTCCCACAATTTGATAGGTGGCGAGCCTATCGCCATATCGGGCACAAATTCCTGACCTTGGGCTGATAATCAATAGGAAAATCCAATATCACTTTGCCCAACCCAGGATTCGAACCCGAGACCTCAGCCTCGCAACCATACCTTAGTACAACTACGCCGAGGCAGAATCGATGTTCTTAGTAATTTTGATTTCTTTATATCTACTAAGATAATCTATAATAGTAAAAGATAATGGCCGATAGGTAAAGGTACGAGATAGTCTATGGCTGTATCAACCCAGGGTTGATTGGCAGTTTTCTTCTGCGCATGAGATTAGGAGAATTTGGAGCGGAAACCAGAGTGCAACCCTTGCAAGCTCATATATAATGTTCAGCATCTCTATCAATTTTGGGCCTAGGCACTTTTAGAACGTAGTCTTATTTTCATAGCTACAATGCCTGGATGGTCTTCATGAGCAGCTGTTAGAAAGTTTGATTCAACATGATGGGATAACAATTTTATTCTCATGTAATAGTAAATTGCTTTGAGAACGAAGTTCCTGCACAAAGACCTTATAAGCGTTAGCACTCTGGTCCCAGCTGTTATATATTCCGTTTCTGACTAACTTTAGCTCTAAAGGCTCCCTCGCAAACTATTCTTGACTCATGCAAGGTAACTCTGCTACAGGTCGATATTGGTCAACAACAAGTTCGAATTATTATTAACATAAAAAGCTGTGGTGACTTATCACCCACAGTCTTGACACAGTATAGACCACTTTGAAATTATTTTTATTTTATTTATTTACCCACTTTGTACAAATTAATAGTACAGGCAGACTTAATGCCTAAGGGCAATATGTAATTATATGACTGTAAGCGCAAAACATTTTTTGCACACGGCTTAGAGTCAGGTCCAAATATCACCTCTAATCGCTTGTGATCACTGACAAGTTCAAAACTATCTTTCCCAAATAGGTATGTATCAAAATGTTCCACCACCCAAACCAACGCAAGAGCTTTCTCAGTCTGACAATACCGGTTCTCACGGTCTGTCAGATTTTTTATTGCTGTATGCAACAATTTGAGGCCCGTTAGTGCCATTTTGGACGAGCACAGCTCTTAAACCGACTGGACTAGCATTGGCGAAGGCTTGGGTACAGTCAAGCGGATCGTAGTAGCCTAAGGTCTTAATTTGAGTCATAGCGCTTTTCGACCCCTCAAACGCCTATTTTGTTTATTGCGCCAATAAAATGATATTTACACCTTTGCTTTGTTTTAGTCTTTGAAGTTAGCGCAAAGGTTCTGTCCAAGTAGCTAAGTTAGGGATCCATTTTCCTACGTAATTACTTAGCCCTAAAAAGCTTGACACTTCTCCCGTAACTTTTGGTTCTCGAAACAATTCGATTGCCTTTACATATTTGTCTAAAAGGCTTAGGTCCCTCGGAAGATAGCTGATGACCAAGAAAATCTATTTGATTTACTCGAATGCACATTTTGTATCGTTTAACAAAACTTTGTAGTCTTGTGCAAGGCTCGGCCTCATTGCTACCATAAACGACTATATCACCAATAAAGTTGGCGACTCCTGTACAAGGCAACAGGATACTTTCTAATTTATTTATTTTTTATATTTAATATTCGAGACACACGAGTTTCACAAAATGACGCGTTTGTACCTAAACAGGCAGAGATAGTCCCCGGCTACAAGTGAATGTATTTTAGTATATTTGGTACACCAACAGCACAGTATACATAATATTCTTAAGTAAATTAACCATTGGTGTAATACACACGTACACGTGCCAATAACAGGCGAACACAACATTCGTTTAGACATTTATAAAATGTCGTGATATGTCTACTGTCCTTACTTAGCTCTAGATGGTGGACAGTTTTTTTTTTTTTTTTTTCAATTTAAGAGAAAATGATAGCATTTCTGAAATTTGGAATAAACTGTTCCATATTGTGCAAGGATAGTTCTCCATAATGATAGCTCTATTTGCTCTACTTATGTCTACGCAGATGCGTACATCACCATCTGCTTTTAAGACCGATACTAAGGGAGAGATCCAGTCAGGCTAGCCATTAATTGGCTTTATAATATCTGACTCAATAAGTTCTTAAGTTTTCTTATTACTTTTAGACTCAAGAGGAACAGGGTCTTTACGACAAGGTTGAGCAGCTGATTTGATTGATTTATCTAAAAAGATATGAATCTGAACATCTTTAAATTTTGGAAACTAATCCAACTTTTAGAAAGCCAAAGGACGTGGCAGTATAATATGTTCCTAGCAAATTCCCATGACCATCTTTAACTACATAAAAGGTGGCTTCGGCTCGGGGGTAGTTGCTGCCAATTGTAATGATTCAAAAGATCCTAGTACAATTAAAGTATTACATGCATTAGCATGAATCTCTTGTTTGGAGATTTCACTTGATTTTCAACTAGGACCCTATTGTTCTTGAGAACTTGCCATGTAACATCATTAGTAATATTGCATTTACGACCGGAATCTCTTACCATCTCAACTTTGACACCCCCCTAGCGTACATTTAATAGTGTCGTCATAACGTCCACGGGACTCGATATTTCAAGTTTTTTTTTTTTGAACCCTCCATTATATTAACCGTTAGGTATTTACTTGATTTCGACAAACCAAAATTATTAATTTGTCGATTCACTCCTCTAGAGCGTTGGTTTCGGAAATAATTTGTCATGAGTCACATCATCGGTAAGGGTTAGAATTGTTTCCCTTAATTTGGCTGACTTACATTTCTCTGTGACTTGAACAATCACGTGTTCGTTAGGGGCAGTGAATTGACATTTAGAGCTCTGGTGTCTAACTCTATGAGAATATTGTCATTATTTTTCCTCCACTTCCTTATTTGATGAGCCTAAACAAGTGACGCTCATAAATACCACTTTTTTATTTTTTTATTATTATTATTTATTTTTATTTCTTTGGAGGAAAAGTATTCGTTTAGCTAAACTTTAGCATGTTGACAGCGACGATAAATACATCGTTGTCATTATACTAGTATTATTATTACTAGTAGTTTCTACATATGCACCATATGCACCAGGAATATTATAATATATTTCTTGTAGGGTTGACCCGTCCATATGCAGGAGCAAGGCCTTTGTCCCCTTTTACACTAGTAGTGCACACTCCCATTTTTCCAGCATAGACCAATTGAAGCTGAGTCGCTGTCACAGTCAAAAGACTCCAAAGGTGGTGTTTGCGACATATTTATGGTCTACCCAGAAGGCTGGAGTAATTTCCTTTTAGGTACTGTTCCGAATAAATCGAACTACCTCTTGATCTTATTGTATTTAACTTAAGGCCATTTAGCCTGTTCTTTATACAATGTAAGATCATTTAGGTACTGTTTGCATAAGCAAACTACCTCTGACAACAATGTTAACTTTGATTATTGACAGACTAAAAAGTGTATATTTGAACATCGACATCGAGATAACTAACGAATGCTATCCAATGTTCAACATTTGCGTTTAACCAATAAAAGAAAATGTGGGTAGATAATAATTAATCATAAAAATCGAAGAATATTTCACACTGTATCAAGTCCATTACAATATCTTGATTTAAACATTCTTACAATCATAAATAACAGCTGTTTATAGTTTATTTCCAGAAAATCGTTTTATTGCTTTAAGTTTAAATATATCTTGTTGAGCAAAACCCACATTCTAATCTGTCTTTGCCAATAATCAAAGCATTTAGTCATTGATGTGCTACATATTTAGGTACCAATCAAAGTAACTAAATCAGTTCCGTTTTGCAATAACAAGTGCCTTGTTATAGATGTAATTTAACAACTTAAGTCAGTTACGACGATTCAATGCCCATAAATACTATAAAGATGCTAATAAAACGCAGAAACAATTATGTAGGGCACGAATATTAACAAAACTGATTTGCTACCGATTTACCTCTAAGCTCATGCTTAGTTTTTAAATTGTTTGGCACATACCTTTATAACCTTAATTTGTGGATGGCAGGGTCGCCACATGTAGAGTTCACTATTCAGTATAGGTTATATATAAAGGAAACACAGTTTGATTTCCGACAGACACACTATTCGTACGGCGCACCAGCAGCAAGTGTCCGGTGAGTGCAGGCACTGCACTCACCGCACCCCCACCACTACCGCTCGCCCCACTAGTAGATGTGTCATCATTTACTTATATGTTACACTGTCCATTCAGGTATGGAGTTGCCTGGCAGCGGCAAGTCGGATCGCTTCCCGCCCGGACTGATGTTCAGCGTGTACGACCTGGCGTACTCGGTGGAAGCCGTGGCCAAGCACTTTAGGTGGCCGTCCTTCGTGTTCATCGGACACTCCATGGGCGCTGCTATTGGTGAGTTAACAATCATGCGTTTTTGAAATTACTACTCCATCTGCGTTAAAAAGAAAACACGAACAGTCCTATCTATTAGCGCAATTATTATGGGCTACACCTGCGTAATGTTATTGTTGGCGCATTAGATAAATGCATTTTTAGGTGGAGCATCAACCTAGTACTACATCGATGTGAAGTCTAATTTTATAAGTACATTTTTCCAGTCATAGAAAATACAGTGGACTATAATGAGGCCCTTTCAGTTTCTTCCAATTTTTACTAGTTCTGTGTACTCTGGAATTTAAGTTTGCTTATTGTCATATAAACCTGAAGTCGCAACACAGTAGGATCATCTATAAATGCAACTATATCTCGATATGAATTGGTTTTACGTATTTATTTGTAGGTAAAGTGTACAACGTGTGCTACCCCGGCAAGTTGTCCAAGCTGGTGGAATTGGACCCGATCAACTTTTACGCGATAGAACCCGAAGAGTTTCCGAGATGGTAAGTCTTATCCTTAAATACAATGTTATTGACATTAACTTAGTATAGAACATGCCTTCTACCAGCGTAGTTCGAGTCTCAATCTATTGTTTGAGTACCTACATCCCCTGAATAAAGTTCTAGCAGTTTGTAGCAACGCGGAGGAATAAAATGGTGTATCATATTTATTTTGTCATTATTTTACAGGTACGAGTTTTATTTCACAAACTTTTTCGAAAATTATGAAAAGTTCAACAGTGCACGAGGGACCGCGCCAAAGATCACTTGGGAAGAGGTAACTATTTCTAAATAATACGAATAATAGCGACATGTACACAGTCAGCTGAGTAGAAATATATCAGCATAATATTACTGAAAGAAATCTGTAAATTTTCTTCTTTTTTTATCTCCTTAAACGTCCACCTATCGATGGGTCGAAAGGTTTTTTGAAATAAATCTGTTAATGTTTTTTGAAATAAATCTGTTATTACTGAAATAAATCTGTTAATTTTCTTCTTTTTTATCTCCTTAAACGTCCACCTATCGATGGGTCGAAAGGTTTTTTGTTTTAATATACCCTATTTCTATTTAGTTGACATGACATTATTACATTGGCAAGCCTCTAAAGAGGGCGAGGCGAGTACTTTTGCGCTGGTACATTAATTTAGCTTCCTTCTTTTTCTTTAGGCGTACAAGTTTATAGTCAGTGAACCCTCCTTGTGGTACTGCTCACCACCACCTCTAGGCCCAATATTTTGTTCGTAATTATCAGGATTATTAAAAAAAATTGCAGGCTATAAATACTACAAAGACCAAGCGTGGTTTCACGGAAGAATTGGCTAAAGCAACACTGGAGAGGTGGACGGAACCCGCTGGCGACGGCCTTATAAGGTAAGATATTAGTGCTTCAAAATAATGGCCCTTACCGCATGTTTACCAAGCGTGATAACATACCTCGTCATTCTTTATTTTTATGAAATTATAAAATAATATTTAGTTGTGATGTTGCAATATATTTGGGCAAATCGCTGGATTTTGCACCAAACACGTCCTAAGACAAATTTTTGATCCCCAACTAAATGTCGTACAAGATATATATATAAAGATATAAATGTCTGAGTACGGCAGTTAATGTGTACTCTGGCCACAATGTCCTTCAATCCGAAACACAACAGTGTATTTAAGCGGCTGCATGGCGGGAGAAATAGACATTGTGGTGGTACCCACCCAGGCAGCCTCACATATGAGAGACCTATTTCTGTTTGGCGGGAGAAATACATTGCGGTGGTACCCACCCAGGCAGCCTCCCACATGAGAGACCTACCACCAGTAAATGTGTAAGTAAAGTAATGTAATTCCAGGTACACATACGACCCGCGCATCCGTCTGGTGCAAGTGCCACCGATGTCTCCGGCGCACATCCGCGCCATCTACACAGCTGTGAGCACGCCCATCCTGTGCATCCAAGCCGAGGAGTCGGTGCGCCGCGGCCTATTTCGTAACACGTCGTTCCTGCAGCACGAGCGCGCCTACCCCGCACGCAACATGCGCGTGCGCACCGTACCAGGCGACCACGACCTACATGTCGTCACGCCGCACTTACTAGCACCACACATCACGGCGTTCCTACTCTCCGGGCTGGACGGACTCGACTCCAAGGCCAAACTGTGAGCTTGAAAACATTCAGCAGTTGGATCCAATATTTGAAGTATAGTAGAGGGGCTGGACGGACTCGACGCCAAGGCCAAACTGTGAGCTTCGAAATATGTACCAACAATTGGATCAAATATTTGGAAGTAAAGAGTTGGACAAAATATTTGGTTGAATCAATCTTGTATACAATATAGCCTTTTTCGGCAACAACTATGTGATTATAAAACTTTAGTGTTTTATTCACGAGTCAGATGGGACTATGTTAGCTCTAAACACAGATCACTTCTAATAGATACCGCATTACGATAGTTTTGTTTTGAACCGAAAACGCCAACGAAGGGAACTGCGCGGGGGTGGGCGGGTTGCAGCGCGGTCACGTGGACTTCACTGGAGAGATGAGGCATAAGTCGATAAATAAAAAAATGTATCGATAGTTCGATTTGCCAGTAAGTTCATGTGTTATGATCGCTTCTATAACTTAATTACCAACTTGTTAAATGTTTGATAATATTTTTTCACCGGCCTGATCTGATAAATTATACCAACCGGCAACCGCTAACTACGAATAAAATAGGATTAAGATTTATACTTTAGTATGTAACGGTTTTATTTCTATTATTCACCGTGTATTTTTGTATACCATAATGGCGAAATACCCAAATTAAGTGTTGATATAAAAGATCAGATAAAAATATGAAATAGTAAATAACTAAACCTCACGCCCTAAAGGGCTACAATAACTTATTCCGTTTCTTGAATTCTGACGGCGGCTGTAGAAAATGTAATATCGACAAGTGACGATGAAACCCACTTGACGAACTATTAATGTTTTTGAGACGATATATACAACGTATGTTAAAATTAGTGCAATAGCTTGTGCTACTGATTCTCAATAAACTTAGTATACTAAAACTTATGATAAATACCCTCCCATTATATTTGAAAACGTATACAACTAGAGGGAAAAAAGGAAATTTAATTACGCCAAAGATAAAAATAAATAAAAAAATATTGTAAAAGTACCTTGTTAACAAATTTAACTATTTCAAATTACATAAAATAACGTAATTATGGTAATTTGCAATTTTTATATAAATCAATATATATTTTGTGACATTGTCATTTAATAAAATTAATTTACATTATTGTTTTACAATATCGATATTTCTGGGAATTATATTATAAACATGCGTCAAACACTAGAAGAACGCGTGATTTCGCCAAAAAAAGATGGCTTATTACGGTTATTGCTATGCGAAAAAGAGACGGCTGATTCTCCATCCGAACTCGACTGTTTGACATTGATACATTAACCAGTATAAATTAAGCTCGCTCGGGACCAAATTAGTTTAAAGAATATTAGTTAGCGATGAAAACTTATTGCGTTTTTTTAGATACATACTTTATTTTTTTGAGTTTTTTGCACACCATTTTATTGAACAAATCATTTTTAACTGTAATATTATGTTCCCAAAATGTAATTTTCGCTAACGTGCGACGACATGTGCGGGTCCACTACTTGGACGACACTGATGACGCGACATTTGGCATCGGTTTATATCTATCTGATAGCTTATATGTGTTGGGCGCAACCGCTGCCTTGCATTAGGTATCTATTGGGAGTGATCTGTGGCTCTAAATAAATGAATAAATACACACAACAGTCACGTATGTACATAGTCCCATGCCTCACACTAAGATCGAGTCTTGTGTCATGGGTATCAGGGTACGAGAGACTTTTCGGTCTCACAAACACCCAGACCCGAGCCAAATACTTGTGGATCACACAAATATTTGTTTCGGAACAAACTGCGCCATGAAGGCTTAATAGTGAGGCTTAATAGTGAGATTATACTTGTGAGCACAGCACAAGTTTAAAATCACTATTACTTTATAAATTTCATACTTGAAATATACAGGTATTTAGTATAATTACTGTTGAATTAAATATTTGTTCAGTAAATATATATTGAATTTAATATATTTTTTCTTGTAACACAGAAACCTCAAATGTGAAACAATTTTATGTTTACATATAATAGTATAATAATATATTAATAGTTTGCATCATCCTAAACCAATGAAAATTGAGAAACCTCCATAACTGGAACTCATGCTGAAGACTGAAGTACCAATACTTTACCACTGAATGACCTCTCTTAGTAGGACAAAGCATACCTATTTAACTGGGATTCATTCTTTCGATTTATTGTCATAGTTATCTCTATAACTGAGACAGCAAATGAATTTTCATATGCATTAACCTCTGCAACTGAGATAAAAGCGCAGCGTTTTGTTGGTTTACTTACTTATTCGTGGGGGTTACTCTGTACTCCAACACGATGACGAATGTCAGAAAATCGTACGTAAAACTGAACTAATATGCTTAAATACTTTACAAAAGTTTCGAATTATGTATTGTACGGTAATCTAGGCTAAGTTCGAAGTGAATGATAAGTTTCATAGAGAATAGTATTGATTTTAGGTGGAAAACTATTATCTTATATGTTGATGTTCAACGTCTGAACATTCGAACTTCGTGTCGGAGTATAGAGTAACCCCCCTTGTTCTACCCGCAAATTCCGCAACAATGGCAAGGGTGGATCCAGGGGGGAGGTCATGGGGGTCATGACCCCCCCCCCCCCCTTGGGCTGGCCCCAGATTGACAACATTTATTAATTATCTTGTTGATAAAATTTATCAGCACATTTAATTCTTTGTATATCGATAAATAAAGTAAAAAAGTATGTGTGTGTTCACAAATCATGCCTATAACAAACTTTAAAAAGTCATTATTACGAATTAGAGTATTGAAATCGGATCCAGTGTTCTAACATGAACAATATGACCCCCCCCCCCCTGACGTAAAAGCTGGATCCGCCCTTGAGCAATGATTGGTTGGAACTTGGATATTAAAAACCGCTAAAAACCAAAAAATAACTAAATAATAAGTACCACTGCAAAGCAAAAAAATAATATTTGTTTCATGGAACTTGCGCTTGTTGATTAATTTGCTTAATGACTTGACTAGCCAACAAATCAAAATATATGCATAACATATCGAAGGCGGGCCGCCAAGTACCAAACATGTAGGACCTATGCCTTATATTAATTTAAATATCTATATGTTTGGTGCTGGGCGACCCGCCTTCAATATGTTATGCATATATTTTGATTTGTTGGCTAGTCAAGTCATTAAGCAAATTAATCAACAAGCGCAAGTTCCATGAAACAAATATTATTTTTTTGCTTTGCAGTGGTACTTATTATTTAGTTATTTTTTGGTTTTTAGCGGTTTTTTGTTTTGAAGTCGGTTTTTATTTTTGTATTAAAAATTTTGGTTATTTTTATCTTTTTAGTGTTGATAGGAATCAAAATGAAGATTTGGTCCCCACAAGGAATATGTTCTTTCCGATGATAATGAAATCGCTAAAATCGGCTAAAAGCTGCCAAAGATATTGGAGTATTCATATGTTTATTATTTTTTTCTCCCCCCCCCCTCCCTTTGACCCTACCCCCTTTTCCCACCACCACTGTAGCTTAGCTTTTATACTGAACCCAATGCAAAAAGAACCATTGGAATCCTACTAAAGTTTGAAGAGTTCTACACTCCAGGTCCGAAAATGATCATCAGATCTCCATGTTGTGTTCCTGAGATCAACCTGTCAATACATTCTTTCCAATGAAAAAGAAATCACTAAAATCGGTTAAAAGCTGCCGAAGATATTAGAATTTACGTGTATTTTAATTTTATCACCTACCCCCCCTCACCCCCACCCCTTTTTTCCTGTCTCACTGTAAATTAACTTTTATAATGAACCTAATGCAAAAAGAACCATTGGAATCCTACTTAATTTTAAGGAGTTCCCCTTTCCAGGTCCGAAGATATTGCTCAGATTTTCACCATATTTTTATGGGACCAAATGACAAGCATCAGCTTTCAATCAAAGAAAGAATGGTCGAAATCGGTTCACACAGTACAGAGAAACGAGGTAACAAACATAAAAAAAAAAAAAAAAAAAAAAAGCAACATACAGTCGAATTGAGAACCTCCTCCTTTTTTTGAAGTCGGTTAAAAAGAACGATATAGTTTCTCTATGCCCTAAATAACCTGTATTCTGACCTGTTAATGGAACCCTTTTTTAATGAGACACATATTTATTTATAACTATATACTTACATATGACGCACTGGCCACTGGGTAAGTGGACTAACTCTATAAGTGAGACAGATGTCCTCACTTAACCTGTTTGCCTGGTAGAATTCAATGGTAATTTTAAGTGGTACTCCAAATCTTTGCCTTATCAATTTTAAGAGTTCTTGGCTTTCCAAAGGCATAATGGTAAATACCTAAAGGGCAAAAATTACATGTAAAAGTGTATGTAAATTTATTATTACATTCAATATTGCATTTGTACTTATTTAAGATTTGTGTTTGTATATTTTATTTATTTCATGTTTAAATATGTGTAATTTATTTATTTTTATTATGTGTAATGTTACCAATTTATTGTGGTGTATCATATTAAGGTGCTGAATTGTGACTTTAAAATTTGTAATGTTAGCAATATACCTCATAGGATATATTTGAATTTTGTTTGGTCTAGGTTTGTGGGTCCAGGGGTATTACAAATGGTAATATAATTTATACAAAGCTATAATTGTAACACAGATTCCCACAACTATGATCGTAATAAGTTACTGTAAACTTTCTGTGTTTTTACATGATGGTGTGTTTATAGTATTTTTTAAACTAATCATTATAACAAAATATCTATTACATATCAATAGCTTTTTAATGTCTGTAAGAGAGTTATATTATAAATATTAAATATAAACTGATCTTGTTTGCCAGGTTTCCTCTTATTTAGGTACATACAAGTATGCTTATGTAACATTGTAAACCACTGAAAATACAGTACTTTATCAGTATTTTATCTGGAAATAAATTTCACATGTATTATGCCCATAGATAAGACTTGTTTTTGCTATAGCTTGCCAAATTGGCACTCCTCCAATTGCAATTACATATTTAGTGAAATATGATTAATAATACATATTACCTGTACCTAAGTTAATGAAAGAAAATGAGTTTATGTATATTTTTGTAATGTTTTGTTGAACAAAAATGTATATTTGGTGATGGTGCAATGAATTATTGTAAAGTTCTGGTTGATACTGGAGAATATTTTCAGAATATGACTGCAATTTTTTGTGATGTTGATAGATTTTTGAACAATAAAGGATGTTACATAAATTATTGTTGTATCTTTTTACTAAATTTAAAGTTTAGTTATTACAGTTTTATATAACGGTTGATAGTCAATCACCACGCACTTAAACGATGAAGGAAAACATCGTAAGGAAACCTGCATACCATCATAGCGATTTATAAAAATTCTATAGTATGTAAGTCCGCCAACCCGCACTAGGCCTGGGTGGTGGACTATATGGCCTAACCACTCTCAATCGTAGTGTCGATTGTAGACATAGATGTAGTATAAAACATAGATCGGCAATGTGTCATTTTGAGCGCGACCAAAACTGATTTACGATTGTGTGCGTGAAGTTTACATGTGTGCTTGACATATAGTGGTGTACCATGCACTTTCGATACTATCATATCGATATCGATATAGCTGTCGGCCTGTAGTTGTGAAATAAAATGTTATGGATATATGCGACATCTTATTATATATTAACAGAAACTTATTGATGTGTTTATTTCAATACAGATTGATAAACACACAAATAAATAAAGACAAATTGTCATATTATTTGAAAACATTTTGTTTGAGATGTTTTGTATGGGTCTTTATGTTTACCTGAACAAAATTATTTTTTTCATTGTGATGTAACATGTGTGTATACAGTACATACACCTAATTAAAATGAGAACAAAAACTCTTTTATAAAATAAAACTAAAATTTACAAAGTTTTAGGTTTATTTTTTTAATTTTTAATTTCCCGTCGCGAAGTTTCGATTACTTTACAGCTTTCGTAATCACAGGGTGGACTCAGTCTGCAACAAAATCCATGATTATTAGTTTTTTTCAATGATTAACATTCGCGTAAGTATATTTATACCAGAGTTAAAAAAATATGCTTATTTAAGTCAATTAATTGACTTGTAACATATTGGGAAGTGTTGGACGCCTGCTAGGCCGGAGCTTGTAGGAAGTCATTGGATGCAGGCAGCTTACAATAAACTGATGTAGACATTCTTGTGGAAGGCCTATGTTCATTAGACGCCATAAAGGTTTTCTCGATCTCGTCACCTAAACTAATGTTTTTCCTATGAGAATTATAAATTTTAAACCTATACCTAATATTATGATAAATGAATAATGTTGCTTCAAGGTTTGGACGATGATACTGTGCATAGAAGTATCGCATATTTTATAAGAATATCTAATATGTTCTTGTTTTACTATTATAAATTGACAGCCTCTTGGCAGCGATTGAAACAGGTTCTTAATTCATAAATCACACACTTGAAGTGTTATAATAATTATTCCACAAATATAAAAAAATGAGAAAAAGTAAAGTAATAAATAATATTGCAGAATTAATACTATAATAATGGCCGGGATAACGCCAGGTAGGAGAAGAAGAAGAATGCACAATATCACAACATACTATAGCTCCATAAAAATGTAGGGAAACATGTGTTGTCATCGACTATTTCATCGACGTTTTATTGATCGAACCTGTCAGTCAATCCCAGGGTGGTCCATCTCTCTATGAACGGATCGAGCCTTCCTACAGTTGTCAAAATCCTGGGCAATTTTGTGCTCATCTGTGGTTATTCTCATGAATCTGTATACCCAGTGTATTATAATCTGTAATTAAAATATATAAAATTTTTAGTCTTGTGTTCTTATTGGTCTGTGGTCTTCTGTTAAAAAAAATACATTGAAAAATGGCGAACTAAAGTCAGTTTATCAAGTTCAAAACTATTCTTTTGAAGTTTTGTGTTTAAGTTTTGTTCTAATATCCATTACTGCGGAGATATTCACATACTTACTGGAAATGGTTCAACACGTCTAATCAATATAGAAAATGTGATGTGCGATTTGACTTACTGGCCAGCCATCCATCCATAACTTTACACAAGTTTTATAACATTGGAAAATAACCATCTTAAAGGACATCAGGTATGTTTGTACTATGTTTTAAGTTGTATTCAATAATGCTTATCGAATATATATCCTCATTATACAGACGACAGGCAGTCTGTTTTCAACAGGACATTATGAATATGTTTAGAGAAGGGCTACAATGTTAGGACACCTTTTAATAGATAATATTAATAAAATGTTATCTTAGTATATCAAGTCATCTGTATCATTAAATTAATACTGCTGAGTGGTGATTAAAGATAGAATTATGTGGTAATTATTTATATAGTGTCTTCTGACCGCCACAATGATTCGATATATGGTTTGGTTTTTAAAATAATATCCTTAAATTATTTTAATTTAATTTATTATTTATTTATTTATTAAAATACAGAGTTAGAAACAAAAATAAATATTATTTCCACGAAACCGGGCTTCGGTTTGGCCGTGGAGTTGGTGAGTCTCATTTACACATGTACATAACATTTGCATTAGACACTAAACAAACAAAATAACCCTTATGAGGTCAGAATTTTAAACAAAAATATACAAACACTCAAACTTTATGATATAACTATCAAATAAAATGATACAGGATATAACTTTAAACAATAATATGTAACAAAATATCACTTCCAAAAATTTAAGTAGAAAATAATAATTAAGTAGAAAATAAAACATCATATAAAATAATATTGTATTTAAGGATATTACCATTTGTTGATTGCTTAATTGTTGTCCATATCTGCATTTGCTTTTACTTTTATTCTTAAAAATAATTGCTTATGTTTTTTCAGAGTATGTATCCGGGCTGTATTTCACTATGCAACTGAGGATTGGATTAACCGAGACTGCATAACCAGTTCTCTAATATCTAGAAGTTTGATTCTCTGAACAGATATGTATGTTTATACCATATTTCATTAATGACTTGAAATTGAATGTAGAAACAACAAAAATTATTAGTTCAACAAACAGTGGGGAAACTTTTTTTATAAATAATACATGTTCAAATAATTTTCACAACACAAGTTTTATGACATTATGATCTCACCAGCTAATAATGCTTACTGTATTGAGATATTTATAAATGTAAAGTGGAATGAAAACAAATAATTAAATAAATATCGACTAATTTGTATTTAACAGAAAGTGCACACTATATTTGTACATATAAGTAAACAGGCTCTATGAACTGAATCTTTCTTTCAGTTTAAAATTAATAAACATCAGGTTTTACTAAAATCAGACTTGTCTTATCTCATAACGGGATCTTTGCCAATATGTCTTCTATTATATCTTTATTTTCTTATACCTGGCAATATTTTTATACACTCATTATTATTTTCATAATAAAAATATGATTTCAGCAAATAGTACCAGTTCATTTGCTTTCACAAACTGAAATTATGGAGCAGCAGAGTGGGAATGCAATTCTTCAAATAAAAAAATTGTATACAAGTCTGTATAACGTAGGTATGTATATAATTCACTATTTTAACAGTAAATTGGAACTTTCGTTCATTATTGTAGTAATAATAAAGGACATTATGTGAGTAAGAATGTAGGTACTATTATACTTTCCTATGTGTGTGAGACTATTGTTTTAAAATCACTTTCAACAGATGCAATGTACCACTGTATTGATTTTATTGGCATTTTCCAAATGTTACATCAAGATTCCAAAAAGTTCTCACATCAAGAATGTAATATCCTCATTTAACTTACCGACTATTAAAGCCCAATAAGCCTAAACTCTTTTGCTTGTAGCTGAAGAGAGAAAGAGAAAAGCCTATATTTTACATTTAAGACACAAATCCTAAAAATGGTTTTATATTACATTAATTTTTCTTTACTGTACTTTTCAGATGATAAAAAGCACACAAGTACTACATAGTGCAATTTGAAGGCTCATGATGTGAATTGATCCGAGAAGTAACAAGTAGAGAAAATAAGCTGTACCAGAACCTGAAAATTACGAGTTTGTCAATAGAAGAATGGTATTTAAAAAAGCAACCAAATAATTCATCCAAGATTACTAAACTTTCTTCATTTTGACTATGCACCTTGTTTGAACATAATTTTCACAAACTTATTTTTACTCCCAGTTTTCAATCTTTTAAATCTGAATAATATGATTAAAAAGTACCATAAGAAATGAAAATTTATTAACATTTTAAATCACTAAATAGTATAAAACAAAGTCGCTCTCTCTGTCCCTATGTATGCTCGAATCTTTAAAACTACCCGACGGATTTTGATGCGGTTTTTTTTAATAGATAGAGCGATTCAAGAGGAAGGTTTATATGTATAATACGTACATATTATTGTATAGAAATCTATTTGTACCCGGGCAAAGCTGGGCCAGACTGCTGGTAAGAAATAAGCCACAAAAATTATTTCGTCTACTTCACGAAATTTTAGTTAATAATTATGCTTACCTATTATTCAAGGTGGTCTATAAAAAACGTTGTTGTAGGAGAATTTAAGTTTTTTTTTTTTAATGAATACTACTACCAAATCGTTGTAATTTAAAATTGTATATAATCAAAATGCAACATGAATATTTTGAATAAAAAAAGTTCTTACATAATATCAAAGTGAAAATACTTCTGTTTAAATATTTATTGTATGAAATGTCATATTTTTGTCGATCTTTCTCTCATAGGCTACTTTTTTGATGTTTTACTCTGCCGTGTGTGCATTGTACACACACACACACACACACACACAAACTTACAATTATTTTCTTAATTCGTAAAAAAATATGTATTTTGGTAGGATTATGATAAAAACATGTGATGAATTATGACCTTTTCTTACTACGATGGCTGATATTAAGCTTTTTTGACCGACTTCAAAAGAGGATTTTTTTTTGTATGTTTGTTACGCGATTACGCCGGCAATTGTGAACCGATTTTGAATATTTCTTTTTTGTTGGAAAGCAATATGGTTAATATATGGTTGGTCCCATATAAAAGTGGTGAAGACCTGATGAATATCTTAGGATCTGCCGACCAGAACTCCTCAAAATTAAACGGTCCAGCATTAATTCTTTTCGCGTTAGATTAAGTATAAGTATATTATTACAAAGGGTGGGTGAAAATGGGAAAAGGGTGGGGGTGGGAGGGTGAGAGGGTAGAAAATAGGTACAATTGTTAATATTCAATATCTCCGGCAGTTCTTAATCGATTTAAAAATAACTTTTTTTTCAAAGAGTATTATATGATAGGTTAAACAAAAAAAAAATATTGTGAAGACCTGATGAATATCTTTGGACCTGAAGGGTAGAACTCCTCAAAATTGAACAGTACAGCAATAATTCTTTTTGCATTAGGTTCAGTATAAGTTTATTACTACAAGGGGGGGTGGAAAGGGGAAAATAGAAAGGGGCGTGGGAAGGGGAGGGGGGATATATACAAATATAAATACTAAATATCTGCGACAATAAATAAATGATTTTAAATAACTTTTCTTCAGAACGAATTATACATAATGTTGGTCACATAAAATATGGTGATGACCTGATGAATAGGTACATATCTGGAGAGCAGACCTCCACAAAACTTTGCAGAAACGCAATGATTTTTTGTTCATTAGGTTAAGTATATGTGTTTTATTAAAAATAGGAAGTAAAGAAGGTGTAGAGGTGAGGGGGTAACGAATGATTACCACGCATAAGTGTACTCAATATCTCTAGCAGGTTCAGCCGATATTAGTATTTTCTTTATCATAAAAACGAAATGACAGTGTAGCTTCCTTAAAAATCATAAAATATTAATTTTCGTTTTTGAAATTATAAAGGATCACAATGGTTCATTTTTATATACATTGAATCCAGTTTTCATTATATGATTATCTTTGGCATCATTACAATGCTTATGAAAACTAAAAAGTAATAAATAAAATAATTTAATTAAAAATTAAAAGACCGACTTCAATATGCACTACAAAGTAATAAATAATACATATTTCATTGTGCTAGTACACATTGATTAATTTTCTTATTGACGAGACTAGCCAACAAATCTTAAATACGTAATATTTTGAAGGCGGGTCGCCAAATGACGAACACCACGACCTACACTTAAATTTAATTTGTGTAAAACATTCTAGCGAAAAACACGCAATTTTACACGCAATATTAATTTGTCTTAATCTATATAAACTTACGCCATTTTCCCAGAAGGGGTATGCAGAGATTCTCCTGGTATCAACCAGGACACCCACGTTACGCCTTGCGTGTTTTGTCCCTCGGTGTGGTTGGGGGCGAGAGTCTATAGTCATATCGGGTGCAAATTCCAGTCCCTGTCCTGATAACTAATAGAAAAATCGCCCGTCCTTAATATATCAGCTCTTAATCAACATTGTTGAGCATCGGACTTATCTACAATCGAGGGAAACATACAAACTTAACAACCCTTCCCTTTCTTATACTTTCCTCACTATGATTCCTATCACTGTTAAAGTAATTGTATACATATGCAAGTGACTCCAATAAGTCAATGGTGTACCCTGGTGTTGAAACCCTTGACCACTGTATCTTTGATCGTATGCAATACTACACATATGACACATATTAATTCTATTAAAATTTCAACAAATGTACAAGTAGGATCAATATGTTAAATTAATTTGTTTCTAGTTTACATATGGACCTAACTGAGCGCCAACGATACATCTACAAGTAGGTAATATTCAACTGTGTTACATTACTTAAATTTGTTCTGGTTTGGCACTTGGCAACCCGCCTTCAAAATATTACGTATTTAAGATTTGTTGGCTAGTCTCGTCAATAAGAAAATTAATCAATGTGTACTAGCACAATGAAATATGTATTATTTATTACTTTGTAGTGCATATTGAAGTCGGTCTTTAAATTTTTAATTAAATTATTTTATTGTTCTTTAAAATTTGTAAGCATTTGTTGCTTTATATTTTAAACTTGCTTTTGACCGCAATATGGTCTACGTGATTAACTGTATTTACAATATGTTTTATATCTTTAAAATCGATACATACTCCCCTAAATATACCAATTACATCCCAATTTCTCCCATCAAAATGAGATAATTCTAAAAATCCAAATTACATCACAAAATATAACGTCGGGCAAATTATGTAATTTATTACTTTCTTAACTACAAAGATTTCCTGCCTAATCTTCGCTTAAGACATATAAATTGGTCATTATTTAACTATAATATAATAAATAGATACTATTTAAACACAATAACTTGCTACCTTCAAAATTTCTAATCTCGGAACCACGCACAATTTTACTGATGAGTATTTTTTACGTAAAACCCATTTACGCTTTAAATTAAAGTTGCTTTTGCTTATGACTTCTCTTCAAAATCACCTATCTAAGAAGATACAATTGTAATTTTGAAGTTCATTTTAAAAACACAAACTTTCGACATGGACATTTTTTGTATTTTCACTTCACAGACATTTCACTTTTACTTATATGTATAGGTAAATGCAGCAGGTAGTAATAGGTTAATGCTATGACGAAACACAAATAAAGAAATATAAGAAATCGATGACTTTTTCCAAACTTTAACACTTTGAGAACTGTTGGTTCTTTAATACTTTGTACGATTGCATTAAGTTGTGTAAGTTTTTCGATTGTATATAGTTGATAAACATCAAAGATGTAGTATAACGAAGATCGGCAATTGAAAATTTCGAGTGACTCAAAAACGGGGCTGTGATAGCATGTGATAAATTGTGTTCAATAAAAATAACTTCGCACTGAAATATCAAATAATATTTAAAAAAATCATAATTTGTCACTCGGACACTTAACAGTTTACACTACCACAGCTTACTTGCTATCGGTGTGTTGTCTTGTCGTGTATCTCGTTGTAATAAACTCATTTGCAAAAAAAACGGGCACCTAAGCAATGAACCATTTCAAATGTTACTATTGGTTTGTTTGATAATTATAGGTAGTTTTACTTTCACAATTTTGTAAATTAATAAGCAAATAATCGTTTTCGTCAGTATTATCATAAAATTTTGATAAAATTTATGGGTTTTAATGCTTAAGTTCACTAGTAGTGTATGCTCGCTAGTAGTGCATATGCTCGTGAAGTAAAAGTTAACAAAGATTTTTGTTTGTTTTTTCTTTAATAAAGTAAAAGCAGATAAATGTTTAGTATCGAGTGTGACCCCCTCTAGCTGAAATCACAGCTTGAATTCGTCTGGGTATGCTAGCGAGGATATCCCGGATACTTGCTTGCGGAATACGTTCCCACTCCGCGGTAATCACATTCTTCAGCTCTCTGATGGTCTGCGGAGCCGGTTGTACTGATCTCACGCGTCGTTTCAGAACGTCCCAGACATGCTCTATAGGATTGAGGTCGGGACTTCGAGCTGGCCAATCCAAACGACGAATGCCGACCTCTTGCACATACGCTTCCACATCGTCAGACCGGTGGGCGCGAGCGTTGTCGTCCATAAAAATTGAGTCTTCGCCTAAAGCGGCCAATGCGGGTTGTGCATGAGGAATTAGAACTTCCGTTATGTATCGATGTCCAGTCAGTGAGCCGTTTTCAATGAAGACTAACTCTGTACAATCCATTGAATTTATTCCTGCCCAAAACATAACAGAGACCCCACCATAATGTGTGATTTCTTCAAAACAAGCCTCTGCAAAGCGTTCTCCTCGTCTTCGTAGCACTCGCCGACGTCGATTTTCACCGAACAGAGATATCCTGGCTTCATCGGAGAACAATACCCTATTCCAGTCTTCTTGAGTCCATGACTCACAATTTCAAGCAAACCTAAGCCTGGCAACTCTGTGCTCACGGAGTAACTTAGGGCCGCGGGCCGGGCGATGACTGCGTATATTGGCCGCGAGAAGCCTCCTCCTGACCGTCCATAGACTAATATGCACATTTCTTACTTCTTCGAGGTTGTTCTTAAGGTCCACATACGAAGACTTGCGATTTCTCAATGCGCGACTCACAAGAAAACGATCATCCCGTGGTTGGGTACATGGTTTTCTTCCAGAACCAGGCTCAATCCTATAGAGCATGTCTGGGACGTTCTGAAACGACGCGTGAGATCAGTACAACCGGCTCCGCAGACCATCAGAGAGCTGAAGAATGTGATTACCGCGGAGTGGGAACATATTCCGCAAGCAAGTATCCGGGATATCCTCGCTAGCATACCCAGACGAATTCATGCTGTGATTTCAGCTAGAGGGGGTCACACTCGATACTAAACATTTATCTGCTTTTACTTTATTAAAGAAAAAACAAACAAAAATCTTTGTTAACTTTTACTTCACGAGCATATGCACTACTAGCGAGCATACACTACTAGTGAACTTTAGCATTTAAACCCATAAATTTTATCAAAATTTTATGATAATACTGACGAAAACGATTATTTGCTTATTAATTTACAAAATTGTGAAAGTAAAACTACCTATAATTATCAAACAAATAAATAGTAACATTTGAAATGGTTCATTGCTTAGGTGCCCGTTTTTTTTTGCAAATGAGTTTATATGAGTTAAATCATTTTATCACGCATCTTTCAGATTAACGATCTTTATTAAACCACATCTATATATAAATTAATAGATTATTAAATACGATGAGTAACTGTTGTCCAGAAGATGGCCGCTATACATGTTTCTTAATATGCTAAGCTTATTGACAATAAACAGATTTCAAATTAAGTTAACAATCAGTGATTCGATAGTATTTGTTAGAAACATGAGTGAATTCATTAATTTAGCTTAATTTACAGTAGCAATATACATATTAGACTGGCGTGATATCAGAACTATGATACAGGGTACTGTAGATGATATGCCCAGTGTTAATACTCATACTAATTCTGCGAAATATACTAAAATCTTAACGAATTATAAAACACTGCCGCATCACGTGCTAAAATACAAATAATTTGCGCCCCAATAGTGTATCTAAATGAAGCAATGTTATTTTATAAGCACATTTCATTAATATATAGCACTAATTTTTATCTAATTTACTAGGCCCATATGTAACACAAGAATTGCCTAGTTTTACAAAATGATTTTCTTGATATTTAGGATTTTTATCTGTAGTCCGCTTGAAGAATGTTTATTTAGTCGGAACTTACAATAAGTTTCTTTTTTTTTATTTGTTAATAGCCAGTCAACTAATCAAAAATTATTTCACAGCATAATCAGTGATGGATTTTCACTTTTAGCCCAATAAATAATTTAATACAAGCAGAAACCTGGGTTTTAATTTATTAAACTCACAAGAAAAAGAAAAATATCTACTGATGAACTAAACTAGTAAGTACTGTTTGACATTTCATACTTTCAAGTCGAAAATTCAATAAAATTGTCGTATTAAAATTGTGTGAGTTACGCCCGTACAAATTGTTTCGACTTGGAAAGTATAAAACATCAAACGGTACTTATTTGTTAAGTTACATTAACGTTCAAAATTACCCGCCTATATTATGGGAGATCCCACGCAATTTTTAAATATACATTTGAAATACCTGGAAATACCGCGTTTTCGATTTGTAAATCCCGCCAATTGTTTTTAGTTCTATGGGCAAATTTTTGGCGGCGCTAGTTGTCATAATAAACTCAAATCCTGACTTTAAAGTATGGAGATGTCGTTCTTCTAGTGGTCTATTCTTTGGTCAATCCCTAGCAACTTTTGGTTGAAATTATTGTAAATTCACGTATTTGATATTATTTTTTATACGCAATGGATGCTTTCAGCGTATTTATTTAATGAAATACTATATTCTTTTCTACCGATATGTATACACGGATTTCCATTTAATTCTATAATATCGTCGAAAAAAAGTATTGTACAAAAGTGGCCGGTACCTGTGAAAACTTTAATTATTTCGGATTTTTACGCCTGTATGAACCACACTTTGGCACTGCACAATGCACTATAATAAAATACGTTTAATAAATATAACCAAGTACTGTAAAATTAAATAAATTATGAAAATAAGCGAATTTTGTTGCTCGTTTATTTTGACATATTTTGACTCTGGGTCACTGCAGGCTACTTCTGTGTAAACGTATGGTCGCATCATGCATCTCGCTTTAACATATGAGTTAAATTATTCTATCTCTTTCACATTGCCGATCTATGTTTTATACTATCATAAATCTATGATTGTAGAGAAGGCTCGTGCCCTGCAGTCAGACGTATATGAGCTGATACAGAATCGGGAGAATTATTTCTAAATATGATCCACTTCATACTTTATTTAAGTTTTAAATGAATTTTGTAATTTGTGTATGAAAAAATAAAATGTGCCGACGCTATGCGAGAAGTATGGGTGGATCGCTTTTGCGAAGTATGTTTTGTAGTCTTGTGAAAACATTCCAGAGCCACGAAATTAATATAAAAATGTTAATATATGATGTAAGATAAAATTAATTTATCTCTATGGTTATTATTACTTATAGTTCAGATAAAACTGCATTACATATTTATGAACTTTCCCTAATCACAGAAATCAGATGCCTTTCAATTTTTTTATAGCGTTCTTTACAAATACAAACGAAATTGTCAAATTAAATGTCATTGTCATTCTGAGAGGCGAGACAATGATAAAAGATATATAGAGGATCACGCACAAAAGTAGCTATATATGTCAAGTTATAGTTATGTTAAGAATATCGACGCGGAATGTACATTTATGTATCTGTCTCATTTACACAAAGCTGCCTTGTCCCTTAATGAAAGAGACAAATAATAATTCCTTTGTTTCGAATATGGCAATATTTTGTTCACTAACCACACTGGGACCGCCCATAGACCAAAATGACGCCATTTTAGTTATGCTTTCGAAACCACAGACTATTAAACCAAAAACTGCATGAAATGTCAAACTGTGGCGTTATCTGTCAATCGGAGTAAACAAATCTGCACAATCAAAGAATTTCGGATTATTCATTGGTTAATCTCGTTTGTTAAGTTTGTTTAGTTTGCTTATTAGTTTAGTTGTTAAGTTTTTAAAATGCCTCAGTGTTGTGTTAAAGGATTCGAGTCGAGTTCAAGCAAAAAGGACCCTAACATTTATTTTCATAGGTTAGTAACTGTTTTTACGAACTACTAACAAATATGTGCTAAATTTACATTTTGGGTTTATTTTTATCATTTATAAATGTATTTGGATCTTGTTGATTAAGTTTTAGACTCTTCTAGGCGTTATTTATACAAGTAGTGTAAATAACAACCTCATTGTTTGTTTACACACAAGTTTAGGGATGAGTGGATTCGATACGAAATTATTCATATCGATATTATCATTTTTAAATATTTTGATCTTTATTTTTCAAAAAAAGAAAAAAATAGTTTATATTTAAATATATATTCAGACCGACAAACAAAGTGAAATTAAAAATATTTTTTAGATTCCCTATAAACATACAAACCAGGACAAAATGGATACAAAAAATTGGAAGCTATTGGAACCCTGCAATAAATACATTTATTTGTTCATTACATTTTGAAAAAGAAAACAGCTTTCCAACAATATTTCCGGTAAGTGAAATTGTAGTAATTATGATATTTTATCTAATAATCCTATTAATAATACAACTGTTAATCAATAACAAAGATGACATGCAAGATAATTTGGACAATTGGTAGTCTATTGTCTAATGTTCTGGAGAACCTTTTAATGAACAGAAATATTTTTATATTTTATTATTAATTATTATAATTGTTTATCTTAACCAACACTTTTATATTCATTGATTGAATTCTAAATGAGACATAATGATTTTCCTCGGTCAAATAATAGCAATAAAAATCTACCTATGTTATTTTATTTGGTATGTATTAAATATCCTGATAGGTATTTTTGATTTTAGCCAAGAATGGTGCAACGTAATAATGAACGAAATGTATTAGATGCAACTGGGTGTTTGTCTCGACAGGTATAACCTTGTAACGGTTTTAACATGTAAATTAGTATTAGTTGGTCATATATTTATATTATGGCGACTAAAATAGTAACGATAATTGTAAAGTATTAGTATATTTTTAGGAATATCAAAGAAATAAATTCAACCAACCGTCACATACATAGTCTGACCCCACATTAAGATCAAAATGTTTCCATCCATCCATCTCAGCCACAGGAAGTCCACTGCTGAACATAGGCCTCCCCCAAGGATCTCCACAATGACCTGTTGGAAGCGGCCTGCATCCAGCGACTTCCTGCAACCTTAGCCAGATCGTCCGTTGACCTTGTAGTCGGGCGTCCGACATTTCGCTTGCCTGTACGTGGCCTCCACTCAAGAACCTCAAAATGTTTAATACATCACATCACTATTGTTTATGTAGCAGTTGCATTTTTTATTAGTTCTGTTACAAATACATTTATCATATTAATATTTATGCATACATAAACTCACGCCTTTTTCCAAGAAGGGGTAGGCAGAGGTGCAACCAGGACACCCACATTTCGCCTTGTATGTTCCGTCCTACGATGTTGTAGGTGGCGAGCCTATCGCCATATCGGGCACAAATTCCTGACTGTGCTGATAATGAATAGTAAAAGCCGATATCACTTTGCGCGACCCGGGATTCGAACTCAAGACCTCAGCTTTGTAACCGTACCATAGTACAACTACGCCACCGAGGCAGTCAATATTTATACATAAATTAAAATCTATATTACACATTATTCACCGCTTATATGTTTATGTATGTATGTACCTTATGTATTTTTTGTTTGATTGATTGATTTGAAAAATATTTTTTTTGACGTGACAACGTCTTAAATTAGGTTGCGGCTGGGTGTCACTTATGAAAAAGTGTAACGCCCGGTAACGTTACGATGAGTCACCGAACGAGAGAGAGGCCCGCCGAATGCCTTGCGTCTCTCTCCCACTCAACTATGATCGGTCTGCCGCGCGCGCAGCACTAGAGAATTAGGCGCATTGAATCGGCGCATGCTTGTGTCTCTGTCTTTGTCTTTCTCGAACGTTCTTGGCGTTGGAAAAACAAGAAAGCGTCACAATACAAGTTCACACGTGTGGTTAAAGTATCGTCAGCTGTGTCTGTAGTGAAAATATGGAGTGCTTAGATTCGTCATTTATCATTTACAACAACTACAACAATAAAGGTAAATAATTGTACACTGATATTTCATTATCGTAAACTATGATTGATTGATTAATTGTTAGATTGACACAAAAGTTGAGAAACTGAGTTTATAGGTTATGTCATACTATTGATAAATGTTGATAGTGTTTTAGTAAACAAAATATATTTCTATAGTTAAAATTTGTGCAATTCTTATTTTCATTCAATTCCTTGTTCCTATTGTGCAATTTAATTATATTCATATCAATAAATATTCTACCGAGAAAAAGACGTTGTCACGTAAAATCTTCGCCCGTAAAACCGACTTTATAGGCAACCATTTTATTTTTTCTAGTGCTGATTTCCTGCCTTCGTTCGAGATCTCCGCTACAATTCCTTTATTCAAAATCAAAATTAAAATATTCTTTATTCAAATAGTCTTTCAAAAGATCTATTGGATTGTTCATTTCTGCTACCACCGCTTCGGAACGTGTTGTAGCTGTGAAGAAGAAACGGCGCAAGAAACTTCGTCAGCAACACGAACTGTCTTTTATCTTCTTTTATATTGCCATTTAAAATTACAATGGTTCATATCACAGAACACAATAATATCAGTTTATTTAGTTAATTGTTTAAGTTCTATTTTTACATTTTAATTGTTAGTTTTGTGTAGATATTTCTATTTATATATTTAAGTTGTTAATTTAGTGTTCATATTTTCATTGTTGCTAAATGTCTGTTTTTTTTTTTAGATTTTAGTTATATTTTGGCAAAAAAATATTGATATGGTGAAAATTGGTGCTTAAGGAGAAAAGTGTGGCAATACTACTCGAAGTCGCAAGCAAATTCTAGATATTAATAAAGTTGTATTTTATCTTACGTGTGTATTATTTGAAAAATCCAATCCAATCATCAGGTAAAACTTACCAATGGAATAAATCATAGCATGAAAAAAATATCAAAACCTTGACATTTTTATCGGATTTAATTTTTAATGACTACTGTCAAATCCTAAAATCCCCTGTTTAAACTTAATTGACATATAAAGCGAAAATTAAAAATATTATATTAATTTTATTCGTATGCCACTGTTGATGATCGATATCGATAGAAAATTGGGTACTAGCGTATCACTATTTTTAGGGGCGGAGCCGCCGCCATTTTAGTTCATCAAAGTGGTACGCGTCACGTGACCTTATGTTTCATCCTCTATAATCTATAATCATTGAGGCGAGAAGACCAAAATTTATTTTATCGATAACAATGTGAATATTAATTTTTAATTTTGTATTTGTGTAATAATAATACTTAATAAACTTTTAACGTAAGTGAATACCTTTTATTCTTGAGAATATTAGGGAATGGTAGTGAAATGTAATTAATTTAGTGCATTCTACGATCAGCTGACTGCAGTGTGCATTGTGTACCGGTGTTAGGTTTCATTCCTAAGTTTTATCTACTGGATTAAAAATAATAACTTATTTATATAAGTGAGATGTTATATGGACGTTTATTAAAGCATTTACGTTGGTTTATATTCATTTATTATGATATAAATTTGTGATTATCAACAAACTCTGAGTTCCAATATCTTGTGAAGCAATGTGAAAGTTTTCGAAAAACTAACTATTTATTTTAAAATATCTATTTAATAATGACACAAGGCTTACGCCAAAAAATACAATCCACTAAGATACACTTAAAAAGATATAAGGAAACATTTGTATTTTGTTAATAAATATCTAACAGTTTATTTATTTCGCATGTAGCGGACTTAGCGGGTATTAGGGGCATATATTAAGTATTTCTTTGTACCATGAATGAACAAGGAATTAGTGTTTTTTAAAATATGCCAAATGTATGTTATAAAAAAAGTTTAACAATACTGTTTCAATAGGTTCCCGATGTAAAATTTATTGTGAGGGATACATACGTAAAAGAATGACTTCTCATTTTTAAACATTGAATTGTACTTTCAGATGGCACTATTCATGAAGCAAGATTTTACCCCACCACTTCTCTCCCGAAGATGGTTTGCAATCAAATTGAGACCAAACATGGTGAGTAATACTACAAATTATTTACTATGTGATCATTTCATGATTTAACTAGTGTCATACTACTTAAGCATTGAGAATGGTGCTAGTCTATGCCATGTTTTATATGCACAAAACAAGCACATGCTTAAAGATTTATTTACCTAGATACTACCTTAAAGCCAGACAGCTTTAATTTATTGTTTTGTTATACCTTCAATGCATAATCTCTCTTCAGCCACAGGAAGTCCACTGCTGAACATAGGTCTCCCCCAATTATCTCCACATATAATGTTACGTATTTATATTACACACAATTTTCTGGCTTATTATCTTGCTATACTGGTGGCAAGTTTTGCTATGTGAGAGGTCGCCTTGAAAAGTGCCACCGCCATGTCCATTTCTCCTGCTAAACAGCAGAGTATATGTACTGTTGTATTCCAGTTAGCAAGGCATTGTAGCAAGAGTACTGGACATAATGAGACTTAACATCTTATGTCTCAGCACGGTGAGCACAGTTGAATGCTAAGGATAACTTTATAATTCATAGTGTTCTTTGGTTTTGCTACTGACCATGAGCAATCATTTTGGTTACCATGAGGCGAATGGCAAGCTTGTCTCGCCATTCATCGCAATAAAAAAAAAAACTTTTCATTTGCAGTTAATATACAGCCGGCATCACATTATCTCCATTCTTGAGAGTGGACTGCTGTTCCGGGAAGACAGCATAGAGGTTGAGCAGGAGGCTCCGTCGCAAGAGGAAGTGTGGCTTGCAGCTGGTGGTGGCAAGAGCGGCTGGTTCACGCGAGGAGAGGCATTAGCAGCTGCTGCTGTGGTTGGCAGTGCTGTACTGATGTGTCCGCCTAGAAGGTAACAGAATTGAGTATTATTAAATCAAAATATGTTTGCTATAGTGCATTGTTTTGATCACACAATTATATCATCAAGATAGAGAGTGCAATGGAATGCCAAATTTATAATTATTGGCAAGACAAGTATGTGATATTGTTTCTTATGGACAGTAATTGTAAAATAAAACACCAAGAATTATAAAGCAATGTTCTTTAAATTGAATTACAACAGTGAATTTACATTGCAGTGGTACCTACTCAGGCGGTCTCTTACATATTGCACCCTCGGTGAAACACTGTCACTTGTGCAAAAATTGCAATGGTTGTAAGGTTAAAAATAATCTTACAGTATAAATTTACAATATCAAGCGGTAATTATTTTTTTAACTGTAAGTTAAAAGTTAATATTGTAATTTAAGCTATTTATCTTGTCTATTATTTGAAATATCATATTTGTATACTATGTCAAAATTTCAAATGCTTCTCCTGTAGTTGCATTTTTGCATCAGTGACAGTGTCGCTCTGGGGGTGTGATATGAGAGAGCAGTGAAATGTTGTGTAGCATGAGTCGCACGTCGCTGTTGCTGGTGGTGGGGTACGCGTGGACGCCGGTGGCGGTGCGCGCGTGGCACCGCGTGCTGTGCCGCGGCTCGCTGGCCACGCTGCTGGGCCTCATGCGCGACTACCTCGCGCTGGCCCGCCGCGCCGCCGCCTGCCTCAAGGAGTATGCCGCACTGCACGCGCAACTGTGAGATTTATTTTTAATTTCGTGGCATAGTGATTTCATTTCAACTGGTGATATGTGCAAATGTATTTGGTCGATAGCCACATTACTTATGTGTAATAAATGCCATATTACTTGTGTCTAATATATGTGCTAGGTCTGGGTGTAGTGGATTTATAAACTCTCTTGTGGTTTCACTGGTTTCTGATACGTGCTGTGTAAGACCTTTACTAATTTTCTATTGGCTAGTAGAAATATATTTGTGTCTGTTGGGCGTATCATAGCCGGTACAGTCTTTTAAACACTACCAACTAAGAGATGAAATTTTGTCTTTTGTTTTCTCTATCTCATATAAAGTATTATGTACTTGAGTGAAATTATTTACTGCATAACAAATGGTGAATATAATTATCCTCAAAATACTTCTCACTCGTCTCAACTCTCAAGTCCGTATTGTGTTGATGTGCAGCGGTTCAATAGCGTGCGTGATCGAGTCGACGCACACGCTGCTGTGCCGGCAACAGAGCGAGCTGTCGATCCTGATGTCGCGCGCGTCGTCGGCGTTGCTAGGCAACGCGCCCTGGCTGCACGCCGACGTCGCCTGGGACGCCGTCTCCACGGAAAACACCGACAACTTGATGGTAAATACTTGTATATTATGCTTACCACTATGATTCCAAAATGGTTTCCTCTTCTCATAAGCTTCGCTAGTATAACCATCGTTAATAAGAATGTTTAAAACACTTACATACATAATTATTCGTATTGAGCCCTAACATCTTATGTCTCAGGATGAGGAGCGCAGCGGAATGCTAAGCAATTTGTAATTCATGGTGTTGATTGATTTTGCTACTGTTCCTAAGCAGTCTTATCGCTTAACATCAAGCGACTGGAATAATAGTCATGCCATTCATTACAAAATAAAAACTATGTTGTATAAACAATGTTGTAAAAACTTCACTTATAACTTTAAGTATAAGATACACATTAAAATTCACATATTGTTGTAGAAAATCCACCACGCCTTCCTGGTGGTGCAGTCAACGCTACTGAAGCACATCGCGATGGCGCACTACGTACCTTCCCCGCACGCGCGCAAACTCTACAAGAACCATAACGAGAGGATCTACTGGATTCACACTGTACTCATAGAGCACTTGAACGAGGAGTTCAGGCAAAACTACGAGGCCCTGGAACGAATGTACAGGCTGCTCAAGAACTCGGGGAACAAAGAGGTAGATGTGAACAAAAAGATGGGCGCCGCCGTCAACAAGGCCTGGCTCTGCTCCGACGTTCACACCGGCATCGCAAGAGCTTGTCTGGAATTGAAACTAGCGCTACAGAAGAGCAACAATCTAGACATATTCTTAGACTCCTGCGCACTCAGCAACCAAAATCTAGATCTGGAGGTATTGAACAAAGATATAGAAGACCTCATCGATGATGTGACGAAGTGTCTCACTACAGTTCAAAACTCACAATTACGGCTCAAAAAGCTAAGAGGAAAAGTCGAGGAGAAGGCGCAAGGTGATGTTGAAACTGTAGAAGATACTGCGCCGATCGTCAAAATAGAAGATCGTGTTCCTGAAAGTAAGGACGAAGTGTTTTACTTCGTTAAAACTGATGACGACAACCCTGCTCAAACCCCTGGTGACGTCACCACGGCGCCGGGAAAACAGGAACGAGAAACTACTAAAATAGTTCTCACAGAATTAAAAAGGAAGTTAGGCAAAAGAGAAGATTTAATGAGGGAAAGAGAGAGACAAGCACTGTTCAACACTATGCCCGACCTTAAAGATATACCCGACTTTCCCAGACAAATCCAATTCGAAGATTTTGTTGAGAGAAAAGGCTATATACGTAAGGTTAAAAGAAAAGTAACTAAAAATAAGTTATTTCGTCACTACAAAATCACTCCGCGAAGACCTTTAAAGCTAAAAAAATACGCCTTTGAAGTAAATAAATACGAAAACGAAGCGGATATCCCGGGCGAACTATATGAAGCCAACGCGAAACTTAATTTTAAGAGTAAATTACTAACTTTTTGTAGCCTTAAAAATCGGGTGACTGTGGTTAGGTGGCGTAAGAAATGTGTGATTCCTAAAGAGTTGGACTCCAGCAGGCTGTCCGAAGGTCTGAGTGACGTGGAAGCCAGCGCAGTCAACGCCACCACGAACCAAGCCACCAATAATGAATTGAGTTTCAGAGTCAGCAAGAAAGACCTCGAACTCTCCTCATCATCGGAAAGTGATTTTGAGTTCCATCAAGTGTTAAATGACGCGCGTAAAACCAGAGCTGTGTGGAGGAAGAAGCATCCTGTGAATAAACGAGTCATAGACAATGGTGATGAGAGTCTGCGGCCCATAGAGTACAGTTTCGGCACGGGGTTGGCTATGGCTTCAGTATTGCAAGTTAATAGTAAAACTCAGAGGCCCAATATGGCGCAGGAGGAGGTTTTTATCGGCGACGGTGAAGTTTCTACTGACAGCGGCAACGACGAAGATGCGTAGCCTGGTATCACGACCTGACTATATTATACATGACTAAGTCAGTGACTTGTTCTCTTATCTTGATATCAAACTTCCCTGTAACATCAGTGACTTCAAGGGGTGTTCATAATTTGCCATCAAGTATTATAACGTTATACAGGTGGTTGAGAATTGATCAACCACGTTGGAAGTATAACGTGAGTAGTTTGTACACCATAAAATATTGATTAATATTCAGGTATTTCTGGATAGATTGTAATGGATACATTATTTTCTCATTTAGTTTGAAAATATTGATTTTTTAATAATTGTAATGTGACACTTGATTTTTAATTTTGGAGTTTTGATTGAAGTTTCGTAGCAATCTTGTTTCAGATAACATCGGCAGGTCTACCAATTTGGAAATCCTATGGACCATTTAAAAGGCCTTTGACATTATATTTTATAGAAAAACCGCATATCACACAAGTCACATTTAAGTGAAGAATCAAAAAGTGACTTATACGGGCTTCGATCAAATATACACTAGATACAACATGAGCGCTTAGAAAATGGCACCAAAAAAGAGTGCTTTAAGCACTCTTTCGCCTTCAGTCACGCACCGACCGTTGCTTCTAAAAGGTCGCAGAACTTTAGACAATATTATGTGAATTTATATTTAGTATGTATATTTATGTCTATGTTTATCTATAGAAATATTTATATATGTATGTATATTAAGTGTATTATATAATTATGTATATATCATGTATATATTCACTATAAATAATTTGTTTACCTATTCCTTATAAGAGCATGTTTTTAGTTTTCTTTAAATTCTATACTGCCCTCTCTTCTTATCCTTTTCTTATATCCATCCAAAGGTTGTCTGTAAGAAATCGCCTAGGGCGATAAGACCGCCAACTGTACTCTTTAATTTTATATGTAAAATATTGTATTCTTTGTCATTTTTTGTGTGCAGTAAAGAATGAATAAATAAATAAATAAATAAAATAAAACATTTACAGGGAACTGTGTATCTAGTGTATATTTGATCGAAGTATACGGGACATCATTTCAAATCAGCTTGCATTTGTAGAATTTTAATACACTGCTCAGATGATCGACTTTTTAAAATGTGGCAGATCGCATAATGCACAAACCTTATGGTTCCTAGCATTTTGATGCAAAGAGTGTTCACGTTTTAGACAACCACTGTTCATTTCATTTAAAAAATCGGTCAGTCGTCTGTATGCTATGTGGGACTTGCATAATTTTTAGATTAATGTTACAGTATAAAATTTTGTATTAAACATAAAAAAGTTAATTGACTTGCGCCATCTTTGTTTATTATAATAATAAATATCATTATATCTAGGTATACATATAATAAATAACTATGTATTTTAAAGTAAATAATTTTCTTTTAATGGCATAATATTTATAGTTTATAATATTTTATAGTGTACCCATTTATACAATTTAATGTGACATTATTTTAAAACTTGACGTTGTTTGGACAAGCTAGTGTCCGTAAGAGACTTGCAGATATTTTTTTGTGTCGCTATTGGCCCTGGCTCATAGAAGCTGCAATAGTGGGTTATAGCTTTAAAATATTTATGCAAAATACCCTATGTTTTTTGCATAGCTCAACTTTAACAAACGAATCAAACAATGTTTTGAGATTGTCATTTTAAGTTCCTACGATTTAAAAAATATTAAAACCTAATGGTGTAATTTAGAATGATTAGAAAAACAATATTACTCCATATCGCAGGTATACACGAATGTAATTCATTTTGAACGTCAGTATTATATTTCAATCAAATTGCGTAAGAATTTTAATTTTCACTTCTGTATGATAGCAGATGCGTGGGCCTCAAGCAAAGAGCTCACGCTTAGGCATCGAGCATTCATATTGATTGTTAGAAACCTCTCATTTAATCAATCTATATAAAATAATTAAAAGGACACAAATTCACCAGAGTATGGTCTTCATCGTTGGTATCGAGTACTGATTCCCTAACTGTTGATCAAATATCAGGATTTTAAGCAACCCAAAAGGTTTGTAAAGTGACTTAATCTGTCATGTTTCACTGATGTAACCTGATGGGATGACTGTTAATCAATTAAGCAATATTATACATGAATAAGTGTCGCGGCAATAATTGTAAATTAATTAAATCATATCTGTGATTGATTATGTAAATTTTAACAATCATTAATTGTTTATTTGATAGAGAATAAAGTGATTCGCTTTTATCTTTCGTAGTTTAATTTAATTCTAGTGCATACTTCAACTGTTTTGTGGCTTATACACCGGTGCTTGGTGGTGAAAAACGATAAAACTATAGATATATACATATTTGACATATAAGGGACCTAAGCTAACTGGAAAAAAGTCAAATATTTTGAATGAAATGAGCATGCCGTTCGCCTGATGGTAAATATGCTGAGAGATGAGACATACATTATTAAAGTCAGTATGTCCAGTAGTCAATCTGGCTAAAATATCCTTCAAACCGAAACACAACAATGCATTTACACTAGTATTTCTCGTCACGAATAAACATTGCGGTGGTACCTACCCATGCGACTTCTCACATATGATAGAGCTACCACAGTAAATATACCTAAAGGTAATCATAAAATTGTTCTGAGACTTGTTTAAATCCACGATGAACTCCTGCTAGGGGGTTGAAATGAGTAAAGCTTACAGTTATACCAGTAAGTCCTACTAATTTGACAAGCCTCCTAGTGTTATAAGTTATTGCACACATTGCGGTCGTATCGCTTACCGTCAGGCGAACGGCATGCTCGTCTCGCTCGACATTCATGGCAATGAAAAAAAAAACCTTAAATAGGTGACCGTTCAACCCCTAAACTGCGCATGTGTGCCTTGCACTCGATAAACTAAGCTCCTACGGCCTTATTCGTAGACAGTTTATAAAACTAGTTTAGCTGTCGAATGTTCTGGCTTCTTCGCTCAATCTGAATTCAAAAATCGTTCAAAAGGTACATACATACATACATAAACTCACGCCTTGTTCCCAGAAGGGGTAGGCAGAGGTGCCAGGGCACCCACATTTCACCTTGTATGTTTCGTCCCACAATGTGATAGGTGGCGAGCCTATCGCCATATCGGGCACAAATTCCTGACTCTGAGCTGACACTGAACAGAAAAATCCAACATCACTCTGCCCAACCCGGGACTCGAACCCGAGACCTCAGCTTTGCAACCGCACCGCAGCACAACTACGCCACCGAGGCAGTCAAAAGGTATGATAACTATAATAGGTTTCTAAACTGTCTATAAACCAGTAGTAGGTCTCTCATATGTGAGAAGTCGCCGGAGTAGGTACCACCGCAATGTCTAAATCTCCCGCCAAACTGCAGTGTAAATGCACTGTTGTGTTTCGGATTGAAGGATATTGTTACCAGAGTAACTACTGGACATATTGAGACTTAACATCTTAAGTCTCCGGATGGCGAGCGCAGTGGAATGTTGCTCCTGTTTATGAGCGGTCGTATCGCTTACATCAGGCGAACGGCATGCTCGTCTCGCCATTCATTGCAAAAAAAAAATACGCCTACCCCTCGAGGATATAGGCGTGACGAATGACGGCTATAGATACCTATATGTATAATATTAGCTAAATGTACGGAGCATCTCCATATCAACGCCGACATCAATTGCTAGTTATTAAAATATAATTAATTTGTAATGTGTATATCGATAACTAATGGCTCGTAATATCCGTTCCTCATTTAATTAGGTCGCTGTAATGACAAACACTATTTTATAACAGTATCTCTGAGTGGCTACTCAGAACCTATGAACATAGCTATTTTACTCGGTTTTGATTGCACTTTTTTGCAGCTGATGGTAGTTCTAGTTTAAAACCTAGTAGCATAAAAAACCACAACAAAAAAAACTGAAAAAAAAACGCTTATGTGCAGCAATAGATGTCCTATTACTAAATTTAAAATCCGGATGGTCAGGTCCGCAACATTAGATTAAAGAACACTGAACAGTAGCTTTTTTTTGCACAGGTAAAGGAAACGAGCAAAGAGATTACCTGGTGGTAAGTGATCACTGTCATACACATGAACATGACCAACCACGACGCTTGGATCATGGATATTTGCCCATGGGCGTAGCCACGGTGGGGCAGGGTGGGGCACTTGCCCCACTTGCTTTGATCTGTAAGGTACTTAACTAAACCTAAAAGAATAAATTATCTAGGTAAACTACTAGGCAAGTGAGCAATAAGTGTTTAAATACAGATATAGGGGGTAACCTTCTTGTATAAAAAAAAAACCGGGGTAAAACGTGGATACAGTTTTCTAATTATGTATTATTTTAGACTGCTGCCCCACCCTGATCCTATGGCTGACTACGCTCATGTATTTGCCGGCCCTTTATGATGACGGAGAACGTGATTGTGAAAGGATGGGATGAGAAGAGGAAGAACTAATTTCGCATCCGGCTATTGCACTCACTGAAAGAAACGGGACAGCAGAACTGTGGCTTCATATCACACGTTTATGTTCACATGGTATGTAAGCTGAGTCATGGCTGAAAACAGCGTGGCTCTACCACTTTAAATAAACTTGTTCAACTGACAGTGGAATATATGAAACACAGAGTGAAACCAAAGGTGCTTATTGCTTAGTAGTTAGTGTGCTGTGTGCAATGAAACGTGTCGTTGTACATATTGCGCAGAGTTACACCAACCTTAATTAGCTACTTACTTTATTTTATTACGAAGGTTTGTTTCGGGTATCTAATGTGCTAAATACCGAAGGGCAACAGCTGCTTACTTCTTACATTCTTCATGTCCTTTTATAGAACTAATTGCCTATATAAATACATTTGATTCTTTGTGACACTTGATCAAATGGGCATCTAAATAGTAAATAAGCGAACAGTTATATTAATGCACAGTCTTAACATAACTGATAAGTGATAACACTCAGATACAAGATCCCAAATCTTGGGCATGCGAAACTATTTATAAGACACCATCCAGACCCGGAATAAATATCGGTGCAGGAAATGAACCCGCGGCTTCTCGTATCACAACCTGCGTTATTAGAAGGAGTTCGTTTTTTCTATGCCGTAGTTTTACTACAAGATGATAATATGATTTTTAAGAATTTTTTACCCAACAGACAATAGCCGACGAACTTTACGGGTATATTGATTTATTAAAAAAGTAAAAAAATTAAAAAACGCTTATGTAAGTATTATTGACGAGCACGTGGAGTTTACGGTAAAAATGTATCACTTAATAACATGTTTGTAACAAATAACATCAGTTTAGTTTGTGTGTTCGCAGCGATGCACGTCTCAACAAGAATGTAAGTCAATCTCCTTTCTTTTTTTTGTAAAACATGTTATTTTCCTTAAGTACCATGTTTTAAACCAGATAAGAGTACGGTTTATCTCCAGCTTGAGATGTTTAGAATAAAGTTGCAAATGTCTAATTTGTCACAGAAAACAATTAGTGAAGTAGCATTGTTCCCACAGCGATCAGCGTATAAGTAAATGGGTAATTAGTAACCCGCCTATGGAATCAGATAAAGTAGAAAATTAAATCGCGGTTTTTTGACTGTAAGTACTGAGCATGGATACCAGTTAAGTTCCACATGTTGAAAAACAATTAAAAACCATGCTGTGATTTGAAAAATGGAATAAATACGACTTCTTGTTATTTTTAATGATGACTGAATAAAAATATTTCTTAAAATGACCAATTTTATTACACTAAAGTACTGCCTTTTTGGTTCGTCGATAACCGTAATAGCTACCTATGTATTGCTTTATAGACTTTTATTAAGAACGTAATAATAAAACAAAACATACATAATCGGGGATCCTACGGTCGACAAAATTATACCGGTATTTTACTTATGCTCAATTCCAAGCATGGTACATTTGAGTAGGTCAATAACAGTTTTTCCAGGGTTGTGTGCAGTGGTAACAATTATAAATATATTAAAACCTAATTAAATTGTAATATAGAGATCGCTAACATGTTCTACATACAGCAGAATGTTAGTTATAGTACATAAATACTTACTTATAGTTAACCAATCCAAGGGACTATCTATGATCTATCTGAGTACCTATGTATTGTTGCCTTGTCTTAGACTGTCATTAAGCAGCAACGTGTATGAGATGTGGTGTGTTTTGGTTTAAGGATTGGGGCCTTTAATTAAAATGGTAATAGAGATCTACCATGTAATGTCCAAGATTAAGAAGTGCAGATCCGGTGCCCGGTCAGTGTTTAGAAATAAAACGACCTAAATAGCGTTGCTCCTGTTCATGTGTAGAAGTCACGCTTATCTACTATCAGACTGGCTGCATGATAGTCTTACCATTTTAATACATACATAAGCTCATGCCTTTTTCTCAAAAGGTGTGGTAGTAGTAGTAGCAGGGGCATGGGCGTAAATAGCCAGTCATGGGCTCAGGGTGGGGCAGCAGCTTAAAATAATGTGTAAGTTTAGAGGTTTATATCTACCCATAGATAGTACTTTACCTGGATAATTATTTTTTTAGGTTTGGTTAGTACCTACCTTACAGATAAGAGCTAGGGTGGGGCAAGCGCCCCACTTTGTCCCACCCCGGCTACGCCCATGAGTAGGGGTGCAACCAGGACACACACCAATAAAAAATAATACAGTACATAAAAAAAAACATTTTTGTTTTCTATATGTTTGGTAATTGAGTACGCTACAATGACGCATAACGCACCGCGAACCTTTCAAGGATTTTATACAGAAGTAGATAACATCAACAATAGGAAATATGAAGCGCTTCATAACAAACATTTTGAATGTGTAAGGCCGGAAGCGGAACAGTATTTAGGTGCAACTAAGGTCTAATTTTTAAGTCAGTTGTAGATTAGATAGTTACTGTTAAATCAATTTGGTGCACATTCTAAATTTCTTTTTCGACAAGAACATCTTGCAATAATTTAGTTATATGTTTGATCAAGTGACTGGATTTAATAATGACACAATAATGATATAGCTACAAAGTAAGCAATGATTTAATTTATTCGTAGGGAATAATATGCTAGTGGTATAGTTTAATGAATTGAAATAAATAAAATAAAAGTTATTAGTAGCGCAGTTGGTTGGATGCCGGCTGTGAAACGAAGATCGCGAGTTTGATTCCCGCCCCGAAAAAAATTTCTGTGATCTATTAGATTCAATCTTAGTGTGGGGTCAGGACTATGAATGTGACTGTTGGGTGTGGGTATTTATCGATTTAAGTATGGTCGGATTAAAGATATTTTTAACTTTCAACGTATTACGATTTTTTTTATTTCAGTACCGGCGTAGCCATCTTGCTCAGTTTTATTTCTCAGACGAATCAAGCGCCAGTAGAAAAACTTGACGTGGTGCTGGCTCCCCCGAATGATGATGCAGGTAAATCATCATCGCTTTTTACTGTTTTCTTTTATTGCGATGTATGACGAGAAGCGGTTTTATCGCTGGCTACAAAGCCAGAGTGACTACTCAACATAAGGATGTAATAGCTTATGTCTCAGGATGGCGAGCGCAGTGGAATACTAAGCATTGCTTTGTAATTCTTGGTGTTGTTCAGTTTTGCTACTGCCCATGAGCGGTCTTATCGCTGTTACATCACGTCTTTGAATACCGCCGTGGTTTATCCGATAAAATTAATTAGTAATTGTATGTATTGCAGTTACGACTGAGGTTCCGAAGAACTGCGTAACTGGCTTTGGCACAGCTGGTGGATGTGTGGAGCGGAGGTACTGCGACTACGGAACACCCGTCATCGATTTCACAGCCTACGCGCCCAGAGGATATCGGAAGTAAATAAACTTTTAATTACATACATACATACATACATAAACTCACGCCTTGTTCCCAGAAGGGGTAGGCAGAGGTGCCAGGGTACCCACATTTCGCCTTGTATGTTCCGTCCCACAATGTGATAGGTGGCGAGCCTATCGCCATATCGGGCACAAATTCCTGACTCTGGGCTGATACTGAATAGAAAAATCCAATATCACTTTGCCCAACCCGGGATTCGAACCCGAGACCTCAGCTTTGTAACCGTACCGTAGTACAACTACGCCACCGAGGCAGTCAACTTTTAATTATTTCTCCACAGAATCACATCCAGTTAATCTGAACTATATTATGCTTTCTTTATCTGCTTGGCGCGTCGCGCTCCAAAGTACGGAGCCACGATCCGGAGCATATAACTAGGTATAGTAAGATTACGATTGTTGCCTCCAATTACAATATTTAGATCAATACATAGGTACAGACACATAAGAAATGAGGATACACATGAGCTCATCTCTGTATCCTCGGAGTCGCAATGTTGCTATTTATGAAACCTAAAATGTGACGACCTTATGGTCGTCTCAGGATGTGTCGTGCAGACAAGCTGATAAATTGAAAAAAATGCATTTCTTCGAAATTTGTACCAACAAATTTCGAAGAAATGCATTTATTTCAAAATTTCAAAATAAACCTAAGCCTTATATAGAGGCGTTATTCTATAAAAACGATACGAATTCGAATGTCCGACGTTCGGGGTAAGATGTAAGATTTCCAATTTTAAAAATGAATACACTCTAATAAACTTATTTCCTTCTCCAAACTTAGTCTATGGTTGCGACGAATGAGAAAGGATTCCAACATTTTGTGCAGCTTGGTCTATTCTTTGTTGTAGAGTATCTAGGCACATTAGTGAAGTTTTAGATACAGTGTCCTGCGTCCGAAAATTCGAAGTTCGTATAGTATTTATTGAGTAACCCCACAGCAAATAAACATATTTTTTCTATGTGTAATTAATATCTTAAAAAAGACTTCAACATAATAATACAATCATGCACTGGATTTCTGCTCAAAGCTACTTATGTGGTCTAAATATTAAATAAAAAAAGATAACTCACAAAATATCTATATTTAGTATTTTTAACTTAACTATTGTTTTGATAAACAATGTCATAGACTCAACAGGTGTGATGCCATCTTTGCTCTGTCAGTTGTCTCGTATTAAAGGATTTTGAGCAATGAGAGCATGTCCAGTCTGGTTCATTCTGGTGATATTGATTGAAGTGGGTTTCAAGTCTCTCCTGCATATCCGCCCCATAAAACTTCACCTTACATTGCCCACATTCAATTACCAACCACCCGTCTGAATTTGGCATTTCTACACCAATTGGCTCTAATTTACCTAAAGATATTTGAAACATTGGCCCAACAATTTCTTCAAGTTGTAAGTCATATATTTTGTTGGTCTTGTCTGGTTGCTGATCAGTATTATCTGTGTAAAGATATCTCACATATGGGTATTTGTTCATATGCCTTCTGTACATAGCTGGCACATTTAACACATCGGGAGCTTCATCTAAATCACTAGTCAAAATTATGAAAATTTCTTTCAACATGTCATAGTTTTGGTTATTTTCATATATTAGTAATAGTGACTCAAATATAGTGTGAAGTTGTTTTGTCGCAACATATTTAGGTCTTGTTGTTTTCATCTGGAAATCTGTACTTAATCCGTCTATTGGATGTACAATTGTATGCATTTTGTTTATTAACATATGTTTCAATGAATGGGTCATTTCATGTTTGTAAACTAAAGAATTTAAAGTTAGACTAACTTTTACATTCCACATGTGGAGTATGGAAGTTAAACTCCATGTCGCAAGGTTTATTCGACTTTGAATATAATCTATGTTAAAAACTGAAGTGGACAAATCAGATGTTGGTGTTCTGTAGAAGAGTTGGTTCAGTTGATCTCTAGTGGAAGCAACCTCCATGACTATATCACAATCCCCAATAGGTGCTTTTGTCTCCTCTTTAAGTTTTTTTATTGTCTCATCAACAAATGGTTTTGCCAAATCAAGTGATGTCTTTAAATGTTTAACTAGAGCACTATATTGTTCTTCCACAACTTTTTTAATATTCTCTTCGTCTTTTTTTTTCCTTAAGGGATCTATTTTAGCATCAAATTCCTCCCATTTAGGCCATTCTTTAAGAAACTTCTTGATCACATTCAGATATATTTCTATTTCGAGTTTGTGCATAGTGTAAACATCCATGTCGTATTGTTTTCTCAGTATTTCCACAAGTTGGCCATTGGTCAGTATTGTAGTTTTCTTTGTATCATTATTGGTCAGATTTTTCAAGATAGTTTTTAGTGGAGGCTCTGCAATATAACATATTTAATTAAAACTTTACTTGGCTGTATATTGTGGCTTATAATCGCCGTAGATATTAATTAATAAGGAAATTATACAAACATAGATTTTTATAATAAATGTTTGACAAAACTTTTACTGCACCAGGCTCTCAGCCTCTGTCGCGGGTACCAAAATAGAATTGTAAACAGTAAAAAAAACATATGTTGTTCTAAGATATTGAGATCAAAATTGTATTATAGGTTTCAACTTTCAACTAAGGTGGTGAATTGAAATCGTAATAATATAAATAAAAGGTTTATTTGTATTATAATAGGCAAGTAAATTGAAATAACCACCTTGGTCGGTTTCGCTATCGGCATCATCGATGTCCAATATAACAGGTTCATTATCCATTTTAGTATTATTAGGTGAATGATTAATTGGTGAGTTTATTTTAGTCAGTTTTGTAAGAATTTGATCTGCTTGCTTAACAATTTACAATACAAATTAATAGTAGACAGGAGAAAAGCAAAACCAAAACAAACAAGCTTGACATCACAGCTTGACATATTTGGCAGACAGATTACCACACTTTAGAGTTGTATCCTGAATTTTATCAATTGTGATAGTAGTCGATTTTACTGTGATTTCACTATCTTATACTTTAGTCGATTTTATGTTTGTATTAAATCTATTTTTCACATAGATGTAGTATAGAACATAGATCGGCAATGTGTCATTTTCAGCGCGACCAAAACTGATTTACGATTGTGTGCGTGAAGTTTACATGTGTGCTTGACATATAGTGGTGTACCATGCACTTTCGATAGTATCATATCGATATCGATATAGCTGTCGGCCTGTAGTTGTGAAATAAAATGTTATGGATATATGCGACATTTTATTATATATTAACAGAAACTTATTGGTGGTGTGGCGATCCTCCACATTACAGTCACATACATTTTTTTATATTGGTAAAATAACGGCACACCAGCTGACCGCCGGCGCTCAGGTAGCTGTGACGTCACCGGACCCGCGCCGGCGCAGCCATTTGCCGCATCGCAGCTCCAGTCGGCTTTTGCTCGATGCGCGCTTCACACGGTCCTTATCGCTTTTGCTTCCGCCTTGCGTACTGTGCGCCTTTGCATATTTTAGTATTTAATTAGCTGTTCATAGACTGTCGCTTTCCTCTCCTTCTTAGTTTTTAGTGGACTGATTTAGTGTGTAGTGTTAAGACTCCTTTTAGTATAAGTGTAGTGTGTAAGGCTTAAAGATAGTGACTTTTGTACTTTCTACTTTGTGTGTATATTAAACCTTGTGCACGCATTGTGTGGGACGTTTCATTTCTCGCCGCGTTCCTGCATAGGCTCTCCCTACCACACACGCCAGCATCGACACGTAGTGGTGTCGATATCTCACTACCCGCGTATCCGACACCATCGTGATACGCTCGTCACTACACCTCAACTACATCTCCCACATTGGTGACCCCTGGAGAACACGATAATGAGCGACAGCAGCAGCGATTCTGCACAATCCGCCGAGTCTCGTAATGGTGACACTCGCACCAGCATGACACGGCGAATTCGAAGATTTCGGGTGTGCTCGGAACAACCGACAATGACGTCAGAGGTCCAACGGCTGAATTTGAAGGTACCGGCTTTTTCATCGGACGAACCAGAACTTTGGTTCGCGCTACTCGAAAGCCAATTTATCCTCTTCGGCATTACTGACGATGCAAAGAAGTACTCAACTGTCCTTGCAAATTTGGACATAACGGACGCCAAAATCATCAAGGATGTCATCATTTCGCCCCCAACCATGTACAAATACGACAAAACTAAAAGCGAACTCATCAGGCGACTTAATGCTTCGAACGAAAAGAAGCTACGGCAGCTCCTTTCCCAGGAACAGCTTGGGAACAGAAAGCCGTCACAATTTTTGCGGCACCTCAAAGACATAGCTGGACCCAACGTTCCAGAGAATTTTCTGCGCATCATATGGAGTGACCAACTGCCACGTGACATCCAGACTTTGTTGGCCTCACAGCCAACCCACTCACTGGATCAACTGGGAGATCTCGCCGACCGCGTGCAAGAAATAGCAGCACCTGCTCAAGTCGCGGCCGCTACAACTACCCACGCGTGTTCCTGCGGCAACTCTTCGGACGACATCACTACGCTCCGAAAAATGGTGCAGCGTCTCCAAGACAAGATCGTTGAGCAAACACGCGTGGCCAGGCGTCATCCTACGACGGATCATCCCAGACCAAAGTGCCGACGTTCATCGTCGCCCTCTTCGTTCCGGATAAAGACACGCTCTCAATATAGTTACCATCGATACCCTACATGCTGGTATCACACTAAATTTGGAGCTAACGCCCGCAGATGCCACAAGCCTTGCGACTTTAAAGCAGCGGCTAAACTCCGTGGGCAATCATTAGTGAGGATGGTCGATTGCCTTTCCTCATCAGGTCTCCTCTTCGCTTCTCACTACAGCACGAAGACGCAACATACTTTTGACAACCAGGCGCAACCAAGGAAAAGGATAAAACCACAAAGGCCAGTAGCATCACAAGAAACGGAACAAATTGCGGCTTACCACAAAAAAAGAACTAACTTCAAATTAAAGCCCACTCCGTTCCGAACCGAATATGCCAACAAGCAAGCGTCTAGATCACCGCAGTCGAACACAGACTTAATATTAAAACCTATACTGAAATCACGGCAAGACGGGACGGTTCGTTCCGTCATACAACCTGACGCCAAACCAAAGGCAGTTAAGTTCTGTGCCTTCGCCACTATCCAAATGGTTTAGATTAGATTTTTGTGTATGTTTGCTTAACTACAGTTTTTTTAAATATCTGAATGTATGCTGTAGACTCAATTTACTCCCACTAGAAGTTCTTCTATCGCCCTTGACGGTCTCTGGGGGGGAGTGATGTGGCGATCCTCCACATTACAGTCACATACATTTTTTTATATTGGTAAAATAACGGCACACCAGCTGACCGCCGGCGCTCAGGTAGCTGTGACGTCACCGGACCCGCGCCGGCGCAGCCATTTGCCGCATCGCAGCTCCAGTCGGCTTTTGCTCGATGCGCGCTTCACACGGTCCTTATCGCTTTTGCTTCCGCCTTGCGTACTGTGCGCCTTTGCATATTTTAGTATTTAATTAGCTGTTCATAGACTGTCGCTTTCCTCTCCTTCTTAGTTTTTAGTGGACTGATTTAGTGTGTAGTGTTAAGACTCCTTTTAGTATAAGTGTAGTGTGTAAGACTTTAAGATAGTGACTTTGTACTGTTCATTTCGTGTGACTTTTGTGTACCACATTAAACCTTGTGTACGCATTGTGCGGGACGTTTTATTTTCGCCACGTTCCTGCATAGGCTCTGCCTACCTCACACGCCAGCATCGACACGTAGTGGTGTCGATATCACACTACCCGCGTATCCGACACATCGAGATACGCTCACCTACACCTCATCTACATCACCCACAGTGGGTTTATTTCAATACAAATTGATAAACACACAAATAAATAAAGATAAATTGTCATATTATTTGAAAACATTTTGTTTGAGATGTTTTGTATGGGTCTTTATGTTCACCTGAACAAAATTATTTTTTTCATTGTGATGTATACATAGTACATATTATACTAATTAAATTGAGAACAAAAAACTCATTTATTAAAATAAAACTATAATTTACAAAGTTTTAGCGTTTTCGGTTTATTTTTTCATTTTTAATTTCCCGTCGCGAAGTTTCGATTACTTTACAGCTTTCGTAGTCACAGGATGGACTCAGTCTGCAACAAAATCCGTGATTATTAGTGTTTTTCAATGAGTAACATTCGCGTAAGTCTAAGAAACACATTTTTACTATATGTATACTAGAGTTAAAAAAATATGCTTATTTAAGTCAATTAATTGACTTGTAACACATTGGGTTGGACGCCTGCTAGGCCGCGTTGGAGTCGCGCGCCGTTGGATGCAGGCAGCTTACAACAAACTGATGTAGACATTCTTGTGGAAGGCCTATGTTCATTAGTCGCATTCCTGTGGCTGAAAAAAGAGACAGTTTAATAAACTATGAAGCTTTTCTCGATCACGTCACCTAAACTAATGTTTTTCCTATGAGAATTATAAATTTTAAACCTATACCTAATGTTGTGATAAATGAATAATGTTGCTTCAAAGTTTGGACGATCATACTGTGCATAGAAGTATCGCATATTTTATAATAATATCGAATATGTTCTTGTTTTACTATTATAAATTGACAGCCTCTTGGCAGAGACTGAAACAGGTTCTTAATTCATTAATCACACACAACAAGTGTTATATTAACTATTCCACAAATAAAATGAAATGAGAAAAAGTAAAGTAATAACTAATATTGTAGAATGAATACGATAATAATGGCCGGGGAAATATGGCAGGGATAACGCCAGGTAGAAGAAGAAGAAGAATGCACACTATCACCACATACTATAGCTCCATAAAAAAGGGAAACATGTGTTGTCATCGACTATTTTATCGACAACCTTTTATTGGTCGAATCTGTCAGTCAATCCCTAGCAACTTTTGGTTGAAATTATTGTAAATTCACGTATTTGATATTATTTTTTATACGCAATGTATGCTTTCAGCGTATTTATTTAGTGAAATACTATATTCTTTTCTACCGATATGTATACACGGATTTCCATTTAATTCTATAATATCGTCGAAAAAAAGTATTGTACAAAAGTGGCCGGTACCTGTGAAAACTTTAATTATTTCGGATTTTTACGCCTGTATGAACCACACTTTGGCACTGCACAATGCACTATAATAAACTACGTTTAATAAATATAACCAAGTACTGTAAAATTGAATAAATTATGAAAATAAGCGAATTTTGTTGCTCGCTTATTTTGACATATTTTGACTCTGGGTCACTGCAGGCTACTTCTGTGTAGACGTATGGTCGCATCATGCATCTCGCTTTAACATATGAGTTAAATTATTCTATCTCTTTCACATTGCCGATCTATGTTTTATACTAAATCTATGATTTTTCAGAACATGCAGCATTAACGAAGTATGCTGCCCCTTGGCTGCGCAGTTAACCCATGAGCTGGAAGTGAAGACAAACGACATGAAAAACTTTGACTTTGACGACGAAGATTAAAACATTAATATGTATTAATTTCACAGTCTAATTAAGAGTATGTACAAATAGCATTATACAACGATATAAATTAAACAAATAATGATGTAACGAGAGCATTGATTTATTATCTATTTTGATTATATTATCTAACAAAAAAAATTTGAAAGCGTTCCCGCCGTCCGTCATTGCTATTTTAATCCTCACTCCTGCTTAAGATGTTTTACGTAATTAAAAAATTGTTAAATACTTATAAACTATATGCATTTGTAAATAAGTAATAGCTATTCTTTAGTAAATACCTAGATTAAAAAATTGAGGTTCTTATGAGCAAGTGAAATAAAATGAAATGAAAATAATTTGTGAATCCGTTATCAACATCATTTAGATTATAGATCTACTTGCCACCTGGTTCGGAAAGCGATTTCCACTTGACAAATTAGTTACGACCTTAAGTACAATACTTGATGTTTAAAAATAAATAAAATCAACTCATTACAAAACATTATGTAAGTATCAGCCACTTAACAAGAAAACAAAAAGAAAGAACAGCATTAATTACCACGGAACCAGTTTGTTTAATTCAAATAAAAATATATGAAACATTTCTGTTAATATGTCAATTTCTCTGGTCGATGCATCTGCGACATTGTGCGTCCATCATCATTGGCACATGCTGCAGTCCGGACAGCGCCGGTACGTCTTTCGACTGCGCCGGCCATGCTTCACATCTGCTGACTTGTAATAGTGCTCATCAGATCTCGAGCGGGATCTTGAACATGACCTGAGGGATAGCAAGTTGTATATTTGGAAATCCTGCCTGATTGTTCTTATGCATGACTCAGAATTTGTTATTATTGAACACTGTACGGTGAAATGAGCTGGTCTCTCCAAGATATTCATATGTTAAAGTGACTTAATGAGAGATCATTGCCCAGTAATTTCACGGCCTAGTATGGTTTTCAGACGTAAACATTATTTACTATACCTAGATGGCCTTTTTCTTTAAATTATTTTGCAGGGAGTATTGGCGCATTAAGTCTTAAAAAAAATCTTATAAACTACCTATCACTATATCTATAGTATATGATGCATAAACTCACGCCTTTTTCCCAGAAGGGGTAGGCAGAGGTGCCAGGGCACCCACATTTCGCCTTGTGTGTTCCGTCCCATGATGTGATAGGTGGCGAGCCTATCGCCATATATGGCACAAATTCCTGACTCTGGGCTGATAATGAATAGAAAAATCCAATATCACTTTACCCAACCCGGGATTCGAACCCGAGACCTCAGCTTTGTAACCGTACCGGAGTACAACTACGCCACCGAGGCAGTCATGATAGTATATGATGCTGGTGACAAAATGTTTCGCTCGGCAATTGACCAGTGTGCACAATGGTAAAAGCTTTAGTAATCTACGCAAGTGAATCGCATATCAGGTTCAGCCTAGGTGGATAGGTATATGCGGTTTCCTGCAGAGTTAATTATCATAATTGTATTGTCGTGCCTCTCAAAGGATCAGGTGCATCGCAGACACTTTGTCGTATAAGTATGTAAACTAATGTATTTCTTTAGTGGCGAGTATTATATTCTACAATTTAATACTCAGTAATATACTTCTCATCAGAAAAATCGAAATATCTTGCAAGTTTATGTTTAGTAAGAAATATTATTCACTCTCCTCTTATTATTCACTATTAAACGACATTCCTACGAATATACACATTTTTCTGATGATCCTTACAAAACATTAACTTGCAAGGTGTTTCGATTTTTCTTATGAGAAGTGTATATTTATACCTGGAGGGGGAACGGGAGAGCCTGGGGGTCTGTCGGTAGTCGTCATCATCCTGACATTTGTAAATAGTGCCCCAGTACTGGTACAGCAGGTACACGAGAGTGAGTATGCCTGCCAACTGCAAATCATCAAATAATTTCATGACACACAGGGGTAAAATAATTAAAATCACAGGTCAAAATTAAGAAAATTTATGTTAAACCTTTTCGATAAACAAATCAAAGATTTCCTTAACATCTATATTAGTTCCGACGTACAATAAAGTGGTCCGATTAACTTTTATTTGTAGTTAAATGGATAAAGTTATAATATCCATTACACATGTCCATTAGCATTCAAATAACCTATAATTATTACCATTTTTGGACAATGGATAAATAACATTGATTCCCCTAATACCGAATACACTTATTTTGATGCTCTCCGCCGTAGTTTCTTAGCAGTTTTAGGACATTCCAGATAACTACAAGATTGGCTGGCTAATCCTTATTGTTCCCAGTAGTGGGTGTATTAGTCAAACATCTTTAAAAACTTTGTAGATAGTCGACTTAGGTATGGCAAAACGAAATAGAAAGAAAAATACGAAACTAACCGCTAGGTTCAACTGCCTGACTCGTACAAACTCGATAATAGAATCAATAAAAGTGTCCATGGCTGCAGCGTACGGCGTGTACGAAGAGTTCTGCACGGAGACGACGCTACATGGCCTGCGTCATAGCGTCGAGGGGAAACTCCACTGGTTCGAGAGGTAATTACTTTTTTTCATTCAATATGCATCCATAATTTTGACACTATAATTTCATTTGTGACACTGATGCTCTTTTGTCAGGTTTGGTTTTTATTTATGCTAAACCTTTTGTTGTAAGTAGTGGAGGTTTTATACACTGTAGGTAGTTTGCATTCATCATCATCATCATCATCAAGCAACCTGCATCCAGCGACTTCCTGCAACATTAGCCACGTCGACCGTCCAACTTGTAGGCGGGTGTCCGACATTTCGCTTGCCTGTACAGAGTACGTAGGTAGGTAGTACCTACTGCCTAAACTCTAAAACCTTTCAGCCCCAATGGCCATCAGTTCTACGTGCTATGTGCCCGACCCACTGCCACTTCAACATGCTATGGGCTATGTCGGTAACCTTTCTTGTCTTACGGATCTCCTCATTTCTGATTCGATCTCGTAGGGAAATACCGAGTATAGCCCGCTCCATAGGCCTATAGTCAGAGACCACGTTTCGGTGCCGTAAGTCATCACAGATACCAGTTGGCATTGATAGTTTAAAACCCAATCCAAATAACTTCTGAAAGGTATACGGTATTAATCGTAGGCTCAGAATCTAAAATGTTTGTACACTTTTAATAACCTAGAGTTCTTCTATGGAATGGTTTATTATTGTAAAAAAATTGTTATTAATAAATCTTGGTCTGGTCGTAACATATAATAATATATTATCTTTTCATCTATAATAAAATGTGCTAGGTTCCTGTGGTTTGTCCTGACGGTGTGTGCTTTCGCGGGAGCCGTGTACTGCGCGCTCAGCCAGTACAACCGATACAATCTGGAACCAGTAGTGGTTTCCTTGCAGAGAGATTACCGCAGCTGGTGGACCACATTCCCCGCAGTCACAGCTTGCTACATAAATAGGGTGGATCCCGAGAAAGCCCGAATTGCTATTGAGAGGCAAGTTATTCACAGTTTAAAAAATAGCATCAGCCATTATTATTTAGGTCTGTGGAGGAATGGTGTAAAAAAAACAACATTTTTTTTCAGCCAATGGAACCTGACTGAGGAGTCGGATCCAGAGCGCTTTCAGTACTACTCCGAATTTATAGATCTGATCGCCGACGTGTCGTTTCGAGATAACTTGCAGAACTTCTGGAAGTACCAGTCCGACGACACCGTGGCGGGGATAGACCTGTTGCGGCTGGCTCTGAGCGTGCACCCGGAGTTCGAGTTTAACGTCATGATATCTCCGAAAGAAGAGAATGTAAGTTACATGTAGAGTTGACGTAAGTCCCATCAGCAACGGATTAAAGTTTTAAGATTCTTCTTTATCAAATCTCCTGATTTGATTAAAATAATTATGTTATGCCACGTATCATTGTTATTATTAATGATCCACCAAAGCGGGGCACCTAATCTATCACTTTCGTCCATTTTCTGTGAGACACAGTTAATACCCCACCGCCCACGATTCAATAATCTTCAACTTCTATACATTACGAAAATCAGTATGCCTATTTCGTATAATGAAATCTGGGAAAATTAAGAAAAAAATTACTATACTTGTAATTGATTTGAAAAAGTGCTTATTATTAGTATTTTTTACATTTAAGGACTTAACATAGTTTGCACATGTTCTATCACAGGTCCAGTGGTATCCGATTATGACGGAAGTAGGTATGTGTCTGACGTTTAACTCGATGTACGCGAAGTATCAGTACATGCTGCGGGAGGCGGACTGGCGACCCGCCGAGCTGCTGCAGTGCCACTACCACAGCGGACAGTGCTACGTCAGGATCGACTCCTTGAGCGCTGTCAGGGTAAGTTCCTCGATGAGATCTCTCATAGCGACAATATCGCCAATTGTTCACTTATTTGTAAGGATTCTATGTTTTGTTTACTTTTTAACACGCTTTTATAAGCTTCACCTGTATGTTTGTATGTATGTAACCGACTCCTTTGAGCTCGATTTTGCCCTACTTTGAACGATCAGATTTGATTCAAACTTTGCATACTTATCCACTTAGAGCTTATCCAGGACCGATGACAACGCAATAATTTAAAAAGTATATGACATTATCTAATCCAGAAACGTTAAAAAAAATTTTTTTTTGGAAAAGATATTAAAAGTTGGTAATTTGTGCGCAGCTGTCTTTCTTTGATAAGACAGCCGTAGATAATGTTTTTAATGCAAGCAATTAAATTATAGTTTGAAAAACTAAAAAAAACACGCTTTGCATAAAAGATCCAACTAAAAACTAAAAAATAATTGATAATGAGTTTAAGATTCGAAAGAAAATGGAGTAAAATACATACATTTTCTTGCTATAAAGCGCGGGGTCCTGTAGGATAAGTAATTGTTGTAAACACTCCACGCTTTGTAACAATAAAATGTATGCAAGCGTGTTTTTTTAGTTTTTTAAACTATAATTTATTTGTACGTTATGGTGTTCAATAAAGTGCTGTGCAAGTATTCTTCGTAACATGGAGCATTCTACTTTGATGCCTGATGGTGGTGAAAACAATTGTTGATAATTGTATTGTGGTTTTCGTTTGAGTTTAACTTTTCGACGCGTCGGGAAGTTTCGAAGACTTGACTTACAACTTTCGTGGTCATTGGACAGACTGAAATGTTGACCATCCGCAAAACTACAATTACCATATTCATGTTGTGATAATAACATTATGCATTTTATTTTGAATAATTTGCTGTTGTTATTTTCTAATGCTGAACTGTCCTAATTAAAGCTTTAACAAGAATACAGATTGTGTTTATCATAGCAATGATCATGGCTTAGATATTCTCGTTTGTTTCAGTATTTCATTCACTCGCCGTTTGAAATATCAACAGCTATATCAAATCCCACTGGCGAAGTGGCGCCCGGAGAAGAACTCATTATTGATTTTAAGGTATAGTAGTTGTATATATTTTTTGCTTTGACGTTTTTAGCTTAATAACAGTAGGTTGTTATTATTTACATTTAAATTAATTGAATGATGAATGAGAGCTAATATAATGCGTTGATATGCAAAGGCAGTGGAAATTCAAGCTTCGCCAAGTGTGAAGAATCTCAGACCTGAACAAAGAAGATGTCGATACCCTGACGAGTGGATTCACCAGTCAATTAAGGTAGCTCCTATGCCAAATTCAATGTTATGTAATATACATATTATCTCTCGCCTCCTTTGATTATATACTCGTCCTCGCGTCATTCAAAGAATTCCGTTTTGTATCATGGCACCTTTGTGGTAAATTAGTATTTTATTCTATCATCATTGTTATCTCGCATCGCAACTACAAAGATTTCCACACCGACCAGTTAATTGGGGCCTGCCTCCAGTGACTTCTCCCAGCCTTTAATAGACGGTCTGTCCAAGAAAATACACTCATTTCTACTCATCGTAGTGTTCTAACGTCTTGAATTTTACCAATGAAGGTATCTACGAGCATGAAATTAGGTGTATTTTCTGGCTTTCAGGCGTACAGCTTCGCTCTCTGCCAAATGCATTGTCGCAGCCGCATGGCTGTCATGTTCTGTGGCTGTAGACCTTATTTCCATGTCAAAGGAGGTATGTCGGCAGCACAGTACTCATTTCACGCACAATGTAAACAACCCGCACAATGTATTATTGCCATGAATAGCGAGACGAGTCACTCGCCTGATTCTAGACGATTTTTGATGGTAAGCGTTTAAGACCGCTCATGGCCAGTAGCAAAACCAAACAACACCACGAATCTCAAAGCAATGCTTGGTAATCCACTGCGCTAGCCGTCCTGAGACATAAGATTTTAAAACTCAACATGTCCAGTAGTTACTCTGGCTACAATAACCTTCAAACCGGAACACAACATTGCATTTGCGCTGCTGTTTGCTGGGAGAAATAGACATTGCGGTGGTACCCACCCAGGCCTCTCATATATGAGAGACCTACCACCAGCAAAAAGTGTGTAAATTTTCGCAGATTTTGCGGCTTGCTCGTGTGTAATGGAAGTTGTAGTGTAGCTCTCTAATAAAAAGGTTTATTACAGTGCTATAGCTACTTCGTGGTAGTATTTGTAAGACCCACTGACACAGTTGACAAATAAAAACAAATATACAAATGTCAACAATTGTCAAACAAATTTTCACAAACCCATCACAAGCCAACTCGTTTAAAAAAAATCCTATGCAAGTAAAATTGTATTCATAAGGTTTCTCTGATTACGTTTTAACAAACACGTTGAACAAGATGGCAGTATGTGCGACGCGCACGGGATGGCGTGCATCGGGCGAAATGTGGAAATCCTCATCAACATACCAAAGAACCTGGCTAAGTGCTCCTGTCTGCCTCAGTGCGCCGAACTCAACTACTACTCTCATACAAAGACGATCGTTATTCGGTTAGTACTTAGTACACAAAAGAGCAACATTAGGCTAAGGCACAATTCCATCATTAGCCCAATACTCTATTTAGCTCATAAAGTCGTATGGTTTTTAAAATGAACGGACATAAATAAGAAAATTACCTGCACTACTAACACAATTTTGCCTATGGATAAAATTAAGTAACTTTTGCTATGAATTTAGACACCCACAAGCCTAAAAAACATAAGTAGATCCTTTTTTAAGAAACCAACCGAAATAATGTGTACATATTTTAAAACCCAACATGAACGTGAGTGCAACGGAATCTGAAGAGAATGCGGTAGCAGCGATACGAATCAACCTCATGCCACCGAAATTCCGACTCCATAGAGACGTCATATTCACCCTGGAAGATCTATTTGGTTCGTCCCCTAGTGTTTTTTGAAATTTTACAAAAATTACACCTGCACTGGTAAAGATAATATAGATACACTTTTTGAAACGCCAAAAATATTTGCCGATTTCTTTTATAGTAAAATAATAATAATTTAATAAACAAATATTTATATACTCGCACTATTAAGTGGCCATTAACTGTAATAAAAAAGATATCGCTTAGTGATAAGCGTGCCAATTCAAAGCTTTTTATTGTGCCTGTTTTCTAAGTTTTTTGTTGTGCATGCATGCTTACACTTCCACGATGTTGCACGTTACTTGTTCATAAAGTAAGTATCTAAACGTTGAGTTTTCGACATGTAGGAATTTGGTGTAGGTTTGCGAGATAGCTTCTTTTCTTCACAGCTCACCAGCATCAGTGTTTCGATTTAAAATTAAAACGATAATACTCTTTGAACAGCCAGGAAAGTTAGAGAAACCTAGTGAAACTAAAACATTCATGTTACATTGGAGAGCTACAGAAATTAGTTGTCGCTCGCGACCATGTTAATTGCCGTTACATTATGTTAACTATGTTAATTTTAGTATTTTTATTTCGACTTCTTTATGAAAAACTAATAAATGACATGGTTTTCACGGTCATCTTATAGATACTCCAAATGTACTGAAGGGCGTATCAATAGTTTTTAAATCAATGATGGACACATAATAAATTATAAATTCCCCACTTTTATGCTTTTAGTAGTTCATATGCTCAACTAAACACGCTTAACTCTGTTGCCAATCCACTGTGCTCAATAAGTTAATACATAAGTAGGTTTTAAGATTTTCGATATTAATTAAAGTTCATATATGTAATTCATATTTCTTTAACGCTGAGCTTAATGACTTAAACTTAAATTATCGCAGTCTGAATCTTTCTTAAGTCCAAGAATCTCTTGCTCTATCTAGTAAATATTATGACCATCAAAAATAGATACGTACTCGAACAAACCATTCCATCTTGTCCTCATACTCAATTTTCTATCGTACCCATACGTCCTCGCCCACTGCCCGTCTAATATAAGTAGGTATGGATAAATACTATACCTACGAAAATAAAAATGAAGTGGGCATGAAAGGTCAACTGCGGAACTATGAGGAGTATCCAAAAATGATGAAAAGAGGTTATGGCCCGATTTTGATCAAAATAAAACTGCATACATGGATTTTTAAAAATCAATAGATATCTGAGCTAGGAATCGAAAACGATTTTGAAAAAGAAAGCATCTGCTTTTTTTAACACTACTTGATAATGCAAAAAATAGACGCCCAAATACTGGAACGCAACTTAAATATAAATGGCGCTTAACTACGTTAATCCCGATTAAATGTACTGGCTAAGTGTGCCGTGCGCTGTTAAGAGCAACTTATTATTTGAATGGCGTTCCAGTATTCGGGCGTAAGTCTCCCTTCGTTGTGAGGAATTTAAAATTGAAATAATAAAAATAAAATTGTATAATTGCTCACAGGCTATAAGTAATATTATTGCAAAAAAACATTACAGGCGTAATCATTTGACAAAAAAACGGGAACCACCTGCACTAGTGGCTACCTGCTAGCTGGCTCCCATAAGGCTGAGCTTCTGTTTTAAATTTAAAAGAGCATTTTGTATATACTTGGAAACAGGGGTGCTGGTCGCATATTATGGAAAAAATAAAAAGTTGCTATCTTGCCCAGCCCTTCCAAGTTGCCCTCCCATAACCTAATTCGTTTGAATTCCTCAGCATCCCTGGGTGGTACCACAGCACTGTTCGTAGGCGCCAGCGTGCTGACTGTCGTTGAGACAGTGTTCTTTATCATCAGAACCTTCATTAATCTAATTCTGAAGAGCTGCTGCTTTGGGAAGACGAAGGTTGTCGAGTATCGATCTTGATATTGCATCGTAATAATTCCATTCGATATATTTTGTGTATACCAAGTAGAAAGCAAAATAATACAAATAGTTTTTGAATTTTTTGTATTGTATTGTTTAAGATGAAAGTAAGTTATGAAATAGTTCAAGGTCTGTTTTGATTTTATTAAAAAATAAACGGTTAATAACGTCCGACTGTTGTATATTCTTTTAAATCTCCGATATTAACTTCATACTTCCCTAGTTTTTTTCTAAATTCTAAAAACCCATCCAGTTGTTTATCGAATGCTTGAGTTGACTTTCGGACCTTTGCCACGAATAAATATAAGTATTTGGGGTACCTCAAGTCAAGGCATTCAATAATAAATATTTAAAAATTGTGAACACATAAGTAGGTCTACTTGCTTTATAATTTACTATGTATGCCGTTTTAACTTTTTACATCCATACATATATAAACTTGCGTTTTTCCCAGATGGGGTAGGCAGAGGTCGAAACAGGACACCCACATTTCGCCTAGTATAATCCGTGTTCCGTCCCACGGTCTGGTAGGGGAAGAGCCTATCGCCACATCGGCCACAAACTCCTGAGTCTGGGCTGATAATGGTCAGAAAAATCCAACGGCACTTTGCCTGACCCGGGATTCGAACCCAAGACCTCAGCTTTGTAACCGTACCGAAGTACAACTACGCCACCGAAGCAGTCGATATTTTTTTTTCCACTTCTTAGACAGGTCACGTGACTAGCTATTTATGTAGCATCACAGAGTTAGACACAGATCATTGGAAGTGATCTGTGTGTAGAATACTTCAATACGTACTCAATACTTTAATAGTGATTAAAGAATAAACATTTTAATAGGATCAAGAATATATTATAGAACCTGATAATGAGAAAGTTTCGTTTTTGTAAGTTTAATAATTATAGCTAAAAATGCAATAACCAAACGCATCACTGACAAGCCCCTTTCTCTGTTTATTTTCGAAAAAGTAACCTAAAAATAAGTTAAATTAACAACGAACGATCGACAAAAATGTTTATTACGATAATTAGAGTCCTTATAAGTTGCCTTTACAATGCGTTTTCTTTTTTCTACCTTTTAATTTCACTATTTCATGCAGTTTTGCCGTTTGGGATTGATGTTGGTTTATTGGGCGTTGGGGCGTATTATATGATGAAGTTAAGGAAACCAGAGGCAAGTAATGTGCTGAGTATATTCGGCCCGGAGCCCGGCAGCAAGGAGAGCGAGGAGAACCCTGATAAAGTGGTGCGGTGTATAGCTCACAGAGGCGCTGGCCTGGACGCGCCTGAGAACACTTTGGAGGCGTTTAAATATGTGAGTACAGGTTTCCTTATCCAATACTGGTATAAAACGAGTATTTAAGGAACTTGCTATGTTCAACTTAAGTAATCATATCAATATTCAGGCACAATAATAATATTTCAGTGTGTAGAAAGAGATTGCAACTTCATTGAGCTTGACGTCCGCACGTCGCGAGACGGTCGCCTGGTCCTGCTTCATGACCAGGGGCTGGAGCGTCTGGCCGGCACGGATATCACCAATGTCCACTTAATGGAGTGGGAGAAAATCAAGTCTATCGACATAGGAGCTACACATCCAAATAGGTGAGGTTAATGCTATGACAATTGTACAATATCAGTCCATATGTGCTCATATCTGAATATGTACCTACTCTGCAATTGAGTCTGGCTAAGAACAAAGGTCTAACACTGTGACCTAGGGTATGTTGTTGTTCTTCACATAGTTTTGGAATTGCAGAGATCGCTCATGTGTGTAGGTTGCTTACTACCTTATACATTACCATTACTTGATTGAACAATATGCAACTGTGAAGAGTACTACTAATACTTAAATATTTTGACACTTGTTATTGTACTAGAAATAAGTTAACTGCCTCAATCGTGCAGTTGTACTATAATAACAATTCTGAGGTCTTGGGTTCAAATCCTGAGTCAGGCAAAGTAATATTGGATTTTCAATCTATTATCAGCCCAGAGTCAGGCTTTATAGCCCGTTATGGCCATAGGACCTATTATACATATTATGGGATATAATAAACAAGGTGGAATATGGGTGTCCGTGTAGTGCCTCTGCCTACCCCTTCTGCGAAACAGGTGTGACTTTATAAAATGAAAATATTTATTGGTCATGTAGGCAATTTAAAAGCTCTTATGACAAGTCAATACACATAGAACTTAATTTCTATATACAATATATATTATATACTTATTTTAATTTATTGCTTTAATTTATTTTATTTTTTATTTATAAATTAATTTTATTTTTATTTATAATTAGTTTTATTTATTTATTTATTTTTTATTCATATTTTATTTAAAGTATTAGTTTTTACTTTATGGTAATTTATTTTTCAAAGAAATACGTTATTTACGTTGGTCAAATTAAATTAATTATTAGTGGACCATGAATATTATTACAACGGTGCGTAGCGATTTATTGTTACCACCGGATCCAAGGCGGCCAAACAAACTCAGTGGGCTTACACTACCACTGGAACTACGCGACGCGACCCAGTCCTGAGTATATCCAGCGAATAAGACTCAGTGGGCTTGTTTTGGGTCCAACTTAAGACAACGACCATAAGTATTTCCGAAACGTCCCGTATGTTTAGGCTTACTGCCGGATCCAACGCGGCCCTGACTGAGAAGACCCGGCAAACAAACTCAGCGGGCTTTACTTTACCACTGGATACTACGCGGCGCGACCCATTTCTGAGTAGATCCAGCGAGTCAAACTCAGTGGGCTTGGTTTTGGTCAATTTACTAAAATAAGTATTTGTGACTTGTCTTACCAAGATTTGCCATATTTATTATTATTTTTATTTGTTTACTCGATTTATGTATTTACATAATATGTATGTATAATATAATATAATAACTTTTTATATTATAAGTCTTGTTTAAATCAGGATATTAAGATATTGAGTAAATAGTCTTGTATGAATGTTGCAGGCAGCAGTTCAAAGAGGTGCACTTGTGCTTGCTGGATGACGCTCTGGACTACTTGCTTGAGAACAAAGTGCGCATCATCATAGATGTCAAAGGCGAGGATAGCCAGGTGAGTTATTTATGCATCATTATTTCATGTGATGTAATGCAATAAGAATGTTGATTCATGCTTAACGTGACCATACGTCCCGCTTTGGGCGGGACAGTCCCGCTTTCAGGAAGTCTGTCCCGGTGTCCCCAGCAAGGCCGACATAGTCCCGCTCTTGCAAACAGACCAAACGATAGTTTAAAATGTATTTCCCGCTCGAAATGCTTTACCGAACTACTGCTAAAAACAGTGGGGTCGAATTATTCCAGTTTCGTAAATACAATCTTGATTTATAAAACTTCTCCACAATTATTGAGTACGTTATGTGTCTGCCTAGAAGTAACGCAACTATCAAAAGAGTTTTTTTTCCCACATTAACAAAATATGGACAAGTGATAGAAACAGTTGAGTGCCGCAGTAATGAAAGCTATTTTGATTACGAAAATTCAGATTTCCAGAAAATATAGAGTTTCACATTCATTTAAAAACTTGTAAAAACTTTATTATTATTATTATTTCATTCCACAGATGTCCCGCTCTGGCACAAAAAATAAATGGTCACGTTACTCATGCTACAACTTCGCATAAATTAATTTTTACTCATTAAATACAGTATTTTAAAACAATATGATATAACGAGAACATAACAAAATTAAATTAAAAAAAAAATGTTTATTTGTTACTCATCATTACGTGACTGTAAATATCGATCGGAGCGCGCTGACGTCACTGCTCGAGTGGCAAGATGAAAAACTCAGTTCATTTTGATAGAATGACTCACGTGACAGTTTGGGGCGTTTTATTTGGAATGTTAAAACCTATTTTTATTCCCTTATTTTTAAATTACAATGTGTCCTATTCCTATATTTAAGTAAAATTATTTTGTACTTGTTTATATAGGGTCTATCTATAAAATAAAAGCAATTCCAAAAACTAGTCAGCTTCCCTATTGAGCTAATATCTATAATGACGCGCAAGTGTAACGTACGCAATAGTTATATTGGCGCATTAATAAAATTGTGTGTAGGTGGTGAACGGTATATTGAAGGCATACGAGACGAGACCCATGCTATACCAGTACGCGGCAGTGACGTGCTTCAACCCATTCATACTTTACCAGGTGAGCTTTATTATTGGACGTATTATTCTCTATAGTCTATACATTACATGTATATCAATAGTGAAGTACCAATATCTCCTAACCGTCATTTTCCAACTTATCTATTTATGGCAATACCTCCTATTTAACCAAATACCTACTACACTATCATAAAATACACGAATATAATACAGGGTATATCAAGACTGCTACCGAAAACGAAGCCGGGTGGTAGTTTAAGCGACTTCAGACACAATGCAACAGAAAAAAGTTGCAAAAAAAGCGACAATTTTTTTTTGTAATTTTTTTCCTATCGCCATATTTGGGTGGTAAATACATTTTTTTCCTAAAATAATAGTGTATATCCTTTTATTTCTAAATACTCTATGGTATAAAAGAGTTAAAATTATTTTTTTTGCAACAACTATGGATTTACCACCCAAAAATGACGATATTTAAAAAATCATAAAAAATAATTGTCGCGTTTCTTTGGGAATTTTTTAGTTGCATTGTGTTTGTAGTCACTAAAACTACCACCCGGCTTCGTTTTCGGTAGCAGTCTTGAGATACCCAGTATAACATATAAAGCCTACATGATTACTGTTCCCCATTAATAAATAAATTAACTACTCTTTAACTTAACAAAAATTAAACTTTTTTCCGTTTGTCAGTTAGGTATTATTAGGCACTTCGACGTCGATATAGTATTTTTGTACAGTTTCAAAATTGTTTGTTTTTCTTACGAGCGCGATGTTTTTCCACAGATACGCAAGAAGGACCCGGAGATAGTGGGCGCGTTGAGTTACCGACCCTACTGCTTCAGCTCGCTAGACTACGACGCCGAGAACGGTCCCACCAATCCACGGTCTGACATGATTTTATCAGATTTCCACATTGAGAAAAATATTGAGTTTACACACTTTATAATATTTTTATTTTTATTTAATTTTGGTCTATTTATTAAGTCTAATGTTAGTATATATTGGGCGGGTATCGTGAAATCTTAAATGTATTTGCGTATATTTGCAAATTGCAAAAATGAATGCGGTGAGGATTTCGTCTCGTACCGCAAACAGACTTAGCGTGTATATATATTTTTGGGCTTCTTTATAGGTGTCCAATGAATACTAGATAGAATAAGAAAATTGAAGAGACACGATACAATAAGAAATAATTCCGTAAGCTTTGGGTTTTGGTCCTTCGAGCCGGATATAATATTCATTGTGTTTTTTTTTGCAATGAATGGCGAGACGAGCGTGCCGATTGCCTGATGGTAAGCGATACGACCGCTCATGAACAGTAGCAAAATCAAACAACACCTTGAATAAAAAAAAAATGCTTGGGATTTCATTGCGCTCGCCATCCTGAGACATAAGATGTAAAGTCTCAATGTGTCCAGTAGTTACTCTGGCTCCAATGTCCTTCAATCCGAAACACAACAGTGCATTTAAACTGCTGTTTGGCGGGAGAAATAGACATTGTAGTGGTACCCACCCAGGTGGCCTCTTTCTCAAATATGAGAGACCTATCACTAGTAGTGTGTGTATAGTTGTATATACTATTATAGTTTTTCTTTAGTTTAATAAGACACTATTAATGTAATTTATTTTTATTTATTTCACACAGCAGGATACAATTTTTTTAAAATTATTTTAAACATTATTCCCGTGACAAATTTAAAATTATATCCTACTCGATGTGAATACAGCATGCGTAGTAGGTACTATGTGTAAGTTGCGTTAAACATATTATCCATTAATTATAATTACAATTATTGCAACTCTCTGTAATTCGTTTCTCATTACATAATATCGCACCCCAGTGCAACAATGTCACTTATGCAAAAATTGCAAAGGTTGGAAGGTATAAAGAAATAATCTTATATTTTTTAAGATTATTACGTGGTCATATTTTTTTTAACGGTAAATTAAAAGTTGATATAGCGAGAGAAGCTGTTTAACTTGTCTATGTCTTGAAATATCATATTTTTATACTATGTCAAAGTTTCAAAAGCTTTTCCTGAAAAGTTGCATTTTTGCAAAAGTGACATTGTTGCACCGCGCGGGGGTGCGATATGTAATGTGTGTGTGTGTGTGTGTGTGCAGGTTCGGCGCGCGCGTGTGGGTGTCGGCGGCGCTGCACGCGTGCGACGCGGCGCACGCGCTGGCGTGGCGCTGGGCGGCGCGCTGCTGCGGCGTCAGCGCCGTGCTGCTGCACAAGGACATCGTCAGCCCGTAACTACTAACACATGCACATACACATACTCGTAGTTCGTAGTGTGGGGACAGGACTATGTATGTGACTGTTGGGTGTTATTTATTTATTATTTACATATCTACTACTAGCGCTCCGGCCCACGGTGCACATACACTTTTGAAAATGGCGGTTAAAAATGTTAAATTACGAATTACTATTTGAAGTCACTAAAACTACCACCCAGCTTTGTTTTCGGTAGCAGTCTTGATATACCCTATATTATTTTATTGTATTTTTATTCACGGTTATGTTTTGCACGTGCACGCATACCCACCACGGCTCACCGAGTGAGCAGTGTTTTCGTATTTTCCGCCCGACGCATACGCAGCACGCGTCGCGCTTGCCTGGCCAGCCTCAGTAATATAATGCTATACTGATGGATTAAATTACGTATTACCAGATATTTAGTTCGAATAAAGCTTAGAGTATTTATACATAATATAGAGGGAGCACTAGTACAAAAACGTAGATAAAAGTGGTGGTCCCAGCCCACCTTTTTCTGCCCTCCTATTGGTTAAAATTTTAGCAGGCTGTCCAATATGCACGAATTACTCGGTTAAGAGAAATAAAAATAAATAGCTTAGGGCTATTCAATTCCACTCAAACACATTTTAAAAAGGGTGACAACTAAATATAATTTCGGTTATTAAAAGAATTTATAGCTAGATAATTCATTAAATTTTCACTAAAATAGAAGCGCTACCAACATTACGAACAAGAAAATGTCTACGTTTTTGAAGACGCGAATGTATGACAGCATTCCCTCTATATTATAAATACTCTATGACTTATGGATTGTATTACCTATGATCATTTACTAGATATTTAGTACGAATAAGTATTACAATAATGTGTGTATGTTGTGTTGCAGGAGCGAGGTGCAGTACTGGCGGCGGCTGGGCGTGCGCGTGGCGGGCTGGTGCGTGAACCGGCCCGTGGAGAAGCTGTACTGGCGCGCCGTGCTGCGGGCGCCCTACCTCGCCAACACGCTGCTCGGGGAACCTGACGTGCGTACACTACACACTTGTTTTATTATATTTTATTTATTTAGGACTGCCAGTGGTTATATAACTTAGACTAATAAAATATGCATAAAATAACTTAAAAGTAACCCTTTGAAGGCGGTCACAACTTGTACCGTTTGTGATTATTACTTATTTAGACTTCTTTACTTTGCATTTCTTTGTCATACATTCCTTACATTCCTTTAGCAATCTCATGCATTACAATGAGTTTATCATTCTTCAAATAAATAAATAAATAGGGCAATTTCTGCCAGACAAGCATGGGATGGATATATGAACAGGAAAAAAGACAGGAAAGTGTAAAATAAAGACAATGAAAGTTTGGAGACGTGCAGTAGTGTTACTTCTACTTTTTTTCTTTCTTCCTTGTCAGCACCCAGTGAAAACGATTTGATGAAATAGAAACGGATTCCCTTCTAGTAACAAAATCAGGGCATCCTATAAGCAGAAAAAATACATATACGTGTACATACATGCGATTCGTATTAATTATATAATTGAAAGAATAATGATAAATTTGAGGATTTTTTTTGTCGTAGGTGGAGGTTCCCCGTCGTCAAGTCGAGAATGCTGAGAAAACAAAATCGATCAAAGATTTGGAATGAAATCGTCAGTAAAGAAAGGCCAGTGCGGTTAGTCGATTTTCTAAAATTATTAAATCCTTAGACATGGCCTTAAAAAGGAACAAGTACAGAACATAACGCATTATTTTGGAATATTGTGTTTATCATATTAATTCGAAAATATGATAAAAAAATGTGTAAATTATGATTTCAAAAATTGACAAAAAAATCGTAAACTAATAAAACCAGTAAATTGTGATGCGCAAATTTATAATTTACTGAAAAAATAATTCCAGGTGAAAACATCTTATTAAATTGGTGGTATACTTCCTTATTTACGTGGAATGTTGAAATGTTGTATAAGTCTGCAAATTCAACAAAAACACAATTTTCACGCGCCAACACGAGGCTAAACGAAATGATTTACAGTTTGGTATTATAATTTATTTGTACAGCATATTTTAGATTATTTATTTTGAAGTTGCAATAGAATCAAGTAACAAATTATAACAATGTCCAATAGATGTTACATTTAGTTTTAGATTTTTACAAATATATTAATAAAATATAATAATTTATAGGAAATACGCAGTTCTGTAATTATGATAAAATTACTATAACATGCTACATATCTTTACTTGGTGAAAATATACATAGGGCACATAAAGGTTTTGAATGTGAAATTATAATTTAACATTATATTCGCTCTTTAAAATAACACTCTGAGTAAGCGCTTTACAATTCTTATCTAAATTTTAAAGTTTTTTTAAGAAAACAAAGCCTAGAGTTACTTAGCACTTTATAATATCGCACCCCTGGTGCAACAATGTCACTTTTGCAAAAATGCAACTTTTCAGGAAAAGCATTTGAAACTTTGACATCGTGTAGAAATATGATATTTCAAGACATAGACAAGTTGAACAGCTTTTATCACAATATCAACTTTTAATTTACCGTTAAAAAAATTATGACCACGTAATATTCTAAAAAATATAAGATTATTTCTTTATACCTTCCACCTTTGCAATTTTTACATAAGTGACATTGTTGCACCGGGGGTGCGATATATTGTATCTGTAAAGCCCATATTCGAGTGGGTTTCATATATTATTATGCTTAAATTAGCCGATTCGAGATTAAAGGCATGCAACGGAATACGGGTACAAGCATTTTCTATGCCTTTCTGTAATCCAAATGGTTTACGATCGCCAATTCTTATTACCTTGATGACGTGTGTATCGACAGCCTCCGTGGCGCAGTTGGTTAGACGCCGCCTGTGACACGAGACGCCGCGGGTTCCATCCCCGCACCGAGAGAAATGTTTGTGCGGCCCACAAATATTTCTTTCGGGTCTGGGTGTTTGCGAGACCGAAACGTCTCTCGTAGTTCCTGATACCCACGACACAAGACTCGATCTTAGTGTGGGGTCAGGACTATGTATGTGACTGTTGGGTGTTATTATATTGATTCCTTTCACAATTCTTCTATTTATCGTGCGGTTTGATCTCGAATAGGTTCCCCGTTACGTCTATTGATATGTATTTAGTTTTATCTACGAATTTTTATTTTGTATTAAATGAGTATTATTATTGCCAAAAATTTATGATACGTTATAACTTATTTATTTGATATGCACAAATTCTTGTCGTTAGTTATGTTGAAACAATTTAGTCTGTAAGTTATGACAGCTTGCCGATTATGTTCGCAGAATGTATTGTAAAAAACACAATCAAATTAATACATTTTATTGCAAAGGGGACTGTTATTTGACAAGAGTTTTATTGCAGTATCGTTACGAATTGAGTCACGAATCAATTATGAACAGTACCTAATTTCCTCGCTCAGTCAACTTTCTGTTCCAGTGTCACAATATGGGTAATGCTTCATTTAATATAAATACATGCATATTATACATCACATGTTATTATAGTTATTATTGTTGTAAAATGTATACCAAAGATATTGTTTCGACAATTTTTAATCATAATTTAAATATTTTATACTTTAATGGTGCTTTCGTAATAGTATGTTTTGATTTCTCGAAGCAAGATAAGTTTGTAAAATGTCCTGATTGTGGTAACTTTGATAGTTAATTGCGACGTGGACTCAATTCATAATGCAGCTTGGTTATGTCCATATTCTGCCGTAATTTGCAAGCAATAATATGTACCGATTGTAAATACATCTGTAACAGTGTTGCTCTATTTTTGCCATCTACGGAAAAATCACCAAAATATAGTCTTTGTAGTTTGTCAAGACAAATGGTAGACTTTCTGTATACTGAGGGTAGTAAGACACTTCAAAGACTCCCCTTATCAAGCAGACTGTTGGCTGTTTGAATTTACAACTCGTTTATGGATAATGCATTTAATGTGAATTCCAATATATTTTGTATCCAACGACAAATTATACAACGCATTATTATTGTAGGGCATTTATTGTAGGGCAAAAGCATTTCGTTGGGCGTTGAGGTCATTCTATAGTATTTGTATGCATCCAGTTGTTGAAACATGTAACAGCTTGCCATGAATAGCAATATCGAGGCGAGTAGCATTCGCTTGCAGCTACGATTACTTTGTGTAAATGTACAAATATATTTATTAGTGTGTCTGTGTGCTGTTTATTTTGTGATTTTAATAAACACTGACTTTTCTGTTATATGGTATTTTTTATTTAATCGAAATATGCAGATTTTAGTGTATTTACGACACAACGTACAACGCAGGTAATGACACTGCAGCTATTGGCATCATCATGTTCAGTCGACTGCTGAGAATAGCCCTCCGATCAATTTTTTTCAGCGACTTCGGAATGGACCTGCGTCTAACGACTGCATCGGCAATCTTTGGTATTATCGTACAGATTTATTAATAATATTTAATTTAATATCTAAAAAATAAATAACCAAAATAATCATGAATAAAATTTTGAAAAACGGTTATTTTTTCCAAAGAAACAACAATATCGTGCAACATAGGATATTTATTTTCTTAGCATCTAAACTTAGTATAAATAACAAACTACTTCTATCTCTAAATATATCATTGAAATTCGTTTGAAGTACTGACAAGGTCGTTACAGTAGTTTTATCTATCATACAAACATATTATCCCATAGGTCCAAATCAGATGGAAATAACAAGAAATCTGTTTTTTTTTTAAATAAAATTATTATGTTTGTAATCTAAATCGGACAACCTGGTTAAAGTCTTTGGAAGTTGCTGGATGCAGCAGCGACTCATGGGCGCGGCCTATGTTCAGCAGTGGACTTCTTCTGGCTGAAGAGAGAAAGAGAGAGATTGTAATCTAAATATTTCCAAATATATATTTTATTCATGTAAAAAAAAAAACATAAAAAGATGTTACGAGGTACACGCTGCAACCTGATACTTGTGGGCCATATAACTATAAGCATTTGTCGTTGTGTGGGAATCGAACCCGCGTCATCGTGTTTCACAGCTGTCGTTAAACCAGTGGCGGTGTTGCGCTCTAAGGAAGCTGTCTACGTATTATTTATTAGGCTTTATTTACCTTAATAAATAACACTAGTTTACAAAATATAATAAATTTCATGTCCTTCCAATGAATTTCATATCGTGTTATTTAGTGACAAAAATTAAACGCAAACATATATTAGTTTTGTTTTTATGACGTCAAAGAATAAAATTATCTACACACTTTATTTTAAGCGTACCCACAAGTTAATTCTGAATTCATTCGAAAATTTTGCTGCGTTGTAGTTCAATTGAATAAATATTTTTTTTTAAATGTCAAAAAGATTGTTTAAAGTACATCCTGACTGATTTTGTTACGTTTGTGGTGAATTTATTATATCCAACAAAGGATATCCCATAACAGAATCTCTGAAAGAAGCATATTTTTGTTATTTCAAAATTCCGGTCTCTCACCAGGACAAAAAATGGTCTGGGCAAAAAACGATGTCTACACTAATTGAACTTATTAAATACAAAGATCACAGTTGGATTGTCTGCGGTAATTTGAAAGTTGTGGGTTTACTTTTGGCCTTACAAGGTGGCAATACAAAATATTGTTGTTTCTTGTGTTTGTGGGATTCACGAGCCAAAGAATATCATTATAAACGAAAAGACTGGCCAGTAAGAAAATAATATAGCCCTGGTAAACTGAATATAAAGCATACATATCTGATACCCCCACAAAAAATTGTTCTACCACTGCTTCACATAAAATTAGGATTGGTTAAAAACTTTGTCAAAGCTTAAGATAAAACTAGCGTAGCTTTTAAGCATTTGTGCTCAATTTTTCCCAATCTTTCTGACGTGAAACTGAAAGAAGATACTTTTATCGGACCGCAAATCAAAAAATTTTTGAAAGATGAGGTATTTGAAAACAGTCTTTCGGATATTGAAAGATCTGCGTGGAATTCACTACGGCTTGTTATAAAAGAATTTTTAAGGAACAAAAAAAATGAAAATTACAGACAGTTAATTGCTTTATTACACAATTTTCAACGAATGGGTGTCAACATGTCTCTGAAAATTCATTTCCTTCATTCGCACCTCGATTTCTTCCCTGAAAGCCTCGGAGAATTCAGCGAGGAACATGGAGAGCGTTTACATCAGGATTAAATTTTTTTTGAACAAAATTATAAAGGATACTGTGACCAAGCCATGTTAGGTGATTACTGCTGGTCAGTTATAAGAGACACAGATACAAATAAATACAAGAAAAAAGCTAAGGCAATTCATTTTTAATTTTTTTTTATTATTTCTGTAGGCATATTTTTGTAAATCAAAAATAATTAATAGTTTGGAAACGTGACGTATTGAATTTTTTTCCTATTTTTTTTTAAACTCAGTGCTTCTCAAATGATAAGAAAAAACAGTTTTTATTTCAAGGACAAAACCCGTGTAAACTAGTGTAATTAAAGTAAATTATAAACCAACGCAGGACATGCGAGTGGTACCATGATTGATGATTTTCAAGACTATTTTACTCTCGGGTCAAAGCCCCGGACCCCGAAGATAATAATATAAATTATGTAGAACAGACCCCGATTACCATTCTGGGACGGTTCTATAAAATATGGTTAGTCACCATAGATAACGATTATTTGAATACTTAAGATCCAATCTAGAAATGTCTATCTCTATAATTATAAGTGTCTTCAAGTAAAGTCAAAGGTTAATTAAGAGAGCTCATACACGACACGCCTAAACCGATTCATAAACTGGACTTCCAACATTAACATAAATAAAGATTGATATATTGACAGGACGGAAAGTGCGTAAAGTATTTCGACGTAAGTGGTGCGTGGTGGCCTGTTGGTAAACGGACTAGACGCGACTGCCAAGTGCCAACATGTTCACGGTGGTCGCGGGTTCGAATCCCAGGGTACACCTCTGACTTTTCGGAGTCATGTGTGTATTGATAGTTAATCGCCACGCACTAAAACGGTGAAGGAAAATATCATAAGGAAACCTGCATACTATAGCGATTTATAAAAATTTATATGGTATGTAAGTCCGCCAACCCGCACTAGGCCAGCGTGGTGGATTATATGGCCTAACCACTCTTAATCGTACTGTCGATTGTAGAGTAGGCCCGTGCCCTGCAGTGGGACCTATATGGGTTGATAATGTCAAGTGGTGCGCGCGCTCCAGTACATCTCTAGTGGAACGTTACTGAAATTAGTCGTCGCTCACAACGATTTTGAAAATGTTTGCTTGTATTATGACAGAAAGCACAGCGGTCTCAATCTTTTTTTACATGAGCCGCACGTTTTAGGTATGGTGTTGCAGGTCGAATCCATGCAACTAACGTGGTAGGGTAGTTTAATTACCTACCAATATTATTTTTTACTCGGCGACCATAGTTGACCTAGGCGGGCCAATCATAAAAGCCCGGGGCCGGGCGCGGCTGGATGCAGCCCGCAGGCCGCAGGTTGAGTATGGCTGGATTAGACAAAATCTAATTAAGTTAATTTAATATTTATTTTAGCGCGATTATCACGGTCATCTTTTTGAAGCTCCAAATGTACTGACTACTGAGGGCCTAGCCTTAGCTTATAAATCAATGACTTTCAAAATATTCTACATTTTCTAATAATTAATCTCAGTATGTCGAGGTTCTTCGGCTAGCGCCCAAACTAATACGAGTTTATTGGATGTTAATAAAAAGGTAACTTGTTATGTATTGATTTTTTTGTCAGTTGTGTTCCAATTTTCACACTGCAAATGACCACTACCAAAGAGACTACTGCGTTATAGTTATTATAATAAGAAACCAGCGTGGAAATAGTACACATCACGTATCTGAGGTGTAAAAATGTATGCTCATTGACTTTAATTTTTTTACTTTTTTAACCTTTAATAAAGCAATAGCAAAACGCAATTATCACATTATCCGCATTATGTGTTCCAAACTTTCATATTCATATCTTTAACTTCTATACTGTTTTCTATCTCTGTTTAAACCGTTGATATTTGTTATATGTATCTCTCTCATACTCTGAACATCACGCAAGAACTTATGCGTACATGACAGGTGGCAACCAGCTAGATTTCGCGTTTCGCGAATTCGAACGAATAAATGTAGAACTTTTGGGACGCACCATCCAATTTTAACATAAAGGCAGCGTCAAAACATAAGTGAAGTATCATCACAGTTAATATCAAGCACGATTGCATTCAAGTTATGCTGTAAATAACGCTTTAATACGCAAAGAAACTACTTAAATATTAACACACAGCCTGTCATGCGACCTAATCTTATGTAACCAATTTATGCCCGTGAAATAACTGTGCCGCACGTCGATTGGTGTTGTTTACCTCGTTTGTAAGGTAAGGGGTGTGGTTTTATCATTATTAATGATAATCTCAATAATTTTGTGACTAACCTTGAAATCGGTATCAAGTAGGCGTGCGGCGGACATGGCCAGCTGTGTTCCGCTTTTATGCTGCTTTTTATCTGAAATGTTTCTGTTCAAATGCTGTTCCGATATTAATGTGTGCTATATTCGTTAACTTACTACCTGCGTTAATTTTTAAATACTTTTCACTATGTTTTTGTCACTAAAAATCTTGTAATGCGTTTGTAACGTCAACATGCTCCTATTTCAAATGCATGTTTTTTTCTAAATTAGCATTAATGTCAGTTTTTTTGTGCCAGAAAGTAATATTAAATTAAATATTAAAAAAAAAGGTTTTACTTGCATATGTAATAATATGTGTGAGCTTTAACTATTTTGGGAATCCCAAGTACCAGTTCAATATAGAGTATTTTAATAGTTTAAATGTGATTTTCTTAATAAAGCCTATGCAATATTAGTAGTGTACATTTTTCCTGGTATTTGAGCAAGATATATTTGTTTACTTTTAAGTTTGATAAGATTATATTTTCATGAATGTAGCTTGTGGTTAATGTTTGATGGAGACCATGTATAAACTTAGGTGGGGTTTCTTTATTATTGTAATTATCATATCATTCAATGAAATTGCATCATTGCTACAAGTTTATTGAGCTATTGATAATGGTCAAATTAAAAGTAGTAATCTATGCTTAAGAATAGAGATAAGGAGAAAAATATAGATAGATAGATAAAGACCTTGAGTATGATGCAGAATTTAAAATTTAATAGAAAAATTACATAACTACGAGATCTAGTATTTATAAAAGCTGAGCAACTTAGTGGTAAATATTCCCTTATATTTTGTTCATAAAAATGTTCAAACAGAATGAACAGGATAGTGGACACAAGACAACAATAATCAAAACCACTAACAATTTGCACACAAAAACAGGTAAAATAAAATAAAAAATCCTCATTTAGATGTAAAATGTGATGAGAACTTGTGGTTTTTTACTGATTGTCTAGTTTTTGAATATCTGACAAAAATTTTAAACAAATAAATTAAATATTGATAGTAATAGGGACTTAACATAATTCATTGATTTTATAGTACTTAAAGGCTGTATTATAATTAAATTAAATCATGTCAACATTTCTTTGTACTTATTATATAACTTAAATTTATTACTTGCTGATGGCTTGTTAGTGTCCTGCATTTAAATGTGCTTAACATATATCAAATGCAAAAATAAAGCTACAATTTTAGCTCCAAACAGTTTCAAATTTTAATATATATATAATAATTCGAGTTGAAATTTGCTATAAAAAAGATGTAATTGTTACAAAAACAAAAAAAAGAAATCTCAATTAGTGAACAAATAAAATGATTGTGAATTCAATTACACCACAACCTTGAGATAAAAATTCTGGCTCACTCTATTATAAACATAAGTCTCGACAGTCCTCATGTCTCTGTTAATTGTTTTATTTATTGCTCATTGTCATGTAATTAATATCTTTAACAAATATTATTATCACAATTTTCTGGTTGCATAGGGTCATTCCACAAACTGCATTATAATATGTTAATTCTTTCCTTGTAACAACCACATCAAATTTTGAAGCATATTAATTTTTGGCATTTTTTCTGTTTCAGGGTAAACCTATTTCCCCTTAACATTCAAAATGTTACGGCGCTGCTCAAAGCATTTACAAACTATATACCGGAGGCAAGGGCAGAGCCTCCGGTTCAAATCATCAGTGCCCAAAGTCCTTGCTCTGCCCCAGACTGCTCGACTGAACCAACCGAAAGTGCTTTCTGCTCACCAGCAGATAGCTTCCATCCACTTTACAAACCCACTCTATGAGGAGCAGGATGTGATGACTCCAAGCTTCCCAGACTCTGTATCGGAAGGTGATGTGAAGTTAGACAAGAAGGTTGGAGATGCTGTAGCTGCTGATGAAGTCGTTCTCGAAATTGAAACTGACAAGACTGCTATCCCTGTCATGGCTCCCGGTCATGGTATTATTAAGGAGCTGTATGTAAAGGATGGCGATACTGTAAAAGCTGGTCAGAAACTCTTTAAAATCGAAATCACTGGTGCAGCGCCAAAGAAAGAGGCTGCAGCCCCTGCACCGGAGCCTCCTAAAGCCGCCGCGCCTCCGCCACCACCTCCCCCGGCGGCCGCCGCGCCTCCCCCGCCGCCACCACCACCGCCACAAGCGGCTGCCCCGCCACCACCACCACCACCGGCACCCAAGGCCGCGCCTCCTCCACCCGCGGCGCCTATCTCTTCTATCCCAGTGGCAGCGATCCGTCATGCCCAAGCCATTGAGACTGCCACTGTGAAGGTCCCTCCACAGGACTACAGCAAGGAGATAGCGGGCACTCGCACTGAACAGCGCGTGAAGATGAACAGGATGAGGCAGCGTATTGCACAGAGGTTGAAGGATGCGCAGAACACCAACGCCATGTTGACGACATTCAACGAAATCGACATGTCAAATATTATGGCATTCCGTAAGAAGTACCTAGACGCTTTCACCAAGAAATTCGGTGTTAAGTTGGGTCTGATGTCACCTTTCGTAAAGGCAGCTGCCAATGCGCTCATGGATCAGCCCGTGGTCAACGCAGTTATCGAAGAAAACGAGATTATCTACCGCGACTACGTCGATATCTCTGTAGCCGTCGCCACGCCTAAGGGTCTCGTCGTGCCGGTCATTAGGAACGTGCAGAATATGACGTATGCTGATATTGAATTAACGGTCGCTGGTTTAGCTGAGAAGGCCAGAACTGGCAAGCTAACCATTGAGGAGATGGATGGCGGTACTTTCACAATCAGTAATGGAGGTGTCTTCGGGTCGTTAATGGGAACTCCGATTATTAACCCGCCGCAGTCAGCTATTCTCGGTATGCATGGCATCTTCGACCGTCCTATTGCGGTGAATGGCCAAGTAGTTATTAGACCCATGATGTACATCGCTTTAACTTACGATCACAGGCTGATCGACGGCCGTGAAGCCGTTATGTTCTTGAGGAAGATCAAAGAGGGTGTTGAAGATCCCGCGGCTATTGTTGCTGGATTGTAAAATAATTTAATCCTTTTGATTGACAATTGGAATCGATATCTCGCCATATCGAATGATCGATTGTACAAGGGCCGGAAAGGTCGCAAATAAATCATGTACATTAAACGTTTATGCAGTAGTGTTTCAAACTCCATAAGAGGTGCACGTCGTTTGTTCTCCTTTTTGTCTGTTATTTATTGAACACGTACACCAGTCCGTATTGTATTTATTTATAATGTTTTAAGTAATAATAATTATGTAAAAAGTACATCTCCGTTACGTGACGTATCCGTCGTTGTACGTTTTTTTTTCTGTTTTTGTTAAGCATTTAATTAATGCACCCAATTAGGCTTGTACGCTGAAAATTATAGTACTCCGATATAATATAATATGATACCTAAATACGACATTTTATTTACACGAAATATTCCTTATATTTTTATAGAATAGATTTTATGAACGGCGTTAAGGCAAATGTCTGCTTAACTAATTATACAGTCGCCCTAAACAGACTAGTTTAATTAATAGGGTAATTATTATATCTAGTCTCATTAGTAAATAAATATGGCATAGTTTACTTTGTGGACTTCCTATAAAGTGCTAAATATTATTTTGTGTCGTCTAATGTTGTGTATTGCAAATGACATTTTGTTATTACACGATACACAAATATGTTCGAAGTCAGATCTATAAATCTACAAGTTACAATAATTTATCAACTAAGATTATTCTATACATTACGGCCTTCGTGTAGCTATTTTAGATACAGTCACAAGTTCAGAATTTGTTAAGTACGAATGTAAATAAACCACTAATATTATGTAATCACGTTTCTTCTGTTAAAATTCGTTAGCATACGTTGATTATTTGTAATATTTTCACCTCAATGCCTTTCGGTGTCACGGAATTAGATTAACGTTCGTGACTATAATTTCATTCCTGATGTTGCAGAGTGATTAAAAATGTAAAATAGGTGCTGAGTAGAACTACCGAAATAGCCCTTTCGCCATTTCGCCTCACTCCCGATTCTCCGTTATTTTATGCACTGTATGCCTATTTGCCGTCAGCCAACGATTTTTTCGTTTCTGTATAGGTACCACAGAATAGGGTAAATAAAAATAAAGTAATTGAGAAAAGGCTTAAGAGCAGTTTGGCCCTCAGAACAACGACTAAAGCTTTAGTTATTGTTCTAAGGTTTCGCCCCAAGATACGTTAGAGCCATCGTCATAAGAAATAAAATAGCCAGCTAGTGTTGCCCTGTGGAAATGTATCACATTGGGTCTCATAGCATAAGCTGCTAACTTTAGTTTCACTAATATCTATGGCAATATCAGTCACCGCCTACGTATACATGTAGTAACCAAGGCCAAAAGTCTGGGACCGTAGACACATACACGTTGTTAAGTTTCTCATTCTACGCCTTATACCATAAATTCCAGGGTTTGACATCAATTACCATGACAACCGAATACTAAACGTCGTACACTACCTACGTATTGATAAAAGCAAAACATGATAAATATTTATGTAGCTATATTAAACTGATTAATTGTATGTAAATAATTATTAAGTTAACTAAATCACGTGTATAATAATATAATGTGTGCACGTGGAATACGATATGACATAATTTTAAGTATGCCAAGGTAAGGATTTGTTGACTATTTTTTTTGATCCGTCGCTAACGATGCACTACAGTTTTTGATTTAGATATTTTTTGATGTTATTTTAAATAATAAATTAATGTATTTTTTACACATTCTTACACCACAAAATGTTAATCTCGCACGATAGACCCAAGTACTTAGTAAAGTTAATTACTTCTGTCGCAAGATTTGTTTGTTTTTAATTACGATAGGTATTTGAGTCGTAGGTAAAGGGACATAATATGCCCCGTGTGCTTACAAACTGCAGGGTTAACTCATTTATTACTTATTTACAGTTACAAGTATTAAGACGAAATGCAAACTTTAAAGAAAAGTGAAAAGGCGAAAAGAGAAAAATCTAAAGAAACGGAAGTCTTAACGAAAACATTACAAGATGAAAAACATAAGAAAAGTGCACACTCCATTTCCACTCCACGGAATTACATGCCAAAGTCGTCCACAGCTGATATTTATGGACATAAGAATAAGATTGCTACCCAAAGCGCGAAGGCACCTAAAAAGTTAGCTAGTTCTACGTATAAGTCTGATGATGCATCGCCTATGAAAGATTTACTAAAATCTTCTTCGTCGTCGGTGAGTGTGGGAAGCAAATCTTCTGATAATAGATTTAAAAAAGTAGAGACAAAATTAACGCCGCGAAAACCCACAAAAATTGAAGCAAATGCGATCACTCGTGCAAGTTCGAAATTGGATGCAAAGGCAATGCCACGTACATCAAAAGTTATTGAAGCTAAGGCTACTCCGCGGACAACTCGACAAACGCCCCGGAGAGAACTACCATTTTCAAATGTAACAGTGAGCTCTCCCCCCGTGAAAAGGAAGTTGAATTTAGAAAGAGATATCGGTGATACAATCGATAAAGACAGGAAATTGGTAAGCGAACAAAAGTCTAATAAAACGAGTAGAGACGAGCAATCCGTAAGGAATAGCGGGCAGGAAGGTTCTCAAAAAAATATCCAATTGGATTTCGAAAGGCAGAGATCAAAAACTCGCACATTGGACGACGATGAAGTGAAAATGTTAACACCTGAAGTCTTGGACAATAACACAGAAATGATTAAATTAACCCGAAAATTGATAGCTAAACCTAAAGCATTTTTTGTTGGTTTTGATGATGAACAAAAGAAGGTCGGTGTTTTGTTTAGGTTACCTTTATATCATTCGTCGAAGCATGAAACTATCGAGTTTTGTTACTTTAAATTTTGGTATGGTTAGGAAATAAGTTGTTGCTCGGTAAATGTTGCTTATTCCGTATATTATATTTGCGCAGGTGTTTAAGTCTGTATGATGCATATTTCGATGTACCTATTGATAGTTTTACATGGTCTCTTACGCCCGAATACTGGAACGCCATTTAAATAATAAGTTGCTCTTAACAGCGCACGGCCCACTTAGCCAGTACATTTAAGCGGGAGTAACGTAGTTAAGCGCAACTTATATTTAAGTTGCATTCCAGTATACGGGCGTTATAATCATGAAATAAAATAAAAATCAATAATAGATATTTACTAGATCGCCTTAATATTACTATACAATAACACACTTTAATATTTCTAGGATAAAAAGGATGAGCCGAGCGAGGAGGAAGAAGTGAGTTATGAAGACGATTTTGAAAGCTACGAATCAGATTTTGAGTCGTATCACAGCGAGAGTCCTTCTGGTGATAATGATAAGTCTTCAAATGACACAGAATGTAGTGAGCACGACGATGAAAGCAATGACAAGGGAGATGTTCAAGATGATGAGCACGGTAGTTCCAAGGAGATGAAGGACGACGAGAGGATGTTGGATTCAGGCGAGTGCCTTATTCATTTAATAATGGTATTTCTTAAAGCGATTTTTTTTCTATATCAATTCTGCTATGGTAAGCGATACGACCGCTCATTGTCAGTAGCAAAAGAAAAAATCATCATGAATTGCAAAGCAACATTTGGCATTTCACTGCGTTCGCTATCTTAAGATATAAGATGTCAAGTCTCAATATGTTTAGTAGATACGCTGGCTACAGAGTCCATCAAACCCGAACACAATAGTGCATTACTATTTGGCGGGAGAAATAGATAGTTGCGGTGGTACATACTCAGGCGGCCTCTCACATATGAGAGACCCACCAACAGTGTTGCTCTCGAAATATACACACACACATTTTGTTCTTCAGCCACGATTAGTTCATTTTTTATAAACCCAACCTTAAGTGGCGAGTTATAAAACACAGCACAAACAGATTTATATGCACTATTTATTTCACTCGCTAGAACACTCTAGTATTCCGATATAAATATTATTTTTGTTATTAAAATAACTTGTATAACAACAAATATATTTGAATAGTCTGAATGTTTTGCATTCCCATTAGGCAGTTTTGACTTGCGAGACCGGTCGGCCAAGTCGAAACCATCGATTATGGAGGGCATTCAAGAAGACACTGAAGATGGAGGAGAGAAGAAGATATCGCTCCCTGACGAGGGTTTTCAAGAGATGAGTAGTTCGAGCGCGGTGTCCAGCTTGAGGACCATTCACGTTGAAGTCTTGGAACGGTAAATATATTCGTTAGTATTGTCTTAACAGTCCATGTTCTACATTGACGCGACAAAGTCCCTTGAATAAAATTTTCAACGGTAATTGAAGTGTAGCCTATATTATGTATCCACCATTATCCCTTAATGCTTTATGTGGCATGATTGTAGCCAGCCGTGGGATCAGGATGGGGCAGCAGTCTTAAATCATATGTAATTAGCAAACTGTACCCACGGTCTTCCTCCGGTATTTTTTTTCCTATAAAAAGTTTACACCCTATAACACCCTGTATCTGTGTTTATAATTCGAATTATCCTAAATACTTTCTTATTTCTCACCTGCCTAGTACTTTACCTAGATAGTTTATTTTTTTAGAGTAGGTTAGGTACCTTACAGGTCAAAGCCAGGGTGGGGCAAGCGCTCACTCTGCCCCACCGTGGCTACACCCATGATTGCTGGTGATTATCACTTGTCATAACTTACACTTATTATATAACTTTCAAAATGTTATGGATTAAATAGGTTATTAATTAATGGTCATATTTTAGAAAGGAATAACACAATAATGGAATGTATTCGGCTCCTTGTTTTCAGACCACTTTTCATAGATTTTAAGAAATCAAAGGAAGTCAAGCGTAAGCGTCGCATATTCGAGCGGTTAAAAAGACGAGCGGAAGATTTGCTCAATATGATTTCCTTACATGAAATGTCATACTCTCTTTTCGAAATGAAACCAATATCTTATGATTTATATATTGCTACATTTGGACGGCAAAATTATTTGCAAACTGGGGTACAAACTTACGATGATGGAATTACAGAAGAGGTTCAATGTGATGAAATAATACGTTCCCATAAGTGGACTCAATATCCTGTTGAGTTTTCAAAAAGCGACGTTTATTTAAATTGTGACACATTTGCAAGAAAATATAGCGTGGCCACTGGTGATTACTTAACGAAATTCTCATTTCTGACACAACAAAATGAAGAACAACTTACAAATAATAATATGCAAATGGACGAAAATTATAAACAAAATCCATTGCGAATATACTTGGAGCAGAAAGATGGCGCCGGACCAACTGAGATGTTGTCGACTGAAATGTATAAAGCTAAGTTAAAAAATGTTAACTATGACTCTCATAAACTAAGCAAATTTTTGAAAAAGATTGAAAGTACAGTTAGTAATACGTTAAGCCTGAATGTTGGTAATACTAAAATGGATTTGGTACAAAGTACAAAAATTCCATTCAGCAAGGGATATGTGCCGCTAAGCATAAAAAGTCTATCCAGCGAAAAATATGAGTTCTTAAGGAATTCGAAAATTACACAGCTATTTTTTTCCGAAACTAAAGGAAATTTGATGATGACAGTCCATAATGTAATGTCGATAAATAAATATTTAATTTGTGTGTGGGACGCGAGTATGTCGAAGCAAGAGCCTGCGAAGATTTTGATAGCAATTGACAATGTGGTGATTGGGAAATTCAGAGGAAGCACTGACGGCATTCTTGTGGCGGCTTTAGAAGATGGGTGAGTACAAGTTTCTGTGCACCTATAAGATAATGACGAAACTCGAATAGGTTATGAAAATTGAAAAAAGAAACAATATTTTTTTTTGTTTCTTCCAGGTCAATACACCTTTGGGACTTATCAGAAAAACCTAATTATTTCCCTCTAATTTGTAACGAAGCGGAAACTAACAAATTAGTGGATGTAAAGTCTTCAGAGTCAGATCACCTCACCGAGTTTGAGCGAGACCGAGAGTGGAACTTGAAGAACATTAATGTCAAGAATGAGCAGGTAGTATTTTTTATTTCTGACATTATTTTACATTTATACAGTATGATTATGATATTATACACGTAATAGCCGGTGTTGGTTATAGTGGTATCCTAATGCAGTTACTGTTGATGCCACATCTAACCATTCAGGGTGTGGTGGTGAGTCTAGGGACTAACACATATCATATTAATCCTAATATTTGCTGATGGAGGGATAAATTCATAAAAATTGGCGAGGAGTAGGGAATAAGAAATTTGATGATAGATTTAAGGTGTAAATAATGTTGTCATTGTCAAACGGTCAATTCTTGTCGCGAACGGCTTATAATATGATCATTTGTAATCAACAATTAAAAATGATTTGCTAACCTGGTAATCGAAATCATGACATCGCGAATCACAGTCTATGCATGCAGCTGTCATTTAACCAATAAACAACAACATTATCATAATGGTTGTATTATTTAAGCTTTATCGTGTTTAATGTCTTTGTATTCCAGTCCTTCAACATACATTGCGCTGTGCAAGCCTGCGCGTATACAAATAGTGCCCACCTAATGAGCAATGGTGAGCAGTCGGATCGAATAGTCGGCCTGGAATTTACATTGCCGAAATCAATAACTTTAGAAGGAGGCCGAAAAATCGTGGGTCAGGTTAGTAATTTCGACTCATCGGTTTTATTGAGTCGATGTATTCTAAAAATTGATTTGTTTTGCAATGCGTTCGAATATTTTTCGTTCAAAAGTTCGTCGGTTGGGCAGCGTTCGGGAAACTTCGCGACGTCTTCTCGTCCAAAATACCTCAGTGCCTAAAATCGAAAGTCTTCGATAGTTGTGTGTTACCACCGGTGATGACATACGGCACACCGAGATGTGCCTCTCACCGTGGGCCTCATTGAAAGGCTCAAAGTCACTCAACGAGTCATGGAGCGGGCTATGCTCGGTGTTGCCCTACGAGATCGAATCAGAAATGAGGAGATCCGTAGGAGAACCAAGGTTACCGACATAGCCCATAGGATTGGCAAGTTGAAGTGGCAGTGGGCCGGGCACATAGCTCGTAGAACCGATGGCCGTTGGGGCCGAACAACGCCTACAAGGTCGACGGACGATCTGGCTAAGGTTGCAGGAAGTCGCTGTATGCAGGCCGCTTCCAACAGGTTTTGTGGAGATCCTTGGGGGAGGCCTATGTTCAGCAGTGGACTTCTTGTGGCTGATATGATGATGATAATGATGATGAAAGTATTATTTAGAAGTAAGAAAGGAAAAAATATAAAGACATTAAAACCAGTAAATCAGAGCTAAATATACTTATGGTTTTTTAACATCCCTGCAGTTTTCCAATCTCAATAGGTTTTGGTTAAACATTTTGAAAAATCTGCATGTGAACATCGGCATAATCACAATTAATGACGTCCTTCGTAACTATATGTTTTTCTCATTTTGAGGGGAGAAATGGAGGTGAAATAAGGTTTAGGTTAGTATTTATCGATTTTTAAGTATATAAAAAAATATCGTAAAGTAGGTACGGTTCATCACGCAGACGAAGTTGCGGGTAAAGACTAGTTAAATATAAATTTCTTCTGTTCCACAGATCGTTTCTCTACAGCGTATCGGCGTTCTTATAACGTGGTCAATAGTGCAGGAGAAGAATAAATCCGATGCAGATATAGGAAAAGCTTACTGGTCCAAAATGAAGTTGGAAAAAATGCAAACAATACATTTACGCGACTATATTGATACGTTTGTCGGCGAAACATCTCACGCGGAAACTTTTAGCTTGAATTCGGCTAAAAAACGATTAATAAATAGAAAACAAGAACGGAGTGTGACAAGAATTGCGCGGCAAAAATCAGCGGCTAGTAAAGGTTTAGGTAATGACAAAACAGTGAAAGTTGCCAGTGCAAGAAGCAGAAAGGATGCTAAAACGATGCCAATGCATAATGATTTCAACACTAGCATAATATGTACTGATCTGAAAATCTTGATAGTGGATGAGATGGAAAACGTGCTGGTGGCGAAAAATGGCGGCGAGGTGTTGTGCTGCAAGAGGTGTTTGGGAGTTTTTAAAGTTCACAGATTTTATGTAACTAGTGAGTATATAATAGAATTAGACTATTTGGTATCTTGCCAATGTAGATTTGGTGTTTTCCAAATGTTTTTAGCAGTATATTAATATAATAGAGCTATTTATCGAACCCCATTATATTTAAGTGTCTTGTGGATGTTACTGTGGATTGGAATCCTTTCTTTAAAACTCTGATTATTATCTGCCTGCCCCTAATTCAATTCTCCAACTTATATTGGGCATAGTGCCCCGTGATCGTAACCCCTTTGGTTAAGATCCTGGTGCCCATCGGTGGGACGTTTATAGACCTAAATCTATAATCATTTGAAATTATGTTACATAAATTATTATTTGCTAGATGAAGCGTCGTCAGTGACAAGTCTTCAGGTATCGCAGCACGGTCTACCACATTTTTTAGCGGCCACCGATACCGGAACTGTAAATCTTTGTTCTTTGCTCGAGAAGAAAGTTTTGCATACGCTAGACAGCAGGTAAGAATTATTATTGAAAAAGTCGAACTCATGTATCCGAAAAATATACTATTGTAGCCATAATAGATAGATCAAATATATACTAGTAACTAGATACAAGGTCCGGAACAAAATCACACCAAAAGTTGCCGAGGTTGCTTAAACTTTGAACTACGATTAATACCAAAAAGTCTTAAGTTATAATCAACTTCATATAACAATAAACCTTATTAATTATTCCGTTAAATTAAGATTAACCTATTATTTTTTGAACCACACTAAAATGAAATAAGATCACACGCACATTTGTGCTCTTATTTCTCTTGCCGTTTTTAGGTCGTTACTTATAATCTAGTGTATATTTGATCGAAGATTGTAGCAATAATAATAGCAACAACTTCAGAAAGTCATATGGAATGTCAGGGCAATGTTTGATTTTCATTAAATCTTTTATTTTTTCAGAAATGTCCCACCAACCCGTGACTCGTCAGAAAAATACTATTCAGACGCCAAGGGCAGGTTCGTTGGAAGTGCCACACTCAGTAAAGGAACGCCATCTATTGAATTTAGAGGAGACAGTTTGAAGGTGGGTAGTGTTCTTGATTAGGTATAAATACAGTTTCGTTATCAAAAATAAAACAAAATTGTTTATCATGAAATAATTAATTCTTGTAATGATTCATTATGCGGCTTTTGTATCCTTCATTTATTAAATTGTAATTAAATGATATCGTAACAGTATTTTCCTAATTTTAGGTTTATATAACATTGCGATTACGATAACGCGCAGTCATTTCCGCTTTATTTACTCTTCTTATGTATTTATTTAATCAACAAATTAGGTCATTGGCGTCGCACAGAAATCAAGTGCCACAAAGAAAAAAATAGATAAATGGAAAATATTACTTGACATTTGAGTGGCAGTCATTGTTGTTTTCTCATGTGTATGCGTTTATAATAGGTAATCACCACACCACAATTCCAAGGTTTTACGGAAAAAATATTGAAATTGTGTCAGTTACGCCTATACTTTGTTTACAGTGGAAAAATTTGAAGTGTCAAACTTTAGCTATTCGTTTAGTTGGATACTATTGCGGCTATCGTGTTTTCATCCCTTAATTGGTGCTCTATTGCTTCGCCAGCTAATTCTTTTTCATGATATTTAATTGTTTAAAACAAACGAACTAACAGCTAATCTAAATATAGACGTCGAAAAAAATATTTTTCAGGTAACTGTGAAATATTTGTAAGTGATAAAATACCTCCTTTTTAGATGTCAGTGAAGTTGCTATTCTGGTCCCAAGTGAACCCGTGCTGTATTTATGCGATCCTGAAGGACGGCACGATGGTGGCGTGGGACTTGGCCCACAGTGACATCTACGGGAAGGCGGCTGCCGTGAAGGCGCGGGCAGCTGCAGCGGGAGATTCTACCGTGGTGGGTAAAAAGGAAACCGCAGGGCTAGCTGATAGGGGGATTAAATAATTATTAAAAGACAACCAGGCTACCATAGAGCCATTCAATGTTGGTCTATAAACGTTCCACTACTGGGTACTGGGATCTCAACAGAGATCATGCTTATTCAAGGGCAAAATGTTTTTGGTAAATTATTCTGGTCCTCCATAAACAATGTGACATAAGTCTCTCAATACGGGAGGGAAGTAAGAGAAAAAGCACCAAAAAGAGGAAAAGGGTAGCGACGCTAATAATTTTAAAATACTTCAATGAACTGTAATGTTATTGATTATAATTTCATTTTCAGGCGATATTAACGAGCGATGAAGAAGTACAAATACATAGGTTTAACGATGAACAAAAAAGCAAAGAGTATTTGGATTTATTCAAGAAATATGTTACATTGTTATAGAATTTCATGGAGACAAAAACATTTGGATTTATTTATAATCAATGGGTTGAGAAAAGTAAGGCCTGCAGCCATGTACTCAAGAGAAACATGGGCGCGGCGGCGGAAACAATTTGCACTTTATTTTATACGTACACAGATCTCAATTGTACAATGCCTTTGTTTTGTAAGTGTTCTTGTTTAAATATATAAGTGAAAATGTATTATCGCTTTTTAATATAAATATATTCAATTATTCATCGTGTGTATTGACAGTCAATCACCACGCACTAAAATGGTGAAGGAAAACATCGTGAGGAAACCAGCATACCATAGCGATTTATAAGAATTTCTATGGTATGTAAGTCCGCCAACCCGCACTAGGCCAGCGTGGTGGACTATATGGCCTAACCACTCTCAATCGTACTTTCGATTGTAGAGTAGGCCCGTGCCCTGCAGTGGGACGTATATGGGCTGATACAATTGATACAATACAATTATTCATGTTTCCAGTTGGGTTCACTTCAGATTATTAGGTATTTATTTGAGGTTTTGTCTATATATTGCTTAAGTACAGTGTGTGTACGTGGACCAAAGTACCTCTGCTTATAAGTTTCGATAGTTAAGAGAGCAAATTAAGAGCTCGTCCAACAGGTTCAAGTAACAGAAAAATATTAGAGCCGGCGCTGTTCAATAGGTGCTATGTTAGCGGGTACTTTATTTATAGATGTCTTAATTTTATAGAAATAATTGAATAAAGTTTATTGTTTATTCAATAATCAATGATGTTACTGCAGTGGTTGGTACACTTGCTGGCATAATGAAATTGTGCATGAATACGTGGTGCGTTTGATATCTATTTTAGACACATGAAAAGCACACCCGGCATTGATTCGATTCGATACCCTCCAAATAAGTATTCAAGCTTTACGGTAGTGCGTTTGCGAACTGCATTCTACAGTAGAAAAACCAAACAACATATTGAATTACAGAGCAATGCTTGACATTCCATTGCGCTCGCTATTCTGAAAGGTAAGATGTTAAGTCTCAATATGTCCAGCCTATTACTCTGGTTGTAATGTCCTTCGATCTGAAACACAAAATTGCATTTATGCTGCTGTATTTATTTCAAACTTTGCATTAATTTATTTATTCCTATATTTGTCCCACTTCCGTGCATTCTAATAAAGTATGCCTGCAACTTATTCCAATCATGTCCGCGTTGGCTCCGAATGACGCACCGATAATAATTAATCTATACTCTATAGTCTGTAGCCTGCATATATCTCTTAAATATTCGTCCTTAATGGCTACAACCAAAATTAAACGACCAAAATTACACCGTTAAGAATGTTGATCCTAAAGTGTCAAGTTGCTGCTCGCACCTCTGCAGACGTTACGAGCAACTTAGAGTCGCTACATCGGAGAGATGTCGCCTCTCTAAGCGTGTTCTACCGCCTGTATCACGGTGAATGCTCTGAAGAATTGTTCAACTTGATCCCCTCCTCTCCATTCCTCTCCAGACTCCAGAACCACGCGTGCTGGCTTGCGAAGCCATAGCTTGACGGTCCACACTATCCAGGCGCGAACCCAACGGTCCTCAAATTCTTTTTTGTGCCGCACTGTCAGGCTGTGGAATTGTTTGCCGTCTCACGTGTTCCCTCCTTCCTAAAATCCTGGGTCCTTTCGTCGTAGTGTGAAGAGACATCTTAGCAGGCCGGCATAATTGTATCCTATGATTGTATCTATTGGCATGGGACTGCCGTCCGATGCCAATGGATATTCTGCCTGGCGGCATTTGCGCTCACCATCAGGAGCAATGCGGCCATTATGCCGAGCCAGAATAAAAAAAACAACGAAGGGAAATAAACTAAAACAAATACTAACAGCTTGACAAGGACAATATCAAAAATGTCCGCAATAAAGAGCACGCCGTCAATAACCTATTAAAAATGATTATACCTAATAAGAATTGGGTGCCCAACTGTGAAATATGTACGTCCCTACAGAGTTAGATCATAACAGGCGAGGATTTGCATTCTATTCCAGTTTCTATTTAAGTACTGTGAACGGATATTCTGTATATGTATGTATCTCTGTATGACTCCGAAAATTCAGAGGTGTGCTCTGGGATTGGCATTCTCAGCCACCATTAACTTGTTGGCAGGCACGTCAGGTCCATTATCAACATACAACAGCCAACAGGCTCTTCTGTGGGATGTACAGTTAGGAGCTTGAATTTTTTGAGCCGCCAAGAGATTAATATTAATCACCACCAGACGTACCATTTACGATATAAAATCCTTGAGGGACAGACTGCAGACAGACAAAAAGTAATCAAATAAGTACGTACTAGTTACTACAATCTTTGCGTAATAGACAAAGAAATTCGGGATGTAATTATTTACATAGTTGTACACACACTTAGCAATGTCATGCCATCACGAGTCGTTTAAATTCATCTTTAATAAGTCACTGGGAGATAAATTGGAAGTTTATCAAGAACAGTGGGGCCTGTCTAGTGTCTAGCTACACTTGTCACACAGGTTAGCGCGGTCGAAGCCGAAGCCCGCGCGTCGTGTCCCGACACATTCGTCGTAGTATGTGTCCTGATTTGTGCTTTATATAAATTGTGCTTTAAATAGGTAGTGTATTTTTTAAATACAGTAAATTGTCGCAGTCAGCGGTTAAGAAATATATTACTGTAACATAACCAATTAGTTTTTAACGTTAATTGTGTAATTATAGTTAATTATCACGTATTTTAACAGCGAGAAAACCATCAAGATCACAAAATAACCACAAGAGTATCAAAGGTATGTGATGTCCACTAACCATAAGAGGAAGTGTGGTTGATAACTAAAGTCTATTCCCGTAAATTTGGATGTCAGTTGGGCGGTCGATCGTAAAATTGAGACTAGTCATTTTCCGAAGTGAAGACTTCCGATGTGATCTCATCTATCATCATCAAATAATACTTAATTTAATCTTCCTCTAGTAGCTAAGGTATATTTGAATTGTTTTTGCAGCATGTTGAACATTGTAGCTACCAAAGTTTGGCATAAAAAAAGAAATAATGACTCCGCGTAACAAAAAATTTGTTCGTTTCAATGCCAACCGTACATCAAATTATGCTAGAAGTTATGGTTAGTTCATAACGAACAATATTTCATAATGTTTTACATTGTTACAGTATTTAAATTCAGCATAAATACCATGTAGTACTACGCAATTTTTTGTTATATGACAACAAAAGAAGATGAAAATATTTTTGGCTGTAATTTGGAATCAGTCCGTCAAAACACGATAAGCATAGCCAGATCTACCTAAGGGCTTCTTGGGTTGCAGCCCAGGGCCCCGTGGATACAAAAGGTACCAAGGCTACATTTTGTTAATATGATCATTTTAACGACATTATAAAACAGCGCTAAGTCATTAGAAATAAATGGGTCAATTTCATTACAATAAATAAAACGTTTTCCTGTCCTATTTTTTCCTTTACAGTAAATCTAGATTACTCTGCAAAACAGTTTAGTGACACAATAATGATTAGTTGAATAATTAGTACGCTCCACAACTTCACGGTCCGCTCTGGATATAAGCTGTTTTTTTATTGAGATAACGTTTAGATCACTTTATGTAACTGCAATTTAACGTGCTCGCTTTAAATATAAATGTAAAATATGTTTTTTAAATGTCGCAAAAGGATTCATAATCTACTCGCCATAATATTCCTCGAATCAAATAACAAACACAAATCCTGAGATTCCAAGAGCTGTTAACATATATAATTTATCTCAAGATAAATAAGACAATACGATGTAAACAATACTACGCCATATCGTTTGCGGATCATTGAAAGACATCAAACGAGGATGCCGAACTGCTGCGGTCAACAACACAATGACCTCTGTTTTATACGCACTATCGTCGCAGCTTTATCGCATCTCCAATATATATTATTATATTCTATACATATAAATAAAATTAAAACGTCCGTTTGTAAAGTAAAATTTACTTTTTTCCCAACTACGTGTCATTTCCACGATATCTAAACTGAAAATACACCAGGTTTTTTGTTGTCTGTCTGGAATTTGTAACCTCTATTCTCGAGAACGGCTGGATCGATTTGACGAGACTCCAACTATCAGTCGATAGATAAATTTACGGGAGTAATTAGTAATAGGATATTTTTATGTTGGAAAAGTAATGAAGGTTCAACACAAAAGAATAAAAACCTGATATTAGATGCTATTTTATCCAAGGTGCTCTACCTATATTAACAAACGGGTTCAATAGGTGTCTTCGGTTTATTTTGATCTAAAACATATTTTGGACTACGAACAAAAAATCTCATGAAAATTGAGTCCGATGGTATTCCATCTCTGTATTTTAGTATCGAACAGGTCATGGAAAATAATATTTCTTAACTGATTTCATAAGTGGTTCATTGGTTTGAGAACTTCACATTTACGTGGGGTGTGGAGTGCAGGAATGGTGAGGGTATCTTTTAGAACGGAAAGATGGATTGATATAGATTATGTAACTTAAACATTTAATTTAAAAACTAATTTTATGAGAAGTCATAGGCATAAGCAACTTCTATTTAAAAATATAATAATATACAACAATGTATAATGGGTTCCGCATAAAATAATACTTATAAGCAATATTGTAGCATAGTATTCTGTGATTGTAGTTCGTTGTTCGGAGTTCAGAAATTTTATTTTTGGAGGGAGAAAGGGAAAAGTGACATTTTGTACGGGATCGGTGAGTTTTAAGAGGCAGGAAATAATTAAATATTATCGTTTTTTTTATATTTTTTGGAAACCGTTTTTGATAAAATAATATGCCGCATAATTTAGCCAATGTACCGGCTAATAGGATAATCACAAATAAATACTTTACAAAATGTTCCAATCCTCTATCTTATGTTGTAAGCATAGACTAAGTTCGGAATAAATGATAAATTTCATAGAGAATACTATTGATTTTTAAGAGTGGAAACCTTTTATATTATTTTATATTATTTATATTATACGTTCGAACATTCAACTTTCGTGTCGGACAATAAAGTGTGTGGGTACGACCAGTATAATATTTATTTCCAACGAAAAATAGTAGTGTGCAGGCACTGTTGTGTTTCGGGTCGAAAGATATTGGAAGAAATCGCCTAGGGCGATAAGACCGCCAACTGTACTCTTTAATTTTATTTGTTAAATATTGTAATATTTTTTCCTTTTGTGTGCAGTAAAGAATAAATAAATAAATAAATATTGCAGCTAATTAACTTACTGTTTTATGTTATAGGGGTCAAATGAGCATACGTTTCACCTTATGGTATGTGTTCACTGCCATCCATCTGCTACACCATAAGACATACAGATGCGTTGCAAGCCTTTAATTACTGGCCAGCCTTTAATAATTGGGGTTCTTGAAGTGACTAGAGCTGTATAATGCCGTGCTAATACCCTCCTTCAGACTATTGAAACAAATGGTTCAATGTGATACAGTATCAGCAGACGTGATTTGTGCTGAGTTCGAGTGGGTATACTTTAAGATAAGCCTGATTGTTATCTGGGTGATTTATCATGTGCACACATGATATACTGTAGAGATTCAAAGGCTGTCTGAATATTGTGTCTGGCATAAGTGCCGTTAGGAAAACTTCCGTATTCAACTGTTCTATGGCAACCTAATGTTTAAAACGCTGACGTTATTTTCTACGTATTCTATAAGTTATTTTTAATTAAGGAACCGAATTGAAAAAATATTTTTGTGTCGGATAGGTCATTTATCGATGAATAGTGAAAAAACCTTTTGCTCGCCATTCTGAAAAGTTTACCTGCACCCGGGCGGAGCCGAGCCGGACCGCTAGTGAAGGAATAAAAATGTTCCTACACTGGTATTATTATTAATGCAGGTACTTCTTATGTACTCAGTTATCCTAATTGAATAATTGAAATTAAATCAATTGAACCTTATCTGAACCACAAATACAAAATTATACGTACATATGTATGCATTTTTTTAAAATCATTTGTGCGTAAATGTACTAGTTCTTGAGTATAGAATCCTTATTGCCGTATTAAGTTATAAGTACATTGTTATTTGTATAGGTATTTTTTATCGAGCAATATACATTTGCGCTTTAAATAACCTACACCTACCGATAGCTACCTATTACGAGTAGAAACTAGACAAGGTTTTCAAAATCAAAACTCGGACCCGATACTTAGCTCACAATGATGTGACAACAACCATTAAAAATGAAAGCGCAATTAATTTATTGAACCTGGATAATGTTACAAAATAAATTTCCATAGCAATCATCTGAAACAGCCTGCATCCAGTGATGGGTAGTATGAACATATTTTTGCTAAATATCTCTCCTATCTGTTCAATATTGGCCTGTATAGGTTTCTCTACGAAGCATGGGCTTACATTCTAGGCTAAGGTGGTGCATTTAGAACGGCCGTAGATAAGGTTCTTCTTGGCGGTGAGACATGTAGAACACTTAAACCGTCGCGCCGTATCGTGCTTGTAGAAATATATTGCGCCATATATTCGTAACTTGCATTTTCATGGAAACTATATAACATTGAGATATAATATAATCTCATTAAAAGAGCCTATGAGGAGCCATACAAATATTTGAACATGTCTCAGATTGTTATCAAATTTTCTTTAAACAGTGAACTGTGAATCATATTTTGTGTTAAAGTTTCCTTAGGCCGTAAGAAAAATGTAGCATTGTCTTTTCCGGCCAGGAATGAATATTTAAAAATATATACTCGCCGCCATATTAGGTATAGCCAGGGTGGCTTGAAGCTGAACTTGGTAAACACACTTTAAGCTCAACTTTCATCGTTTATTCATAGACAAAATGAGGTGGTGGTTGGTATTGGCGTGCGTGACGCAGTGGGTGTGGTGCTGCGCCGGGTACCACGTGCTGGTGGTGTATCCCGTGCCGTCACGCAGTCACAACAACCTCGGCAAAGGAATCGTCGACGCCCTGCTGCAAGCAGGACACGAGGTGAACATAAATCTTTCTTTTTCGCTCTTCATAAATCTTGCAAAATTTCTATTTGAATCATTCTAAATCAATTTGTATTTATATTTTGTTCGTATTAAGGTGTCAGCCTTTATAATATCCCAGATCGGAAATAAGGTCGAAGAACCCTGGCAGGAACTAGTGCTATCTTTGTGTTTCTCAATGCGGGTTTAACTTATGTAATTTGGACGCCGGACCTTGAAGTACGAAGCCTCGCACTTGTCTTACTTCGTATTACTTTTTACACAACCAGCAATAATAAACTTTTTAAGTTAATAATATGTCTGCAAAATATTAGACGTAATGTTGCCGTAGATAATGTTGTATATTTCAGCATTGAATTCATCACTGACGAGGATGCCATTACTGAATATATTTATCGGAATATGTTGTATTTTAAAAGGTTTCCTGGGCGACTCCATACCCCCCAGAAGAGAAGGTGAAAGGACTTAATATAATTGATGTCAGCGTCACCGAAAAAGTCCTTCATGGTAAGTACGTACGATAAACATTGCCATGTATCCAAACTGCAGTTCCTCTAATCACTGCAGCTTAAATTGAGCTAAATAAGAGCACCGCTAGTTATTCTTGCCCGGTCTTTTCTGATGAAAAATGCCTTGCGACGCGGCTGGTATAGAAAATAAAGTGAACGTTAATTACAAAATTAAATAACAGGTATGAAGATAATTTTTATAATTTATTGCAATCGTAAAAATCTTCATGCGGTAATTTACATTGGGATAAATGATAACACATAAGGATTGACATTCGAAAAAAATCTCCAAACAAAGAAAAGTAACGTATAAAATTGTTCTTGTTTCAGCTATAGATATGAAGGACATGAAAAACGTCAATAACTTAATGTCTTTCGTCAAAATGTATTCTAGAAACATAAGCACAGCAGTAATGACAGCGCCAGCTTTTAAAGAGGCTTTGTATAAAGGAGAATTCGATGCTGTAGTCACGGAACATTTTTTCTCCGATACAGATGCTGGGTATGTGCTTGACCTTAATACTACCAAGGTATTAGATGTGATGGTAATCGCAATAACTTTTAATATTCAGTTAACTCGTCAGTCCACACTGATTTATTTACTTATTCTTAGTGTGGGGTCAGGACTTATGTATGTGACTCTGAAGTGTATTTATTTATTTAATTTATTGACAAGAGAGCTGCATAGGCTAAGGTCAGCTATGATTCAGAAGTTTCTATGTTTTCTTAAATTATTAAAATATTCCTGTTTAATTTAAAGATACGCAGCAGTTCTGAAAGTGCCTTGGATCGAGGTGAATAGTGTAGTGATGCAGCCAAATTTCGAGCAGCAGTTGGACGAGGTCCGGACCATCTCGACCATCCCGCTGTTGTTCAACAGCTCACCGATGCCCATGCCTTTCTTCAAGCGGCTCATAAACAGTGCAATGTACGCAAATATGATTGTCGATCAATGGTAAGGAACATCCTGAGATTATTTCATTTTTCTTTTAAAGTCTCTATATCAACGTAACACGTCCACCAATTGTTTCGCAATGTTACCGTACACCCGCCAGTTCACTCAGTTTCCGAGATTTTTCTGTTTCTGAATTCTGTGCCATGAAGCAATTAGTGTTTATATATGAAGGTAATTATTTTTTTTTAAATAAAAAAGTTTTGTCTTTTATTTGTATCATCTCCAGGCTCGATCACGCAGATTCGGTGTCTTTCTATGAGAAGCGGTTTGCTCACATAGCAGCTGCGCGCGGGACTACTCTGCCGCCGTTCGAAGACGCGTTCTACAACGTGTCCATACTGCTGGTGAACTCGCACTCGTCATATGCTCCGGCTATGAGTCTGCCGCCTAATGTCATCGAGATAGGAGGATATCACATAAAGGAAGAGATTCCACCGCTACCTAAAGTAGGTGTAACATAAATGACACGAAGTATTACTAGTATGGTTCTTCTCGCTACCTTCGTCATACCGCAATTATGCCGCACGGCCTAGATGTTGAATTGTAGACTATACTGTGACGCGCCGTGCAGTGTTCAAATATGTTTTGACCTATAAAAGAACTTACTTAGGTTAAGTGAAATACTATAAAACAAAAAACGGCAAATTAGACTAATATAAGTAAGATTAGTTTATAAGAATGTTCGCAATGAACAACCGTCAAATGAGACGAGTTTTTCTTGTGGTAGCCACGTTCGAAAAGGCAATTTATAAAATATAATTTAAACAATTTCTAGGACTTGCAAGAGCTATTGGACTCTTCGCCGCAGGGTGTGGTGTATTTCAGCATGGGCTCAGTACTGAAATCAGCTAATTTCCCGGCGAAAATCAAGCAGGAGCTGCTGCAAGTCTTCGGCGAGCTGCCTTACACAGTGCTGTGGAAATTCGAGGAACAACTAGAGGGAACACCCAAGAATGTGCACATCAGACCATGGATGCCACAAGCCAGCATATTAGGTAACAAAGACTAAGACGCTAGCAGCGTTTGCCATTGGCGTTGGACTGTTTGGATGACTGCGAAAATATTGCTCATTTCATTATAGCACACCCCAATGTGAAGGTGTTCATAACACACGGCGGGCTGTTGAGTACCCTGGAGGCGCTTCACAGCGGAGTTCCTCTACTGGCAATCCCGATGTTCGGAGACCAGCCTGCCAACGCAGATAGAGCCACGCGAGCTGGATATGCTCGGCACATCACATTCAAGCCTGATATGGCGCAGGAATTGCAACAAGAGCTGAACGAAATGCTCAACAATGATAGGTGAGCATCGATACCTATGTATATATATTTTGATTATGTAAGGGAAGCTTACAACATTATTCAAATTTACAGCATTATTATTTTGTTAAAACGTTAAACTGTATTTATTTTTGTATAAAATAAGTCAACATGCAAATGAGGGTTCAACCTATAATAAGCATTTGAACTGCGTATTGAAAACGATACAACAGCACCTGTGTTCGATTATGAATGTATGATGTGAACCATCGCAATAAAACACCATGTGTGACGGCAAGCATCAGCTTACTGGTATTTCAGCCGACAGCAAGTAACTCCTTGCTGAGCATAGAAATTTTGGAGTCGTTTTGCAAAGAGTTTCTTCGTCGTTCAATTCATTACAATCCTATGTTTTGATTTCCTGATTACTTAGTTTTTGTATTGGCAGTTACCATAAAAAAGCTAAGGAACTATCAAAGCTGTTTCGATCTCGTCCGGTGCCACCGAAGAAGTTGATCTCTCACTACGTAGAGCTCGCCATCGAAACTAAAGGTAATGTTTAGTGTATTGCTTTTAAATTAATTACGGCAATTCTATCTCAAGGACTTGATTGTGTTTTCCTTATGCATTACATATACGAAAACAACTTAATCGACTTACAATGACTAGTTCCAGACGAATTTATGTACTCGTAATGTTGTAGCGTATTAAAGTGTATATTTTTCGTGTGTCGTGGCCTGGTCGTGTCTGATCCCAAGTTTCCAAACTAATTAGTTTCGAGGAGCTATCTAGTTTCGAGGCACAACAAAATAAAGGAAATTGCTGTATGTTTCGCAACGAGTTGTACTTCATGTGACGTAGCTTGTTCATTAAGAAAATTGTGTGCATGTTGTGTGCAGGTGCGTTCCACCTGCGTTCGAAGAGTCAGCTGTACTCGTGGTACCAGCGCTGGATGCTGGACCAGCTCGCGGCGCTGCTGCTGCTGCTCGCGCTGCTGTACAGCGCCGCGCGCGCGCTGCTCACCATCTGCTGCAACAGAATATGGGGCAACAAAACTATTAAACTTAAAAAACAGAAGAAAAATTAGGATACAAGAAGTTAATTTTGTATTTTTGTAAAGATATTCGCTAAAAATAAGGTAGTGAAAATGTGCCTCGATCAAAATCCGTTGTCGGGGACCGATTGAGTGGTCGTCCTATGTTCGTCCTAAATGATTACTCTATATACAATCAACGCGAAAAAACTTGATCGATACGAACATTTTTTTATTGCATTACTCCGGCAAACGAGCAAACAGGTCACCCGATGGTAAGTGATCACTGCCACCCATAAACATGATCCACAAAGCTACTATGGTGGATGTGTGGCCGGCCCATCAAATCGAGAGGAGAGCGCATACGAATGCATGAATATGTTGTGTCATGACTGACAATGGTGTGGCTCTACCACTTCCAGTTCACATTTCAATTATTTGACTTATTTCTGCGATACGAACATTGGATGCCAGAGGGGCCTCTATGCCCGCGGATCATCAGAGCGGACTAGTTGTTTCGCGACTCTACATTATGAAAGCTGACGACCAACAAGCAGGCTAATAAAATATCTGTTGGAGAGTGCTCACAGGTGCCCATGAACATTCACACAACTTTGACTTTTGTTGAACCTCTAGCAATCTCGCTCATACTGAAAACTACAGTTTATACTGCATGAAAATAATAATTTATATTCATGCCGTACAAATATTTTGTACGGCATGAATACCACCGAAGTCCACCAGATTTATTCAAGTGGCAGCCAAAATTATAGATTGAATAAAATTGTTAATAAAAGTAAATGTGATGAGGATCGAAAGTATTCCAACAGAAAATATGTCATGTTATGATTTGTACCAAGTATTATATTATGAAAATAAATGGTATTATAAGACAGACTTGATTTTAATGCTCTTTTTAGACTACTTACTCCGTAAATGAAGCTAAAGAAATAATTGAAAATATTTATACCTATTCTGTTAAAAAATACCAGGATGTAATTTTTTTCTATATTAAATGGCGAGACGAGCATGACGTTCGCCTGATGGTAAGCGATACGACAGCTCATGAACAATAGCAAAACCAAACACCTTGAATTACCAAGCAACGCTTGGCATTCCACTTCGCTTGCCAACTTGAGACATAATATGATGTGAATATGTCTAGTACTTACTCTGGCTACAATGTCCGTCAAACCGAAACACAACAGTGCATTTACACTGCTGTTTGGCGAGAGACATAGACATTGCGGTGGTATCTATTCAGGCGGCCTCTCACATATGAAAGACCTACCACTATTAAAGTATATTTACATAGTACTTACACGAAGTAAATATCTCACTAGTATGAGTCACCCAGCTGTTTAATTAACTTAATCGGTAATCACTAAACATTAATCTTCGGTAATAAAAAAGGGGCATTCGTCTAAAATAGTGGGGCTTGGGCTTACGAAGCTGAGGCGCGATCATTCATATTGGTACGTGCACTCGGCCAGTCGCGGTCGACTCGGAGCTCGCGTCGTGTACACATAAACGATTTTGGCAATTATAAGTGCTGTGAATTGTGATCTGCGCTGTATTCAAATAATGTAAGTTTTATAAAATATCATAAAATTACCGCTGCTAAGTGTATAATTATTTGTTTCACAAATATTATTATCAATACCGGAAAAGGCCGCAATTTCAAGAGCAAATCAAAATAAAACAACACCCATTCAGAAATTCGGTAGAGTATTTGGTATTTATAATGTTTACTGACAGAGTTCAGAGTTGCGGTGTGAGTTTGAATTTAAATTATGATGTGAAGACCTAAGTTTAAATTTTGACGCCGGAATTTCTAATCTCGGGCCGTTTCTAACCCAGAGCATTGTTTCATGTTACGAGTGTGTGTTTAATTCGTCATTGTTTCTTTAAATGAAAAAAGTAAAATATGAAAAGTATGAATACCTGTGAGTTCAATCCAATTAAATCGAAGGTATGTTATGGGTACTAAACGTATTATTAGGCAAGCGTGAGAGACTATACCCGAAAATGTTGATGGCTGGTAGGTATCCTTAATTATAAGCCAAATCATAAAAAGTTAACTCCGTCGAGATTCTATTTTTTTTTAGATTTGAATTGTGACCAATTTGGGATAAAGAGAAAAATAATGATTCAGCCAAGCAAATTATTATATCTGTATGTGTACATATACGTCCCACTACAGGCTTCCTCTACACTCGAAAGTAGGGTACGATTGTGAATAGTTAGGCCAAATAACAATATAACATAATATTTAAAAAACGAAATACCTACCTTATTTAATATTTTATTAGTATGCCAGCCTTACGTCAAAATGATCACAATAGTTATTAAAATTACGTGATGAGGCTATCTTGCTATGGATTTAGAGTCAGATCACCGAAATAAAAAAATATTGGTCTAGTCGTTGGAATGACCACTGTGTGTCTGCAACTAACGTGCTTGCTCTGTCGTATTAAAAACAAGTTTTACTCACGTCACAGATTTAACAAAAGTCATAAATAGGTATGAGTAAGTATTAGCAGCCTCTGTGGCCCAGTTGGTTAGACGCCGCCTATGAAACGGGAAGTTGCGGGTTCGAACCCCGCACCGAGGCAAATGTTTGTGTGATACATAAGTATTTCTTTCGACTTCCGGTTCTGAGTGATTGTGAGACCGAAAAGCCTATAGTCATTCCTGATACCCACGACACAAGACTCTATCTTAGTGTTTATCTTCTATCTTTAGTGATTTCTCGAATCCTAAAATGAGTAAGTAGATAAATCGATCTGGAATTTCAGACGCTCAAGGTTGAAGGCTGAGTCGTCGTCAAGCTACGTACGTTATGTGATGATAAATATAATGATACTATGATAATGATAATATGATGTAAACAGTACCACGCTCTATTATCTGTTGCGCAACACTCAAGGTTGTTCCAATGAGACGGTCAACGAGACAATGACCCCGGCTGTGCCCGCACTACTGTCATAATTTTTTTTGCACGGAGGGAAGTGGACAATAATTTATTTCCAACTCCTCCTATTCATTTCACTTTCTGATTAATTTCGTTGCGGGTTAAAGACAAGTTAGCATTCCCGGAGACTCGCCGACTTCAATGTTCGGTGTCATTACATTGCGTGCCACTGTTGATCCTGGCTTACAGGAGTTACAGTGGTGGGTGTGAGGGTGGGACAGTCTCCATACTGTCATAATTCTAACACTTCATAAAACCCTGTCACTGTTCCGCAACTCGTGAAAATGTTGCTGAGTAGATTTTTGTGCTTTACGCTTCGCACAACGAAGAAGTAATATAAAAACACCAAGTAAGCAAGCTATGAGCAAAACTATATTGTGTAAGTGGGTGGGCTTATGGTAGGTGGGCTTACTTATGATGTTTTTAATTACCAGTCTCTTTTAGTACTTATTTCATCATACCACGATAAATATATGTATATCGTTATCATTAAATCCGACTAACTAGTCGTAACTACGACGACTCAATACTGTAGATAATCAATAAAACCTGTCAAAATATCAATAATAATCAATAGTATTTGTAAGGATTTCCCGACAAGGCAATGTATCACATTGCATTGCATCATGCTAAGCCTTATAATGTTTAGTCGATGAATAACTAAGCGCACACGTGTTTAATATTAGGAGACTGTCCTAATAATAGAAGACTCAACTATTTATTGGATATCAGCTATTCATTACCCATGAGTTTTGTTAGAAGTGCAACAATCAATGACACTTTGTTGGAGGTTAATGAAATAGTAGTCGTTTTGTAGCTCCAAAATCCACAGTATTGGTTGCTTCAGATTGCTCGATCGGTGTCGATCCATCTCATAGTATTATGTTTAAAAGAAAAGTGAAGTAAGATTCGCTTTTGGATTTCAGTTGGTTAGTTATATCGGTGGCTTTTTTCTCCTCCTTCTCTTTTTTCTTTACCTTTCTCTCCCATTTCCAGAAGCTGGTAACGGTATTCCCATCAAATGACTCCACAGGGCTGAGATGATGGTCAGTAGGGCAGCAGGTTAAACTAAAAAATAGCAGCTCCACTCGTAGTCGGAAATATTGTGGGAAAAAGTGCCATAAGTTAATGTTGTCGTGCTCACAATGAGAGGCGCGTGCTTTGTACTCAAGCAATACGTATTGTAAATTAATATTAGCATGTCATGTCCAATTTAAGGTACATCCGCATGTCCAAAAATGGAGTATTATCATCAATATACAGGAATACTAAACAGGTATAAGACACGACTAATTCTCCCACTTATAGCCATCACCACAATTGTTTAATTCGGCTAACAGTATTTAGTATTTATTTTAATACGTGTGGATTTTTTTTGCCAGTTACGAAAATATTTGTAGCGATGCAGGGATTGAAGTCGCGGTTTATCATTTCACTATTGACAGCGTGCTTTTTAACCAACTGGACCAAGGCAGCAAGTAATAATAATCCCAGGCTATTGATCATATTTCTACTAAAACTAGCTCAAAGTAGCAATAATTAATCTACAGTAAATATAATATACTCGTAATATTCTTACAATTAGGTACAGTCCAGATTTTAGGGTACGATGTCATCAATTTTATCTTTTTATTTTTATAAATAAAAGATAAGAGAGAGGAGAAACACCGGATAATTATCGATAAATAGATCAAGAGCCCGGGGACGCCAGACTTTTGTAATTTTATGAAAGCTGAAAATTTGTCTGCGCGTGCTTCTAACATAGACATCACATGATCAGCTATTATGAAGTTTCAATCGAGATTGCTTTGGAAGTTATTAGCTTTTATGTATCTGGCGAGATGAAAATAAAGATGAAATATCACAAGTTCCACTGTTTAATTGGCTACCAAGCTTGAAGCGAATATCCTTCCCGTTACCACCAACGATCCAACAGTTATAAAACTTACCGTATAGGTACTTACAGATAAAATGAGGTGGTGGTTGGTGCTGGCATGCGTAACGCAGTGGGTGTGGTGCTGCACCGGGTACCACGTGCTGGTGGTGTATCCCGTGCCGTCGCGCAGCCACAACAACCTCGGCAAGGGCATGGTCGATGCTCTACTGCAGGCAGGACACGAGGTGAACTCTTATAAAGCATTTTTAATAAAATCACTGAATGTTGTATACAGGTTAGGTTGTCATGGTTTTGGTTCTGGTCCCTTGCATTTCTATGAGTTACACTCATAATAATTGCCTCAGCGAGGACCTACTCCTTGAGACTTAATAAAATTATATCTCTCATAATTCGTATTACTACTTCTACAACAAAAAATACTACTTACTTACTAACTAATACTACTTATTACTCCTTATTAAATTATTATGGATTTGCATGGCTTTGTTAGAAACATCGTTGATACATGACAATGTCCTGTCGCTGAGTAAATGTTATTGCTTGTTTGTCCATATTCATAATTGTCGAACTTAAATTTGGTAATGGAGATATCACAATAGACATAATTGAATTCACCCCTGATTAGGACGAGGAGTTTACTTAGAGTCTTAGAGTATACTTTAGGTGTATTTTATTGTGATAGGTATCATGGGTGACTCCCTACCCGCCGGAGGACAAGGTGAAAGGACGGCATATAATCGACGTCAGTGTAACCAGGCCTATAGCTGAAGGTAAGTACGATCTCAAAGTAAAAATAATCATAATATACAACCGCAGGTGTGTATTAACTTGCAGTATTAGTATTATCATTCACTTCGAAGTATTTTTATACGTCGTTTTTAGAGTATTTAACATTAAAAATACATGTTTAATTAACACAGTTAATGGTATTTAATATTTATTCATAATTTATTCTAGCCATAGACACGAAGAACATAAATGCCGATGCTGGATTGGCGATGGTCAAAGAGTTTTCTAGAAATATTAGCAAGGCGATATTGAATGAGCCAGCTTTTCAAGAGGCTTTGTCTAAAGGAAACTTCGATGCTGTAATCACAGAATATTTCTTCTCAGATACAGATGCTGGGTGCGTAACATACTTAAATTTATTATTGATATGATTTTCCATAATTGTAAGGTCCGGGTTGAAATCCCTAGATCGAAATAAAGCGTAGATCTGCTTTATTGGGTTCCAATATTGTTTCGTTTTTTTTTAAGATATGCGGCAGCTCTGAAAGTGCCTTGGATCCTGGTGAACAGTGTTGTGATGCAACCCATCTTGGAACAGCAGGTGGACGAGGTCCGCAGCATCTCGACCATCCCGCTGCTGTTCAACAGCTCACCCATACCCATGCCCTTCATAAAGAGGCTCATAAACACCGCCTTCTTCACTCTGATGACAGCCAGTACATGGTAAGTCAGGTCCTGTGATTAATTCATAATATTTTAAAGTAGATCTGCTTAATGTTACTTTAAAGAAATTTTGTTTAAGTCAAATATCATTTAGATCTACCGAGATGACTTCTATTATTGGCTGGATTAAAACTTGCCATGGTGCTTTATGTGCCTACGATGTTCTTTCTTTGGTATAAGCATAAATTAGATTATGCATAAACAACATTAATTACTAAATTAAATATAAACTATATTTAAATATAAACTCAAAAGGCATTATTTAGCCAACTTGCCCCAATGTTCGAGTATAAATATGTATTTACATGTGTAAACACCGATCCTGCAGTCAAACTGTTTATACAGTTTTGCAGGACAATACAATAGTTCCTATGTATACTTATAGCTTTTTGTTAAATAAATAACTTAATCGAAGTAATACCTTAATAACCAAATAATTGTCCTTTCAACATTTTTCCTCAATTTTTATTTTCTTTAGGTATGAGCACTCGGATATGGTTTCTTTGTATGAAAAACTATATGGTCCCGTAGCAGCTGCGCGCGGGAATACTCTGCCGCCGTTCGAAGACGCGTTCTACAACGTGTCCATACTGCTGGTGAACTCGCACTCGTCATATGCTCCGGCTATGAGTCTGCCGCCTAATGTCATCGAAATAGGAGGGTACCACATACAGGAAGAGGTTCCACCGCTACCTAAAGTAAGTGAACCTTACATGACAAGAAATGCATTAATGCAAGTAGGATTACGAAGTATATAATGAAGATATTTTATAGTAATCAAAGCACAGTTATGTATGTAACAAAATAGTTTATTGCAATAAACAACACCCGAACACACTAAAGTAGACTCTTGATAGTACAAACCTTCGATAATTCCACATTATTAAAAAGGTCCCTTCAATATCGAACTATCGAGTCTGACTGAGACTGTAATTACAAAACAATACAATAATTTTTAGGACTTGCAAGAGCTATTGGACTCGTCGCCACAAGGTGTGGTGTATTTCAGCATGGGTTCAGTACTTAAGTCCGCTGATTTCCCGGCGGAGACCAAGCAGGAGCTGCTGCAGGTCTTCGGCAAACTGCCTTACACGGTGTTGTGGAAGTTCGAGGAACAACTCGAGGGAAGACCCAAGAATGTGCACATCAGACCATGGATGCCACAAGCCAGCATATTAGGTAAGAAAACTATGTTATGCCAATGTTACTTTGGTAAAGGGATCGCGAGGACACAAAACTAAAATATTTTTTACTTTTCTCAGCGCACCCGAATGTGAAGGTGTTTATAACACACGGCGGAATGTTAAGTACTTTGGAGGCACTTCATAATGGAGTGCCTCTACTGGCAATACCGAGATTTGGAGACCAGCCTGCCAACGCGGACAGAGCCACGCGCGCAGGATACGCACGAACCATCACATTTAAGCCAGATTTGGCGCAAGATCTGCAAGAGGCGTTGAACGAAATGCTCGCCAATAATAGGTGAGAAGAATACATACATACATAAACTCACGCCTTTTTTCCAGAACGGGTAGACTGAGGTTCTTTTGGTACTAAACCAGGAAACCCATGTTTCGCGATGTCTGTTTCGTCCCGCGACGTGATAGCGGGCGAGCCTATTGGATGATTACAAATCACGGTTAGAAAAATCCAATTTCACTTTGCCCGCCCCGAGATTCGAGACCTCGGCGTTATAACCGTACACTATTACCACTACGAAACCAAGGCAGGTCGTAGGAAAGAAACGATGTATTAAAATGACTAGTATTTTCTTGGTTATTTTTGGACACAAAAAGATTGTATTTGGCCGTGATTCTTAACGTTCTTAAGGAAGTTCTTTTATTTGCAGTTACTACAAGAAAGCTAAGCATTTGTCGAAGCTGTTTCGAGCTCGTCCGATATCTCCAAAGAAGTTGATCTCCCACTACGTAGAGCTCGCCATCGAGACTAAAGGTAACATTTAGAATTTCGCAATGTCTTATGGACTTATAACTTCATTAAAATTGTTCAGTTAGTTAATAGTGTGCGTGTGTGCAGGCGCGTACCACCTGCGTTCGAAGAGTCAACTGTACGCGTGGTACCAGCGCTGGATGCTGGACCAGCTCGCGGCGCTGCTGCTGCTGCTCGCGCTGCTGTACGGCGCCGCGCGCGCGCTGCTCACCATCTGCTACAACAAATTATGGGGAAACAAAACCATTAAACTTAAAAAGCAGAAGAAAAATTAGGATAAACTAGGTTTTAATAAAATTAGATTCATACATGTATTCGATCAGGGATCGATTCTACACTTCACATCTGAACAATTGTGCTATATAATGTGTCATAGCAGAAGACCAACTAGCAGGCCAGCGAGATGTCTAATGGACACAGCCGCCCACGAACTTCCAGCTATGAGGTTTATTGAACCTTGGTCAATCTCGCTAACTCTTAATGAAAGTAGTTTACTATACAGTTGTTACTTCTTTGTTGATTTTTCTTTAATGTAAGATATTGATTTATTATTCTAAAATAATTATTCAGATGGTAGTCAGCATTGTCGACGGCGTTATTTTCCGAATTATGAACTGTAAAATAATGTGTGATAAATTATTGAAAGGATGATCACTGATATATTACTTATGGTAGGACTCTCACATGTGAGAGGCCACCTGGGTAGGCACCACCGCAATGTCTATTTCTCCTATTTTTGTTTCGGTTAGAAGAACATTGTAGCCAGAGTAACTACTAAACATATTGAGACTTAACATCGTATATCTCAGGATGGCGATTGTAGTGGAATGCTAAGCATTGCTTTGTAATGTATGGTGTTATTTGGTTTTGCTCCTCTCCGTGAGAGGTCGTATAACTTATCATCCTTCAAAGTTACTATCAGTTGAATGGCACACTCGGCTCGCCATTCACTGCTATAAAAAATATTTGTTTGGTTTTATTTAATGTAATTGTAAAGTACAACAATAAACCAGTGGAATATGAAAATAAATGTTATTTACATCAAACCTATGTTTAATTATTTTTTTAAATATTTACATTAATTTGTGTAATTTTATTAGTTCATTATGTTTGCATTATTTTATTCTGATATTAGGTCAGGTCAGTGAGACCTCAACCCAAATTAATCGAGGAAGATATGAATGAATAATTACATAAAGTTTTACTGTCGGATACATTTCAGGTGTTGGAAATTGTAATAGTCGTGATAGTTTTAACGATTTTGTCTGTGTTATCTTGCACGGGAAATTGTCATATCCAACTGCCTATACCTATAGGTAATATTTTGTTATTGCTTCTTATTTAAGTTTTCAAAGTTCTGGACGTATATTCTTTTCCTCTTTTAGGAAATACGAATTAAGAGGTTCAAAACTTTGTAAAATCCTTTCTATGCATAAGATAAAGCATTGTTTAAAATGAATAATACATTTGAGTTCCTCTGTACGTACGGTAATGTAGCAAAATGATTGTGAATCTGCCTGACAATACGTTCAAAACCCAGTGGCAAGGGATCAAGACCACTGTGGACAGAATTATTAAAAATATGTGCAACACAGCCGATTCCACTAGTATTCTGATTATACATTAGAGATTTTAATGTAAAGGAAGCACGCTCGGCGCTCGCTCGTTTGCCAAATGTAAAAAGCCTTACAAAAGCCGGATGAGCCGGACACCGTTTATTTGGCCGGACACCCAATCAAAAAGCCTACCTATGTCCGGCTTTATCTGGACGCCTGGCAACTCTAGCCATGACATCCCATATTTAAGAGTAGAACTTGTGTGTTAAACAAAGAAGTTATGACATTATTCTTTATAAACATTTTTTAAATAATTATTACAACATAATACCTGATGTTTATTGTAAAAAAACAATATTCAGTCAGCATAGCGCCTTTTGTAAATGTTATATTATTTACTGGCGGGATGATGTAATCAAACAAAAAATGCCGTCAAGCTTTTTTTACGCGCGGAAGTTAATGGATTTTTATGGGACTTGCCGATCAAATAATAATTGAATATATTTCGTTGTTTTTACCTTTAGAATAACTAACAAAATTTTACAAAAAAGTTTGGAATACCCTGTTGTATTTTTTGTTCTGTATCCTTGTATTTTTAATAAATAACGTTAAAATAGGCTATTGATTTGCAATAAATAATACAGATTCCTGAATGATATCTAGCGTTGTGTTTTATTTCAGTTAGTTTGACAGATTTCTTCAATTAAAGTTGCTCTGTGTTATATGACATTTTACCTGTTTTAAATATAAGCCAACGCCATCTATTGTTGAGAAGAAGACGAACAGTATCACAGTATCCTGACATAGAACCGTATCCTGTAACTTTACAGCTTTCGTGGTCCAGCCCCACGCAATAAAACGGTAAAGGAAAACATCGTGAGGAAACCTGCATACCTTAGCGGTTTGTATGAATATCTAGGGTAAGTAAAGTCCGTTAACCCGCAACAGGCCAGCGTGGTGAACTTATATGGCCTAACCACTCTGAACTCTTAATCGTATTCGCGATTGTAGCGTAGATCCGTGCCCTGCAGTGAGACGTATATGGGCTGATACAATACAATCCAAAAGCCCACGATTCTTCGGCCGTAGTGCTGTTCTACTTGATTGATGCTTATCTACTTGCAACTGGAATTCTTCCATAATGTTCAACGATGCAATAAAGCCAGATAAACGAGGTTCTAATGTGTAAGCACACTGCGAGTACCCTTTCCTACAATCGACGGCTCACTGTGAGCGTCTCGTGCAGCACTCGATGCAGGCTGGCGAACCACGCATGCTACGCCACGTTTTTGGATTACTTACAGAGCAACGGTTACGAACTACTAGTGAGAACTCAGTTTATAAAGTTTACCAGCCTGGCCTAGGACGGCTTGTCACATTTTTATGGCAATCAATAGCGAGACGCGCATGCCATTTGCCCGATGGTAATGGCATGGACAGTAGTAAAACCAAACAACATGAACTACAAAGCCATGCTTGGTATTCCACTGCGCTCGCCATCCTGAAACACATGTCTCAAATTGTCCAGTAGTTACTCTGGCCGCAATGTCCTTCAAAAAGGAACACAACAATACATTGCTGTTAGGCGGGAGAAATATAAATTGAGGTGGTAAATACCCAGGCGACCCTCACATATGAGAGACCTATCCAGTAAAAGTAGATATTCGACATTCGTATGTACCTGAAAAGAAAGTTATTATTTTGTGATAGCCTGTCTTAAAGATCTCGCAAGTATAACTCGATTTAGGTTTAGCCGACGCATATTCAGTTTCTACAAGTTTGACATAATTTAATCACCTCATTACTCAAGTACCCACTGTATTTGGTTTGTACTACCCACAGTACTACCTATACCACTAGTTACAATTTGGTTAATTTGTTGTGTCTATTAAAAAATAATCAAATTCTAATTCTAAAGATGTAGTAAGCCAAAACGGCGCGGTAAGTACTTCCTGCACGGCACAATTATAATTATTATAAGTGATTACATTATGAAACATGCATATGCTATAAGCTTCAGTTTGCCTCATCCGTTTGGTAGACGGTAAGTTCAAGTACAGACAAGGATATGAAGTTTGTCGTCACGGAAATCATACGAAGTGGCCTATATAACATATACCTACAATTTACAACATGGAAACATCACAAGTGTTTCTGTTTGACTGATTGTAGAGATTTTCGAGGTTGCTATAGTTGTAAACTTGGATTAGGCTTTATTGATAGAGGTTGATGCAATATTGATAAATGTGAAACTGTGCTTATCATTAGATGCATGAAAAGAATCATGATTGTTGCGTCATGTCAGTAGCAATTTTTAAGCTCGTAGTTATTCATGCAGATAAAAATAACTGGAGTGATAGTGATTTGAAAACTATTTTCATATATTTTTTACATAAAAGTTCTGTACTATGTTAACGCCGAGGACGTCGGCATGTGCGTCTACTTAACTTGCAAATTCTTTATTTCACGTGTGATAAATAGATTACAAAAGGTTGTGATACATAGGTTGGAGCTCTGTGATCTACCTACATGCAAACAAGTGAAACTACGTTTTCTGGAGCTTGTCTCCGTCCTGAATTATGATAGAAGAACCCACACCCATGGAATACCAACTCATATGAGATGAGTAAAACAAAACCTTAATTATATTAGATCGGCGTCAAATGTATTTTTATGCATGTCGAAGTCTGGTTGCATTGGATTTAACGAACGCCGCTCGTCTGTCACCAAGTTTCTTGGGAGTAGGGCTTCTAAATATGCGGCTGGTACATGTAAAATACCTTCAAATTTTCTCAAAACCTATGAATTATTACATTAAGGTAATTGAACATCAGAAATGTTATATTTAAAGTTATAATAATCTTTATGTTTAATTATATTGTAGGTATCATAAAGGTTATCAATAGTGAAATCCGTCATTATTGTCGGAATATGACGCATTTTATTTGCATCATGTTACAAGTATGGGAGTTAATCGGAGACTATTCCTAAACAGAGCAACTACCAAATATATTAATAAATACGAGTACGAGTCTACGAAGTACGATCCCACCACACTCAGAGACTTGCGGTCGACATCACAGCGCGCCCGTTCTACGAACATATGTACGAGTACTAACAATAATTTATATTGTTGCTATTACAAGTTGGGATTGACTGTGTTGTGCTATATTATCAAAATAAGGTAAGTTAAATAAATATACTGCAAGGAATGTACTATGGGAATCTCAGTGATAAAATGAGTCAATGTCTAATAATTTTAATATTGCACGAATCCCAGGCGCATTCTGCAGTTATGATTATATTATATTATGTACATCTGTACGTTTAATTGGTGACTTCCTATATCATATTTTATAAGAGAGTTAAGAATAAAAAAGTAACAAACAAGTGAGAAGTTCAAATTTTAACACATAGATTGTTATTCAAGGCCGCTAGTGTAAATATATAATAGTTAAAAAAAACTAAAATACACGCTTTAATAAGATATACAACTAAAAAAGTAAAAATAATTGATACTGAATTTAAGATAAGAAAATGGAGTAAAATACATATATTTTATTGTTACAAAGCGTGGGGTGTTTACAACAATTACTTATCCTCCTGCACCCCACGCTTTGTAACAATAAAATATATGTATTTTACTCCATTTTCTTATCTTAAATTCAGTATCAATTATTTTTACTTTTTTAGTTGTATATCTTATTAAAGCGTGTATTTTAGTTTTTTTTAACTATTATATAATTGTTTTGACTAAAAACATCCATCTACGGCTGTATTTCCAATCAATAACGCCATCTGTTGGTCAGTAGTAACATTTGACACTTGAAGAATACAAGAAGCTTATACCCAAATGGAGATTGCATTCCGTATATAAAAGTGAAGCACAAAAATTTTACCTTGAATGACGTCGCTGATGCCTGCTATCCTTTTCTTTAGCGTAACAATGAATGAACTTCACGTGAACTTCATTCATTGTCACTCTAAAGAAAAGGATAGCAGGCAACAGCGATTGCATTCAAGGTCAAATTTTTGTGCTTTAGTGTTTTATACGGAATGCAATCTCCATTTGGGTATAAGCTTCTTGGAAGAATACAATGTTAACGCCATCTAGCGATGAATGTAGCAATGGTCATCAATTATAAGAATAATTAATCCTGGCGAATCTAATCAGGATAATTATATATTTTAATCGAATTATTGTATTGTCATCGGTCTTTGACAGGTGTGCAAAATTTGAACGAAATCTGGCCGTTTAAAGTGGGTCAAAATCGCGCCCAAAGAAGTCGGTTACAAACAAACATACAAACAGTGGCGTAACAATAGGGTGGCATAGTGCGCAAAATGCCACGGGCCCCCGACCTTAGGGGCCCCCGGCGAACCGGCCACTCAGGCCCGAGAGGCCGTAAGCAGAGAAGAACCTAGCCAATTTATTACCAACAAAATTGATAATCAAAAACTATTTTATTAGTTTCCATTAAAAATACCAAGGTTTAGTTTTGATACATAAAAATAACAATAATGATTTCAATGAAAATAAAATTCTTTCTTTTAGATTTACGTGAATTTTACTAACTTTTTTTAACTACATTAATTATGTACAGATTATAGTGCGGATTTGCTTTAAAAAAGAACAAAACTTCAATATTAGGCTTCTAAGGGGGCCCCATCACCATTGCTGAGTTTGGGCTCCGGTCACGTAGTAAAGATATTACGACGACTAATTGGTCTCGTTGTGGAGTTCTTTTAATGGCCTGCAGGCATACGAGAATACAGCCCGCCTCACGGTCAGCGGTCACCGCCGCTCATAGACTTTTGCAGATTCTTACCGTCGTAAGTCGTAAGTCGCTTCTTGCCGTAAGGAGAACACTTTCTTAAAGCCTAGTTTAAAGAAGGACAGGTTATAGCGCTCAGGGAATACCGAAGCTGGGAGTTCATTCCAGAGCTTGCACGTGCGTGTTAGAAAAGAACACTGAAAACGTACTTTCCGGGAACGGATAGTTTCCAGATAGTAAGAATGAATTCTACTGCGGTGACGGGAGAATAGCGATAGTGCTATAAAATAAATAAATACCATCTTCCTCAGAACACTTACCGTGGAACAATTGATAGATTACACAGAGAGACCCAAAGTCTCACTGCAATCCTAACGGCTCCACATTCTCCGTGAGATCGGGATTATCGATGATTGGAAGAGCTCGGCGCTGTAATGTATCAAATGGTTCGAGCTGATGTTTTGGGGGCTTCTACCCAGAGTTGAGAGCAGAACTCCACGTCGAGCCGGATCGTCGCATTTATAGAGCAATAACCGATGATCCGACGAAAAGTACCGCTTGGCTCCGTTGAGAATCCTTAACTTTTGCTGGCCAATTTGCCCTTGCCTTCTAAATTACACCTAAACTGCATTTCATCAATAATTTGGGTCAATAAATACTCTCGGATGCTTAGAGAGAGTGTCTCCATGACAAAATGGGACTTCTTGGTTGTAAACAAGCAAACTTATTAATAATTTAACCCCACGAACGTCGTGGGGTTAAATTGTGCTATGTTCAATTTACCCTATTGAGAGCCATTGGCCTGCCCCAAAGAGGTCTCGACTTCCGACAAAATTTGAGACCATCTTTCCTTAACGGATCCCCGATAGAGATTCTGTAGTCAGATGTATCTTGCCTCACTTGCACTAGCATCTGCATAACAATGCCAGCTGGTGATAGACAACATGTCATTGATAAATAATAATAATAATAATAATAACTTTCAGAGTTCCTAAGGTTGAAATACCAGGTAGGTAGCTTCCCCAAAACGACGCCATGCCACACTCGGTGATAATTTCCAGGACTACCGTAATCGCCTCACCCCCGCTATCCAATGCCTCCACATGATGGTGGGTGAGATAAACGAGAAGATCACCATCCGAACGACCCTCAGTTGGTGATCCTCAAGATACGTCAAGAGCTGCATATTTATAACTCGCTCCAAGACCTTGGAGAGTCAGCATGTGACAGCAATCGGCCTGCGATTCAAAGGATCCGACCGGTCACCCTTCTTGGAGATTGGAAGAACATGGGCGATATCGCATGAAGCCGGGCGTAGGTTGTTTTCCGACCCACTCAACTAGTAGATGTGCAGTACCGCCCGAAATGCGGAGTTCGGGGTTTTATTCGGTATGCTAGCGCAGATTTTTGTTAGGGACCCGCCTCGGCCGCTATTTAATTGCAGGTCAGTGACACTAATATATTCCTTTTGGTCTTCTCCGGGGTACCGGAAAATAAGCTTAACAGTTTTTGTCTCCATACAAAAAGGGGGGCCCCCATCCGATGATTTTGCCACGGGCCCTAGATGGTGTAGTTACGCCACTGCATACAAATATACAAACATACAAATATACAAACATACAAATATACAAACATACAAACATACAAGTGAAGCTAATATAAAGCGTGTAAAAATGTTTGATTGCCCTGTGGAACTATTATAAAAACCATTTGTAAATTGTAGTGAATACTAAAAGGCAGGTATGTAGCATGGCTTAGTGTAACCAAAACACCCTTTTTATCTATTCATGTTAGTCAGATAATTAATGTCTGTAAAATAAAGTGCTAGTTCGTTTAAGATTAACCAAATACGTACATTTGAGTCTAAATAATATAAATAATCATAATAATTGCTCAAATTGGGCGCTCCTCTTAGGTGTTTTGTATTTGGTATAATATTTTCGATGTCTTCTAATTTCTTAGAGCTCCTTCATTCTTTTTCCAGTTTCAGCAATAATACTTTATATTTTTACTTTCAGTTTTAATTTTATTTTCATTATACATTATTTGATCTACTCAAATTAGATCTGCGTTTTTCCTTGATCAACTCAAATCAGATCTGGAATCAATGTCGTCATGAAATAATTTCTTTAGTCAAAATGATTAATAACGTAGATTTCTTGTGCAATAGTAGATGCACAGTCATATAATTGTAACCGCATCTTCTTTTTTTATTGCGGTGACTGGCGAGACGAGTGTGCTATTGGCCTAATGGTAAGCGATATGAGCGCTCATACACAGTATCAAAATCAAACGTCATGAATTTTAAAGAAACTATTGGCCAGTCGTTTCAGTTAAATAATCACGTTATTTGTCAGTGTTAGACTTTAGATGCGTCAGAGCCGCGACGACAGTACGAGGTAATATAATAATATTGATGACCATCGTACCAGTGGCGTAACAATAGGGTGGCAGAGTGCGCAAAATGCCACGGGCCCCCGGCCTAAGGGGCCCCCGCGTCCCGGCCCAGTAGGGCCTGGTCCGACAGAGCCCTGGCTCGATGGGGCCTCGAGCTCAAGCCCGACAGGGTGGAAGCAAAGAATTATGTAACACTTACAACGAAAGTAATAACAATAAATAATTGTCTACATTTTAAAAATGACAACCATTTCATCATAATATTTGATTTAAATGTTTTGGTTTTCATTATAGCATCCCCCTCAGTGATGCAAGTAATAAAACTTTTCCTAAAATAAGTCAGTACAAACGGAAAGAGAAATTTATTGATGAAAATCATGAAAATGCAAGTGAATAGAGGCTGAGAAATGAACAAATGGATAGGTGAAAATTCAGACTTAATACAACCACAACCAATTACGACTAAAAATTAATTTAAACCGTATTAATAAGAGTGGAAAATATGAAATCTTCATACGTTACAGATACGTGTAATTAATGACTAGCCAACAAATCAAAATATATGCATAACACATTGAAGGCGGGCCGCCAAGTACCAAACATGTAGGACCTATGCCTTATATTAATTTAAATATCTATAGGCTTGGTACTGGGCGACCCGCCTTCAATATGTTATGCATATATTTTGATTTGTTGGCTAGTCAAGTCATTAAGCAAATTATTCAACAAGCACAAGTTCCATAAAATAAATATATTTTTTTGCTTTGCAGTGGTACTTATTATTTTGCTATTTTTTGGTTTTTAGTGGTTTTTTGTTTTGAAGTCGGTTTTTATTTTTTTTATTAAAAATTTTAATTATTTTTATCTTTTTAGTGTTGATAGGCATTTAAATGAAGAAGATTTGGTCCCCACAAGGAATATGTTCTTTCTGATGACAATGAAATCGCTAAAATCGGCTAAAAGCTGCCAAAGATATTGGAATATTCACATGTTTATTATTTTTTCACCCCCCCAGTTCCCCCTCCCTTCGCCCCTACCCCCTTTTCTCTCAACCACCGTAGCCTAGCTTTTATACTGAACCCAATGCAAAAAGAACCGTTGAAATCCTATTAAATTTTGAGGAGTTCTACTCTCCAGATCCGAACATGATAATCAGATGTTAATGTTGTGTTCCTGGGATCAATCTGTCAATACGTTCTTTACAATGAAAAAGAAATCACTAAAATCGGTTATAAGCTGCTGAAGATATTAGAATTTACGTGAATTTTAATTTTATCACCCCCCCCCCCTCACCCTCACCCCTTTTTCCCTCTCACTGTAACTTTACTTTTCTAATGAACGTAATGCAAAAAGAACCATTGCAATTCTCCTTAATTTTAAGGAGTTCCCCTCTCCAGGTCCGAAGATATTCATCAGATCTTCACCAGATTTTTATGGGACCAAACGACAAGCACCAGCTTTCAATTAAAGAAAGAATGATCGAAATCGGTTCACGCAGTACAGAGAAATGAGGTAAAAAACAAAAAAAAAAAAGCAACATACAGTCGAATTGAGAACCTCCTCCTTTTTTTGAAGTCGGTTAAAAAGATGGTGTGAAACGATTTATGAATGAGAAAGGTCACTTTAAGAAGAATGTCCCCTTCGTAAGAAACAGTGACGATAAATAATAAAATAAATAAATATTATATTAAACAAACGCTCCTACGTTTCGCTGACGATAATGTAGTCTGGAAGGCAAAATTTCTGAGGGAGCTGCAATAGTTGCTGGACGGCCTGGCTTCAGCCTCACAGCGAATATGTCTTAACATTTACATAGCCACACCAAAGTAATAATCAACCACCACCCTGATCCAATACCTATTACTGTATGTAGTCACCAGATTGAAGTTGTTTCCATATATACCTACTTGGGGCTTACCCCTTAACTAGGTAGAAACAACTTTGAGAAAGAGACTACGAGGAGGATCTAGAGATGCTACGTCGAGTCTTCTCGTTACCTTTACCAAAAAGCTTGTAAACGAAAACTAAAGCCTTTTTGAAAATCGGTTTGTTCGGGAGGCTAGAAGTTATTAAACCTGTGTTCGAGACAATTTGTGATGACCCTCGAAAACAACTTATAGACATGGCTCAGGAGCGAGATGGGTCTGTAATTCTTCAGCAAAGTGTTATCATCTTTTTGAAGAACAGTACCACCACGCTCCTGCTCCGTGCCTCTGGCGTTGAGGCCCTGGAGAGAACGGAATTGAAGAGCCTGTGAAGGGCTTTCAGTATCGGCGTTCCGTCCGCTTTCAGAAGCTCTGAGGTGATTCCGTCCCCGGTCCCGGCGCGGCGTCTTGTTGTTCTTATGTTGCCTCAGGGCCGTCGCAATCTCACAGAGGCTGATGTCTGGAATATCGTCGCTAAAGTGTCGGATCAACTCGGCACTCAGGTCTTCGGCCGAGGTATCAGTAGTTCGGCAACCGAGGTTTAAAGCTGTCCGTAGAACCTCTCGATCTCCCTTAATACCTCTGCCCTTGTGGATACCACGCAGACGTGGTCAGTCTTCAGCCTAAACACTCTTTTCCCAATAGACAAGTCTCTTGCAAATACTTTGGAGCCTCCGTTCCGCTCAATTGTCTCTTTAACGCTCACAGTATTGTGAGCATGGACATCGTGTCGCTTCAGCATTATCGGAAGACTGCAGCGTCAAAGATCGACGTTCGCCCATGAGGTCAAGAGTGTGGATCGAGAGTTTTTGTAGTCTATCTCTACAGCGAGATCTAAAATACTTAGATCCAACTGTATGGACAGCTTCTACCAAATTGCTATTTGGCTCGTCCACTGCAAGGTTTTCTTTTAGACAATCAAAGCAATTTGTCTGTTCAAGTTGAAAGCTCTCGGGATTTTGGATATGTGCGCGAGTATGTAGACGTGCGCGTAGACTTCATCAAGCGACGCCTTTTTAATTGGCAATTGATATTCAATGTGCCCCTAACCATTTGGTGATTACTGCCGGTTTTCACCCTGTTGATCACAGAGACATCACTGAAAATCCGTCTATTTGTCGTCAAAGTGATATCCATCTTGTTTCTCGTAGAACAGTCAAGATTCAGCCAGGTTAATTTCCTGTGAGGCGGTTTCTGGAAAAAAGAGTTCATCGCAAAGAATCCCTCTTTTTCCAGAGAGTCGGCTAGCACCTTAAAAATGATTCATAAAAACGAAATTACAATGTTTTTTTTTTACATTTACGAGGGGCCCCATATGATGAACTTTGCCACGGGCCCCCGATGGGGTAGTTACGCCACTGCATCGTACTTTTGTGCATACTACGCTACTACGTCCTCGTTGATGTCCACGAACATTACGCAATAGATAATGTAACGCGGTATTGTTCAGATAGTTTATCAGTATATTTGTCTAGTCTAGACATAAGTTATAGCCTGCTGAGTGCTTAAAAGGACAGCGTTAAAAAAGTGTTTGGGGCCCATTTGGGGCCGTATGCGAGTTTATTTGCAGTTGTTATGTTATGCGGCTTTACAAATCTTTGCGTGAAATAAGTCGACGTGCAAAATACAAATTTATTCATAGTTATTAATTTTCGTACTCTAAATCTTACTCTCGGTTACAGAGTAGGCCCTTGCCCTGTAGTATAATTAATGGGATGATACAGATACATATTGTTATAGTTTTATGGCTTTCCTAAAGCCAGTGTCATTTTTTCTCTGCTTGACGGCAATACTTTCGAGAATTATTAAACTCCCTAGTGAAAACTCATAAAAAGTGGATTGTTTGACCAAGAGTTTGCCATTCAGAGTCCATGCAAATTGTCACGAGACTAAACCGAACAGTAATAATATATGTGTAGAAAGTTAATTCAATATTTTTGTAAGAAAGTGACTTGAGGCTTCAATGGCTAATAAAATCAGTATAAAACTGATGCAGACAATGTATAAAGCATTGATTTAAAAATTAAAGGATAGGTCCTTCAGTATATTTGGCGAATCAGAAATAAATATTAAATGATCGTGAAAATTGCGCAAAAAATAATTTTACTTTAACTTAATGTAGGTAATAGATTTTGACTTAACGGTCATAAGAAATTATAGATTTTTTTTGCTAATTTTTCTGTCATAGTACAACCTAGGATTTTTAAAATCGTAGTGAGCGACTACTAATTTCAGTAACGATCCACTGTAGATGTAATGGAGCATCGCACCACTTGCGTCGAAACACATATATTTATATCAATGGTTTTATGTATTTTTTGTTGTGTGCTCTACAAACGAAAATAATCGTTTTCAATTTCACGGAAATGTTTAGAAACGGCACACTCACGAGTACACTTAGTACGGTGCTATGTACTTTCGCATTCATATCTGTTGCGATATTAAATTATCATCGATATTGTTTTTGCTGTGCTTATTTGTACAAGTAATTAGCATTTATTCCACCAGGCAGACAACAGTAAGGCATGTGTAAATGTATCACTAACATTTAACTATATCTATGCGAGTTTTATTTGTAGAAAATTGCCATGTATCGTAAGGTTTTATTTTCCTGACAATCTTTAGGGCCGAAGAAATAGGTGGGAAAGGTATACAAGATCTTGTACTAATATAGAATCATGTCAATATAATTTTTTTCCAAACATTTTCGTTCATTTTTATTTAAGTCAACCTTATCAATATGTAACTCAGTTATTTTTGTAATCTGTAAAATGTTCTTTAAGGTCTGTCAGAGTGAACAGGACCACAATATATGTACATATTCAAATCTAATATTAAAATACAATAAATCTTGCAAAACATGCAATACAGGATGTAACTATTGTATATGTGTATGTGTATACAGGGGCGTATTTCATGATCGACATTACTATACACTGTAGTGAGAGATGCAGCTGGTGGTAAGTGCAGAGCGGTCCATATGCAGTATAACCTAGACTGTCGAGACATGTTTCATAGATATACCTACACTTGTAGGTTCCACTAGAAAAGCTTTACTCTGAAATTGGCCAGTATGATGAGTGGGTACAATTAATAATGGGATTGATTGTTATTTCAAATTAACATCATCACCTTGTCATTTTTGAAGCCTTAGTATGCTCTTTATTTCTGTGATTGCTAATTGCCCCCCTCAGAATTTATAATAAAACTTACCATATATTATAACCGTTTTTCACATCTAAGATTACACACACAAAATTGACTGTTCAGTTTCTTCTTTAAATAGGTTTGTAATAAAAACTCACTCATTTATAGATTACACGAGATCGTATAAAAATATTAGCCGATCGGCTTTGTGAACCACAAGGCACAATAGCAAATCGCAAAATTTAGCTTATTTATATAACTTGTGAAATGTTATTATCGACTTCACTTGTTATGTTTAATTGCTATTGCTATTTATTTCAACTCTACATAGGTACCACTATTGTATGCAGTGATCGCTATCCGTGTGGATGAGATTATCCTGTTGCCAGCAATATAAGGGTTATTAAACGGTTTACTTGCAGATAAAATGAGGTGGTGGTTGGTATTGGCGTGCGTGACGCAGTGGGTGTGGTGCAGCACCGGGTACCACGTGCTGGTGGTGTACCCAGCGCCGTCGCGCAGCCACACCAACCTTGGCAGAGGGATTGTCGACGCCCTGCTGCAAGCAGGACACGAGGTGAATATTTTGTCGTACGCCATTAATATTTGATTTCCTCTCAATCACTATTATTAAAATTTAATTCACCCTAATTACATGTTTGGAGCTTAGACTGAAATGAGCTAATTGTGGGTGGTACCAATGACACCACTGAAAATCTCTTCTAGAATTAATGCCTGAGCTTACGTGATGTAGCCCTTATTGCGTAAAGATTTTACCCCTCGGATACTTCGTTCTTCTATCATCTTCATCTAGATCTAAATGCGATGTAGGTACTAACTAGTTATGACGTAATGTTTATGAGACACCAGCTAAATCGCGACACTGGCTGCCTGAAATTTTCTGCTTGCTTGTCCATACTTATTGAAAAAAATGCCGAAATCAGATTGCGCAATAAAGAAGTCATGATAGCCATCTGTAAGTTAAATCCTGAGGAAGGCTGATGTCATAACCTATCATGTTATGTTTTATTGTTTAAGGTGACATTTGTGACTCCTTTCCCGCCAGAGGAGAAGGTGAAAGGACTGAATGTAATTGACGTTAGTGGCACCAAAGCGGCACTCGATTGTAAGTTTAAGAGTAATTTGTGACTAAATTCAATCCTTGTTGTCAATGTAAATCACATAATTAATAAAATTGTAGTTGGTATAGTGATAGTAGTTATTATCATCCTCTTCGAATGTTTGCTTTTATACTTTCAAAGTTTCGCCAATTTATATCGGTATCTTAATTTAAAATTGTTTATATATGAAGTTAATTGCGTTTATTCCAGTGATGAATTTGACGGATATGAGTGTGCGCCATCCAGGAATGGCGATGGTCAGAACGTTCTCGAGAAATATAAGTTCGGCGGCAATAAATACGCCTGCTTTTAAAGAGGTTTTGTATAAAGGGAAATTCGACGCTGTAGTCACGGAACATTTCTTCTCCGACTCGGACGCTGGGTACGTATCATACACACACAAAGCTAAGATTTCTGGAAAACGTGATCTATTTTTATATTTATTGATCCCAAATTAATCTAATGATATAAAATTATGAATTTAGAAATTCAGGATTTCCTAGACGTCAAAATTAAAAATGGTTTGCTTTATTGAATAAATAGTATTTCTTTTTTTTTAAAGATACGCAGCAGTTCTGAAAGTTCCTTGGATCCAGGTCAATAGCATGGTGATGCAGCCGAATTTCGAGCAGCAGGTGGACGAGGTCCGCAGTATCTCGACCATCCCGCTGTTGTTCAACAGCTCGCCAGTACCCATGACGTTCTGGAACCGGCTCGTAAACAGCGCAATGTACGCATTCGTGACTGTTGATCAATGGTAAGTGAGTTTCTGATACTGTTTTAATCTTTTTAATGACATCGGAGAATATTGAGAGTATTTTTCTATTAACAATCGGTTTTTTATCCACAATAGACGAACTAAATAAAAAAAAACTAACAAACGTATTAAATATGTATCTTAAATCTATTGTACATGTATCGGCCCATATACGTCCCACTGCAGGGCACGGACCCCCTCTACAATCGAGAATACGATTGAGAGTGGTTAGGCCATATGGTCCACCACGCTGGCCTAGTGCGGATGGGCGGACTTACATACCATAGAAATTCTTATATGTCGCTATGGTATGCAGGTTTCCTCACGATGTTTTCCTTCACCGTTTTAGTGCGTGGTGATTGAAATATACAAACATGACTCCGAAAAGTCAGCGGTGTGCCCTGGGATTCGAAACCGCGACCACCCCGAACATGTTGGCAAGCCACGTCTAGTCCGTTTACCAAGAGGCCAACACGCAGTTAAATCTATTGTACCCACTATATAATTAACTAGCGGCCCGGCCCGGCTTCGCCCGGGTGCAGATAGTTTTTGAGTCCAATCCACATCAAGAACATATTATTTCGCGTGTCTACTAACTATATTTCCCGCGTGCCGTCGACTATATTTCCCTTCCGTAGGAGAGGACATCCCGTGCCAACAATTTGAATTTGAAAGAGTAGAAAATATGTATATTTGGTTTCCTGACTCATCCCACGGGAACACTACATTTTTCGGGATAAAAAGTAGCCTATGTGTTAATCCAGGGTGTCAGCTATCACTATACCAAATTTCATCAAAATCTGTTGAGCCGTTTTTTCATGAAAGAGTAACAAACATACATACAAACTTTCACCTTTATAATATTAGTAAGGATAATGTTTAAAGGTACTAGAGTTGACATAAAAGCCAACAGGGGATATTTCTCACAGTCGAACGGTTACTACGCTTGATATTACCTAGTGCCTGTTACTGGCACGTGTACCTGTATTAGACCAATTGTTAAATTTACCTAAGAATATTATGTATACTGTGCTGTTGGTGTACCAAATATACTAAAATAAAAATAAAAATATTCGAACTTTATTATATTTTATTTTTAACAGTCGATCTTTATTTGTACCACTTCCAGGCTCGATTATTCGAATTTGGTGTCTTTTTATGAAAAACTATATGGACCCGTGGCAGCCGCGCGCGGGACTACTCTGCCGCCGTTCGAAGACGCGTTCTACAACGTGTCCATACTGCTGGTGAACTCGCACTCGTCATACGCGCCGGCTATGAGTCTGCCACCTAATGTCATCGAGATAGGAGGGTACCACATAAAGGAAGATATACCACCGCTACCTAAAGTAAGTAACATAGCGGAAATAAATTAAAATTACAAAATGGATTAAATTACTTTTTTGTAGAACTTGGTAAATTCAGCTTAAGCGTCAGAAATATTTACGTATTAGAAATGAACAAAGATAATTTTTTACACCTTTTTATAAAAGAGGGAAGACAAATTAGATCTGTATTTTTGAAAGAAACAAACAGGTATAAAAAGAACAGTAGAAATAGATTAAAATTAAGAAGGATACTGACAGTACGTGTCTACAAGCCTGTAAGGTAAAAGAGTATAATTTGTGGTTCTTTATTATTATATAACAAGCGTATGTAGTTTTTTTAATGACAGTGAAAAAAATTCTAGGATTTGCAGGAGCTACTGGACTCGTCGCCGCAAGGTGTGGTGTACTTCAGCATGGGTTCAGTACTGAAATCAGCTAATTTCCCGGCTGAAACCAAGCAGGAGCTACTGCAAGTCTTCGGCGAGCTGCCCTACACAGTGCTGTGGAAGTTCGAGGAACAGATCGAGGGCAGACCCAAGAATGTGCACATCAGATCTTGGATGCCACAAGCCAGTATATTAGGTAAGAAAGACTATGATGTCAATAACGCTTCTCATTTTGGCATTGTTGGATGGACCGTGTAGATACAACTATAAAATGTTGTGGACTTTCCAGCGCATCCCAATGTAAAGGTGTTTATAACACATGGCGGGATGTTAAGTACTCTGGAGGCACTTCACAGCGGCGTGCCTACATTAGCAGTACCAATCTTCGGAGATCAGCCTGCCAACGCGGACAGAGCCATGCGTGCCGGGTACGCACGAGTTGTTCCATTTAAACCTGACATGGCGCAGGAATTGAAAGCGACACTGAACGAAATGCTCACCAATGACAGGTGAGAGTCGATGCATTAAGATATAAGATAAAATGACTTACTCACTGATAAAATAGCTTTGACCTTTTGTAACAAGATTTGAATAATTCTTCACATAATTTGATACATTATTTATGTCGTTTTCTGATTTATTCATTGATGGTCCAGCCATGTTAAATAAAGTTTCGTGTAAGATCCCACGTAAATTAATCAGGTTCAACCTTCTAATCCAAATTTCCCACCAGCCTCCTCTAACTACCGACAGATACTTACATAATGCGAGCAAGAAAGAACTTAGACACAATCAGCGAAAAAAACGATGTAGACCCTTCATACAAGTATTGATTCGTCACGAATATTGCTAAGCCTTTCTTTCTTCGCGAATTAATGTAATATAAGCCCTCGTATATTAATTATGCTCTATTAACATATCTCCAACAGTAATTGATTGGTTTCGTAGTTACCTGACGGGTCGTCGCCAGCGCATACGTGTTGAAGACTCAGTGTCTTCTTGGTGTGACACACTTACTGGCGTCCCTCAGGGCGGCGTTTTATCTCCCTTACTCTTCGCTGTTTTTATTAATTCTATATCAAAAAATCTAATTTCGTCCTACCACTTGTATGCAGATGATTTACAAATATATTATCATGCTCCTGTGGACAGAGTGATGGAGGCTATTAACACAATCAACAAGGATCTTGTGGGTATCAGCAGTTGGAGTAAGTCTCACGGGCTATTAGTCAACCCTACTAAGACTCAAGTCATTGTTGTTGGCAGCCCCAGGATGATATCAAAATTAGATATGGATCAATTACCTCAGATTCTGTTTGATGGTTGCGCTATTCGATTTAGTGACACTGTCAAGAATTTGGGAATTTTGATTGATAAAAACTTATCCTGGGTTCCCCAATTGCAACAAGTTTGTTGCAAATTGTTTGCTGCAGCGGGGTCCTTGCGGAGATTGCGGAATCTTCTTCCGATTCCCACGAAGATTGCACTGGTTCAATCTCTTCTTTTTCCTCTCCTTGATTATGCTGATGCTAGCTATCTTGACCTCACCGAAGCCCAGATTGAAAAGCTTGAGAGACTTCAGAATTTCTGCATTAGGTTCATATTTGGTCTTCGCAAATATGACCATCCGAATTTCGAGTCATACTCAAGTGGCTATCAATACGTTTTCGCCGAAATACTCGAATTCTCTCACTCTTATATGGTATCTTGTTCCATCCCTACACCCCCCATTACCCTAAGAACCGCTTTAATTTTCTTAGTCACACTCATGCGCGATCTCTTAGATCAACAGAGAATTTAACGCTAGAGATTCCCAAGCATAGCACATCATTTCTTGACAAGTCCTTTTCCATCCATGCTGCTCGCTTGTGGAACGTATTACCACTGTCAATTAGACAAGCCAAGACGCTGCCAAGTTTTAAAAGACTTGTTAAGGAATATACTTATCACTACAGTAATCTTTATTCTTGTCTTAATTGTATATATGTATGTATGTGTATATATATATATATATATATGTATGTGTATTGTCATCTTCACTGTTTACTTAATATATAGTATATTAATATATATATGTATGTATTTATGTATTTATAATTTAGGTATATAAGTATGTTATATTTAAAACATAATATATAACCTGTACATCTAGTATAATTTTTTTTTACTTCGTCCTCTGTACTGCCCCATTAGATATTTATTATATTAATCCAGTCCATCCAAAGGTTGCCTGGAAGAGATCGCAGCTAGCGATAAGGCCGCCAATTGTTACCATGTCTTTAGTTTTAATATGTTATTTTTCCTATTTTATGGTGTACAATAAAGTATATATAAATAAATATAAATAAATAAATAAGCCGGCGACGACATGCTATTTTATTGTCCCTTCTACTTACTATTATTATGTCAAATATTCGTAAAACCTGTAATTGGCCATCTATTTCTTATACATTTATTTTCTATTCTGATGTATGTAAGCTGTTGGTTTTCCAATAAATAAATAAATATTCTTTGAATTTGCAGTTACTACAAGAAAGCAAAGTTTTCATCGAAGCTCTTTAGATCTCGCCCGGTGCCACCAAAGAAGTTGGTCTCTCACTACGTAGAGCTTGCCATCGAGACTAAAGGTAATGTTAAGGATTTAGAACTTAAATTTACGTCAAAATTAGACATTAGAATTTATGTGTAAAGATTTGATTATTTCGATTTTATGTTGCAAGCGATAAAACGAATTTTACATTGTAACCAACTAAGAGTGGCTCCAGCAGAAGGTGTAGGAATCGTAGAATACAAAAATGTTGTCATAAAAAATATATAATTATATCTTAGTTTACCCTGTGCGATGCCAAATTGCACAAAACAACTTTCATACAAGCCACGTGATAGATACTAGTAACTGGATTATCATTATTAAGTTTTTTGCTGAAATATTTCTTTGTAAGTATTAAATTATTGACTTGAGAGCATTCTGCAGATGTGCTAGGACCAGAGTTGGGCAAAATTTATTCGAATGACGAATAACGAATAAATAAATTTTTTTATTCGTTATTCGAATAAAGAATAACATAGGTTATTCGAACCAAAATTATTCGAATAACGAATAACTTTTTTTATTCGTTATTCGAATAAGAATAAAATAAACGAGCGAATAATTGGTATTAAACTCGGTACATATTTTATTTGAAAACGACTTTAAAAAACGAATAATAGCAACTGGACATGTATACACAGACTGCATACACTATTTTTTTTCTGTTATTGTTGGTGGGGAATTGTTTATCGTGAAATATTAAATTGTTTTCGTCACTAATTTATATTTGCCATTGACAGTGTGTGATGCAACTATACAATGGGTAATGCCCATCGTGGGCTAAGTGGACAATGATAAACAGAATAACGAATCAATCAAATCATCATCCACGCCCACTTGAATAACTCATATATTATATTTCGTTAATAATATTTAACATCGTTTTTGACTTAATCATTCGTAAAAGACTTTTTAAATAAAAACAGATAAACAATAACATTATATTTTCATAATATCTATTGATTCATTTGAGTGTCATTAAATCGACTAATCAATCGTAAGTTTACAATATTTTTATACATATAGGCTAGGTACAGGACAAAATGACACAGTTGACGTTTGATTGAACATTTTTGTTACCTTCGAGAATGATATGTTTTATTGGATTGAATTTATTTATTTCTGGTAACGTTAATAAATGGACTCTGCTGATTTCACACTGTGGCGGAGGAATATGGGAATAGTAAAATCCTGAACTAAAATAAGTATAAAGCAGCCAAATACATTAGCGGAATAACTACTGGACATATTGCGATTTAACATCTTATGTCTCAGGATGGCGAGCGCAGTGAAATGCCAACCATAGCTTTGTAATTCAAGGTATTGTTTGGTTTTGGCACTGTTCATGAGCGGTCTTATTGCTTACCACCAGGCGAACGGCATGTTCGTTTTGCAATACAAAGCAATAAAAAAATGTTTCATTGTCAAATTATTAAAAAGATAAGGTCAAAATGTTATGGATTTCTTTTTTTTCTTCCCTTAAAAAGACTATGGCATAATTTTTAATGTATTTTCTTATAATAGATACCCTTATTCTGAAATAAGTCCCAAAGAACCCCATTATAAGTGCTCGTTCTTAGACCAAGACACTATGAAAAATGGGCATTCTCCTTGATAGAGCAGTAAATAGGATAGCTGCGCCATGGTTCTTTCCTCACCCACCTCACCAAGTTTAGTATCTCTAGAACAAACCAGTAAACATAAATTCCCTCCATACCTTACCTCACCGCCTCTAATCATTTCTCGGTCACTACCGTAATTGGCAATTTACGGTTTCTACAACATACTAAGAACAAATTCAGTCCCAGTTAACTGTTACCCAATACAGAAACCACAATTTAGAGTAAGTACTGGCTCTGGGTTCGAATCAAGGCCCTTACTGACCCACAACCTATAGGAAGTACCGAGTAAAAATATTATTCAGAATAACGAATAAATCATAAATAAATAATTCGTGAGGATATTATTCACGAATAAATTATTCGCGAATGAATCATTCGTGAATAATTTTGGTGCGAATAAATTTTCATTCGAATAATTATCTAGATAACGATTCATTCGAATAATGCCCAACTCTGGCTAGGACATTAACTATTTTACATTGTTACCGAAGGGGGAGGATATTGATATATTTTTTTCAATACTCTGAAATGAAGTTGTTATTATATGGAATATTTTTTTAAAGCTGGCGTATAGTCATGTGGTGCAGTATATTCAGTAAGCTAACAGTGTGCATGTTGTGTGCAGGCGCGTATCACCTGCGCTCGAAGAGTCAGCTGTACGCGTGGTACCAGCGCTGGATGCTGGACCAGCTCGCGGCGCTGCTGCTGCTGCTCGCGCTGCTCACCATCTGCTGCAGCAGAATATGCAACAACACTAAAAATATCAATAAAATTAAGAAAAAATAGAATAAACTTACTGGTTATCCTTTATTTCCCATATATATTTTCTTTGATTCCTGTAAATTATATTATTCAGGCTGCGTACTCAATCACGTCGGTAATCGATCGACGATCGATCAGTCTTTATCTAAATAATGGGGCAAAAACGATATTAACAAATTTAATGATCAATGCAATGTATATTTGCAATGAATAGGCAAGCGAGATATATAATATAGTGAGTTATCTCTGTCGTATATGTACATCCACGACTATGATGTTTATTCAAACTTCAACAGTAGAAGTTTATTCTATTAAAATCATTTGCCAATTCACTCTGGCGCCTAAATTGATGACACCAGACGCCAGAGCATCGGTATCTTGTTTAATTGATGTGGTTGTGAGTTCTGCTATCTGCTGCGGTGATTCGAATTAAGATGGTTATATGGTTGAAGGTTGCTGAGTTGCATGTTTGAAGCCTATTATTTATTTATCAGCTATTCTCAGCCTTTTTCTTAAGATGTTTCGCAATAGGATTAACGTGCATTCACATCAAGGTCACTTTGCAGATGAATTATGTGTCTGGCGACACAGGACCAATTTATACGCATGTTTTCTGTATGACTCTCTTTGATTTCATCGCAACATGCGTCATGTGAAATGTGAAATGTAAAATTATGTATATTCACTACAGTCTTTAGTTGATTTCACTAATAATAATTTTCCATGAGCGGTCGTATCGCTTGACATGAGGCCGTCTCTCCATAACTGGTAGGGCGTTACACGATCAGACTTAAGAAACTCGGAACAGTAAGGACCCACAAGATATTTGCAATATGTTCGCAATCTTTTTTAGCACTGTATATGAGGCATCCACCCTAACAGATACATGGGCCCCACCTGCTGATAACTCGAGCACTGGCGTCCACCTTACTAACCTATCAATCCAATCGGACAAACTCATTAAAGCACTCAAGTCTTTAAACCATAACAAAGGACCCGGCCCAGATGGCATACCTGCCTTATTCCTTAAACGCACAGCTCTAAGTATCCATAAGCCTCTACATATTATTTACAACAAATGTTTATCTGAAGGAGTTTTTCCTGCCTTATGGAAATCAGCTAACATTACTCCCGTATTTAAAAGTGGGGCAAGAAATAACATTGAAAATTACCGGCCAATTTCTATACTGTGTTCTATGTCTAAACTTTTTGAGACCCTGGTCCATTCTGAAATATACCCGCTCCTACATAATGCTTTACTTCCCCAGTAACATGGTTTTGTTAAGCACAAATCAACTTCTACAAACTTAGTATGTTTCACGAGTTCTTTGTTCGAAAATTTAGATAGAGGGTATCAAACTGACGCTATATATACCGACTTTCAAAAGGCTTTTGATAAGGTCGATCATGAACTGCTCCTGAATAAACTGGCGTTTAATGGAATTAGAGGCGATCTCCTGCGCTGGTTTTCCTCAAACATAACTAATAGAGTACAAAGGGTGGTCTTGAATGTATACCATTCTGGCAACATTCAGGCAACGTCAGGAGTGCCACAGGGGTCCATCCTCGGCCCTTTACTTTTCATACTCTATCTAAACGATTTTGTAGCATAATATTTCTTGTAACTTTTATGAAAATGTTTTGGATGCCTGAGTGTTTGGGTCTTTTTTTATAGACAGACTGCATTATGTAAAATTAGATAATTTAATTTAGGTAATTTAATTATGATCTCACAAAATTTAATTGTTTCCAAGCTTACACATTCATAATTATAATCGTTATAATAAAATTGAACATGTATTGTAGTTTTAAATTTACGTAAACATTTTTTTTGTCTTCAATTAATTTTGAAATGAGAAATGGCAATGTTAAATAACCCTTTTTATGGTTTGTTTACATTTAGTTAAGTACCTAAACCGATGGAGTATAGATACACACATTAATACCATTGTAAACAAAAGTTATCAAATGTATGGTTTTGTCATGAGAGCCAGTAGGAACTTTAAAAGACCCAATACGTATCTGACGCTGTACATGACTTTGATAAGGTCTCAATTAGAATACGCTAGTTGCGTTTAGAACCCACTCTACGAGAAATACACAAAACAAATTGAACTTGTGCAACGTAAATTTTTGCATACTATGCATTACAAGTGTCACCGCATGCGGCTGAGTTATAAAGAGCTACTGAACAGATATAAAATGCTCACTTTAAAATCTAGACGTTCTCAACTGGAAGCAATGTTGCTTTATAAAATATGCCACGGTCACATTGATTGCATCGAACTTAATAACAAAATTTGTTACTTAGTACCTAGGACAGTACATCGGCGTGAGGTGAGGGCGCGCCAACTCTTCGCAACTGGTTCCTGCAGGACCAATGCTGGTGTGCGCTCTCCCCTACACCGGGTAGTTGAATCCTATAAAAGTCTCTTTACGGATGTCGACATATTCTCTCTGTCAGCGCACAGCTTTAAGAGGCAAATTGTGAATATACTCACATCAAATGAACTGACGCACTTATAAGATTTAATTACTTAAAGACTTTATTCTGCAAATAATATTCCTATTTTATAATTTATATACTTTGTTGTTTTGTTTCTTTCTTTTAATTCATTAAGCAATTTACTTATCAGTATTATTTTTTGGTTTTAGTTTAAGTTTTTGTTTTAAATAAGATGTAAACATACGCCTAACGCCTCCTGTACATATGTAATCCTTATTTATCTATCCGTGGGAAATGTTGTTGATTGTATATTTGCCTATTCATTGTTAATATAACTTTACCCTGTGTACAACTCTGTAATATACAATTGTTTGTTTTCCCTAATAAATAAAAATAAAATAAAATAAAAATATATCGGCCTACAATTATTTAAACAAATTACGGAGAATATCAATATGTTATGACAACTTTTTGCGGTAGAAAACCTGAGCTGCGAGACTTGGATTTTTTTTACAGGATGTTTTTGATAGGATCTCACGTCTTTTTGTAGAGTCCTACCTTTTTCCTTTTCGGTACTTCTTACTTCTAGAATATCACTAACGATTTTTCTTAAAGCCTCTGTCTTATGGATTTTTCTTATTTTTGTAGGCATCAATTTATCACAAATATAGCGGATTTGATTATTAATGTTCTTTCTTTCATTGTAATTGATATTTTCGAGCTATTTAGTCTATTTATTTACAAGGGCATGTGACATGCTGAATACACCATTTCCTTCTCTGTATCCCCTCCTGTTATGCCTCATATACATATATAGATATCTATCTACAACTATTATTCCATTATATACGGGTACAATGATTCATTAACTGCAAATGTAACTTTGTAATCCTATACATTTATATGGGATTACAAAGTTATCCGCACCGCCGCTCATGCCCGTCAAGGTTAAAATAGTAATACAAATTGCCCTTAGTGCGACCGAAATGGCCATATTTAACGGATTTCTAATGCATCCAAACGCGCCACGTCATGTCAACTACTAGTTGACAGTTGGTCTATCTAGAAAACTAGACACAAATTATGAAATGTTTGAATTTTCCCTTACTTTAGACACTAAACACTAATTATATTCTAAATTTGAAGGTTCTATGTCTGCTAGAAGTGCCTTAGACTTTTGATGATCGGTCAGTCAGTGAGTGACAAAATTAAGAAAGTTTGACTAGTTACAATTCTTAAACTACTGGTTCAAATTGAATGAAATTTTAAATATACCGTGTTTACACAATGCCTGCTTAGTAACTGAAAATTCAGGCTTCATGCTTTAGCCACAACGAAGTTATAGGGGGTTGAAAATGGTCTGAATTGCTTCGAGAAAAGGATGTTACGGCCTATAGCTCGACTTGGACGGGGGCTCGGCCGCGTCCCCAGATACTGGCGCGGGGGAGCGATCCTGCACTCAGACACTCGCGGTCGACATCGTAGCGCGCACCTTCTGTACACACACATACTTACATTGTTGACAACAAGTGCTGTGATTTGTGCTATATTTACATAGTATAAAATATAATATAAAACAAGGTACGTTTTGCATTTTAACGTTAAATTATCACTTTAGATACAATTATCTAATTTAAATAGTCAGTGAAATAAATTATAGAGCACGAGGCCAGTTAGATTCAATATTTATTTTTTCGATACCCAGAAGAAGCCCAGAAGTAACATGACATCTAAGGCAAATTTAAAAAAAGTTCGTATGTGCGTAGAAGTTCATTGTGTTCATGAATGTGGTCGATCGCAATCCATTACCAGACTTGCTAGTTTGTTTTCTAAACTTAGGTTATAAAACACCGGTGACGAAATGAAGCGAGGCCAGGGACGGTCACAGCCAAAGGTCACCTATAATTTTGGAACAATCTATCAAATTAACTGCGCCGATTATAGTTGATATGCTGGACTTGAATACTATCTTTTGATTCCACTGTAAAGTCACGGTCAGCAGGAAAATTTACGAAAATAACAATCTATTAATAGGGTACCCGTCAATGTACGGTTTCGGAAGGAGTTCATGATCACTACCTAGCCCTCTTGGATCGCTTCTGCGTAAATACGCTACTACGAGTATTGAATTGTAAATAAGTCAATTTCGACGTTATCAATCGTGGATATTTTTGAATGTAAATTAATACATCGTGATAAAATAGCCGTAGACATTACAAAATATATCAAAATTGACGATCTTTATTCAACATAAAAATTTTACGAGATAAAATTTGATAACACCAATGCCAGCTTCAACACAACCAACTGCTTTCAAATTATATTTTTTACATAATATTATTCCTAAAAATTATGAATGGTAAAAATACTCTTAACCATTTCTATGAAGAAATAAAATGTAAAAAATAGCTACCTACTCATATTTGAACATTTTTAACTGCAATTCTAGTGTTGGATTTAATTTAAATTAATAGTAAACTTATTAGAAACGCATAATTTCACAATGAAGGCAATGTATTATATGATTTTTATAACTTTATCTACTTCTCTAATTACTATGTGCGGTATGTAAATCATAATTATTACACGTGATTCAAATTTCAAAGTATTTGACGTCTGCTTGATATAAGTTCATAATATTACTAGTATTACACGCGATATCGCCCGCGTAAAGTTTTCTACGATAAAAGTCTCGATATATTCTTGTGAATAAATCATTATGATTACAAGTAAATCTACCTCGGCTGTTAGTGGTCGAGGGTAACGTAAGCGGCCTTAGGGTAGGGCATGGTCGGACGTCCCGCCAATGGCGCCAGAAATAAAGAGGCGATGTAAACTTTGTTTATTAGGGCGTCTTGACAATAACATCAGAAGCGTCGACAAAAAATCCGTTTAGGACTCTAGGGTTCCTGTAGCTCTAATATTCGCCACGCATAGCCATAGCACATGAGTAGATAGTACGTTTTGACGAGACAAATAAGACGACACGATGTAAACAATAACATGTCATATTATCTGTTGCGCAACATTCGAGAACATCCAACGAGGTTGCTACAGAGCAGAGCGGCGATCAAGTATCAACAGGACAATGACCTCTGTTCTCGCACTATCGTTGCTCTGATGTTCTATACTTAATGGAACTTCAACACTAAAAAAGTCTAGATACTTAAAAAACGTGCTCATGAACAGTGGCAAAACCAAAAATTCACCTTGAATTACAAATGCATTGCTTGGCATTCCACTGCGCTCGCCATCCTGAGACATAAGATGTCAAGTCTCAATATGTCCAGTAGCTACTCTAGCTTCAATATCCTTTATACCGAATAACAACAATGCATTTAAACTGCTGTTTGGCGGGAGGTATAGGCATTGCAGAGGTACCTACCCAGGCAGTCTCTCACATGTGAGAGACCTACCACTAGTATGTTGCTGGTGTCAAAAAGTTACACCTACTGGTCACGGCGCGTCAGAATTCTAGCATGGTATCTGCCGACCGTTAAAGGAGACTGGATGTTTGGTGCTCGCAGTGCTCTTACGATAGGTCAAAGGAGTAAAAATTGAATGCACACCAGACCGAAAGTAAACACTCCGGAACACATAAACCGGGATGGCAAATGATGCAATGTTTTCTTATTTTTGTTTTTTAGTAGTTTATTAATTTATCATAACAATCTACTAATTCATAAGAATTTCTATGGTATGTAAGTCCGCCAACCCGCACTAGGCCAGCGTGGTGGACTATATGGCCTAACCACTCTCAATCGTATTCTCGATTGTAGAGTAGGCCCGTGCCCTGCAGTGGGACGTATATGGGCTGATACAGATACAGATAACAATCTACGGAAAACATTAGCATAATCGTTGATGCGGTCTCACGGTATATTGTTTTATCACAAATAAATCAATCAAATTTTGATAATAAATAAAAACCTGTCCGAAATTTAAACGTAATCTGTATGTGTATGTATTTCCGGACAAGGCACGTCGATCTCTTACATCATTGTATCACGCAATACACATACGAGTTGACAGGTGCGGCGATTCTTGGGCAATAGGTACTTGGCAATGTCACTCGCTAAGTAGCATTGTAAACATCACGAGATCACCGTTTTTTAGTAGATAGTAGATCTAGAGAATCGTAATAGGGTATTTGACTAATTTTCAATAATGGTTTTAAACTATCCTGTATCGCATATTAAGCTCACTACATTGATATTTCCGGAATATTTTACTGCATTATGAAGAAAAACAATGATAAAATTTAAATTTCCAAAAGTGTGCCAAAAACGCTGTTTTTAATGATGGCGCTGGTTGTTTGACGTATGACGTCACAGCGCAGTGAACTGTTTACTATTGTATTTCTAATTCAAGAAATCTCATTTGACATTTCATACTTTTATCATAAATAACTTTGTGAAGACGTAACTCACACAATTTCAATAAAACTTTCCGTAAAACCATAGAATTATAAAGCTATTCTTATTTTATTACAGGATTTACAATCCATAATAACTACATTTAAATATAAATCCTTTAAATAAAGCAAAACAACCATTTTAAACAACATACTTTTATACTAGACGTCATTACAAAGTCACGTCGTTAGGTCTTCCATGTGTAGAGTTGAGACTATGCAAACGGATTTGTATACGCATAATCGGTAAAAATATAGAAATAATCGAGCAATTTTAATCCAGTTGTTTTCTAATTTTAAAAAGTACTGAATTATCAGCTAATAACAAGCATCCTATCACCGAACAACCATCAGTAAATAATGTAATAATAATTTTAATAAAAGGCAATAATTTAACAATTTAATAATTTAACAATAATTTTGTGTATGTGGTGGCCTGTTGGTAAACGGACTGCTGAGACGCGGCTGCCCACATGTTCACGGTGGTCGCGGGTTCGAATCTCAGGGCATTGTGGCACAAATAAAATACGTCTCGATGTATATTTTGTGTAACTTATAAAATAATAGTTTCTTTAAATTCCAAATTCGAAGATAAAGTATTTATGTAAACGTATTTTTATTCGATTCAATAAATTGACAGGTAACCTACAAAACCTGACCTGAAAATAAGATATGTATTTGTAAATATCTAAAAACCCTGAACTTCCTAGGCTTTGTAACTTTTCTGTATTAATCTTGGAACAAACCTTACCCCAACAATGCAAAACTAATTGATGTAGACGAGATTCGAAGTACTAGGCACAGCGCCATACAAAAACTGGCCATGTCCTTTGTTGAAATTACATTATGTAAATACAATATATAAACCTAAGAGAATCAGCAATCGAAAAAGGCTTTCAATTGTATCCTTCGTATTATAAATTTGGCACGCACATATACAAGTTTTCCTTGGTATTTGTTAATTTATTCGATTAATTTATTTTATTTGTGTCAAATTTACTAAAGATAATCGTAAAAAGAGTTTTGGGAAATATTGATTTTTATCTTTTCTTTCGAACTGCATAACTGAAAAAATTGCAGGTCGATACAGACGTCCGAAGTATACAAATATAGTAGAACAGACCAAGATTCAGAAAAATAAGATTTCAACGCAGGATCTAGCAGGATTTCGTAGAAATTTAGGGTTTTATAGTGCGTTCCATACATCAAAAATCTAAAATATTTTTTTTAGCCAAAATTATAGGGTTAAACAAAAATATACAAAGAATAAATATTGTAAGGAATGATAATATCGAACCGTTGGCGTCAAAATAAATTGGAAATTCCGAAAAAAATCGTGTCACAAAAAATTGCCATTTCGACTCAGTGGGCCGGGCCGCTAGTAATAAATAAATCATTGCTTTTGTTCCTTAATACTAAAGTGACTTATGCAATTGTGGATGTCTCATTAGGATAAAGATGTACATAAAAAAAAACTAAATAATGTAAACTAAAAATATAAACTGTAATCGATTAAAAAATACAAACAAATAGTATCGATATCTCGTTAATAATCGGATATTGTACTAACCGATTTATTTGACATCATCCCTATTTCACAATTTTGAGATATGTCAAATGCAACTTTTATAATTAGATAGATAGTAATACTATAGCGACGAAGCTTTTTTATCAGTTTTCTTCATTATTATTAAATATAGTGGTGTATAAATGGTGTGTAGTGTCACAATGCACATATACAAGTATAAAAGTTCCGAAAAAACTCTTTGTTTCAATTCCAACGAATCCGAAAAGACGTAAACTGTAAATAAAATAAAGTTTATTTCTGAACCAACAAGCAGTGGAACAATAAAAATATTGCCATAATAACTGCAGTAGTTGTAACTGTGTCGCAGTTATTAGGCGCTCCTTATAACATTAGCTTTAATAGGTTTCATAAATAACACGGTTAAATTAACGTGATAAAATAATGTAACTGTGGTTAGAACTAGCTAGGGGAGACCCAAAAAGCGTTTCATCCCATAGGCACTTTTTTATAAATAAATAAATAACACCCAACAGTCACATACATAGTCCTGACCCCACACTAAGATCGAATCTTGTGTCGTGGGTATCAGGAACTACGAGAGACTTTTCGGTCTCACAAACACCCAGACCCGGAAGAAATATTTGTGGGCCGCACAAACATTTCTCTCGGTGCGGGGATCGAACCCGCGGCCTCTCGTTTCACAGGCGGCGTCTAACCAACTGCGCCACGGAGGCTGTCAATATTTATTTGTTGTCAATATTTATTAATTATGTGTGAATATTAATTAACGTAGTATATATTCTCAATTGTAACTAAAATTATTTGTTTTCATTAAAATAAATACCATTGAAATAAGACTATTATTTACGGATTTTATCGCGGATTTAGTTTAATTTTTTGTTAAATTTTTTAATTTTTCTCAGCAACTGCAGACTTCGTTGAGCGTCGATGTTTGACGTCAGCTATATGTTCTTTCACGCGGGTCCCTATGCTTCTTTTGGTTTGACCAATGTAGGAGAGGCCACAGTCGCAGTCTATTTTATATACGCTGAGCACATAGAAGAAGGCTCCAAGCATTACCTTCGTTTTGACCAGCCCCAAGTCCTCGCGAAAGAACACCGTTTCCTGCCCAGGATGTTTCGCGAGGCTATTGAAATTAAAAAACATCCAAATTTCAATAGGGAAGATGGCTTGAAGCTTGCACAAGCATGGGATCCTATTCTACACTTAATTAAATCGGAACCCAAAAGACCAACTGCCAGACCTCAAGACACAGTGAGCTCCTTCTGCGTGGATCGGAACGTCAAAACAGATTAGTTATTTAAATTAACTTTTTAATTTAATAATTCAAAATTAAGGGTAGTTAAATTGTAACAGTCACTGAGCGGATGACTAATACCTCAGTCCGCCCCGTGACCACGAAAGCTGTAAAGTGATCGAAACGTCGGGAATTCAAAAAATGTAAAATTAAACTAAATCCGCGATAAAATCCGTAAATAATAGTCTTATTTCAATGTGTAACATTCGCGTAAATCTAAGAAACCATTAATAAATACCATGATAAGTTCATAACCGTCGCAATCGCATCGTCTCCATAGGATTCCCTTGCAGATATGTGAAACAAAAATATATTTCTAAGTGTTGAAATGAAATGAAATGAAAATATTTATTGAATCCATAAAATGTCATACACTATTTAGATTTAGTCACTTTTTTTTTCCACTACCACCCAGTTCACAAGGCTGTTTTCGCCAGAGAAGAACGGGCAAGAAACTCTAGCGTTATTGAACATAACTAATTAATAATAACATAACTAATTAAATAATTGTGTTAATGTTTTCCAACATACGGGACTTTACGGGAAATTTATCCACATTTTCTGTGGACTTCTGTAATGTCAGGGGTCTACATAGCAACCTCGACGCCGTCCACCACCATCTAGAGACGGCGCGGCCTGCCCTGCTCTTTTTAACGGAGACGCAAATATCCGCCCCTGACGATGTATCGTACCTAAATTATCCCGGTTACGTTTTGGAACATCGATTCCTACGTAAAGCCGGGGTATGCGTCTTCGTCAGGGGTGATATCTGTTGTCACCGCCTTCGGGGCCTCGAGCGTCAGGACCTGTCTTTATTGTGGCTGCGAGTAGAATTCAGGGGTAGGACCCGAGTCTACGCATGCCTGTACAGGTCCCACGCCAGTGATACGGGATCAACTCAATTATTTGAGAGCGTTCAAGTGGGGACTGACCAGATTCTCGAGCAGTTCCCTTCCGCGGAGGTGGTGGTCCTCGGTGATTTCAACGCTCATCACAAAGAGTGGTTGGGATCCAAGACCACTGATCTCCCCGGTCGGGCTGTCTACGAGATGGCCTTGGCTTATGGTTTCTCGCAGCTGGTAACACAGCCCACCCGTGTTCCAGACGTTGAGAGCCATGAGCCCTCTTTGTTGGATCTTCTGCTGACGACCCACCCGGACGGATACAGGATGGCGGTTGATGCTCCCTTGGGATCATCTGACCACTGCCTGGTCCGTTCGTGGGCTCCTGGAGTGGGTCCCAGCCGCTCTTCGACGACTGGAACTCGCACAGTCTGGCGGTACATGTCAGCAGATTGGGATGGACTGCGAGAATTCTTTGCGTCCTACCCTTGGGGGCGGCTTTGTTTCTCCTCCGATGATCCTGACGCTTGTGCGGACTGCGTCGCGGATACGATTAGCTTGGGTAAGGAAACTTTCATACCTAGCTCGAAAATACCCGCAGGGCGTCGCAGCCGGCCTTGGTACAATAGTGCCTGTGCTGTTGCTGCGCGCCTAAAGCAGTCCACATACGCGGTGTGGCAAAACGCAAGGAGGCGTCGGGATCCAAATTCAAAGGAGGAGAAACGGAAATTCAACGCCGCCTCTAGATCCAACAAGAGAGCCTTAGCTAAGGCCAAGGCGGAGCACATCCGCAGAATTGGCGAGCGACTCCAGAGCTATCCCTTTGGGAGTCGTGCTTTTTGGTCGCTCGCTAAGGCTGTGGAGGGTAATTTCTGCCTGTCCAGTCTCCCACCACTGCGCAAGTCCGATAACAGTTTGGCCCATAGTGCAAAGGAGAAGGCCGATCTCTTGGCCCTATTCTTTGCCTCGAACTCGACTTTGGATGACGGGGGCGCCACACCGCCGAACATCCCGCGTTGTGAGAGCCTCCTTTCTGACATAAAAATCACCCAGCGTGCTGTCAGACGGGAGCTCAAGCTTCTAGACGTCCATAAGTCGAGTGGGCCAGACGGTATCCCCGCAGTGGTTCTTAAAACGTGCGCCCCTGAGTTGACACCCGTGCTCACACGCCTTTACCGTCTTTCCTATAAAGCCAACCGGGTTCCGGCTTCGTGGAAGGTCGCCAATGTACACCCTGTCCCCAAAAAGGGTGACCGTTCGGACCCTTCGAGTTACAGGCCGATTGCTGTCACATCCCTACTCTCCAAGGTTTTGGAGCGAGTGATAAACACTCAGCTCCTGAGGTATCTTGAGGATCGCCAGTTGATTAGTGACCGCCAGTACGGTTTCCGTCACGGTCGCTCGGCTGGTGATCTTCTTGTTTACCTCACGCACCGTTGGGCGGAAGCTTTGGAGAGTGGGGGTGAGGCGATTGCGGTCGGCCTTGACATTGCGAAGGCGTTCGACCGAGTGTGGCATCGCGCCCTTCTGGCGAAGCTACCTGCGTATGGAATTCCTGAGGGGCTCTGCAAATGGATCGCCAGCTTTTTGGATGGTCGGAGCATAAAAGTCGTAGTTGACGGCTGTTGCTCCGAGACCAAGACCATTAATGCTGGTGTTCCACAAGGCTCGGTGCTATCGCCGACACTCTTTATCCTGCATATCAATGATATGTTGTCTATTGACGGCATGCATTGTTATGCAGATGATAGTACGAGTGACGCGCGGTACATCGGCCAACGGAGCCACTCTCGGGATTCCATTATGGAAAGACGGTTTCAACTTGTGTCTGAAGTCGAGAGCTCTCTGGGGCGGGCCTCCGAATGGGGTAAATTGAACCTAGTTCAATTTAACCCTTCGAAGACACAAGTTTGCGTGTTCACTGCGAAGAAGGACCCCTTTGTCATGGCGCCGCAATTCCAAGGAGTTACTCTCCAAGGATCCGAGAGTATTGGAATCCTTGGCATCGAAATATCAAGCAAGGTCGACTTTAGGAGTCATTTGGAGGACAAAGCCAAACTGGCGAGCAAAAAGTTGGGAATCCTGAACAGAGCCAAGCGGTACTTTACGTCGGGCCATAGATTGACGCTTTACAAAGCGCAAATCCGGCCCCACGTGGAGTACTGCTCCCACCTCTGGGCAGGTGCCCCAAAATACCAGCTCGACCCACTTGACTCCTTGCAGCGACGAGCTTGTCGAATTGTCAATGATCCCGATCTCACGGACAAATTGGAACCGTTAGGACTGCGGAGAGACTTCGGATCTCTCTGTGTGTTCTATCGTTTGTTCCATGGGGAGTGCTCCGAAGAGTTGTTTGAGATGGTACCACCGTCGCCTATGTACCATCGCACCACACGTTTCCGCAGTAGAGTTCATTCCCACCACCTGGAGGCGTACCGCTCCCGAACGGTACGTTTCCAGCGTTCTTTTCTACCACGTACGTGCAAGCTCTGGAATGAACTCCCTGCATCGGTGTTTCCTCAGCGCTATGACCTGTCCTTCTTCAAACGAGGTTTAAGGAGAGTTCTATCCTTGAGGTAGGCAGCGACTTTGTTGTGCTGGCCCCCTGGCACTACGGAAGTCCATGAGCAGCGGTAGCCGCTTACCATCAGGCGGGCCGCTAGCTCGTCTGCCTACTAGGCAATAAAAAAAAAAAAAAAAAAAAAAAACATAATCTAAAATAAGATTATTTTATAAATAAATACTGTTACTTACAGTGCTGTTTTTAAAATTTTTAATACGCAGCATATTAATCAGTGTTATTTTTAAAGAAATGTGCAACCATCAACGCATCTCTCTTAGGTAGGTTGCTGCTATCAGCTGGTACAAAATTTGACTCCATTCTGAGACTCGCCCCCGAAATGGCTTAATAAGTCTAAAGATTTAGATAAAGTTTGAAAACTATTTCAGAAAAAACGTGAACTTCAACCACAACTAACTTAGATGTACAATCACAAGTCCCAACTACTTACTACAATGAATTGACAAAGCGTTTTACTGCGCGATGACGTCACGAGAGTTGCAACCAATCACAGAAAATGTCTTTTTTTAATCAATTTTATTTCGTGTATTTTAAAAAAAGTAAAATTTAGTCCAAATTGTCGTGAAATATGCTTTTTTATGCTATTATCTTGCAGGATGACCACAATTCGTAGTATATTTTCAATGTTGTCAAATAGCCTATTACTGATAATTTATATTAACACCTAGCGATATTTATGAATGTTTGGGGCTCTCAAGAATCCATCAATTATAGTTAACATACCGATGTATTGTACTGTACTGTACTGTATCAACTCATAAATATATTATATGAAATTAAATCAATTGAAAAAAAAATGACCGACCGCTTCAATTTGGTGGATGTTTATACATACATACATAAACTCACGCCTTTTTTTCCCAGAAGGGGTAGGCAGAGGTGCCAGGACACCCACATTTCGCCTTGTATGTTCCGTCCCACAATGTGATAGGTGGCGAGCCTATCGCCATATCAGGCACAAATTCCTGACTCTGGGCTGATAATGAATAGAAAAATCCAATATCACTTTGCCCAACCCGGGATTCGAACCCGAGACCTCAGCTTTGTAACCGTACCTTAGTACAACTACGCCACCGAGGCAGTCGAGTCGAGGCGAGTGGATGTTTATATTTTTGCATTAATTTTTTTTTGTCCAGCAGTGGACAACAAAAGGCTGTTGATGATGATGATGTAACCGACCTCGCGGATGGTTTGTTGTAAAAATTATTTTTTTTATTTTTTATTTATTTATTGGTTCACCACAATTGTTACACTGTTACATAAAAGTAAAAAAAAAGATATAGCTAAACAATATAAGGCTAAGTGTACAATTTTTCATAGTAAACACTACATGAATAAAATCAATTATGCTCTAAAGTTAGTAAAAATATTAAAGTATTTTTAAACATTGAACAGGGTTGTGTATATAAAACCTAAATATTATGCAGTTTTTAAAATAACATTTTTAAAGTTGTTAAGGGACACGCCGAAAATATCAGGCTGATGTTTGTAAGTATTATAAAGGGTGCAGAGTCTGGGAACTGGAGAATTAGAACCAGAGGTGGTTTTACGAAATGGACCTCGAAGAAAATTAACAGGATATCTCGGATATCGACTCGGAATTGCCAGGTTAAATTTGCTTAACAACAAGCGATTGTCGATCTTGTTATTAAATATTTTATAAAGAAAAACTAAGTCCGATTGAATGTATCTCTTCTTCAGTGACTCCATTTTAAAGTAATGAAGGCGGGCAAGGTAATTTTTATTCTTCTTAGCAATTCCGGAAGAATACGCGAGATAGTTGACAAATCTTTTTTGAATTCTCTCAAGTCGTAGGGTGTGAGTAGCAAAATGGGGACGCCAGGCTACACTGCAGTACTCTAAATGGCTTCGTACTAGACTGTTGTATAACATAATTTTAGTTTTCTGATTTTTAAACATTTTGGAGTTTCTGATAACAAAACCTAATATTTTAGATGCCTTTTTGACAACATGATCTATATGTGGTTTAAAAGTCAATTTTTGGTCCAGGATTACGCCCAAATCACGAACGACGTCTGTTTTTATTAAGTCTATGCCTGAGACTGAATATTTAAAATTGATTGGAGAATGTTTCCGTGTGAAGGTTACTGCTAAACATTTCTTAACATTCAGGTCCATTCTATTGCTGACGCACCATCGGCCGAGACAATCAATGTCACTTTGAAGCGAGGCTGCATCATTGGCTTTTTCAATCACTTGGACAATTTTTAAGTCGTTAGCAAACATAAATGGTAACGAATAGTTGAACACTGTAGGGAGGTCATTTATATATATATTAAAAAGGATTGGTCCCAAATGGGATCCTTGAGGTACACCGGATGTTATTTTAAAACGGGAAGATTTGTAACCATTTGATACAACGTAAAAAAGTCGATATTCTAGGTAAGAGTTCAGCCATTTTAGCAAGCGACCCGTAAACCCGTACGCTGATAGTTTCTGTATCAAAATATTATGGGACACTCTATCAAAGGCTTTGCTAAAGTCTGAGTAAATCACATCGACCTGTTTATTGTTGTCTATTGCTTCAAATAATGTTTCGACAAAACCGACTAAGTTACTGCAGGTTGACCGTGCTGACAGAAAACCATGCTGGTAGTCCGATGTGTATTTTTTGAAATAGCCTTGGATCGAAGGACAGACTAATGCCTCAAAAACTTTGGCGAGTGTCGAGAGAATTGAGATTGGCCGATAGTTGTTCACATTGCATAATGAGTCACTTTTGTGGATAGGGACTACCTTCGCTACTTTCCACTCAGAAGGAAATATCCCTTGTCTTAATGACTCATTGAATATAAGGCAAAGCGGGTTTGCTACTTGGTCGGCACATTGTTTAAGAAAAATCGGTGGGATGTTGTCAGAACCCGGGCCTTTAGTTATGTCTAATGATTTTAGATATTTTCTTATAGAATGGATATCGATACAAAAGTTAGAGAAGCAGTCGGAACCGACCTGCAGTGCTTCAAAATAAGGAGATTTACAGACATCGTCCTGAAGTTGGGTATCAATATTATAATTCGACGAGAAATAGGAAGCAAACAAATTACATATATCTGGCCCATTGCTAGCGGTCACGTCGATGTTGGACATGCAAGAAGGAAGCGTGCCTGTCCTCGAGTTACGTTTAGATTTTGCGAACGACCAGAAAAGCTTTGGGTTAATCTTAATATTGCTTTCTATGTTCTCGATATAAGAATTGTATAATTGGGATGCTAGCAGTTTCGATCTTTTCGTGATTAGTCTCAACTCTATTTTGTCCATTGGGTTTTTGTATTTACCATATCTTTTGTAGAGCTTGTTTTTTTCTTGAAGAATTCTTTTCAAGTTTTTGTTGAACCAAGGTGGATCGGAGTTATTGTGCGGTCGCTTTAGAGGAACATGTTTAACAATAAGCTGATTTATTATTGAGTAAAGAGTTTTAAGCATAGCATTTACATCGTCTAGTTCAGAGAATAATTTGGACCAACATACATTTTTCAGCTCTGAGTTAATAGCGTCGTAGTTAGCTTTATAGAAATTTGGCCTTGGAGTTTTGTTAGGTAATAAGTTATGACGAGGTTTGCACTGCAGTTTAATTTCTAGTGGAGGATGGTAGGGATCTAAGTTACTTAAAACATCAGCAGCTTCACTGGTGATACAGTCTGGAATGTCCGTAAGAACTAGGTCTAGAACTTTATTCTTGGCGTTATAGATTGAATTTTTTTGTTTCAAATTGTTAATAAATGTAAAATCTATAAAATTCTGGCATAAATTCGAGTGAGCGCGATGACTCATGGCACCGTAGACTAAGTTCCAATCGATATTGCTAAGATTGAAATCGCCTATCAGGATGGTGTTGTGATCGTGTTTATCTGATGCAGCATTAAAATGATCCATGAAATGGTCAAGTTGATCGTGACGTACTGGTGGCAGATATACCGCACAAAGAACTAATTTTTGCCCAGACTTGATGTCAACGGTAAGCCATAAATCCTCACACTCACTCTCCCATGACATAATTCTGTTTGCAATAAACTTTTTGGAGACGGCAATAAGGATTCCACCTCCCCTTTTGGTGTTATGAAAATTAGACGTTTCTCTGTCTCTCCTAAAAACATTATATCTGAGATCGAAAAGCTCACTAGTCAAAATGTCATCATTAAGCCACGTTTCGGTTATTACAATAATGTCATATGAAGAGATACATACATTGTTATAAAAGGTATTTGTTTTTGTTCGCAAGCCACGAGTGTTCTGGTAGTAAATTTTGAGATCGTATTTTAAAAAGTATAGACACTATTTCGAACTATATTGCGATATTTAAGATAACTGATTCAGCGAATCTACATCTTTTATCAGTTTGTAATCAGAATCATCGGATTCCCTCATGTAGATGCGTCCATTTCTTATCCAGACGTATTTATATCCTTTCTCCTTAGCCGTCAATCTGGCCGCAGCATGTAAGGACCTGTTAGTTGGGGTAAGGTGCTCCATTACGTAAATAGGGTGTTAGTAATATTGTGGTTTATCGACTAAGTGCGGATTTACCGATATTAAACAAACATTGTCTATGCTAGTTGTATTGCGTTGTCTATTAGTTGTTACTTCCGTTCCTCTCTTGACACTGTCTGTGAACTGTATATTATTTGCATAGGAGTATTAAATCTTTGTTAATCCTGTTTACCTCTGCATATTATTTGGCCAAAACCTAATAGGTTATGCGCCCAGCACGCCATGCAAGCATAAATATTAATATATTCTAAAAACAAGAAAATACGAATATAAAATAAAAATATGGCGTGCTCTCCAGCAACGAACAATTTTTCCATCGAGAAGTTAAAGGGTATAGAGAACTTCAGCTCATGGAAATTTATGATGAAGATGTTGTTAATACAGGAAGAACTATGGGAATGCGTAGAAACGGATGATGGTAATAGCAAGAAGCAACAAAAAGCTTTGGCAAGAATCGCATTAGCTGTTCAACCGTCAGTAATACCGCATATTAGGAATGCAAAAACAGCACACGAAGCTTGGACAAACTTGTCCAAAGCCTATGAAGACAGTGGACTTTGTCGCAGACTAGGACTCCTGCGAACATTGTTTGGAACAAAACTGAATGAGAGTGAGAGTATGGAAACTTACATCAATAAAATTACCGAATTATCACAACAGCTTAGTGAAATAGGATCGCCTTTGGAGGACGACTTTGTAGCAGTAATCATGTTGAGCGGATTGACGCCGGATTACGATCCTCTTATAATGGCAATTGAGAGTTCGAATATTAAACTCACCAGCGAAAAAGTCAAAGGCAAACTATTACAAGAAAATATTCGGAGAAGTGACAAAAATGATCCCGGTACATCTGCTTTATTGATTCAAAAACAACAAAGATGCTACAGATGCAAGAAAATCGGGCATTATATCAAAGATTGTCCTAAGTCTGGACATAAGAAGTTCATGAAGACTAATACAGACAAATCAAAGGCCTTATTAACTGCACTGTCAGCGAACACACATAGTGGAGTTTGGTATATTGATAGTGGTGCCGCTGCACATATGTGTGGAGATAAAAGTATTATGAGTTGTTTTGTAAGTGATGGAAAGTCCTTGGAGGTGAATATAGCCAATGGTGATAAGTTGTATACAGCTGGACAAGGTTCTGTGAATGTTCATTTGAAAAATGGTAATGTAAAGACAATAAGTAATGTTTACTATGTACCTAAGTTAACCGCAAACTTATTATCTGTAAGTGCCATGGTCCAAAAAGGTTATAAAGTAGTGTTTAGTTCTGGTATGTGTCACATCTATGACAATAAAACTGTGACAGCTACAGCTACGCTGTGTTTTTTATTAGATACCAGAACAACACCTATTTCAAATTTTAATAATATGAAATATGATAACCTAGTTGTAGATAATGCAGGATTAATGTCTCGTGGAATGCGTGCTGTCACCGAGAAGGGAGAAAGTACTTCTCAGCAGGTATGGCATCGTCGTCTTGCACACCTCAACCATCGAAGTATGGAATTGTTGAGAAAAGGTATGGTTCTAGGAATTTCTTATAGTAATACTAGTTTTGATAAATGTGTATCTTGTATTGAAGGAAAGCAAACTCGTGTAACCTTTCCAAAGAATTCTTTCAATAGAGCCAAAGCTATCTTAGAGTTGGTGCACACTGACTTGTGTGGTCCGATGCCCACTACATCATTCAGTGGCGCAAAATATTTTCTAACTTTTATAGATGATTTTTCTAGAAAAACTTTTGTTTATTTCTTAAAAGGAAAAGATGAAGTTTTTAATGTTTTTAAAGGTTGGAAAGCTCTCGTGGAAAACCAAACTAATAAGAAAATTAAAATAATACGCAGTGATAATGGCACTGAATATGTTAATAATAAATTTCAGGATTACCTGAAAGAGTACGGCATTGTACATCAAACGACTGTGCCGTATTCGCCTCAACAAAATGGAGTGGCAGAGAGAGCAAACAGAACTATAATGGAGAAAACGCGCTGCATGCTGTATGAAGCAGGCCTGAATCAGAAGTATTGGGCTGAAGCTGTCAATACAGCAGTTTATTTGAAAAACCGTTCGCCTTCATTAGCTGTTAAAGGTTGTACTCCAGAGGAGAAGTGGACCAATAACAAGGTATCAATTTCTCATTTACGTGTTTTTGGTTGTATAGCATATTGTCATATACACAAACGGACCAAGCTAGAAGCAAAAGCGAAGAAATATATCTTTGTTGGATATTGTGAAAATTCTAAGGGCTATAGATTACTAGACCCTGAAAATCCGAGAACTTGCGTGAAGGCTCGAGATGTAACGTTTTTAGAGGATAAGTTTATTAAAAGTCATAATGTTTCAATTAATGTTAATGAAGTGAATACTAATGGTAATAAAACATCTACAGAACCATCTACTGTGGAATATATCCTCAATGAGGTTAATACTGATAATACTACTGTAACTCAACCTGAACAGAGATGTAGTGTTATAACAGTTAATGATTCTGATGAAGAAGAGAGTTTTTATTCACGTGATTCTGCGGATGAAACTTATGTTCCAGATTTAGAAGAACAGTCATCATCCAGCTCAAGCTTAGAAAATGAAACTGCTTCAGACTCCTTGATGGCTCATTTTGTCAATGAAGTTTCTTACACCAACGACATTGGTGACCCATTGACAGTGAAGGAGGCGCTGAATGGTCCAAACGCAGAGAGCTGGAAACAGGCAATGCAAGATGAATATAATTCTTTTATTATTAATAAGTGCTGGACACTTACTGATAGATCTTGTGATCAAACACCTGTAAAATGTAAATGGATTTTTAAAAAGAAACGAGGTGTTGATGGTAAAGTCTGTAAATATAGGGCTAGATTAGTAGCTAAAGGATTCACACAGAGATTTGGAATTGATTATAATGAGACTTTTGCTCCAGTTGTTCGACTGTCGACTATACGAACATTGTTAGCCGTTGCTTCAGCATATGATATGGATATACATCACTTAGATGTAAAGACTGCCTTTCTTAATGGTGATCTTGAAGAACTAGTATTCATGGAACAACCTGAAGGTTTCATAGTAAAAGGTGAAGAAAGGAAAGTCTATAAGCTGAACAAAGCAATTTATGGCTTGAAACAAGCGGCTAAAGCATGGAATGAGAAAATCAACAAAGTTTTGTGTAGTAAATTGAACTTTAAGAAATCTTCATTAGAAGCATGTGTTTACTATAGACACAATGAAGATAAATTGATACTGATAGCATTGTATGTGGATGATATATTCATAATGTCAACGCCGAATGCATCTAAAGAGATGGTTGACATAAAACAAAAACTCAAAAGTGAGTTTCAAATCACAGATTTAGGGCCAGCCAGGCATATCCTAGGAATGAGAATCTGTAAACAAAGGGACAAGATTACTTTAGACCAAACAAGTTACATAGAAAAGGTATTAAAAAGGTTTAAAATGGAGGATTGTAAGCCAGCAGTAACTCCAATGGAAACTGGCTTAAAACTCGAAAAATCTAGTGAAAAAGGATATGAAAAATTAGAATATAGAACTTTAATAGGGTCATTGATGTATATCGCCATAGCAACACGACCAGATATAACTCATGCAGTCAGCTACCTGAGCCAATTTAATGATTGCTATTGTCAAACGCATTGGAAAGCAGCGAAGAGAGTACTTCGTTATTTAAAAGGAACAAAACATTATTGTTTAAAGTTTCCAAGAGACAAATTAGTAATTTCAGGATATGCAGATGCTGACTGGGGAAGAAACGAGACAGATAGGAAGTCCTACACTGGATATGTATTTCAGGTGGGTAAGTCTATAGTATCTTGGGAGAGTAGAAAGCAGCGTACTGTTGCATTGTCAAGCACCGAGGCTGAATATATGAGTCTATCTGATGCGTGTAAGGAGGCTATTTTTATTAAGAACTTTTTACATGAAGTTTTAGGTGTATTGCTTAAAGTTACAATTTTTAATGATAACCAGTCAGCACAGAAGTTATGTAAAACTACTGTGTTTCATGCCAGAACTAAACACATTGATATTCGGCACCATTTCATTAGGGAACATATTGATAATGGTTCAATTAATATTAAGTATTTATGTTCAAATGAAATGTTAGCTGATCTGTTGACTAAGCCTTTAACAAGTTATTTACACAGTAAATTACTATTGAAATTAATGTTAACTTAAAAGGGCAAAGTTTGTTTTATAGAAAATGTTTTTATTTCTATTATGTTTAGTGTTAAAGTTTTGATGGAAGTTAATGTGAGTATTATTTGTTTGTAGACAATATTTGTTTAAGGGCCAGTGTTAGTAATATTGTGGTTTATCGACTAAGTGCGGATTTACCGATATTAAACAAACATTGTCTATGCTAGTTGTATTGCGTTGTCTATTAGTTGTTACTTCCGTTCCTCTCTTGACACTGTCTGTGAACTGTATATTATTTGCATAGGAGTATTAAATCTTTGTTAATCCTGTTTACCTCTGCATATTATTTGGCCAAAACCTAATATAGGGTACTTCTTGTCGCCAAGTCCTATATGAGTAGTATTGAGCTTGTCATCGGTATGTCTAGACCTATTGAAGTTGATGGTGGCCGCTAGAAACGAGTCCCGTATCTTTGGTGTTACGAATTGTACTATGATTGACTTAGGTCGCGGGCTGCTTATATTTGATTTAGCTACACGAGTACAATTAAATATATTTTCAGCTTTGATATTGTAATTAATGACCTTGCCAATATTTGTGATAATGTCAACCAGATTTTCATTTTTCTTCTGTGGTACACACTGTATTTCGACGTTGCTTGATCGTGAGTGTTGTTCCAGGGCGTTCAATCGTGATGACAAGTGGTTGATTGTATCCGCCATTGAGTGATTTTTATCCTCCAATAATTTAATTTTTTCCTTAGCTTCTTTATTTTCAGAAATAATTTCATCATATTGATTGCTAATGAATTTGACGGAGTCTCGCATTTCTTTGATTTCATCTTTGATAGTTTTCAGTTCATTGTTAAGTAAAGCACTCATTGTTGACGAGAATTTAGATAAAAGAGAGTCAATATTGTCCTGAATGACTTCATTTATTATTTGTCTCACACCTGTATCAGTTAAAGCTGGCGTCGTTTTCGCGGAATCTTCATTCGTTGATTGAGGTCCTGGTCGTTTCTGACGACGGCTAGTATTTACATTAGTATGGCCACGAACGGGCGTGTTATCATTCTTTAATGTTTTACTTGAGCACGTGTTGCATACCCATGGAGTAAGATCACAAGATGGGTTCAATCCCATACATTCATAGTGGAAAGCTTTAGTGCAAATGTTACATTTTGTTTACAAAAATTGTAACTCTAATCCAGTTATTACCCTGCTAAGACCCATCCAAATCCATCAATCAATATTAGCAAATAATTATGGCCCAATGTAATATAGGTACAGCTGTATGTTTAGGTAACAAGACATTTATAGCATTATACATACTATATAAATAGTTATGGCAAGGAGTGCCATGTGTTTTGCATGGAAATAATCCGCGTTGTTAACTTATTATCACGCTACATCGAAAAATATATTTAAAGACAACTACGTCGTTTCGCCTGTGAACAATATCAATTACGAGAGTGCGTATTTTTATTTGATAATGTAATACAAAATACTCGTACTTCAATACTAATATAATAAAAAAAAAATTTGATTGCATTGAATAGGCTCTGAAACTACTGAAGCGATTTGAAAAATCTTTCAACTAGAATCCTGCATTATCCCTGATGAACATAGAAGCGATACAATATTTGCAAAATATCTGCATCCGGGCGGATCCGCGCCGGGCCGCTAGTATCTGATATTTATGTTAAGTTGAATAGTTGACGTGGCAAAAACATAGATTATGATTATAATGCAAGTCGTCAGCTTGTAAGGGAGACACTAGTTAAACATGCAATACTTGGTAGCTACTGGCCACATGAGGACTTAATATATTGAAATCTTAAAAAGGCTTGTTACTGAAGCCGAAAATATAAAGAAAAGAAAGAAACTGAAACAGGCCTAGTGTGTTTATAATATATACATCAAGTGCATGTATCAAATTAACAATGAAAAATACTCGCAAAACTGATAAAAACCAATAACTAGAGAAAATAATTTAAATATTTAACAAAAAATCTTACAATGTGCTGATAACGTTGTCGTAGCGCCTTACTTAACCTCTTCGTTTTATGCACAATATACCGGCATACAGTCTTTTAAAAAACGGATTGAAGAAAAGTTCAAGTTATTTGCTGGCAACTGCCAACAGCAATAACTAGCAGGCGTGAAAGGGCACGGGGCGGTTACTAAGCATTTGCCGCAAAACGATATTCTACCTAACTACAACCATATGCCTATAGTAGTTATACCGGGTATCTCAAGACTGCTACCGAAAACGAAGCCGGGTGGTAGTTTTAGTGACTACAAACACAATGCAACCAAAAATTTCGAAAAGAAACGCACCAATTATTTTTTATGATTTTTTAAAATTGGTCATTTATGGGTGGTAAATACATAGTTTTTGCTAAAATAATAATTTAAACACTTTTATACCTTAGATTATTTATAAATAAAAGGGTATACACTATTATTTTAGGAAAAAATGTATTTACCACCCAAATATGGTCATAGGAAAAAAATAACAAAAAAAAAAATTCGCTTTTTTTTGCAACTTTTTCTGTTGCATTGTGTCTGAAGTCGCTTAAACTACCACCCAGCTTCGTTTTCGGTAGCAGTCTTGATATACCCTGTATATACTAATACATAAAGCTGAAGAGTTTGTTTGTTTGTTGCCTCTAATCTTAGGAACTACTGGTTCAAATGCGTATCGATTGAGTTGATCAATATGACGGGCCCTGTTGTGTTCGGTGGTCGCATTCTGATCGGATTCGACTCTCCTACCATCCAAGTTACCAGATAAAATACTTACCGTATACTTACAGACAAAATGAGGTGGTGGTTGGTGTTAGCTTGCGTGACGCAGTGGGTGTGGTGCTGCGCCGGGTACCACGTGCTGGTGGTGTATCCCGTGCCGTCGCGCAGCCACAACAATCTCGGCAAGGGGATTGTCGACGCCCTGCTGCAAGCAGGACATGAGGTGACCATATCGATAATTAAATTAGATTTGCATAAGAGTCGATTAGCCAGGTATTTTATTCCTAGTTTAGGTGCTACTCTCCAGCATGGCGATAGATTGATCAGATATCATATCGCTATCATATAACTACGAGTGGCATCATCCCTCTGATTACCCTTTTGGTAATACAGACGTGAGACCTAATGTAGGTGCATTTAAATCAGGATATACTAATTATATCATATGTTGTATTTTTAAAAGGTATCATGGGCGACTCCCTATCCACCAGAGGAGAAAGTCAAAGGACTAAACATAATTGATATCAGCGCCACTCAAAAGGCCAGCGATGGTATGTAGTCACAAAATACTTTGTCATAACAAACAGCTGCAATGGACGGTGTAAATAATAGAATGAAGTAATAAAAAAAACTTACTATCTAACTACTTTGATTTTTTTATAGTCTCCAGATTCTTGTAATTGAATAATACTTTGAATGCCATAAATATGTATGTTTTTATTCTAGGAATGGCCATGGACCCACACAACGCTAAGAGTGTAATGGAGCGTGTCATAGGGTTCTCTAGAAATATATCTACGTTTGCAATAAACTCACCCGCGTTTAAAGAGGCTTTGTACAAAGGAAAATTCGATGCTGTAGTCACGGAACATTTCTTCTCCGATACAGATGCTGGGTACGTATAATACACAAATTTCGCACAAGTAATAACTGTTTTACGATCACAATTTTACGGATCACGACTAATATTTCTCTTGTTTCCATTTTAAGGTACGCAGCAGTTCTGAAAGTGCCTTGGATCGAGGTGAATAGCATGGTGTTGCAGCCCAATTTTGAGCAGCAGGTGGACGAGGTCCGCAGCATCTCGACCATACCTATACTCTTCAACAGTGCGCCGATACCCATGTCCTTCTGGGATAGGCTTAAAAATACGGCCATGTACATATTTATGACCGCCGACCGATGGTGAGTGAGATCCTGTTACTGCTGCATAATCCATTAAAACTAATCTGTCAACATAGGAAAGTTCATCGTAGAGATTGAAATAAATACCTATGTATATATGGACAAGGCGAAGAGCACGTACTATAGGCTGTTCCTACGTGGAGCGTTACAATATTGAAAACCCATGTTTGTTTTATGATGATAATAAAAGATAATAATTCTTATCACCATTAGGATAAAATATATTACTTTAAAATAATTTGATGCTTATTTTAGTATTTGAATTCCGACGTAGTTATAAAAAAATGTAAAAGACGTTGCGATTATCATTTGATGAACTTAAATGAAACGAAAGGCAACCCTAACATTACGCTTAATAAATATTCATTCCTAAAGATGTTTTATGTAAAAGTTGTATCGTTTCCAGGCTCGATCGTCCAAATGTGGTGTCGTTTTATGAGAAGCTGTTTGCTCCGATAGCAGCTGCCCGCGGGACTACTCTGCCGCCGTTCGAAGACGCGTTCTACAACGTGTCCATACTGCTGGTGAACTCGCACTCGTCATATGCTCCGGCTATGAGTCTGCCACCAAATGTCATTGAGATTGGAGGATATCACATACAGGAGAAGATTCCTCCGCTACCTAAGGTAATCTACTATACTCAGATTTTGGACTTATATTTTAAAACATACGGCTCATATATACCTAACACACGTTTCGCTCGTACATTATATTTTAAAATGGTGAAAATTTTCTAGGACTTGCAAGACCTGTTGGACTCATCCACGCAGGGAGTGGTATACTTCAGTATGGGTTCTGTAATGAAGTCTGCTGATTTCCCGGCGGAAACCAAACAGGAGCTGCTGCAGGTATTTGGCAAACTGCCTTACACTGTGCTATGGAAGTTCGAAGAACAGCTCGAAGGCAGACCCAAGAATGTGCACATCAGACCATGGATGCCGCAGGCAAGCATATTAGGTAAGATAGACTAGATGTCTTCAAAGCTTATCCTTGCGTGGTTGAAGGGACCTCATGAATAAGACTTTGTACAATTGTGTTGTTTTCAGCTCACCCCAATGTGAAAGTGTTCATAACACATGGCGGATTGTTAAGTACTCTGGAAGCGCTCCATAGTGGTGTGCCTTTATTAGCGGTGCCGATGTTTGGAGACCAGCCCGCCAACGCAGATAGAGCCATGCGTTCCGGATACGCACGAGTTGTGTCATTTAAGACTGACATGGCGCAAGAATTGAAAGAGGTGCTGAACGAGATGCTCACCAATGACAGGTGAGATCTGGCATATTATATAACTTTGATATTTTTTTACTTAGTTTTCAGTTCTTCACGTCATTGCCAACATTAAATGTTTCGGAGTTTGTTATTTATTTCCTTTTCTAATTTTCCAGTTACTACAAGAAAGCTAAGTACTTATCGAAGTTGTTTAGAACTCGTCCAGTGCCGCCAAAGAAATTGGTCTCTCATTACGTTGAGCTCGCTATCGAGAGTAAAGGTAATGTTTAGAATTTTGCAATTAAATGAAACATAATTGTTAAAAGATTAGAAGTTTGTCTTTGCTTTCTATCTGGCCTATTGCTGGTGGCAGGATATATCCATCCATCCATCCATCCATCAGCCAAAGGAAGTCCACTGCTGAACATAGGCCTCCCCCAATGATTTCCACAGAGACCTGTTGGAGGCAGCCTGTGTCCAGCGACGTCCCGCGACCTTTACCAGGTCGTCGGACCATCTTGTTGGTGGACGTCCTACGCTGCGCTTTATATATGGCATGGCAGGATATATGTATCTACCCAAATAGCGATCTGGGTACAAATGAAGGAAACCTCTTCATATGGCCCATCTCAAGAGCATACAAATATAGTACTTTTAAGGGTTATAAGTTTGTTCAGTAAGAAAATTGTGTGCATGTTGTGTGCAGGTGCGTACCACCTGCGCTCGAAGAGCCAACTGTACGCGTGGTACCAGCGCTGGATGCTGGACCAGCTCGCGGCGCTGCTGCTGCTGCTCGCGCTGCTGTACGGCGCCGCGCGCGCGCTGCTCAGGATCTGCTACAACAAATTATGTGGAAACAACACCACAAAACTCAAGAAACAGAAGAAAAGTTAGGATAAAGCATCTAATATAATTTATATTTTAAAACTTTTTATAGAATGTGAGATGTTTATAATAATTATGAAATATAATTCAAATATGCCATTTACTCCATGTAGCAGGCAGTCTAGTTCAATTAAGACATTGCTCATTGTAATTACCGCCATCTAGCGTAGAGTAGAGTAATCATACTTATTTTTAAATAAATATTTTTTAAATATTGTGTGTTTTAAATGGATAACTAAGGATTACAGATTTTAATGCAGTTTTCAGCAATACATTGAGTGATGCAAGAAGAAGGTTTCTATGTATAATACATACGTATTATAGTGCACTCGTGACTGCCTCGGTGGCGTAGTTGTACTACGGTACGGTTACAAAGCTGAGGTCTCGGGTTCGAATCCCGGGTTGGGCAAAGTGATATTGGATTTTTCTATTCAGTATCAGCCCAGAGTCAGGAATTTGTGCCCGATATGGCGATAGGCTCGCCACCTATCACATTGTGGGACGGAACGTACAAGGCGAAATGTGGGTGCCCTGGCACCTCTGCCTACCCCTTCTGGGAACAAGGTGTGAGTTTATTTATGTATGTATTATAGTGCAGAAAAGTCGAGAAAATCTTTGATTTGTAATATGATACGCAGGCTAAACTTATCTAACGCCGTGCATATGTATAGATCAAATTAGTGGAATAGGTAATTCGTAATAATACAACGAGAAAGGAAAGGGAAGAGAAGGTGTGTATCTTGTGTGAAGCGGAATCAAAAAAGATATCTGCACCAAATCGAAGCTGGGACGGGCCATGTGTAGTGTTGTATAAAAACCTAAAGATATTTTGTTAATTATGGAATTAAAACATCGTTTAGCTCAACACGAAAATTTCATAACTCAAAAATATATCATAAATCAAATAATCGTCCTATACTCGCGTCGAATTTTCCCTTGAACGTAAAGCTGGGTGTGTACAAAACGTACATTCGCCCCCGCATCATTTACGCGGCGCCTTCCTGGTACGCGCTCATAAGCCTGACCCAGAAAGACGCTCTGCGGAAAGTCCAATCGGTGGCTCTCCGCAGAATCGTGAACGCCCCTAAAGATGTCAGGAATTCCATAATCGAGACAGATCTCCGCATTGAGTCAGTGGACGACTTTATCCGTCGTCTCACTAAGTCCATGTTTTCTCGTGCGGACGCCTCGGACTGGAGACATCTCCGGAACTTGGCCCCACATCACGCGAGACCACCGGACGGGCGGATGCTCCCGCGCGAACTCCTCACGGAAGTAAATTCCGGAACCGTGGTTCCTGACACACCCGCACAACGACGCGACTGAGACGTCTTCGGTCACCTGGTGAGAACCGGCGCGGGTGGCTAAAACCCGCTCGGTAGCGGACGAGGTTCTTAGAAGGTGCTGCTGAAAGTTTCTTGCGCCGCTTCTTCTACTCAGCCATAGCACATTCCGAAGCGTTGGTAGGGTTAGGGCAATTGTCCGACCTCGCCTGCACCTCACTCAGGCCCGGGCCTCTCCAGTTGCACGTTGCCTCCCCCGTTAGCCGGCCCTCCCATGACGGATGGGCGGGCCGTCTACGGGTCCCGGTAGCCCTATGGAAGGATCGCTCCGAGCGAGATCCGCACGCGAAGCCGCCTAAAGTCCGAACTCGTTTCCGACTTCACCAAGGAACGACACCGTGTTTACGGGTCGCTTGGATAGACCACAATCAGAGGGCTCACGCCCCGGTATTGTTACCACAACGCGGGACCTCCGCTATCGCGGAGGTCCTGCGTTCGTGAAGGTCTGTTGTGTGTGCCCCTGCCCTGCGTTCGTGAAGGTCTGTTGACTGGCCCCCGCCGCAAACCTTAGGTAAGGGTAAGTCCAAATACCCTCCTATAATATCAGACCGCCTGCCTAACTGGACGCTTCAAGTCCGGACCCTCAAAGACAACTAACAAGCTAGGGTTCGCTCCGAACGCTCACGTGTTCGGTGGGAAGGGATTCAAATTCCTTCCCAAAAGCGAAGCAGAGAGAGAGTTCGCGCTCGGCGGTGTACCGAGCGGCACTCGGTACCTAACCGAGTTAGAGAGAACCGAGAGAATCTCTTGGTTCTCCTACTCCCTCCCCTCCGAAAGGAGTGTTAATGTGGCAATCCGTGGCCTTCCTGCGGACACGGAGGTCACCAACATTAAAGCGGAGTTGGAGGCCCTAGAATTCGATCCTGAATATATCCGCCCCATTAGGGCGAGACAGGGCAGAGCGGGGTGCCTCTTTTTGGCGATACTCAAAAAGACGCCCAACCTGTCTAACCTAATTATATAATGTTAGAGAGTTGTTGGCTCTCCCCAATATTAAAATAGAGCTGTGGCGAGACCGAAAAGGCCCCGCACAGCGCCACAGATGCCAACAGTTTAGGCATTCTAGCCACAACAGCCACCGCACCCTCGCATGCGTGAGGTGCGGTGAGCAGCACACTGCTCGGGACTGTCCGAGGCCCCGCGAGGAGCCGGCCACGTGCGCTAATTGCAGCGGCCCGCACCCCGCGAACCACACTGCCTGCCCGATATTCCGGAGGGAGGCCCGGAATAAAAAGGCAGGCACTGTGGCACTGACCCCGTGGCACAACATTGTTGAGGCCGACGGTGACTCGCCAAACCTGATGGCGGCCGCCAACGATACGCCGTCCGGGTCGGATCTAGACCCGGACGTAAGAATAAGAAACGTGGAGGGAAGAAGAAGAGGAAAGGCCAATCCTCCCCCTCTCCTCCTACCCCCGCTCTCTCACACACTCCCGTGGCAGAGTCGGCTGACCCGTGCCACCGCCTTGGCCCAAGCTCCGAAGTCCAAGTCCGCTTCGAAGCCCGTCGCTGCCAGACCAGCACAATCCACTAGTAAGGCGGCTGCGGGTAAGAAGCCTACTCAGATCAACAATCCCTCGAACGACGGGGGTACTATGGACCTCAGCGCTTTTGTGCAGATGATGTACATGGTGCTGGCGGCACACAAGAAAAGGGAGGACATTACTCCCCTTCTAATGGCCTCTTTTCTCACCCACTTCGGTTGAGAGAGCCCTTAGGGTCCTGCACTGGAATGCGGATGGTTTTCGTAAGAAGACCAAACTGCTTCTTGTGCTACTGCGCTCCCAAGATATAGACGTAGTTCTTATTAACGAAACCCACCTACATGCTGCAGACAACTGCAAGCTCCCCGGTTACATCCTGTACCGTCAGGACGAACTCTCGTCGCAGAACCAACCTTATCCCGGGTTGGCAATAGCATTTAAGAGGAGGATCCTACACTAGCGCTTGCCGCCGCAGCAGCTCAGGTCCATGTATGGTCTTCGGGTGGAGGTTTGTGTCGCCAGCAATCCGCTGCGCCTGTACGCGGCTTATAGGCCGCCTACGGGCGCACCCTTCGAGGTGTCCGATATTCACACTTTGTTGGACTCGGCATACTCGACGCTGATTGCTGGGGACATGAACCCCATCCACCCGGCCTGGGACATGGCTGCTGCGAAAGCGAATGCGGCTGGAAGGATTATCATGTTGAGGGACCTGACGCGCCCACGCATTACCCATACAACGGGACGCGGGCGCCGCATGTCTTAGACATTATCATCCACCAGGACCTCCCCGCTCAACCCGCGCAGGAGGTTCTGAACGACCATCTACAGTCTGATCACCAGCCTGTGTTGGTCGTATTGCCAGCTCAACCGCCGAGTGTTAACCCACCCGCGCCGCGCTTCTTGATCAACTGACAGACTTTTGCGGAAATATTGGACACCCACACACAAATTCGGCTATTTTATGGCCAAGCCACATATTTTGACTAAAGCTTAGCCTGTAGGTATTTTTTACTAAAATACCTACAGGAAACTACGCGACGTCTTCTCGTCCAAAATACCTCAGTGCCTTAAATCGAAAGTCTTCGATAGTTGTGTGTTGCCAGTGATGACTTACGGCACCGAGACGTGGCCTCTCACTATGGGCCTTATTAGGAAACTCAAAGTCACTCAACGAGCTATGGAGAGGGCTATGCTCGGGGTTTCCCTACGAGATCGAATCAGAAATGAGGAGATCCGTAGGAGAAATAAAATAACCGACATAGCCCACCGGATTAGCAAGTTGAAGTGGCAATGGGCAGGGCACATAGCGCGGAGATTTGATGACCGATGGGGTCGGAAAATGCTCGAATGGAGCCCGCGTAGCGGAAAGCGCAGCGTAGGACGTCCACCCACAAGATGGTCCGACGACCTGGTAAAGGTCGCGGGACGTCGCTGGATGCAGGCTGCCTCCAACAGGTCTCTGTGGAAATAATTTGGGGGAGGCCTATGATCAGCAGTGGACTTCCTTTGGCTGATGGATCGATGGATGGATTAGCCTATAGGGTTCGTGAGGTTAGCCCTTTTACATTAAGGGCGTTGAGAGCAAGAACTTTTTGACAGTGTGAGTCGAGTCATATGGTCTCGTTCTTATATGAAAATGTTTTGGCTGTGATTTTATAGTTCTAAAGTCAATAAATAAGCAGCTGTCAGTTTGTCCGGCTTTATTACACAAGTCCATTTACGGTATATTCCATTTACGGTATACTACACTTGGCGCATCAACGGTCCGCAACCCCGTTACAATATTTGTTTATGCAATAACCAAGTCTTATTTTGCAGCCGGTTCGATCTTCTGTAAATGTACCTAGAAACAAAAATTGCATAATATAATATTCAGTTTTGTTAAATTCTAATGTCTTCTTATGTCTGATTAAACTTTTAATCCATAAAACCTTGGACCTCCGCTACAAATTAAGTTGCATATTAGAGATACATTTCCATGCTCCTTATTTACACAATAAAATGAAAGGTGGCGCAAAAAAATTGCTGCCTTGGGTATAGGTTTTGGTAAACTAAATAAATGCACTGTTGTGTTTCGCATTGAAGGAAATTGTAGCCAGAGTAACTACTGGACATATTGAGACTTAACATCTTATATGTGGTATGTCAAACGTTGCTTTGTAATTCAAAGCATTTTTTGGTATTCCTACTGTTCATGAGCGGTCGTATCAGGTGAACGGTATGCTCGTCTCGCCATTCCATTGCAATAAAATAATGCTATGGAAACACGGCCCTCTTATGCCGTGAGGATGGTCCGCCAACCTCTCCAGTAGCATGATGATGGTGGCGAGCGCGCAGCCGGCGGCGAGCAGGATGAACGCTGGCGCGGCGCCGCCCAGCGCCAGCGCGCGCGGAGAGCTGCCCGCGCACGCCACCGTCGGAGAGTCGGTGCGCTGCTGGATGCATGACGTCACGCCGCGTTCCGATAGACGCAGCAGACTGCCAAATGTTTAGACAAAAATATTTCCCATTATATTAGACTGTATACTTGTTACTCTACTACTCTGGTATTGAAGGTTGTTGAAATTATTCCACTACATTTGATTTCAAAATGCTATGGATGTTATGGATAAAATAGAAAATAGTGCCGTTTCACTTCAAATTTCACTATTTTCCTTGTTTATTTGATGTAAGCAAGTATGAAAATAGGTGGTGAGCGTGAAAGTGGCTGTTGGGTGTGACCTCCACACGAAGAACTCCTTGTATGGGCTGCGGTACTGCACGGCGGCGTAGAGGCTCGTCTGCTCCATGGACTGCAGCCAGCCCAGCTCACACAGCTCGCTTTGCGTGAACGTGCGCGAGATTATGTCGCTCGCGCGGCCAGTCTCCGTGTGATACGCGTACCCTGACACATAGGTACATGGAAAATATTAATCACTACATAGTATAAAACTAAGTCGCTGTCTCTGTCCCTATGTCCCTTTGTATGCTTAAATCTTTAAAACTACGCAACGGATTTTGATGCGGTTTTTTTAATAGATAGAGTGATTCAAGAGGAAGGTTTATATTTATAATACGTACATATTATTGTACAGAAATCTATTTGTACCCGGGTGAAGCTGGGCCGGGCCGCTAGTTTATTTATATTTTTGTTGTACATACATTCATACACCAAAAGAAAAACAAACATAATTGTAGCTACATTTAAAGTGAGTACCATGGGCGACCTTATTGCACCAGGTAAATATTGAGCATCACCTCCAGCTTTGACCATGGCGATGCCTTCCTCTACGGGCGCCAGCGGCGGGGAGGAATGACCTCGCTTGTAAACCTTCTTTCGTAACTCATCTTCGATTTTCGCGTTCCTTCTGTTATAATAGTAGTTAGGTGTCTGAAATAATAATTTTACATTTAATTTGTCAAGAATAAATATTATCAAAGTGTTAAAAAATTGCCCCTTCTTTCTTCTTCTTATAAATTATTCCAACGGTTCTGTATCAGCCCATAAACGTCCCACTGCAGGGCACGGGCCTCCTCTACAATCGAGAGTACGATTGAGAGTGGTTAGGCCATATAGTCCACCACGCTGGCCTAGTGCGGGTTGGCGGACTTACATACCATAGAAATTTTTATAAATCGCTATGGTATGCAGGTTTCCTCACGATGTTTTCCTTCACCGTTTTAGTACGTGGTGATTGGCTATCAATACACACATGACTCCGAAAAGTCAGAGGTGTGCCCTGGGATTTGAACCCGCGACCACCCTGAACATGTTGGCAGTCGCGTCTAGTCCGTTTACCAACAGGCCACCACGCACTTATTACAACGGTTATCTGGTAGAAATTGCCTCAGTGCGATAAGAGCGAGATTTTCAACGCTGCTTGCATATTATCTCTGTATACTGTTATGTTTATTAAATTAAAATATGCTTTATTGTACACCAAGATAACACACAATTTACAGGATAATCTTACATAATTATGTACAATGGGCGGCCTTATCACTAATAGCGATTTCTACCAGGCAACCTTTGGATGGACAGGAATTACAAGAATAACTTTCGGTGTGCAGTTAAAGCATAAAAACGATATAATAGAATATAATTGTACGATAAATAAACGCAATATAATATTATATTGTATGAACATACCACAAATATAATATATGTATATGTACACACAGTACGCATATTATACACATATAGTGGCATTATATATAAATAAATACATACATATTCATATATACATAGAAACATACATATATATATATACATACATAACATATAAACAACAATAGATAATCTAATTAATTAACGACAGATAATAACATTTTAGCAGTTTTTTAAAAGAACCTATGGACTGTGCACTTTTTATTTCAACGGGAAGAGCATTCCATAATCTAACAGCCTGCACTGTAAAAGATTTGTCCAAGAAATTAGTGGTATGCTTCGGAGTACGAAGCTTTAAATTCTCCGAGGACCTCAGTGACACCGAATGCGACACACTTAGGAACTCAAAACGTTCTTTAAGATAGCGTGGAGAGGATGGGTTAAATAGAATATTATAGAGCAAAGAAAGAAGATGAGCATTCCGACGAAGTCGAATTGGTAACCACTTGAGCTTAGCACGAAATGCGGAGACATGATCATATTTGCGCAGGCCAAATATAAATCTTATACAGAAATTTTGAAGTCGCTCAAGCTTATCTAGTTGGTCTTCTCTGAGATCAAGATAGCTGGAATCGGCATAATCGAGAACTGACAGAAGTAGGGATTGTGCCAGCGCAATTTTGGTATTAATCGGCAAAAAGTTGCGTAGCCGTCGCAAACTCCCCGCTGAGGCGAAAATTTTGCGACTGACAGCATTTATTTGAGGATTCCAAGAGAGAGTATTATCAATAATAACGCCCAAGTTTTTGACACTCTCAACAAACGGTATTACGGTTCCATCAAAACAAACTTGGGGAAGTTGATTCCACTTTACTTTAGAGATCAATCTGGAGCTGCCAACAACAATAGCCTGGGATTTTACGGGGTTCACCTTTAGTCCATAAGCTTTGCTCCATTCTCCAATTTGACATAGGTCCCTATTAATGGTAGCGATTGCTTCCGGTAACCCTACTAATGATCCATGAGAATAAATTTGGAGATCATCTGCATAAAGATGGTAGGACGAGGAAAGTTTAAAAGAGATAGAACTTATAAATATAGCAAAAAGCAATGGAGATAGAACGCCACCCTGCGGTACACCGACTATTGTATTGCACCAAGACGATATTATGCTCTTGTCAATACATATTCGCTGTCGGCGACCAGACAGGTAACCACGAAACCAGTCAATTGCCGATAGAGATATGTTAAGAGAACGTAATATGCCAAGAAGAATGTCAAAATCTACAGTGTTAAAAGCATTGCTAAAATCCAAAAGAAGCAGAACTGTGAGATTTCCACTCTCCATGGCTGTCCTTATATCATCCGTAACGTTGACCAATGCAGTGACTGTGCTATGACCTTGACGAAATCCGGATTGCATGGGATTAAGGAGATTGTTTTTGCAAAGAAAAGAATTGAGTTGGTTGTAGGTGAGACGTTCAAGGACTTTTGAGAGGAATGGAAGTATGGAAATGGGTCGATAGTCAGAAAATGATTTGGGATTATGTTTTTTAGGTAATGGAATAATTTGGGCTTCTTTCCATGAAGATGGAAAGCACCCACTGGACAAGGAATAGTTGAGGATGTGGCAGATGATGGGAAGGATTTCGTCAAGGATAGGTAATATCATCTTCCGACTAATACAGTCGCTACCAACCGCATCGGACGATATAGATAGGATGCTTTTCTTAACATCACATGCCGACACTTGACTAAAGACAAATGATGGATGGTTAGGAGTTTGAAGGGAAGAAAGATATTGAAGTGTGTCTGCCTTAACTATCCTGTTACAATAGGACGACGATGCAAAATGGTTATTAAGAGATTCAATATCTAAATTTTTTGGTAAAGGATCTTTACTTGATTTTCCAACTCCTATGGATTTTAGAAATTTCCAAATTTTTGTTGGATCTCCATTTTCAACAGATTTGTGAATATTTTGGCGTTGTGCATTCCTACACATCTTGTTGCAGTGATTCCGTATTTTGACATATTTTTCCCTGTTTATATCTGTAGGGCGACATTTTAGCCTAGCTTTTGCACATTGTTTTAGGTGAATTAATTTTTTAATCTCATCTGTAAGCCATGGTGCAGGGAAGTGTTTAATTCTAATCGCACGGACAGGAGCATAGGCATCATAAAGGTCAATGAGCTTGCCATTAAATAAATTCACCTGGTCGTCAATAGATGAAGAACCCAAAACGGGACCCCAGTCAATGCTACCAGCAGCCGCACGAAGATCCTCTAAATTCATACGAGCAAAATTGCGCTGTAGGAGAGTTTTCGATTTTGCCTTGGGGGGGCGAGCTTTGTAGGAGATGTAAATTAAATCGTGAAAAGAGAACATGTCAGCTGAGCATTGCCCATGCTTACTGACAAGGTCACGACAAGAAACAAAAATGAGATCCAATAAAGATGGAGTGCAATTAGGAAAATGATGTGTCGCACTTAAAGGAAGAATGGAAAGATTCGTAGACTCAACGACAGAATGAAGTGATTTAGTGCGCAAATCATTTTTAAGAAGACATGTGTTAAAGTCGCCCATGATAATTGTATGACTGTAAGATGGAGTAAGCTTTTCTACGAGCTTTTCAAAAGAGGGGAAGTAATTAATGCGAAGAGAAGGGGAATAATAAACACCTACCAGGATTTTAGTGTGGTATAATTCGACCTCAATAATGAGATGCTCACCTGCATTCGGTAATGGTGGCTGAGGTGATGTATCTAACACTAAAAATGTTATATAGTCACGGAGATATATAGCAACACCACCTCCAACGCCGACCGCACGGTCATTGCGGATGAGGTTAAATCCTGGTAAGGTGTAGGAAATCGAAGGAAGACATGGTTTTAACCATGACTCAGAGACAAGAACTGCGTGAATATTCTTACAGTCAAAAGTTGCCAGCATATCTGGGAAATGAGCCGGAATGCTTTGGGCATTGATGTGTACCACATTAAAATTCCCAAGATCATCGGAGAATATATTTTTAAGGACACTAGTCAGACAAGGAATACTTTTAAAACTATCGTCGCTATCAGCACTGAGAAAACTACAATTACTATCGCTGTCGGTTTCAGACATGTTCAAATATATAAAAATAAATATATAATATAAGTAAATATAAATGTATATATCTTATAATAATTAATTTATCTTAGTTCTTATAAATTTAATAATCTGTCCACCCGCCAGTATTAAAGTTTATTGTGTAAAGGAAATAATAAATAAGACCAATAAAAACTGGTAGAAGAAATTACATAATAATTTTTAACAGGTTGCATGGTATCAAAGATATTTAAGATAAGCGTAATCGATACTCTGAATATTTGATACGAGTGCGAGATCAATTAGCTGATGCAATTTAGCTTAGCAATACGAGTAATACCAACAATCAATGGCAATCATGTGATACAAATGCCCTTGAGATATTTATAGGCTAATTGTGGAGTTGTCGACCTGCAGCCAGGACCTGGTGTAGCCGACGTCCTCGAACAGCAGGTCGAGCGGGCTGTCCAGCAGCTCCTGCAGCGACGTGATGGAGGGAGGGGGCGCGCTCAGCAGCCAGCTCACCACGCTGCTCGTGTAGTAGTTGTAGATCAGAACGCACGACAGACCAGTTACCAGGATCGTGAGCTTGCGAGCTGATAAATAAACAGTTTTGTGTCACATGGTGATTGATTTAAAAACATGGATAGGCCTTACAGTACATTTGAATTTTCAAAATTATGACCGTGAAAATCACGCTAAAATAACTTAATTAAATTCATTTAATAGATCTGGTCTAAACGGTGAAAAGAGTAATTACTATTTTTTATACTTTCTGTCATAATACAAGCAAGAATTTTCAGAATCGTTGCGAGAGAAGTATAATTTTAGTAACACTCCACCTAAGATGCACTGACTGGAGCGCGCCCACCACTTACGTCGGAAAACTTTACGCGCTTTCCCCCAGGTCCGCCATATTTATATCAATGTCTTTGGTCGATAAATTTTGCTGAATATTATTATTGTGATAGTGTAGACTGAAAAATGAAACAAACTCGAATTCATATCTTGAAACGGTGTATTGTTAGATTAGGAAGGTATGACTTCAATATAAAACTGAGAAATATTACCTGCCGATGATCTTATGCTCCCGTCATCAACATCTTCAAAAACTGAAAGAGAAATGAAATAGTCATAATTCTCCCAAAACCATTGCTACATATGCTTACAATAGTTTATTATGAACGTACAGTTATTGGCTATGGACCATGATAACCTGCATTCTATATCCTCGAATTATGTACGATTTTGAGATTTCTGATTTTTAAATACATGTATTATCGAATCTTCATAACAACAGAGATCTACGGCCTAATGCATAGACAATTTTAAAACTTATTTTATCTATCGAATATTTTGTCTTCTTCGCTCAAATTGAATTCAAAATTTCTGTTCGTGGGATAAAACATTCGATAAATTGGATAGGTTTTAGAGCTGTCTATGAAACTGTGAATGAATAAGATCGTTAATCAATACGACTCTACTACTGGCTAACGTACACTGCTGACAAATGGAAGCTATGACAGAGAAGACGGCATACTGGGCGCTCGCGGCCCTCCTCTCGAAGGCAGCTGCCAGAAGCAGTAGCACGCCGCATAGAGCACATACTGCCACCACACACAGCCACGCCCCTTCACTCAGGGGCCGCAGGAACTGATTCTCGAACTTACCAGGACCTTTCGTTGGAATTCTGTAGTAGTACCTTGTTCTGAAATTGAATTTCAAATTGTAATTCACAACCCTTATGGGAACCATGTGTTGATAGTGGAAGCTAATATCTAAGCATTTCGAGTTTAGAATGATCTCAAAATAATCTGAGGGTGTTTAGGTGTCGAACTCGTTTTACATTTACTAAGTATTATAATTATAAATTAGCTTTTTTTATTGCATAGGTCAAGCAAACCAGCATACAAGTCACCTGGTGGTAAGTGATCACTGCCACTCATGAACATCCATAATGCATCCATCCGGGATATGTTGTTAGCTCATCAAATCGAGAAGAGAATGGCAAGGAAAAACTTTGGGTATATGGTAATTTCACTCACTGAACGAAACGCGACAGCAAAGCCGATCTCCTGTGAGATAGTGGTACCGACTCGGACGAGCCTGCCATTCATACTGAGTCATTACTGACAACAGCATGGCTCTATCATTTTTAATGATTCCTCAATTAATCGATTTGTTCCGTACAGCGAGAGTGCATAAGTATCATTGACAATATACGGATTCTTCCAATTGTTTTGTTATGCCAAGGTACATGAATTTAAAGTTAGCTCTAGCTTCATAGTAAAGGTACTTTGATTTTGACCCTTTAATTTTAACCTTATTATTTGATTGGTTCCAAAGTTGGTCGATGATCAGTAGTATAGCTTACTCGAGGCTGGCGAGGGGCGGGTACACGACGTCCAGCTTGGTGATGAGGTTGGTCTGGTAGCGCAGCACGGGCGAGATGTCCTGCTCCCTGAAGTATAACGAGTTGGCCACCACCTGCAACACACTCTCTAACTCACACTTAGGGTTTCACATTTGTTGCGCCCTTACTTATCCACTAAACAGACTCCTGAAATACTACCGTATATGTATACAGCCACCGTTACTGGTGGAAGGTCTCTCATATGTGAGAGGCTGCCTGGGTGGGTACCACCGCAATGTCTATTTCCCCTGTCAAACAGCAGTTGGAATGCACTGTTCTGTTTCGGATTGAAGGACATTGTAGCCAGAGTAACTGCTGGACATATTGAGACCTAATATCTTGTGTCTCAGGATGGTGAGCGTAATGGAATGCCAAGTATTGCTTTGTAATTCAAGGTGATGTTTGGTTTTGCTACTGTTCATGAGCGGTCGCATCGCTTAACATCAGGCGGACGGCATGCTCGTCTCGCCATTCACTGCAATAAAAAAAAACCGTGGCGCAGTCGGTTAGAAGCCGTCTGTAAAACCAGAGGCCGCGGGTTCGGTCTCCGCACCGAGAGAAATCTTTGTGCGGCACACAAATATTTCTCTCGGGTCTGGGTGTTTGTGAGACTGATAAGTCTCTCGTAGTTTCTGATATCCTCGACACGAGACTCGATCTTAGTGTGGGGTCAGGACTATGTATATGGCTGTTGGATGTTATTTATTTAATTGTCGATATTTTTGAATATACCTAGGCAGGTAAAATACAAACAAAATGGAGTAGAAATTGAAAAGGTAGTAATAAGTTAATATTGTAATGACATCTGCTGATTGAAGATTTGCATGATAGGCGGTGAGAGAATTTAATTACAAAACCGATATAGTATGTTCTGCTTTAATAAATAATGATTAAGTTTACCCTGGTGCTATTTATTTCGTAGGTCCCAATCCATCTGTCCGAAGCGGTATAATTGAATCTGCAAATATTTCAATTTCATTAATTCTTAACACATTTAAGTAGTCAGTCTTATTATGCTCAGCGACAACAAATTATTTAAAGCATTCAAAATAGGAGCTATTCCAAGTTGTTTTAATTTAAGCATATTATATTTAGAATGTTCAGTACAAACTTGCCCATTGTAATTTTGTTAGTTAAATAGATAGGCACGTTGCCTTGCCATTACAAACCAGTAATGCAACAGCGCAGCGGGTAACTCAATGCTGTGAGTCCCTAAATACCACGTACCTAAAGTTATGAATCTCTGAGATAACTTGGAGCACCATGGTGGCGGTCTTGGTATAGGTGGTGATATTAGTCGTGGGCCTCAGGTCCGTCAGCACGCTCGGGTCCAACTCCTCTGGTATTGCCGATAACTATACACGAAATAATATGTTGCTAACGCCCAAATACTGGAACGCAACTTAAATATAAATGGCGCTTAACTATGTTAATCCCGATTAAATGTACTGGCTAAGTGGGCCGTGCGCTGTTAAGAGCAACTTATTATTTGAATGGCGTTCCAGTATTCGGGCGTAAACATATTATACTTTATGCTAGCCGTTTATGGTGCAATCTAATTTAAAAAGAAGCAGGAATGTGGATATCAACTAGGAGCGCTGTGGGCGCCGCGCCGGTAGTGGCATTTGTTAAGTTTGTATATTAGCTTCTGAATATTTTCGGCAATAAGATGAAAATGAGTGGTGTTTTATTTTATTATGCCTATTACAAAAATGAAATTAAAAACCAACCACAAATATCATTCTCATTTGTAACTGCTGGAAATCCCATCTTCTGTAGTACTTATAACCGTTTATATCGAGGTCCAGGCCTAGAAAACATGTATATTTTTAGATAAGGCACTAACCGCGGCATCTTTAATAACAGTAGCATAAAATTGTAAACCAGGGAGAAAATTGTGCTATCGAGTTTTAAAATACGTACTGTACAACTAAAATCTTTTGATTTACCAAACTTTCTATTCCACGATCCAACATGATTTACTATTAAATCACTTCCTTGTATTGTTCCAAAACTATATATTTCGTGCAAAATGTATTGTTGGGGAACTGAAACAATGTGTATTATTCTCTCATTATTTCTTTCCAGCCGCAAGAAGTCTACTGCTGAACATAATCTATCCCTAAGAATTGGTAGTAGTTAAAATCTTTTAACATGCAATTCCACTTACAATTTGTCGTCGCCAGGATAATATCGGCGTCCACGCTGATATTGAGACTGTTTATTACATCGATGGTGGTACTGAGGGTCACATTTACTTCTGGTAAAGTATTCTCTTCAATGATCAGCCACATGTGTTCTTCGTCGTACATCATTTTTTCAGAAGCCTGAAATATGCGATATTTTGAACGGTATGCTCGTTTTGTATTTTATTGCAATAACAAAGCGTTATAAAGCAGACTCACTAGTAGAAGTACGTCCTGCAAAGCATCGCACTCAGCAATGAGTACCACCCCGACAGCGTTCAGCTCCTGACGCAGACATCTCTCCACACTCGCTGTACTGTTGGATGCGTCTATATCCACCATCGTTACGAACATGCCATGCGAATTTGCTGCTTTTGTAAACGCTGTGTTTCCTGAATTTAAATCGTATTTAACATGGATTTCAATCGCGAGGTTTTCAATGAGTGTACGAACGATCAATGACTCAGTAATCACTAACTAGAATAGGTACAATTTATCATTTTAGACAAAAATATGAAGTGCCTGTGTGTCAAACATTTCAAATGGCAAAAACATGTAAATATAATAAATAAAGAATATGATCAAAAATATTTTAATTTTACGCAACAAATTTTGTTCAGTAATAATTCTTAAAAATCTAGATCCTTATTAGTACAACAAAATATTTAACAATATGGCTTAGTATTTGCAACAATAGGATTCTTTAATTTCAATAACTCCAGGTGATTTGCGACCCGGGGAGTGGTACAAATAAAGCTCAGAATTTTCGTTAAAATCCATAAAGATAGTACTCACTGACGCCAACTATACCGCGGTCTAGAATACAAATCAACTTTACACTTCTGCACTGAAAGTAATCTATACAGAAATCAATTGCATCATCCTTGAACCCTGCGACAACTGTTGTTAGCAGCAAATAAGCCCGTAGATAATTCATATTTGCAGTAGGAAATTCATAGGGTCCGACTGAGGTGAAGAGAACTTTTCCAATTGCACTAAATCCATTCTCGTAGCGATTTTTATACTTTGATATTGAATTTGTACAGTCCGCAGAGATATCAACTTGTCAATTAAAATGAAAGGAAATTGAATATTATCTTTCAATTTGGATTAATAAAATAAGTGTAAAATTAAATTAACGTACTTTTGTTTATTATAAAGTGAGTTGGGCGATTCATGTAATTAAATAAGTTCAGTTCCCGTGCAGTTGGGGTTAAGATTCGATTGAAACGGCCCTTTTCGTATTCTCGTAATTTTCGCACTGTCAAAAATGCTCGCGTCAAGTTCGCGTCACGCGAGCACTTTAGCGTATTCTACTGCTGCAGGTTTTATGTGCGTGATTCAGATCAAAACTTGATTGGTAGGTATTCACATTCACCTATTCATTTGACGTCTCAAATACCAGTTTAATCCGATTAACAACGGGCAGCACATGTGCAATTTCGATTTTATAGCAAGGAAACATCCTGCAAATCGTTTTGTCAAACTCAAAAGTATTACATACGTCTGACGTACAGTTGACGCGCATCACACGCTTAGCTCACGCGCAGAGCTAAACAATTACCTATAAGAATACCATTTTGCACCAAAACGTAAACTTAATTGCAACCGCACCGCAACTTGATCGCCGCGTCAAGAAATTACGTGAATCAGCCTACTGGTTTATATCCTTATGTGCATAATCAAACTTGGTAATACAATAGACAGAAGTGCGAAGCGTCATTATTTAAAAAAAAAAACAAAGTTTACTAAGTGATAGCTATGTATAAGAGCGGCCGTCTGGGTAAGTATTTTTGCCGTCAAGATTATTTGCACTGTTTTGTTCCAGTTTAAAGGACATTGTAGCCAGAGTAACTACTGGACATAATATGTCCAGTTGAGATGGATAGCTCAACGGTAAAAGAAGATAATCTCATTGCGTTAGTACTTAAGACAAGTTCATCTTTGGTCAGGAACGGGAACGAAAAAATCGACGGAAAAGTCAGCCGCTGCTGCCTTTTTCATACGAATATTTTGCCGACGATACAGACTTAAACAATAATTGCCATGATTCGCAATAGGAATACGAAAACACAGCCGTCACAATTACGATGTCTTACTAACATCCTTTGATAGTCTTTGTTTGTACGAATATAAAAGGAATTCATATAGATTTTTCAATTTATACTCCTTTATTTTGAAGTTGAATTGTAACTACTAAGTTTTATAACTAGTTTTTACTTCAATGTGACTATTATTTTGAATAATTATAGTAATTACTTCTCTAAGACGCAATAGTTAGTTAATGCATTTTGAATATTAATCAACTCTGTATGAAAAAGTAGAAAATCTTTTTTTTGGTTTACGCGAATATTACACATTAAAATAAAACTATTATTACCGGATTTAATCACGGAGTTGATTTAATTTTTATTCTATTGTATGTGCATCTCTTGAAATTGTTACTGGCGTTATTCTATACTCCGACACGAAATTCAAATGCTCGGACGTTGAACGTTAATAGATCAGATAAAAGTTTTCGCTTTCGAAAAATCATACATACATACATACATAAACTCACGCCTATATCCCAGAAGGGGTAGGCAGAGGTGCCAGGACACCCACATTTCGCCTTGTATGTTCCGTCCCATGATGTGATAGGTGGCGAGCCTATCGCCATATCGGGCACAAAGTCCTGACTCTGGGCTGATAATGAATAGAAAAATCCAATATCACTTTGCCCAACCCGGGATTCGAACCCGAGACCTCAGCTTTGTAACCGTACCGGAGTACAACTACGCCACCGTGGCAGTCTAAAAATCATTACATCATACTATTCTCTATGAAACTTATCATTCACTTCGAACTGAGTCTAAAATTACGACGCACGATAAATGATTCGAATATTTTCTAAAGTATTAAAGCATATCCATACAGTTATACGTGCCATATTAGAATATTCGGATTTGGAGTACATAGTGAGTAGAAATATACTCCGCATTAAATAAGCCGTATAAAATATGAATACCTTGCATTCAGAAATCTCGTTAGTCGGATTTAGTCCGTATAATTTTGTATGGAAGGTATTTTCTCACCACCACGTAGAACTTCCGTATCGTGTTATAATGGAAGCAAAATAAAACAATGTAATGAATTTTTATTATCTTATTTTATTTTGTGTACATTTTATAACGAAGTTTAAGTTTTATAGTACCATTTTTAACTTACTGCAACCAAGAATCACTCAGTCAAATCGAAATCGCGGTGGTGTCACATTGTATTTAATTAAATTGTAAGCCAAATATACATTATAGGAACATAAAAAAGTACAACACTGGAAGTAGCGTTAAATAAATCGAATTAAACATATTCCGAATAAAAAGGTAGCAATAACTAGGTTCTGTGCTTCTATTTGTGCATAAAAAAACAGGTAAGTATAATTTATTGGTATTGTCTGTAATAATTGAGAATCTAAATTGATTCTGTTTAAATATGTGTACAACCTGTGAACTCACCCAACAGTCACATACGGGTGAATATACAAAAATTGGGTAACTCGCTGTCATCAGCCAATATATACAAAGTCTTATTATATTTTATTGAAATAACAACTTATTTTAAAACAATGAAAAGTCCTTTATATGGTCACCCAATTTCACTTATTCATTTTAAATACAAGTTAATAAAAAAACAAAATTAATACTTAAAATGTCAGTCCTTTGGCATGTCACAATCCCGAAAACCAACAATCAAGTGACTATCTATTAAACATTATCATTGATTTAAGAAAACTTACTAATTTACTACAATCTGTGATGAACATAGTATTATATACTACAACTTTTATAATCCAATGTTCTCCAATTTATTTAAAAAAAAATAAGAAACTTTGTGTTTGTTTTCATCCGTCAGTCCGTTGTGTGTTCTTTAAATTTGAAATTCTCGCCATATATCACCGAGTCAAGGTCAAATCCCTGTTTATGTATTAATGTTGGTAATGAAGTTAGTTGCGGACAGCACAATTTGACGGCCGCCATAACTGTACGAGTTCTTGAGTTGTGTTTGTCTTCTATACACATGCAAACCCAGTCAAAATTTCAGTCCCGTGGTGGGTCGTTATGTTCTTGTTAATCTGAGGTTTATTATCATTTATACATAATTAACTATGATTTGTTAAAATGTAGTTTGTTGATATTCGAAATTATCAAAAAAATCATTAGTTCTGATTATAACCTCAAATTATGTCTTTTTCGTCAATCCGCTGGCGTCAGTCCTTTGTCAGGTATCGCGCCAGAAGATTGAATTGTCTCCATAATACTGCTTTTTGTTGTTGTTTTAGAGCACTTTTATCTTAATTGCTACCGTGTATAAGCATTTCTATTTTATATTTCAGTTTAGAATATCATACGGCACACTAAAAGCAATTTGACTAGGGAAGAAGATTAGAAAAAAAAGAGAAGCCGAAAAGGCTCGCTTGGCCAGAATTAAAAGTGCCCCATTAAATTAGCGGAATACAAAGAATAACAAAAACTTCAGTACTTAAGGAAATAACTAAAATTTTTAATAAAAACCTACTTTAAAACAAAAAACCACTAAAAACCAAAAAATAATAAAATATTAAATTACGCATAAATTTTGATTTGTTGGCTAGTCAAGTCATTAAGCAAATTAATCAACATGCACAAGTACAATGAAATAAATATTATTTTTTGCTTTGCAGTGGTACTTATTATTTTAATATTTTTTGTGGTTTTTGTTTTAAAGTCGGTTTTTAGTTTTTTATAAAATATTTTAGTTATTTGTATATTTTTAGTGTTGATAGGCATTTCAATGAAGAAGAGTTGGTCCCACAAGGAATATGTTCTTTCCGATGACAATGAAATCGCTAAAATCAGTTAAAGCTGCCGAAGATATTGGTATTTACGTTTATTTTAATTTTATAATTATTTTTAATTGTTACTAAGTGATTTGAATACTTAAAAGACATGTGCCATTATTAAAACTAAGAGATTTGTACTAATTCTTATTAAATTTCATTATAATTCTTAGAAAATTGTGTACTTTATCAGTACTATGTTAGCCTCGTCAGTCCCCTGGCAGTCAAATTCAGAAAATTTTAAATATCTCATAATTTACTTAAAAAAGTGACTGGCCCGATTTGGAACAATATAATCATTAGATTTGTCATCATATGCACCCGAATTTGTTATAATTTGATTTAATTATTATAGTAAACAAAATATCCTCAAAAGTTACCCAACTTTTGTATAATCACCCATACATAGTCCTGACCTCACATTAGAATCAATTAAGTCTCGTGTCGTGGGTATCATGAACTACTAGAGACTTTTCAGTCTCACAGCACCTAGACCGAGACTAATTCTTGTGGCCCTCATAAACTATTAGCCACGATACGGGAATCGAACCCACGGCGTCTCGTTTCACAGCGGGTGTTTAAGCAACTGTGCCGCAGAGGCTTTCGATGATATGGTAGGTCTGGACTGGTGGTAGGTCTCCCATATGTGAGATCTCTGGGTAGGTACCACCGCAATGTCTATTTCTCCCGTGTAACAACACTGCGGTAATGCACTGTTGTGTTTCGGATTGAAGGCCATTGTAGCCAGAGTAACTACTGGACATATTGAGACTTAACATCTTATGTCTCAAGATGGCGAGAACAGTGGAATGCCAAGCATTGCTTTGTAATCAAGGTGTCGTTTGGTTTTGCTACGTTCATGAGCGGTCGCATTGCTTACCATCAGGCGAACGGCATACTCGTCTCGCCATTTATTGCAAAAAAAAAAGTGCCGGCGTGGTCGAAACTAAATCTATATCCACAGACTGAACTGCAAAACCTGCGCCATAAACCATTAGATGCTACTATGCCCTCTACACGATGGGCCATCATAGTGCACCATCGTGATGGCCCATCGTGTACAGAGGACATTCTTCGATCAATTATACTCTAGATTATAAGTAACGGCCTAAAAACGGCAAGAGCAATAAGAGCAAAAATAAACGTGTGCTCTTATTTAATTTTAGTAGTGTCCACCATAATAAATCTTAATCTAAAGGAATATGATTTATTGTTTCCTGAAGTTGATCATAATTTGAGTCATTTTGCTACATCTCGTAGTTCGAAATTCAAATGTATAAATATAAGCAACCTTGGCCACTTTTGGCGTGTGATTTTGTTCCGGGCCGTGTATCTATATACAGGGTATATCAAGACTGCTACCGAAAACGAAGCCGGGTGGCAGTTTAAGGTAAGCGTCCACAGGTCTGCATTGTAAGCATCGGACGTATCGCATGAAACGGATTAATTTTTAACAGTGCGTCCACTGCATCGGTAGCGATCGGATTTGCCGATGCCATTTCATTAGGATTTTCATAGTGATCGTGCGTGCGGATAGCGCTTGTGAGAATGGAGGAATGCGAAGAAGAAATAGTTTTTATTGCTTGTTTGTTAGCAGAAGACGAAGAAAATGCAAAAAATAAATAAAAAGAAACCGAAACATAAAATCTGGATACACGACATATTCAATAAGAGATAAAAACGTGGAGAATTTCACACACTTTTTTCTGATTTGTTTAATGAAGACACAAAATTCTTTGGATATTTTCGCATGTCTCAAGCTAAATTTAGTATTCTTGTTGACAAACTGAAAGCATGCTGAAACCATTCCGTATGACGTCATCGGCACGCAACGCAAAAGTTGCCTCTCGGAGCATCAGTGTCGGCATTGCCGATGTGCGATCCAAGTGCGATCCGTACAGTGCGGACTAGTGGATGCACTTGTATGGCTTTGTATACAAAAAATACTATAATCCATTTCATGCGATACGTCCGATGCTTACGATGCGGACCTGTGGACGCCTAGCTTTAAGCGACTTCAGACACAATGCAACAGAAAAAGTTGAAAAAAAAGCGACAACTTTTTTCTGTTATTTTTTTCCTATGGCCATATTTGGGTGGTAAATACATTTTTTCCTCAAATAATAGTGTATACCCTTTTATTTATTAATACTCTAAGGTATAAAAGAGTTTAAATTATTATTTTAGCAAAAACTATGGATTTACCAGCCAAAAATAACGATATTTAAAAAATCATAAAAAAATAATTGTCGACTTTCTTTGCAAAATTTTTAATTGCATTGTGTTTGTAGGCACTAAACCTACCACCCGCTTCGTTTTCGGTAGCAGTCTTAAGATACCCGATATTTGATCAAAGGGTTCATTAGATGCTACGTATGTGACTGGTGGGTGTATTTATTTAACAATATAAGAACCAACAAAGTATTGTTAGCAGGTGCAATGAGGTGGGTGTGGTGGGGTTACCTGGCGCTGCAGGCGTGGTGCTCCAGTGCTTACCACGTGTTGGTGGTGTTCCCGGTGCCGTCGCGCAGCCACCACGCGCTCGGCACAGGTATCGTCGACGCGCTTCTACACGCTGGACATCAGGCTAGTACAGTAGAGATAGAGGTACATGAGAGCATATGAACGAATCCACCTACTATGAAATGTTGTCATCATCACATCAGCCGCAAGAAGTCCACTGCTGAACATAGGCCTACCACAAGGATCTCTACAAGGCCTGTTGAAAGTGGCCTGCATCCAGCGATTTCCTGCAACCTTAGCCAGATCGTCCGACCATCTTGTAGGCGGGCGCCTGACATTTCGCTTGCCTGTACGTGGCCTCCACTCTAGAAACTTTCGGCTCCAACGGCCATCAGCTCCGTACGCTATGCCGGCCCATTGCCACTTCAACTTGTTAATCCTATGGGCTCTGTCAGTAACCGTAGTAACGTTGAATTGTACCCACATATTATATTTTGTCTCCGCTCCGCTTCGAACGACACAATTGTAGCGGTTACTTAAAAAATGTATAAAGAAAAAAAATGTTATCCTAATTAAATGCCATTTGTTTAATAAGATTTCACTTATGTGCCGTTGTCTTTTCAAATTTCCCGAAATTGACCACCGAAACTAACCGTTACGACCACAATGTATTTATAGCGCTGTTTATTGTGTAGGCGGCAGGCACTTCGTGAAAACAAATTCAACATTTCAAAATATTGTACAGGTAACTTGGGCCACACCGTACCCGCCACGGGAGAAACGCGTGGGACTCAACACAATTGACCTCAGTGCGAATATTCCAATATTAGAAGGTAAGCGGATATTTTCAATTGACCACTTTAATTGAAACTTAAAAAAAATATGTAAATTCCTAAAGGGCGGTCAAGATTAATATACAGGGTATATCAAGACTGCTACCGAAAACGAAGCCGGGTGGTAGTTTTAGTGACTTCAAACGCAATGCAAATAAATTTTGTGCAAAAAATTGCGACGAATTTTTTTGTTATTTTTTTTTCTATCATCGTATTAGGGTGGTAAATACATAGTCTTTTCTTTAACAATAGTGTACACCCTTTTATTTTTAAACACACTATAGTACGCAACGCTTTAAATAATTATTTTAGCAAAAACTATGGATTTATCACCCAAACTCGACGATTTTCAAAAAATAATAAAAAAAATTTGTCGCGTATCGTTGCGAAATTTTTAGTTACTTTGTGTTTGTAGTCACTTAAACTACCACCCGGCTTCGTTTTCGGTAGCACTCTTGATATACCCTGCATGAGATAATTTAAGTAGACAGACTTTGTTATGCTGGCCCCCTGGCACTGCAGGGGTCCATGAGCAGCGGTAGCCGCTTGCCATCAGGCGGGCCGCTAGCTCGTCTGCCTACACAGGAAATAAAAAATAAATTACGGTTAATGGCGAGACGAGAGTACCATTCACCTAAAAGTATCTATTAGCGATACGATCACTCATGGAAAGTACTAAAACAAAACAACACTATGAATAACAAAGCAAGGCTCATTAATCTATAAACTCTCTGTTGACATTAAAACACAAATTATATTTAATATCAGATGTTATTTAAGTATAATAATTATATTCCAAGGGCACACAGCTCTGACTTCCGACAGGTCTGATTTTTTAATGTTTGTTTTATAATCATATCTCAATGATTATAATTATTTCCAAGGCACTTGAACCGTGAAGGAAAACATCATGCATAGTGGAAATTTGCATTTCAAAGAAATTATTATAAAATATATATTATAGATTTAAATATATCAATTACTTTGCGCAGACATAGATTGGGCGGACACAATAAACAGTGGACTACTTTTCGTAAGAAGTTTAAGTTGGAACATTTCTCGGAGCACGCTGGAGAATCCCGTTTTGCGAGACGCCATCGTGAAGTCGCGGTTTGACGCAGTGCTCACTGAACCATTCTTCTCAGAATCAGACTTTGGGTAAGAACCGAACGATACTTTTATCATGCTATATAAGAATTTTATATAGGTAAGTAAACTTCCATGCGTTCAAGCTTACTTTTCCAGAGAACCCAACAATAATCATGGTTGTAAATAATGGTGTATATAAATTATAAATAAATCCTCCTCGACCTTGAATCGATTTCCTTATTGCTGAGATAAATCAATAAATTCAACTAACAGTCCCATCCAGTGTGTCGCGGGTATCAGGAACTACAAAATACTTTTTGTCACAAATACCCACATCTGAAATAAATACCTGTGGTTCACATGGATTCACATAAACATTAGTCTCAGTGCGAAGATCGAATACAGCTAATATAGCAATACTCTACTACATCACACATTGTTTTAACTCCACATTAAGATCCCAAGGTAGTCAGTAAGAGATTGCCTCGAGCGATACGTCATACGACCGCCTTTTGTACTACTATGTAATATAATGTTCTATTATTAAGTTTACTAGTGTACAATAAAGGATTTAAATAAATAAATAAATGCGATGAAAGTTTTGTCCTGGGTATTTGAAACTGTGAAGATTTATTTAGACTCTAAATAATTAGGATACCAACTTCCTGAATAGGTACGATTGTACGATACAGAATAGGAATGCTAATTTTAAGTTGTTGATCATTTTAATGTTTTGTGATATTAATTTTAATATTGTATAGGTACGCAGCGGTGCTTCAAATACCTTGGATTGCATTTATGAGTACTTCGATGCAGCCATACTTAGAGCAGCAGGTGGACGAAGCCCGTCATCTCGCGACAGTGCCCATGCTCATGAACCATGCGACGATACCGATGGGCTTCTGGCGGCGGATGTTCAATACTCTAATTCATGTTGCAATGACAATCGAAAGATGGTGAGAATTCATAATGTTTATACTTGTAACGCATATAAGCTCACACCTGTTTCCCAGAAAGGAATGCCAGAGGTGCTACTAGGACACCCACGTTTCGACTTTTGTGTGCTCGGGAGCGAGTCTAACGCCATATCGGGCACTAATGCCTGACTTCAGGCTGACCTGGCATTATAACCCGAGACCTTCTCACCTACTTCGTAAATGTACCATAGTGCCATCTATCAGAGAGTGGCAAAGTAATTAGGAAATAACCATGCTATTCGCTCATAGATGGCGTTATACTGTTTTATCTGTTTAAATAAAGGTTACATTATTGAAAAATAGCAACTTACATTTTTAAACCACTTAATAAATAACAATAAAATTATATTTTATTTTTAGGGTGAATCATCTGATAGTTAAATCATTCTACGAGAGTGAGTTTGGTCCTTTAGCAGCAGCGCGAGGCGTGACTCTCCCTCAGTTTTATGACGCCTACTACAACATTTCTATTGTATTGGTGAACTCGCATCCAGTGTTGGCACCGGCAAAGAGTCTACCACCAAATGTTATTGAAATAGGGGGATTTCATTTCAAAAGCGATACTCCGCCGCTTCCTCAGGTATTTCATTTGAATATCCACAGATATCAATTTTGCGGCATACCTGACTTAACCCCGCCGCACATGCTTACACTCGCATTGGCCGTCAGGAGCCGCGTGCGAGTGGCAGTATTTAAAACCTATGGCGCGGTACCAAACTCCAGGCTTAGACAGCAGTGCAGTGTCCTGATTTTTTATCTAAAATCTCCCGCGCAGGACCCATCGAGTCAGTAGTGACTTCACATTACTGATGTACAAACCAGTACACACTTGCATTAAAAACTATGGCATAATAAGTGTATCAAATTATTTAGTTCAAAAAATGAGTTTGGGATATTGAAGAATTATTCAGCAAGTAAGTTATCTAAATCATGTACGCCTCCTGCATTATTTTTTTTTTTCCCATCGTCATACAGCGTCATCTATCGGTAAGACAAAAAAAAATAATTTCACGCCATTCTTTTCTATTGCTCAATAGATGGCGCTGTAAGAGAAAAAAATAAGAATTTATAAAAAATAAAAAAAGTACCACAATTAAACCGAGTAAAAATTTACTATAGTAAACCTTTGAATCAATGGTGTACATCTGCCTTAATTCACAAATGTATGTAACCAAGATTAAAGAGTGCTTATTACAGGACCTACAAGAACTGATGGACTCATCGCCTCAGGGCGTAGTGTACTTCAGCATGGGCTCGGTGATAAAGTCAGTGAACCTGCCAGCGGCGACCAAGCAGCAGCTACTGCGGGTGCTGGGCGAGCTGCCCTACACCGTTCTGTGGAAGTTTGAGGAACAGCTCGATGACATACCCAAGAACGTACATATCAGACCATGGATGCCACAAACTAGCATTCTCTGTCAGTATACCATTACTCTTTTAATTATGGCGAGTGATACGAAAACATATGCACTGAAATTTCCTGTGCCAGATGCGATTAAGTATTATAAATTACAGATGTTATTACCCTAGTACTATATCCCCACTATCACATATTCAAGTTATGGAGGATAAAATGAATGGAATTTAGACTATACAATTATAAAATATATTTTTTCCATAAAGAAGTGTTTTGCATGCTTCAAAAAGTATATTTTGACTCTGGTACAACGCAAAATTACTCCATTTATTTATCGTTTAATTTGAAATTATTTACGTATGTATTTACTATCTAATGCCAGTCAGTTCCATTCCCTCCAACACAAATTACTATGCTCACAAACATCATAATAGATAATAGAAAATATTAGAAATAGATGGCCATTTACAGGTTTTCATGAACATTTTACATAAATCGTAAGTATGTATTATCAGATGCATGGCTTGTCATCAGCGCACCCTCACACGAAGCTGTTCATAAGTCACGGCGGCGCGCTGAGCGTGGCGGAGGCGGTGCACCACGCCGTGCCGCTGCTCGCGGCGCCCGTGTACGGTGACCAGGGCTCCAATGCAGTGCACGCCGCACACCTCGGCCTCGCCAGGACCATCTGCTACGATCACAACATGGCTGCCAGCTTGCGCACAGAATTACACGAGATGATGAGCAATGATAGGTATGTTACATAACTTTTACCATTGTACTGGGGCCCTACTCTGAAAATACGAAACGAAGTTCGAATCTTCGAACGATCGAAGTTTATGACGAATGTACCTACATAGACTTATGGTCGTTATTGACTTGTGGTCGTAACCATAGACTTATGGTTACGATGTACGTTATACGAATCCGAACATTTACTAGGTACCTACATTCGTATCGTCAAAAACTTCGATCGTCAGAAGATTCGAACTTCGTCGTTCTTTTTCAGAGTAAGAACCCTGGGTATTTTTGGCCATGTCGCCCGAAAACCAGGTGAATATCTCGAAAAGTACGTTACATCACTATACTTACGACTGCACTGGATATTTTTGGTGTGTTTGGCCATATCGAAAACCAAATGACAGCCTCTAAAAACGAATAATGACCGTATAAATGGAAGCCAAGAGATCAAGGGGAAGAAACCTTGTGACGTTGTGAGGTTGTCACCTCTAATAGTTGCGGTCTATGGCTCAATAGTCGGTATAAATCGTATTGTCTATGCCAAGGAAAGCGCGGGAACTTCTGAGCAAAAAAGGCGCAATTTTTGAGTTGTAAAAATTTTTTATTGTAAATTGTTTATAATATATAGGAAAAGTGTATATAATTTGTAAATATATATTAATTTAATTAAAGTAAAAGTAATTGTCCAAAATGGGGGGGACAAAGAAGCGAAAAAAAAAGGGTGGGTGTGAAGAGACGGAGTTGGCCGACTCCGATTCCTCCTCCATGAAGTCCATCGATGCTGTGGACAAGTATAAAACCTTTTTAATACCCAACTACAGCAGATCATATCCGGAAAATGGAGGTAACTTCGAATATATAGTATTTTTGGAGAGCATAGAAAACAACAAGCCTCTCGGGGACAGAGACATGATGTTTCTGGCCAACAATTTAAAGAGACATAATAAGGGCATCAAACAACTAGTACGAATGAATCGTTTTAAGGTGGGCGTAATTTTTGACAGTGCCAGTATGGCAAATGCTGCACTTTCTCATAAAAAATTTTTGGACCTAAATAAATTGAAAGCCAGTATTCCGGCTGCCGCTACTGAAACCACCGGTGTTATACAACATGTACCATTAGAACTATCTAATGAGCAGATATATACTGCACTTACTAGCACCAGAAATATAATTTCAATACGCAGAATAATGAAAAGAGTAAGGAATGAAGATGGCTCCTTTCAGCTTCAACCTACAAAATCAGTAACAATTACTTTTTCTTGTCCCAGTTTACCAGACAGCGTTGACTTAAATAGTTGGCGTTTCAGGATCACTCCATATATTCCTCCAGTAAAGCAGTGTCTACGTTGTCTCAGGTATGGCCACTTAGCTAAATTTTGCAAGAACTCTGAAAAATGCTCAATTTGCGCTGGCAGTCACAATTATAAGAGTTGTACTGTTGCTCCAACGAATGCCAGTTGTTATAATTGCAAAAGAAATCATATAGCCATATCCTCAGAGTGTCCTGTAAAGCAAAACAAAATTAAAGAAAATAAAGAAAAGTTAAATAAAAAGTCCTATGTTGATGCTGTTAATGAAAAATCATTTCCTTTATTGGGTGTAAAGCCAAAAAGTCCCACCGAACAATTTATTTCACTATTAGATTCTGACAATTTTCTCAAGTTTATAGTTGATTCTGTCGTTAAAATTATTACCATGAGTAAAACAAATGAAAGTAACATAATATGTAGCAAAACAATTAAAGAATTTCTAATTAAAAACATACAGCAACAACATAAAGCTCCCTCTTAATTTTTACCTTTATGAACCATTTAAATATTGTACAGTGGAATGCCCAGAGTTTACTGAGTAATCAACATATTTTTTCATACTTTCTTTACGAGAAAAACATTCACATTGCTGTTATATGTGAAACATGGCTTAAGCCTCACCATCTAATTACTTTTAAGAATTACAAACTAGTAAGATTAGACAGTGGCAATGATCATAATGGAGTTGCCATTTTGATACACAATAGCCTCAGTTTTAAAAATGTTGCCACTTTTAGTGATAATTCTATTCAGAATATCGCTATTCGCTTATATTATGGTCACAACAAAGAACTTACTATAGTAAGTTTTTACAGCCCCAAGTTATGCTCTCCAACTTTTACCAAACACAAACTTAATAATTTGATTCAAAGTCTACCACAGCCCTTGCTTATTGCTGGAGACTTTAATGCTCTTCATTGTAACTGGGGTTGCATGACTTCTGATGCTCGTGGATCTGATATATTAGAATGTATTGATGATAACTTGTTGGTTATTTTAAATGATGGTCAAATGACAACAGTAGGTTCTCACAAATGGCGTCAAAATGCGCTTGATTTGACAATAGTTTCTCCAGATCTAGCAGCTACTTGTGATTGGTCTGTACATCATGACCCTTTAGGAAGCTATCATTTACCAGTAATCACGAAAATCTTTATAAGCAATATTTCTGGTGGTGAACATACTACATAATACCAGATAGTAAGCCATATCCACAGCAGCATAATTATCGTACTATAGATTGGAATTTATTTTCCATGATTGTAGATAGCTTGTTGCATAATTTTCATTGTGATCAGGAAAATCCTTTAAAGTCTTATGAGGAATTTATTGATTTCATAAATACAGCTATTCAGCTATCTATGCCAGTGCGGCGTAGCCGTCTCAATTCTCAAAGTTCATTCAACGTTAATATCAATAGAAATAGAAGACCTCTTCCTTGGTGGAATATTAGATGCAGCGACGCTGTTGAACAGTCTAAACTTGCATATGTAAACTTCAGGCGTGATCCAACTGAAGCCAATTATATTAATTTTAAAAAGCTGCAGGCTGCTAAAAAGTTAATCCTGAAACAAGAAAGACGAATAAGTTGGGAACATTTATGTACAACTTTCAATAGAACTACTCCCATATCAAGAATTTGGTATTATATGAGAATTTTTAAAAAAGTAAATGCTAACTACAATAATTCCTGTAACAAACTAGATTGGGTTTTTGAATTTATAAGAAAATATACTCCTTCTACTGTTGAGGCCGAATTGAATCTACATAATATATTATAACTCTATTATTGCTTCCAACTGTAACTACCTTACAAAATCATTCACATATGCAGAGTTAAATTCAGCTATAATATCTAGACGAGATACAGCCTTTGGCCTTGACGGTATTCCATATAAAGTCTTAAAAAAACTGTCAAATAGTTCGAAACATGTATTGTTAAATATATATAATCTCTTATGGAATAATTTAATCATACCCTCTACATGGAAAGAAGATTGTTTGGTTCCAATTTTAAAGCCTAACAAAGAAAAGGAACAAGTGGATTCATATAGGCCAATAGCTCTAACTTCATGCATGGGAAAAGTTTTCGAGCAATTACTAAAACAAAGAATTGAGTTTTACATAGAAAGTAACCATATTTTACCTTCAAATCAGTTTGGATTACGTAAAGGGCGCTCTTGTCGTGAAAGCATATCTCATTTACATTTTGATATATACAATGCAGTCAAGAACAATAATATTTTAGTAGGATTTTTTTTTTGACATTGTTGGGGCTTTCAATAATGTTAATCATCATATTTTGACTTCTGAATTATTGGCACTTGGTATTCCCGAAAAAATAGTGAAATGGGTGTTTTATTTTTTACATGGAAGACATGTATATGTAAAGTTCCAAAATAGACTCATTGGACCTAGGATGTCTTTCAAAGGAGTTTGTCAAGGAGGAATTTTAAGTCCTTTAATATTTATATTGTACATTTATAGACTTAATTTAATATTAGGCTCAGATGTTAGCAATTTACAATTTGCTGATGATCTTGTTGTTTACATATCTGGTAGTAATTTAAACAACATAAGTAATACTCTTAACACAGCTTTGACTAAACTGTACAATTACTTTACATATCTTAATCTTGATATTAATATTGATAAAACGAAAATGATAGTGTTTAACAAAATTTATCGGGATAAAGTAAAATTTTTTTATAATCAAACAGAGATTCCACAAGTGTCGGAAGTCAGATTTCTGGGTGTAGTTTTTACTAATAATCTTTCATGGAAAAAATATGTTGATTGTATAATGGGGAGGGCGAACAAGGCATTTAATATTTTAAAATCACTTGCAAGAACATATTGGGGATCTGATCCAAAAATTTTACTCATGTTATATAAATCATTGGTCCGTAGTCACTTTGAATATGGTTTTTTGTGTTATGCATCTAATGACAGGCTTGTTCAGAAATTGGATATCTTGCAAAATAAGAATCTTCGGTTAGTTACTGGTGCTATGAGGACCACTCCAATAAATTCACTACAAGTTGAGTGTAATACTCCTCCTTTATCATTTAGATTTTAATATCTTAAATATTGTTTTATTCTCAAATTATTATCCTCTAATAATAATTTATTACTAAGAAAATTAAAACATTTCTATAGTCATTGTCCTTATGTTCTCACCAGTAAAGTTCCTTATGCACTTCATGATTTTTCATTAATGCTGCACCTAGATCTAAAATATAAAGTTCACAAATTTGAAATCTGGCCTTGTTATACTGAGAGTTATGAGAGCAAATTTAGTGCCATACCAATCGATATAAACAGTGACTTGAAAGTTAAAGAGGAAGTTAATGCTGTTATGTCTGAATATAATGATTATAGAAGAATATTTACGGATGGTTCCAAGTCGACAAATGTATCAATGGCGATTTACATTCCTCATCGACGTTTTGGTTTTGGACGCAAAATCCCGTGTGAACTAAGTATCTTCTCTGCAGAGGCTTTAGCGATTTTGGCAGCATTGCAATATATTGGTAAAGCAAGTGATCAACGTTGGCTCGTTATAACGGACAGCATGAGTGTTTTACGTGCCTTACAGAGTAACACCTTAGATTGTAAAGTTAATTACATAATATATAATATTAAGAGTCGTTGGCTACAATTGGAAAATGAAGGCAAACAAGTACGGTTCATGTGGACACCAGCGCACGTGGGTGTGATCGGTAACGAGCAAGCAGACTTTTTGGCAAAATCAGTTGTTGACAGTGACAACGGCAGCCCCATCGATGATGTTGCCATACCATCGTCGGATATGAAGTCGATAGTAAAGGAGCTTTTACATAAAGAATGGAAGGAATACTGGTTGGAGTCACTAAAAAATAAGGGCAAATATTATGCGGCAATGAATAACCATGTAGGAAAGCGTCCATGGTTTTGTAGATCCAAATATGACAGACCTCGAAAATTCTATACTATTATGAACAGACTTCGATTTGGACATGGTTGTTTTAGAGCTCATCTTAATCAAATGCGTATTGTCTCGTCCCCCATATGCACAGATTGCGATCTTAATGTTGATCAAACAATTAATCACATCGTATATGAATGTCCTGCATATAATTTACAAAGAATTCTGTTTATTGATAAATTAATTAATATTTACGGCAAAACTGAGCTCATCCCGCGCTCTGTTGAAGAGTTGCTCAATAAAATGGAAACATATGATGCTATATATGAATTTATATGCAATACCGTTAAGGAGATATAAAAAAGATTTCAAAATTAACACAATTCGAGAAGACGATGAAATAAGTACAAGAAAAATAAAATAAAGAAGAACTATGAAGACTTGGCTTCGGCCTATTAAAATAAAAAAACATGAAGACGTGGCTTAGACCTAAAATAAAACTTATTGAAGACGTGGCTTAGGCCTAAAATAAAACTTATTGAAGACGTGGCTTAGGCCTTATTGAATTACAAACATACCATATAAACGTACAAATGACGAGGCTGTATGGGCAAGAACCCTTTACCTTCCCAAAAAATGGGAGAAGGATTTAAAAAAAAATGTCTATGCCAATCAACGCCTCCGTTGCGCTGATTGGTTGATTCAATTCTGACATCTGCCAAACGTGACGTGCGAACTGTCATCGGCGCATGTAACGTCGCTCGCGTCCTCTTTTCCTTAACCTGAAAGCCGCGTGCTACCACGTGTCTTTCTATACCCGCTGGGGTGAGTGTTCTATTTGCTAACCGCTTTCAACTGCTTGTTTCTCAGTGTATTCTGTCTGCTGGCCTTGTGAACTATCACGAGTCGCTGGCACGGAATGCAAGCCTAGTTTGCATTCCGATTTCTTGGATATTGATTCCAGGTTCTTCGTTTTCTTCTTCTTTACCCGCACGGCACGGAGTGCTGACTCCGTGCGCTTGCTTATTGCCCGCTTCTGCTCCGCACTGCTTCCTGCCCGTGCTACAACCCGAGTCTGCGCCGCGCTGCTGACCTGCGCACCGTGTCCGGCCACGTGGCAGCAAACTTTGCCGGCGAGCTGTCGCCGGGTTCCGCCACGTGCCGAAGACCCGGATCAGTGTCCAACGAAGGCCAGTGACTCCCGTTGCATACCACCAGCAACAGTGCCGAGTGTAAACAGTGATGCGAAATTATTAAAGCCCGAACCACGTAATTACTCTGAGTACTTATTTACCTACCTACCCCTATCTGCGGGCGGCCTAAACCGCCGCAACCTAAAGGGTATGACAGATCAGATCCGCACAATACTAAACATGAACGTGGGTATAGCGGTTCATGTCGCCAAGAAGCGGACCAGGTGCGTAAATCTTGCGCGAAGGATTGTTATCTTGATGAGTCGCGATCTCCAGCATTAGAGAATTGACGCATGGAGGAGCAACACCTCTTCTTTGTAACTACTGGATACAGTGAGCGAGGAAAATATCGCGTACTTTTAATTAATTTTTGTTTTTATTTTGGTTCAACCGCACCTTATACTAAAGTAGATGGATTTTTACATTAAATCAATTAATTTTAAAGGTAATTTTGAATAAAATTTTACATTGCAGTTATGCCAAGAGAGTGAAGTACGTATCGAAATTGTTTAGAAAGCGACCTGTAGAACCGAGAAAACTCATCGCACATTACGTCGAAGTCGCCATCGAGAGTCAAGGTAATACAAACAGAAATTAAGTCATAGTCCCAATACTCAGAACCAGCACACATAAAGTACTGTATCAGCCCATATACATAATACAACGTTGATGCGACCGATGGGCATTAAATTACACTATGTATGCTATACGTCCTTGGTATTAATTCGGCACAGCACAAAAATCAATAATACCAAAAATAAGATTTTGTTTGTTTCAAACAAACTAAATAGCTTCCAAATAAGAGTAAAACGCAACCATCCTGTGTAAATAAATTTCATTGACCTGTAGATACCAATAGATAACAAATTGGCAACGTCGCGCGCGGCGCGTGTTATTGTCGTGTACTTATTATTGTGTGACTTGTGCAAGAGCGGCAACAACGCGCAGATTTTAGTACGATCTTTCGTTTTAAGGTGAATGACCATGCGTTAGGCGTAATCAGCTGTTAGAAAAGCTACATCGTGTTCAAATGGGGCAGAAACTTAAAAATTCATTTATGACTAAACTACTGCTCCTATTTAATTGATTTTTAGTACAGAGCTTCCAAATGGTACCTAATATATGCAGTTTAAAGAAACGCCCATCGGTCGCATCAACGTTGTATGTACCCTACTGCAGGGCACGGGCCTCCTCTACAACCGAAAGAACGATTGAGAGTGGTTGTCTGGTAGAAATCGCTATAAGATAAAAAATAAGATAAGACCGCTTATTGTATTACCAAACATAACTTAACTTTAAGCTGGATACTGTGATATATTATTACTGTGATAGTTTACAATTAAAAAATATTGTATTGTATGTACATGCACAGGTTTTTATTACGGTGGTTCTGAAATATTTTCGACATAGCATGGCGAATGAAACTTTGCCGATACAAGTTGCGAAATGTTTTCTCACATCTGTCAGATGTTTTCTAAATACTTCTGTTTGCATGAAAAAGTATAAATTCTGACTATTGTGTTCAGGCGCGTACCACCTGCGTTCGAAGAGTCAGCTGTACTCGTGGTACCAGCGCTGGATGCTGGACCAGCTCGCGGCGCTGCTGCTGCTGCTCGCGCTGCTGTACGTCGCTGCGCGCGCGCTGCTCAGGATCTGCTACAACAAATTATGTGGAAACAACACCGTTGAATTTAATAAAATTAAAACGTCCTACATTTGCTTTATTTCTCTCAGACCTTAATTAATACTTCTATTAAGGACCATTTCATTTCTCCCGCCAAATGCAAGTGTAAATGCACTGTTGTGTTTCAGTTTGAAGCATATTCATCTTAAAGTAACTACTTCATATATTGAGACTCAATACCGTATGTCTCAGGATAGCGAGCGCAGTAGAATGCCAAGAATTACTTTGTAACTCATGGTATTGTTTGGTTTTGCTAGTGTCCATAAGTGTTCATATAGCTTACCATCAGGCGAATAGCATACTTGTCTCGCCATTGATCAAAGACAAAGAAAAAATTAATGTGTTCCATCGCTATCATCATGACCATCACCCAGAAAATGTAAACGGCTGAACATGCCCCTTCCAGAGATTTCCATAGCGACCTTCTGGAATCTGCCAGCATACATGAATACCTTAGAAACCAAAGCAACATTTAAATCATACAAAACAGATAAGTTAACTACATTGTTTAAAATTAAAATAGTAGAGTCAAGACCAATAAAAAGACGTCCATGCGTTAATGGTATTCTGCGAATGTCGTTATTGACCATTAGCGATCATTTTCAATCAAGTGGCCAGCTGAACCGCGTGTTCTTTCGAGTAATGCCATAAGTCAAAAAGTGTAAAAGTTTGGTAAAATATCAAAAAAACAATTGTTGAGATGATTTCGATAAGATATTAGGTTTAACTGTTATATTAGTGTATATGTTATGGGCCAAGTGATTAATGAGGGCAGTATGAATATTGCCGAGTCATATTGGGCCGAGTGATTAATTACAATCTAAACTCACCTATTTATCACATTGCCCGGGCATTATGAATATGGCTACATGATGATCGGGCAATGTGGTTAATAGGTGATTTTTTAAGTGGTGGGCTGCCGCATTGACGCATCTGCGATAGACCCATAAATAAGAAAGGTTGAATTGACCTGCTTATGTTTAGTTGTTTTTTAACGTCCAAAACATTATCTTCAGAAGAAAATTACTGTACCCACTTTATGGATCAGTTAGGTCGACTGTGCCCCAAAACCGACTCGGAACACCCCGACTTCACGTAGTCTTTTGACTACCGACCCTAGAGTGTATATAAAGAGACGGAGGCGCGGAGGGAGAGCAGCCCCCGCCCGCTGTAACGAAGGATAGGCAACATGGGTGCCTAATTTTTGTTACGCAAGGGCAAAGGGACTGAACTTCCCGTAGCGCCGGAGACGGTGCAGAAGCTAATTTGTATTGATATCAAGTGGTACCAGGGGAGGTGCGACACTCCCCTTCCCCCTCCACTCCTCCCAACCCATCCCCTCGTGCTGCCCTATTCTAAATTCTACTACTTCGGCTCATTGTTTTGATTTTGATTCGCTTTACATCACTCTGCCCAATAGGCACTTGGCCTTATTCATAATGCCCGGGCAATGTCATATATTGATTGGTTATAATCACATTGCCCGCTTTTATTGGGGATTATTCATATTGCCCGGGCATTATGAATAATGCTTGATTTATCACTTGGCCCATAACATATACAGTTGCGTTCTCATCTCTGAATAAATTATAAAGCAAAAGTTTGAAAACACAACGGACGTAAACTAGCACATCCAAAAGGCCAATATTCCTTCCTTCTGTCAAAGCAATAGACACGAAATGAAGTGTGGCGCGGAGGGGCGCAGGCAATGGCGGCATCACCCCTCCCGCTCCCCAGGCGCCGCTCTCTTTCTCTCCGCCTGTCAAAAGCAGCGAGATGCACAATTGATGACGTCACACTGCATCGGATGTAGGGTTGTCGACTGATTCATATTTTCATATTTCATTACTTCGTATAATAGAAAATACTACAATAATATAATGTGAGGTAAGACGAGCATTTAATTGTAAATCATCCTGAATCATATTCAATGGATTGAAATAGCTTAATTTTGCGTAAAATTATCAATATGTGCTATTTGTAAGCCATATCAATACGCATATTATCTCTGTTTGACTTAAAGTCTTTTTTAATTGCTTCCAGCTACTCTCCGCATCTAATCGTCTGATGAAGAATAAAAACCATTAAGACGACATATCAATCCTAATAAACCTCCGCAGATAATCTTGATGCATTAGTTCGCTAATGGATTTGATCACGCGAAACATACCGTACAATTAATATGTCATTGATCGGTTATTCTAAATATTTCCTTGCAATTACGCAATTTACTCGAGACACTGGAAGTAAGATAAAGGCGATTTAATTTTGCGTTTGATTCCAGAAAATTGAATTTTTGAGGCAGCCCTGTTTGCTTTTGGGAAGCATTTTTTTGGCGATTTGGCACCTCGAACCGCGACGCGCACTACACCGCGCGGCACAACATACAAGCGGACGCGAGTTTATACTTAAAAAAATCCTAATATATACTCGCATGTTATTAATAACCCTAATAGGCACAGAGAGGTTAAAAATGTGAATCGCAAACTAAAGATTAAAATTATTAATCAAAATATTATTGCAAAAGTCGCCATTAACCTTATCTTAGTAGAGTTAAAAAAAATGGGTTTGACCCTATCTAAACTTGTGTGTAATCCATTAGATATGCATATATTTACAGCTTTGCTGAATGCTTAGGAACTCTTCTCCAGTTATGCTTGCTAAAATTACAACGTTGTGCACGCGAAGAAGAAGTTTCACCACAGTAATATTACTTCTGCTAAATTATTACCTTTTTTTGCTATCATGTCTTCTCTATAGTTTAATGAGGCTAGATCTCTGATAATTGCGGATTTCTTACAAGTGAGAAGGTACCATTGCAATGTCTATTTCTCCCATCGACAAAATAAATAAATATACTGTGTTCCGATGTTAAGGACATTATAGCCACAGCAACTACTGGGAATAATAGCACTTAACATACTATGTCTCGGGATGGCGAGCGAAATGGAATACTAGCTTTGTAAATCATGGTTGTTTTTTGTTACTGTCCATGAAGGGTCATATCGCTACCATCAGGCGTGCTCGTATCGCCATTTATGGCGATAAAAAAAATAGTGTAATCTCCTTCGCTATTGGCTTGTGCGTCGGCGAGCTCAAAGGCGATCGGTTGCAGCGCCCGTAGTGATATATCCGGCCACTTCGCTCGTTATAAGAGGGCCCATAACATTTCACTTCTCCATTCTTACGGCGACGCGACGCGACACCGATCTTAAGTTTTATTGTCTTCGGCTTACCTTATTCCAAATAATATAATATATGTACTAAATGGACCTTTGTTTACTCAACATGTAAAGTTTATTTTCCTACCACGAACCACCTTATTAACCTACTTTAATTCATTTTGTTACGTTCTGATCGCCAATAGAAGAGCGCTAACGCAACGCAATGCTTGAGAGTTGTAAAAAATCGCGTCATACCAATTGTTGTCACTTAACAGATCGTAATTTTATTTCAGTTTCCTCAATAAACTTGCTCATTCCTCCATAGCGTGAGAGAAGTCGCGTACAAAGTTATAGCATAATATCAAAGCTTCCAATCATGTTGAATATAGTATATACAAGGTAGTAGATTGCCTCTTTCGCAAAATTGATAAAATTAAATTTAACGGTACTCTCCTTTTTAATTTGTAAATAGTTTTCTATTGGAATAATAATGTTCTCATTATGTAGGAGAATATTTATTTTGATATATCACTAAATTGATGCATTGTATTGATTGTTCGTTGCTACCGTGCTGTATTTTAATAACTTGATCTCTTTAGTACATATAATATTTAGTATAACTCTTTAACTGCGTGGAATATTGACCGTCTCCCATGAACCACAGTTACATAAAACCTCAAATAGTAGCCGCCTTTTTTTGGTGATGTTATTACTGGTAATATCCTTAAGGAGTACGTGAGAAAAATAAATATGTTTTGCAAATTTCCACGGAGCGGCTTAGTACAATGCCTGTTGGCATCGCCTGATACTGCTCGGAATATTAACATTTACACATAAATAAAGGTAAGAATTGAGGGAGCTAGACGGGGGCCATAGTAATTATTGACAATTATCTCCTAACCTCAGAAACTATTGGTTTGATTAGTTTTGTGTTGGATACGTCATGTATCGAATGCTATAGGCTATATTACATCACGCTATGATCTATAGGAGGAAAAAATCTAACAAATAAGAGGAAATTTTATTCGTTTTCGTGATCTGATTGGTCTCACAATTGGTATCTGAGGAGTTCTTTGCCCCGATATTCTAAATTGATAGTCGGAATTGAACATTTTGGCATCCGTTCTGGAAAGTGTATCAGCACCCGGGCGAAGACGGGCCGAACCGCTGGTTAATAATAAGTGATGAAGAATATAAATGGCATGGAAATTAAACTTAAAAACCAAGGCTCCATAGCAATGTTAATAAATAAATAAATACACTCAACAGTAGCTCAACATACATAGTCCTGAACCCACACTAAGGTCGAGTCTTGTATGATGGACCTGATCAGACCTGAAATTATTACACAAATATTTGTCTAGATGCGGGAATCGAACCCGCGACCTCATGTTTCACTGCGCCATGGAGGCAGTCAAATGTAATAAACATCTCTCACTCTTCCGCCCTCCAAAGTAAGCGTCCCCAGCTATTGATTCTGAATCCGTCCCAACAGTATTTAATATTCAATATAAGTACCCCAGTAGTTGTGATGAGCGACATACGTTGTGTCCCGTGCAGTCGCGGTGTGATGCCGCCGCATTCACATCGCCCATCTGCGATCTACATACCCTCACGACTGACCATGCAAAACTTACTGCATACTGTAATAGTCACTATTTACGGTTAATATGTGTAACATTGTAGTAGAATACAATTATTAATATTTATCGGCTCGTTTGCTATACACCACGTCTTCACACCCCGTTCCGTCCTCCACGTCTATGATCTATCTCCTTCTATATCTATCTCACTCACCCTTGGTTCGCGTAGTGTATAGTTCGAGACGACAGATGCTAAGAGTATGAATTTATCAATACACTACACATACTGCATTTATACCTCGGCATTGACAGTTGGGATCATATGACCATGAGGCAAAGCGAGAGCTTTTGTGCTGGTGGTCTCTCATGTGTGAAAGGGCGCCCGGGTAGATATATTACGTAGGACATTGTAGCCAGAGTAAGTATTGGACATTTTCAGACTGAACATCTTATGTCTCAGGATGCGAGTGCAGTGGAATGCTAATTGCTATGTAATTCAAGGTGTTTTTGGTTTAAATATTGTTGATGAGAGGTCGTATCTTTTACCATCAGGAGAACGGCATGCTCCATTCGTCAATCATTGCAACAAAGAAGGGGAGAGCCTTTTGTATTGGGCCTGAATCTAATTACATATTAGAGTACGAGTTTCGAAAGCTCAGATATTTGCTCCAATGAATTATGGATCTAAGGCTTCACTATCTCAGCCATTATTTGTTATAAATAGAAAAATGAGAATTTTGATAGAAAATGATGTGTCCTAAACAGCTAAAAAATAAATAAACAAAATAACAGCCGAAAAACAACTGAATCACCTTGCTGAAGATTTTTTAAAGTTTAAATAAATTAATACACCCAGCATTGTGAATGCTACCTAGTCCTGACCCCACGTTTAGATCTATTAAATCTTGTGTCATGTGTCAGAAAGTACGAGATATTTTTCGGTCACACAAGCACCCAGATCCGACACAAATATTTATTGGCCTCAGTCGTCACAAACATTTGCCTCGGTGCAGTGTACGAATCGAACCCGGGGCCCTTCCTTTAAAAGCTGGCGTCGAACCAACTACGCCACGGAATCTGCCACTCAAGTTTGTAAATGTTCAATTCGGCGGCACGTGGTGTGTTGTGAGTACACCTTACGTACTGACTACTGAGACATAGACGTCACTCGATCAATTCAAGGCGCCCTCTGGCGTTAAGTAAGTAAGTCAATAGAGAAATAGATTTAAGATTGAGAGAAATTTGGACCCTAAGAAGTGAAGAACCCTAAAAAGAGCATAATATATGGGAAACTTGTTCTGAATTACATATAATAGAATAGAATTGGATTTCTTCAACATCGTAAAAAATAACAGTTTTAGAGTCGCTAATCAATGGTAGAAGTAATTCAGAGCTCATATTTTGTGCGTAAAATGAAGAAACCCGTAAAGCCAAATGATTTTTCGTCCTCTGGTGGTAAGTGACTCAAACAGATGATTAATTCACCGTAGTTTGTTGCGAGTTAAACCACCGTGGGCTAACGCAACTTCGCCGCCCTGTCTGCTCGCACGCAAGCTGTTATCACTCTCCGAAACACTTTCTCCCGGTAATTACAGCCGTGCGCCACTGGACTCGCCCACTAGCGTACACATTTTCAGATCAATATGGCGACCACCTCGTATGACTTTGTAATTGGCAACCGGTTATCGTTATTTCAATTTAATTTACAAACTCTCTTAACTTTTGGAGAAAAATAACAGGCTGGTCTTTTAATAAGAAAGTTTATTTTTTAAGGAGCAAAGTAAAAAATCCGTACCAATTAGTTTTATTTCAACTTTCAAGGTTTGTTGACAATACTCACATTCATTAGATAAAAGGATGAATCTCTGAATGTTTAGGATCAACCAAGGTCCCGTATCTTACGTGGATCCACAGAATAATAAGAAGATACTAGAGAACTACTAGACCCTTGACAATTGTAACTAAATATTAGTATTAGCTGTTTTTTACTCACCTAAATGAGTACCCAATGCTCTAATCTTGTAGATTTCTAAAATTGTATCGGTCACAAAAAATCGGAAAAGTAATTGGATCCCACTAAAAGGTTCTGCGACAAAAATCTTAATTTTTTATACATGTACCATACCCACAATATTCGCTTACCTTACTACCCAGCTTTTGCCATTAAATAAAAACAAAACACGCGTCAGTGTGCGTATTATTATGAGTGTTAATAATATTTGGACGTGTCGCAGCAGGCTTTTGGCGTGGCGGCCGGCGAAATAAGTTCAGTTGCAGACGACAGACGACATGTGAGCTGTGATACGACACCGCTGTTGTTCCGAATGCTCCCGAATGGTAGGTGTTTTCATTTAGTGTTTATAGATTAGGTTTAAGTAATGTATTTGTAGGATGACGGTAATAAAATCCATTGTGTTAATTATTTAATTATAATTATCACCACACGTTATAATTAACGGATTAACGATTTATCCGAATATCTGCGACAACTTGTTACTTTTAGAGTAACCACGCGTATGTCTATGCTTCACTGCTGACTGCTGGATCTCGACTATCCTGTCTGCGGTTCGGAGGCGGTTTATATTGCAAACTGTCATGCTCCCACCCTTACTCTGACAGTGGGTAGTGAAATAGAACCACAACAGGGTTTCCTTTAATAAAATTACTTCTACAACTACCTGTAGATTCCTAAGGGCCGATTTACAATTATTTAACATGTGGGCTCTACATAAGAACACCCCGACACGGCCATACTGACGAGCACACGTCCTCGTGTGCGTGTTTATGCATCATCTGAAGACAAGGAAATCATTCGTTCGTTCATCCTGACTCAGTTCACATAATATAACAATACGCAAAATGGTAATAATTATTATACAGTCTGGTCCGGAAAGCATTCCCTTCAGACAATCATTCAAGTGCGCAGATTGTTCCTTCAGTTTTAAAAACTGGACCGAACTGTGCTAGACCGGGATAATTCCCCTTTAGCTTAAACAAATTTCCTTTTTTTTTGCATAACTCTGCAGATCAGACTGTTTTTCTCTTCTTTTTCACAGGTCTCAAAGAAACCCCTCAATAATTATAGTAATTATTAATTATCAAATTACTTCATGTGAACTGTGTCTATGAAAACGTTAACCTTACGAATCTTTCTTACTAAATGCTATTGCCATTTAATGAACTCTTGGAATCAATTATAACTTAAATCTTTGAGTGTATTATTCTTATCGAGCCTAGCTTGAGTCTATGCTTCGGGAGTAATAGGAGTGCACGGGCACCTTGATGTTTGAACCATAAAGATTTACGAAACGTGACGTAGGTATAAACGTTTTAAAATTACCACCGGATCCAACGCGGCCCTGTCCTGAGAAGACCCGGCGAAACAAACTCAGCGGGCTTACTTTACCACTGGAAATAACGCGACACGACCCAGCTGTGAGTTGATCCAGCGAATCAAACTCAGTGGGCTTGTTTTTGGTCCAACTACTAAGTAGGTCTTATTCTTATGTATTAAGATTTGATTTTGCTGCGCCGATACAACAGTTCAGACCGGCGCGGCGGGGCGTGCTCTGCACCTGCCGTCTGTATTTCTTTTCATCATAGAGTCCACGAAGTTTGTCTGGAACAATGCAATATCCCTTTTTGAGATTGGTATCTGTGTACCTCTGCTTTAAGGTTGTGTTTTCTTTAAGTAATCTATCAGTATCTGTATTAGCCCATACACGTCCCACTGCAGGGCACGGGCCTACTCCACAATCGAGAACACGGTTGAGAGTGGTTAGGCCATACAGTCCACCACGCTGGCCCAGTGCGGGTTGGCGGACCCACATACCATAGGAATTCTTATAAATCGCTATAGTATGCAGGTTTCCTCACGATGCCCTCCCTCACCGTTTTAGTGCGTGGTGTAATCTATATTGTTGCGCAATTCCTCATATTTTCTTAAATTGCTCTACGAATAAACGAAAGTAAAATGGCAAAACCAAATTCAAACAAAAATGGAAAGATCTCACCAATTTGAAACACTCCTGTGAAGATGCAGGTGTCTTGGAACTTCCAGGGCACACAGTCACAGCTCCATGTCACAGCTCCTGATAACAATTAATGGCCTAGGCAGGCAGATGAGTTGGTGTGTCACCTGATAGTAAGCAGTCACCGCAGCACATGGGCTATTTTAATATCAAGGGTACAGTTGAACAGATGCCCATCAATCTTTCTTGATTGTTTCTAGTAGTAGGTTTATTATTTTCGTATAACTCCTACATGTAGGTAGTTACAATTTAATAGTCATCGATATCAATGTTACACTAGATAAGACGTTCTTTGTGAGAAATGTGTCCCACCTAGGTGCAGTGCATGTACCGTACACGAATCTTTCAAAAACGCGTAAGCGCCATGAAATTCGCGGCGCTTTCGACCTTTTGGTCGCGAGAAAACTACATTCTGAAAGCGATCTAGCGCTGCATGGTTATACTGTTTGGTCACACGACTAATTATTTGTTCAACGCTGCAGCTAGTTTCAAGTCTTACCAAAGTCTAGTTTCAAGTTTTACCAAAATCGAACGAGACATGTTTATGGGATAGATTCTCTATACGAAGTAATTTTATCTAAATTTCGATAGTCATGTAATAGCCATAAATGGCAGTCACACATGAAAGACACACGACAGCTACACACGTGAGTCACACATGACAGTCACATACGTGAACCACACATGACAGCCACATACGTGGGCCAAATATGACAATCACACACGTGAGTCACACACGACAGCTACACATAACAGTCACCAGTCATCATAATTTACCTCAAGTTATTAGTTCTGGTACTCACGTCAGAAACTGCGCCAGCTGATGTTGATAACCAAGCGGTTGCGGCTACAACGTAGGACGATCCCACTTCTGATGTAGGAATGTCGGATATATAAAACTCATTGTGTTAATTATTTAATTATAATTATCACCACACGTTATAATTAACGGATTAACGATTTATCCGAATATCTGCGACAACTTGTTACTTTTAGAGTAACCACGCGTATGTCTATGCTTCACTGCTGACTGCTGGATCTCGACTATCCTGTCTGCGGTTCGGAGGCGGTTTATATTGCAAACTGTCATGCTCCCACCCTTACTCTGACAGTGGGTAGTGAAATAGAACCACAACAGGGTTTCCTTTAATAAAATTACTTCTACAACTACCTGTAGATTCCTAAGGGCCGATTTACAATTATTTAACATGTGGGCTCTACATAAGAACACCCCGACATATTCCATTGCAGGAATTATTATTAGTCCATTATAATGTGTAAACTTCTCCTGTCCAAAAAATTACCGGTGCACGCTGTCACCTCTGTAAGTTGGGTGGTTTTTTTAATTCCATGTTGATTTTATTATCACGATCAAAAATTGCTTAATAGAGTAATTTAACTGGTCACATTAATCGTTTGGATGCATAGCTGGAAAGTTTGCGCTAAGAAAATAATAGTTGAAGCAAAACTGATGCTTCAAACCAATGTCTTTCCGTGCACCAACGGTACACAGCTGTAAGACAATCGTTTGCTTGCTCACTCCTAACTAGCAAAGTTTTTATCTGTTTTATTAATGTTCAAGAACCGATTTAGGGCAGTCTTTGTCGAAGCGTTGTGACTAAAAAGTTCGATTGAATTCCGACAAAACGAAATGTAAACAGCGTAAAGCAAAATGTTGGCAGGCTCGAGTGAAACACGACCGAACGCGCACAAAACAATTGTTTAGTCTCCGTGGCGCGGCGTTGAGTGCTCACTTTGATATATTTTACTTTTTTGGACGTAAATGTCAAACCGTATTATGGAAACACGGACATGAAAGGTGAGTTTAGTGACAAAAACTTAAGCGATTTTCGTGCATTTTGGTAAACAAAAATAATTAAACACAAAAATGGGTCATTATCATATACATTTAAAAAAAAATACTATTCCGTCATCATAAAATTAATAAGTAATAAGAGTTGCAACTACCATTTAACTATGTTTGTCTGAAAACAGTAAAATATTTTAATTTACTTATTATGTTCACAAAAACATTTAAATTGTCAAAATAATTACTATCATTCACTAAAGCCCGTTTCATTTCGGTCATGGAAAATTCTTGAAGACCTTTCAAAATGTAATTATGCAATAAGACCCCTCATATGCCCATGTTGGTTGTATTTAATAATAATTTATTATTACGACCAAACGAGGACAGAGGGCTCAATATGATCTGTATCTGTATCTGTATCAGCCCATATACGTCCCACTGCAGGGCACGGGCCTCCTCTACAATCGAGAGTACGATTGAGAGTGGTTAGGCCATATAGTCCACCACGCTGGCCTAGTGCGGGTTGGCGGACTTACATACCATAGAAATTTTATAAATCGCTATGGTATGCAGGTTTCCTCACGATGTTTTCCTTCACCGTTTTAGTGCGTGGTGATTGACTATCAATACACACATGACTCCGAAAAGTCAGAGGTGTGCCGTGGGATTCGAACCCGCGACCACCGTAAACATGTTGGCAGTCGCGTCTAGTCCGTTTACCAACAGGCCACCACGCACTTAATGATTCAATATGATCTGATTATAAATAAATTAAACAATGCATTTAATTTAGTTTTATCAGAATATTAAAAACCTAATAGAATATTCTACGAAATATATAATGGTTTTGGCAGCACTTTAATTATTAGGGTTCCGTAGCCAAATGGCAATAAACGGCACCCTTATGAATACGTCACGTCTGCATGTAAGTCTGTTCATCGGAATGTCACAGCCACTTTTTTCCGAAACTGTATGAATTATACTGTTGATATAACTTGGCAAATAGATGTATTCTGTGAACCGCATTACGACTTTCACACAAAAATAGAAAAAAAAACAATAAATAACCCTTATAGTTATTTTCTTATTATTACAACGAACTATAAGAACTTTTATATAATGTTACTTGCTTGAGTTGCTGCGACGGAACCATTTATGGGCAAGTCGGAATCGCATTTGGCCGCTTTTTTTTTAAAAACATATTTTTTTATTTCACTTCATACCAAATGCATAATATGTATTTATTATGATTAAAACCTTTATCTTGAATCACTCTATCTATCAAAATCGCATGAAAATCTTTGCGTAGTTTTACAAAATCGAAGCATGCATTGGGACAGACAGACAGCGGGAAGCGACTTTGTTTTATGCTAACATGATGCTTTGTCTTATGCTATCATGATGCTTTTTTTATGTTATCATGATGCTTTGTTTTATGCTATCATGATGCTATGTTTTGCTGGTCTGAAGCGACTCCTAGACTTCAAACATCATAGCATTTATTGTAATAATCTCCTTTGGTATGCTGGTTTCATCACGATGATTTGCATCTCTGTTAAATATCTATTATCGCCATATATTCTATATTATTACTGACTAAAACCTCTCGTCACATTACGTGTAAGGCTTATGTAATGTGTAATGAAGATGTTAAAAATGACTGACCTCGGGTAGGCGAGTGCTAAAAACATTTAGGTCACATCTGGCAGGGCCGTTGGTGTCGAAAATTGACTCGCATCGCATTTCTTTTTCTATTTCATTACAATGCTTTTCAAAACTGGCCACAAGTACGGCCCTTCGTGTACACTACTAACTAGAGATATTTAAAATATTAAGTACCTATGTATGTAAGTCATAGTATGACAATTTCTCCCGGTTCCGGAAAATTTTTATTCGTTAATAACCCAGTCTTCTTGTGTTACTATGTACATAAAATTAAATTTACCACTCATAAACAATTTAATGATGTCTTAAAAATGGTTTACGTAAGGAAATATTAATCAGAGTATCAGAACATCTGGGACAGAATAGACAATAGTCATATTACAGTAACCAGAGAACTAATATTACGCGTAGGTACGCCTAATATGTATTTTATTTTTCTTATTAAATTGTTCGTTATACGTACGAACAGGAATTCGTAGGAGAACTTCGTTGATTCATTCTTCGCGACATTATCAGTTCATACACAGTGCCAACATGTACAAATCGAAAAATATTCTATTCCGCTTTTATCTAATTTTTAGTTCACACGGCAGGCATCCTGACTCACGGCAACCTTATAAAGTATGCAGATGTGACGGAGATAAGCGATCCGGAGCGAGTAACAGCTAGCCATTGTACGGCGGCGCGTGGCTTGACTACCTGATACCAAGTAGCTATCAAGTATTGCAATTATTATTATCGAGTGACAAGTTGTTTTATTATAATTATTTAGGAAGACTTATAGACTGATACGAATATATTTAGAACTTAAATATAAGGTAACCATATTGCTAATAAAAAGTCTCCACACATAACGATATATTAATAATACATAAACAAACAAACAAAAACCATATTTATTGCTACATTTCACGACGTACAAACATACATTATAATACAAAAAAAGAACATAGTCATATTTATTTACCTATTATCCTCCGCATTGTTACGGAGGGAAGTGGACAATAATTTAATTCCAACCACTCATATTAATTTAACTTTGTGATTGATTTTGTTGCTGGTTAAAGACAATTTCTCATAATCAATTGTATTGTAGTAAGTTACGATCGTGTTTTATTTGCAAATAGAATATCCGTAGTAAACCACCGCACTGTATGCACCTTTCACTGGATGGCCGATGCGGATCGGAAAGTGCAGCGAGCTCACGATACGCTACATTCAGAGAATCGGCTATTCTCAATTGGCAATTCATTAAAATTGTGTCGTAAGTTACTGAATGAATGTAGATGCGAGTATAATATGGGCAGCAGCAACACATAGGTAGTGGAGCAGGGGCGGACCGTGACATTGTGAGGGCCTGGGCTAATACGATTCAGAAGCCCACGACCTAATCAACTAATTGTTATTGCGTCACAAAACTGTTTTGCAGAGTGATCTAGATTTACTGTAAAGAAACGTGTTATTTATTACAATGATAATTTACCCATTTATTCCTAATGATTTAGCGCGGTTTTACAATGTCGTTGAAATTAAGAACATATTTAAAAAGTTGGACCTGGGGCCTTTTGTATCCACGGGGCCCTGGGCTGGAGCCCAAAAGCCCTTAGGTAGATCCGGCCATGAAGTGGAGGATATATTTATTTATTTCATTTCGAAGATGACTTACAGACTAATAACAATAATAGATATACAATAGTAACATAACAATTGCTACTAATAACAAGCCTGGATATTTAAATATATATGCACAAACAATATTATTATTTAACTAGACACAAGAATAATGGTTTCTTAGATTTACGCGAATGTTACACATTGAAATAAAACTATTATTTACGGATTTTATCGCGAATTTATTTTATTTTTTTTCATTATTGACTTCCCGACGTTTCGATCAGTTTACAGCTTTCGTGGTCACGGGGCGGACTCAGTCCGTTAAATAATAGTTTTATTTCAATAGACACAAGAAACTATAACGAAACATAAATTAAAAAGGACAAGAAAAATATGGTAATAAAAGTTATTTACAAAGTATTATGGCGTACAATTGATGGGTACAATGTATGTACATATACAGACAAAATTCGAGATATTATTATGTATTCATTATTTCTTAATAAATATCGTTCAATTATGTAAACGATTTAATTTAATAATTAATGTTTGTTTACAGAAGGAACACATCAAAAATAATGTAAAGATTACCGGAAATGAAAATAAGGATATAGGAATAGGTTTGCCGATTCCTGTTTTGCCTGTTACAGATAATTTTCGCAAAACAAATTAACATACCAAATATTCTGGATCGGTGATCGCCTAGAATTGATTTAGAAACATGTAGTACAACAACTCGGTGATTTCGAAAAAGGTCAGAGTTAGTGCACACTGAACCATAAATCTGTGGGCGGTGCTATCACGACTCTGTCTGATGCTACAATGTGAGAATGTCGTAATCTATTACTCTGTAAACCATTTTATTGCATGTCACATTTGGATATACGTCCGTGTGAATTTTTATTCTAGCTATATTTAAAAATAGATTATTTTTAATCAGTCCCATTGGTTAAATGTTATTTATGCTAATAATACGAACTTTCTAGAGCAGGGGGGCTAGTCTATAAAACGATAAGAACTTCAAATGTTCTGTGCCTAGATACTCCACAAAATGTTGGAATCTTCTATCATACGTCGTAACCATAGACTAAGTTCGAAAAAAAAAGATAAGTATAATAGAGTATAGTATTGATTTTTAAAAGTGGAAAACTTATATTTTACTCCGGACGTCGTACATCCGAATATTCGAAGTTCGTATCGTTTCATAGAGAAACTCCCCTGGCTTTATATCTTTGATAGTCTTTGATTTGTACTTGGCTTGCTACTATGTGTTTTGGAATAGGAAATCTAACCACTGGACATATTCAGACTTAACATCGTATGTCTCAGGATGGCGAGCGCAGTCGGGTCATACACAAAACGAGGCGAAAAATTGTATAAAAAAAACATGGACGGGATTTTTACAAAATCAGTCTCATTTAATATGATATTATCAGAATATTAAAATTAAAACATAAAACAAGATCGTTTCCTCGATTAGGCTAAAAAATGAAATTATAATATTTTTTTTCGAGCACAGAAGGGTCTTGTGTTTACACAAAACAACAAACATATCAAAAATAGTTACAAAGCAAGTGTCTCCATCGCTGAATTTATTTTTTGTTTTTTCGATGGTGCAATTGAGTTATCTGAATCACTAAAGTTAAAGAATGATGAACGGACATCACATAATTTGCTATCATATGGAACATGGTTTTATTCCGATACTGAGTAATAATTTAATATTATTATAAGCTAAATACATTACAACATGTTCACGGTGGTCGCGGGTTCGAATCCCAGGGCACACCTCTGACTTTTCGGAGTCATGTGTGTATTGACAGTCAATCACCACGCACTAAAAAAAACGGTGAAGGAAAACATCGTGAGGAAACCTGCATACCATAGCGATTTAATTTCTATGGTATGTAAGTCCGCCAACCCGCACTAGGCCAGCGTGGTGGACTGTATGGCCTAACCACTCTCAATCGTACTCTCGATTGTAGAGGAGGCCCGTGCCCTGCAGTGGGACGTATATGGGCTGATACAGATACAGATACAGAAATACATTACTATCGAGCCCACAGCACTCCACGTCTACGTTTACAGGCAAGCAAAATACTGCTTTACTTGTTAAATCATTATTACTTTATTTTTTCTGTAGACATTGTCTTTCGTGTGGACTTATAAATCCACAGAAAAGATGTCCACAGAAAGGACATTCTTTAAAAAAATTAGCAATGCTAATTTAGTTTTGAGGATAGCCAAGTAGGTAAATTTATTCCACAACTACTCCCCTTAAGCTATTTCGGCAGCATGTGAATTAATAAAACTAATAATTATTTACTCAAGTACACAAGGAACAGAAAAGAAGCACTGCTCTTTGACACTAACACTATTAAAGATCTCAATATCTTAATGAACAACCTACCCTGGGCTCAGTCATTAAATCCAACGTGACCGATGCCACCCGTCAGTGTGGCCAGTTTTTTTTTTTTTTTTTTTTTTGTAAAATAGTTTTTTATTCAGGCCAATTTATTCGGTTGAATTTAAGGTCCACAGAAAAGTCGCAGTACCGTGTAACCAACAGTTTATTGAAATTTTTGTGGAGTCACTTTAACATATATTAATTTACTCAGTAAAATTTTAATAGTCAGTATATATACTAATGATATTTAATATAACTTAAATAGATAACGCATATCAAGTATGAGAAATATCTATCAAAATATGCCAAGTGCGTTTACGAACAGTCCACAGAAGGGGACATTTGAGGAAATTTTTGTTGTTATATTAATCATTGCTGAAGATAATTCATTATTTGGTATATGTCTTAATAGTAATACTTGTAAGTCATTTACCAAAATTAAGTCAGAGAATCAATCAAGAAATTTGAAGATAATATTCATTCTGAACATGCGTATGTGTATGACCCAGTCGAAGGACAAGCATTGCTTTCTAATTAATGGTGTTGGTTAGTTCTGCTACTGTCCATGAGCGATCATATCGCTTACCATCAGGTGAATGGCACGCTTATATCACGATAAATTGAAAAAAAAAACATAGGGTTCGTTGGCAACTCGGGTTACGGATAAAATAATTTATGTGGCATTAACTCTACGTAATAAATAGTTAAAAAAAGAATCCTTAATTGAAATGCAAACATCGTCTCCATGTGTCATTTATTTTATTGTTCCAACCAAAACTATTGTAGTAAATCTTTGCTTGTTTTAACAAGTAACTTGAAAAATACATAATCACGGATTGTTTAACCATTGTTACTCATTAAAGAAACTAGGCCAGAAGGTTAACCGTCGCGCCAAAATGATTATATAAAAACTGCAATATTAATAAGTTTAACAAAGTACCGTTGTATCAACCCCAAACAGAGCCCATCTGTTCACAATTATCTTAATTGGATTAAATCATCATATCGAAATAGTATGAAAGATGTCTCTTACTAAATGTAATCTTTTGTAACAGCACGAGAAGTAAAGAGTAGGGACATCGAGACAGACTTTAGGTAAGTTAGTTATGATTACCAGGCAACTCAACCAAACATTCTGCAGGTAGGTATACTGCTATAATAAATGTTTTTGAAAAGCGTATGAGTACGCTTTGGCGAATCCCGGGTCGAACATAGTGCTATTATATTTTTCTACTATATTAAGTATAATAATATGAGTACGCGTTGAAACCACTTAATACATATACAGATGTTGTATGTTATAGAAAAATATAGTATCCCCGGAATCGTTTTATTGAACCAGCTAATGATTGTCCGAATGTGCACGGCAACAACTCCAAAACGAACAGATTGGCAACAACCAAATCAATTACTTACAGAGTCACATTTTATTCAAAGCATGGCAAGTACAGGCAGCTGTCACGGCCAATTGATATTGATTGTCAATGCCCGTCTGATGGAATGATGACCAACAATTTGCGCGGATAGACACTTGTTGCTGGCAACTCTGATAGGCTCAATGGGTTTTGATCTTTGCCCTGTTCGTCTGTCACTGTCTATTACTGTCAATGTCACGGTGACAGATTTTGATAAAACTAACAACAGTTGGCGACTTTGGTTGAATTTTGCGTTGCCTTATTCAGCCAATATTAAAAGGGGAAACTGAATTGACGGAATCATCACAACAATAATGCAGCTGAATTGAATTATTTAGCTTAAGTAAAAAATAGTAAAATGTTTTTCTTATTTTCTATGAGCAATTGAAGAAGTCGAGATTTGATTTTTATTAAAATGGGTGCCAGTTCTCTTAACAAAAAAATACAATATTTTGTTTAATAAATTCGTCATTTTCCGGCAACAAAAATAAACTTTATAATATAATAAAATATTTGATAGTTGAAATTGAGGAATGTATCTTTGGGCAAGTTATTTTAGCAAAACCATTTAACAGCATACAAAATAATAATTACTAATAACTATTGAACATAGGACTGTGTAGACACTGCCTATACACCAACAAGTACATTACAAGATTTGAATATAACATATTACAGATGTGTTACGTCTGAAATAAGCGGTAAGTACTATTCATTACCTATTAATTCAAGTGCGGCGCGGCGTGCAAGCGAGCTCGACCGGAGGTGTTGACTCGAAGACAACGCGCGAGTCAAGTGGAGCACACTGTACGCGCCGGCTACCTGTGTGTCCCGATACAGGTTGATGTTACACAGTGTTTGTTTGTGGGGGATGATGACTAGTCTCTGAGAACGATGGAGTCTCGATGACTAAGGAAAAGGCGCAAATAAAATCCGGTTAATTTTAAGGCAGATAAAGTAAACGACTTTCATTAGATCGAGAGGAAAGTTGTAAAGATTTCTGTGCCCCGGAGGAACCGAAACGGGTATGTCAGTATTAATAGACTACCAGCCCGGTACAACAAGCCCGGCTAACAGAAAACTTATGCCAGCATACCGACCAAGACCCCTCGTTGGCCGTTGAGTGCTTTCCGGGCAGCACTGTATATCTCAGGGCGAGAAACAGAACCAGGACGTACACTGGTGCTCTCATTGAGAACAAAGTTGGAGGACAACAAGTAATTCAACTTTAATTAATCATTTAATAATATTTTTTGTAAGTCAATTATCGAAGGGGAGGAAGATAAATTCGAGTTATTTCACGCCATTTATAATAATAATATGTATCCTTATATAACAGGACAACCGATTTATAATTGTCCTAGGTAGTGCTGTGAAGGTCAGAAACGTGTATAGGTATTGTTAATAACTAACGTCATTTTTAACTTATTATATTCAAATTGATGTGTAATAAAATAAATACCTTTTTGTTAAATAATTAAATCAAATTCGGTACAGTTCTAAATGTTCTGTTTGATAACTTAATAATTTTATGTAGTTAGTATTACTTTAGTAAAATTATTAATAAATAATAAATAAAGCAATTTTTCACATCTCTACCTACTTGAATCTTGTTTCCAGCGCCTCAAACAGCTCACTAAATGTAACAGGAACGTAACACCACTGGCACCAAGAGGCTTGGAACATTCTAGATATTAAGAGCATAGAAAGAGGTACTTAGTAGAAGTGATTATTGGTCCTGACATTATCATCTTGCCGGACAATAGCGACCACAAACCAGGGGCTCAATACTCTGAAACGAAGTTCGAATGTTCGGACGTGGAACAGTAATATATAAGATCAAAGATTTCCACTTCGAAAAATCAGTTCTCTATGAAATTTATCATTCACTCCGAACTCCGAAGCTTACGACGTACAATACAGCATTCGAATATTTTCTAAAATATTTAGACATATTCGTAGAGTGCAATTTTCGAATATTCGTCCTCGTATCGGAGTACTCTGCCACTGTGTTATTTCCTGCTACATGAATAGCTTGGGTAGCTGGTAAGTAGTAGCTGGACCATATTCATTGTAAAGAACACAAAGCACACCATTAAAAATAACAAAAACCGATCATTATTCAACAATAGGGAATATGCATGTCATTTTTTTATATTTTTAATCAATTCTGTATGTTATTACATTATCGGAAAAAAATATAAGTCTTTGAAAATATCAATCAAAAAAGTACAAAAAAATAATCAAAACTGCTATCAGTTTCGAAGCATTCAAACGCCATGTTGGCGCGAACTCGCTGTGACGTCAAAGGTCACGATATGAACAACGTAGTATTTGGATTAAGTTTCTTTCATGAATTGCTATAGAACTGTATTTCGTGACAAAATAATCCATTTTATTTAATAGTATAAAGAAAGCACAAAATAACTCATAAACAAACGTAAAACAACAAGTTAAAACTTCATAAGAACGTGACCATTGTCGTCACTTTCCTTTTCAAGCAATAGATCGCGTTTCGGAAAAATACGCGGCAAATTTGAAATGTCATTTTTTAAGTATTTATTTTACCGATTTAGAGTTGATAAATTTAAAAAATATCTTTAAGGTATATTTCTATATTAATAAAGATTACAAAAAAAAATATTTTGACTTATTTTAAAATCTGGTGCATGTTTCCTATTACAATTATAATATTCGAAGCTATAAATTACATTGCACCTATTCCATGAAGTGGTTATTTTTATGTGTTCAAGTTATGTGCAAACCAATAACCTTCAATGGTAGGTACTTTCAACATTACTTTTGTAGTTTTCCTGTGATCATACCATTGAATGTTTTCCTTATTCTTAATATCCCTGCTAAAATTGCAATTGCATGATGTAAGTAGTTGTAAAACGATCACGCAGAACTTTGTTGTCTCTACAAAGACCTACATATAGTAAATTTTATTCTTGACGTTCACACCAAAACCTGTTTTGTATACTTAATTCTATCTGTAATATTAAAAATAAACAGTTATTATTTATTAACAGCATTAAAATTATGGAAAAGAAGGAGGAAAGCCTTTACCCAAAAAAACTTGATTGTTAACGTTGAGCATGTTTGATATTTTGGAATGGTTAGGGAATAATTTTGCACCAATTGCTTTATCAGTATAAAAGTACTATCATTTATGTGGTAGAATACAATATTCATTTATTGCGCTATCGTACACAAACATGACAATTTATATTACATTAAAAATTTAACACTTTAAAACTATTACAATTATTTTACATTAAAAAGTTTATCTCTCCGAAAAATCAACTTTCATCCATAATTTCAACGACTTTTTCACCATCATCATTACCAGAACTATCATCGCCGATCTCTAAAACTGATGCGATAGGTTTATGGTAGCTGAAGTAAGAAACGAACAGTTTTGATTCGAACCTATTTAAATGTCTAATAAAGACCGCATCAATAGTAGATTTGTATTTCGTTGTGCTAAGATTGCGATCATTCGACATAGTTAAACCAAATTCATTATTTAAAAATTCAATTAATAGTTGATTTTTATCGTCTGCGAAGTTTATGTTGAAATCTCCACTCAAAATCATTGGCAATTCATCAAAGCTTTATAAACTGACAGCTAACTGACAGCTGTCTACTCTCCATCCGTCTTACGCTTTTCGTCTTACGATCAGGTCACGTGTCCTGACGCGAGTTTAAGATTTTATACCCATTACAGAAAAAGTGCTCAACGCCGCTAAAGAAGTTTTCACTTCAACAAGAGTCCATATCTCATAAACAATACTAACATTAATTACTTAATTTTAAGTTATAACTTACTAACAAACACTGTAATGTCTAATGAAAGTGAAGATTTGGAATAAATGGCTTTATTATTATTATAACATTATTAACGATGAACTATTTGTAAAAGCAAGATAAATTAAAAGACATTCTGTTCGGCAAAATGGATATGGTCAAGTATGTGAAAGAACGAACAGACATTCGTAAAAAAAACCTTCCTGAAACCTTTTTTATTAGGATATGTATCAGCCCACACACGTCCCACTGCTGGGCACGTGCCTCCCCTATAATCGAGAGTACGATTGAGAGTGGTTAGGCCATATAGTTTTATTATAACCATGTACGGATAAAAATGATGGACCGATGATTGGAAAAAACTGCTCGAAAATGATGATACGAACAAGTAATTTAATATTACATTAGTTTTAACATCAGCCTATGAACAGTGAAGATTCCGCCGAGTCATTTTGCCAACAAAAGGTGCTTCGCGTGAGAAAAAGGTGTCAATTCTATAATAATGTGTGCTCTCCTTAACAGCGTCTCTTTACAAAAAACGGCCAAGCTTAGCTGCTAAACAAGCAAGCTAAGGATTCCGTATATCTTTTTAGCGAAATTAAAAGTAATTTAAAAATGCGCATTACAATCTGATATCAAATCAATCAATATGAAACAAAATAGGGTAAAAGAGTATAAAAATAATTAAAATATATATATTATATTCAAAATTTTAAACATGCGTTTGAGAAAGGGTGCAAATAAACTGTACTTCAACATGGATCCATTATTTTGACTTCGTGATTTTTTTTATATTGTCACAAGCTAGTCATCTAATTCAAAATTTAATAGACTTCTAGAATAGGCTTGTTAACAGTTTATAAGTATAGGTTTTGTAAATCTGAAGATCCCGCTTCAGATTTTTGTGTTTTCCAGTTATATTAAAACTAAACAGCGGATAATAAATCCCTCACCAACTTAAAATAGCTTCATTCGTTGCAGAAGTAGATCCAGTAATCTTAAAGCCAACTACCAGAAGAGACAAGATCTCGTTTCAGCTGCAAAGAGTAATTTAGGGCCACTAAGCGATAGTTGTAATAATTGAATTGTTCGACGTGCACAGTAATCGTGTTGAGCCCATCACGTGATAATCCTCCAGTGATGCAAGGACGACACCCTTGAATGTAGTAAACTATGCAGTATAAGGCAATATGGGCGTAAAAATACGAAATATTACAAATACTAAAATTAAGTATCAAACAATACGTTTCTTTGAAACGAACCCCAAACCCCAGACGGCCAGTTAAAAGACGGTTGCCGTTGAAAAAACGAGACAATGCGGACGGCGCGCGCAGTCAAGTGTGTCGCCATTGATACCGGCAGCGGCCAGATGGACATCTTTTGGCGCGAACAAATAATTGTTGCTATATTGTCTATGGTCACCAAAAAAATAACACCATTGTGCTCCATTAATATTTTAATCATGGCGGCTGGTTACAAAGGAAGGGTCCGTTTTAGGATCATTTCTTGTATACGAATATCGGCCCTGTGAATGAGTAATTTTATGAATGAAGTGAGCTGGCCTCAGTCATATTGTATTGAAAATATTTAAATAAATAACAACGTTAACAGTATCTTGACATTGCTTTTCGCAACACATGACAGAAAAATCTTGAGGACATCACGCGATATCATCAAAGAAAGAACAATTAAAATTGCATGATCGTTACACCCAAAGCTATCTATAAAGGTTTCCTTTTAACATACCAATACGCAACCCTAAAACTTAAATATAATATTCATTTCTATCTTTTCTCTTTAGTAATTATTATTTGTACATGTATGTGTATGCTAAGTAAGTAAGTACACGACAAGCTCTGGTTCGAAGAAATCTTTCTCTTACATTCCAGTGTGCGTACGAGAGCTTAATTCCGCTAACGAGACGAATATAGTAGCGGCACCGCCTCCGCGGCATTGCCGACTCGCTCCAGGCGCAGCTTGCATGTCACTGCTACACACACCTGCTGATTTATGTCCTCCTGGTACTTTTGTTTTAAACTCCTTGCACATTAGTGTGGACGCACTAGTACTGACCTATGCTCTCCTGGTACATATGAGAATCTAAAATTGGCATCTCATACATTAGTACTAGATTGTTACAATTGAATGGGTGTTATTTATAAATATTCTGATAGACTAACAACAAACTAATACCCCATACTTGAACTAAATATTGCTTCAGAATATAGTTTTTCCAAAAGCAGCGATATCGCATACTTGATGCTAGTGTCCATGGTAATAAACAGAAGGATAATTAAGTTGTTCCCTGCCGTGGAGCCATTGTCCTGTCGACACCAATAAAATAGGTGAGTTATTCTTGGAAAAATTATGAGTAAATCTAAAAGTATTAGGAACTATTGAAATAGATTTAAAAAACCTATTAAAGACAAAGGAAGTAAAGGAAGTGGATACATGAAATCCGCATCCAACAAGTCGCAATGAAAATTCTCGTAGGAGTTCAGCAGTTATTTTCCGATGGCTAAAAATAAAGATTTAAAAAATACAGCGTTGGTAACAAACTAATGAGCTGTGTTGTAGCCAGGTGCTTCATAGCTCAGATCGAAGACGGAGCGTGTTCTCTGAAGCATGGAGAGCCTTGAGGTTATTACCATTTAAGCACACAATTACTCGGTTTTTTAAGTGGTCACTATAAATACAAGCGACAGAGGCAGTCCTACACTAGCCGATGCGTCGCGTGTGCGTGCGCGCAAAAACCCGCCGCGCCAAAAAGCCCGCGCGTCGCCGATGCTCAGCTGTCGCGGCATACCGTATGTTAATAATAGCACCGCTATGGTATCGATCGCATTCTGTTGGCTTCCTTTTGTTTATTCTATATTAGCAACAAGCAGCCCAGTGATTTAATGTGCTAAACATATTGACATTAAATTGAAGTTCTGTATGTCGCAATTTAAATACATACATACAGCCAACAGTCACATAGTTCTGATCCCACACTAACATCGTATCTTGTGTCGTGGTTATCAGAAACTACGAGAGACTTTTAGGTCACACAAATATTTGTTTCGGTTCGAACCCCGCGGCCTCAAGTTTCACAGCTGGCGTCCAACAATGCGCCACGGAGGCTGTCAAAAATTAGTCTCATTGTCTACTTCACTGGACATATTTCTACCATTTGTTTTAGTAATTCTCATGTCCCTCTCAAGAAAGTGAATTATAAGGCTATTAAATTTCTAAAATCAATCTACTTTGCTAATAATTTGACAAAAACACATAAACGCTATTAGTATTTCCATGAGTACATTGTAGAACTCTACACACAAAGCTCGAAAAACTTTTCGGCGTTCGCTTTTGTGCTTTTGTGTATTGGTAATATTTGATGTCCTTACTCTCTTCATATTATGGTTATCATTTTTTTTAAATTATTTTTTTTAATGGCATCACTAGCATAGATACGGCCGCTCATGAGCAGTAGCAAAATCAAACAACGCCTTGAATTACAAAGCAATGCTTGGCATTGATAAGATGCTAAGTCTCAATGTGTCCAGTAGTTACTCGGGCTACAGTGTCCTTCAATCCGAAACACAAAACGCAACAATACATTACACTGCTGTTTTGCGGGGGAAACAGACATTGCCGTGGTACCCAGGCAGCCTCTTACATATGGGAGACCTACCACCAGTAAAAATATGCTTGTGAAACCCCGAATTAATGTTTTCATATTGAAAACTACATCACTATGTACTGATTCATATAAAAAATGTGGTATTCCTGCCATAACACTTAGTTGAGGAAAATGTAAAGGAAAAAGGAAAGATGTAATTTTCCTGTATAATATTATAATTTCCAATTTTATATGTTATTCACAATTATGGGTTAAACCAAAAAACACCATTTATCAGTAACCAACATTTCGTATGATTGCTTCTAGTTTTAAGCGCGTTATAAAGTTGGTATAAAAATAAAAATGGTATCAGAAATGGCGAGAGACTTTTCGGTCTCACAAACACCCAGAACCGAAACAAAATCCCATGAACTAGACAAACATTTGTTCCGGTGCGAGGATCAACCCGGGCCGCGGCCAGTCTTTTCACACCCGGCGTCTAACCAACTAGGCCACGGAAACTGTCATATCGAGCTAAATGTGGTGTAATAGTGGAAAACTCGTCATATTGCCATATAACCACGGTAATGTATCGCACATGCGGTTCAGCGTATGTATGTCCGGTCTCGACGACGAGAGCTCACCATCGCCTGCCGTTGGACATCTACTTTTTGTTAAGTACACTGTTCTTAAACATATGTAATCATCTGAAATATAGTCATGGCAATTATAAAATACACTTTTAATTTCTTACAAAAATCGTGCCCTAGACGATGGTAGAGCTACAAGTTGCAAAAGACATGAAACTTTTAGGTTGCAATCAGTTGTTTTTTCCTGGTATTCTACTTCACAAGCTAACAATTAAATAAATTTATTAGATATACTACAACTTTAGATGCAATAGGTTAAATGGTAACCTTAAAAAGATAAAATAATTAAAACTATGCTCATAGCAAAGACTCTACATTTGTTCATTGCTAAATGACTTGTGTTTTTCTTAGTACTATTTTATACAAAATACTGTTTATTCTATGGTCACAACTGCTTCAACAATTAATTGAAAGGCTATTGTGCGAATATACACATATTTATTGGCTATTTTTCTTTATAAATATCATCATCCTTCCACCCGATGGCGTACACGTTGCACGCATATTTCTTCACATGCTTCTTTTGATAAATCTACAATATCGTATGATCATTGACAAAATTATGTTGCGGCTAATTGATGGCGCCACTGTGCTTATTGCTTCTCAAGTGAGTTCCGATCTCATTAGAGCCCAAGTTTTCCGCGCGCAAACATTAAGTTTGCATGCACTTACCGGCGCCGGTAATTCTTTCACAATTCAGTATCGGGCGATTGGCCGGCTGGTCGAGACGTGGGGTCATACCGCTCGGCGCCGCGCTCCCGCCAAAACTATACGCGTTCCAACACTTTCCAAAGTTGCATTCAAAATTGGATTGTTTTTAATCCGCATCAAGTGAGACCTTTAAGTGAAGTTTATTTAAGTGTTTATTTATTGTGTTTAGTGAAATGGATATTATTTAAGTGCGCTTAGAATTGTGGACAGGTAATTTTTAACTTATTTTTTATGAACCTACCATAATTAATATATGAATAGGAAAAGCAGTATTACTCTTTAAAATTATTAATTTCGTATTTATTTTTTAAATTGAAATGGATAATCATTGAAAATTTAAAATGTTGTGTTGATCTTACTATAAAAATAATCAACCTATTGTAAAAATATATATCATGTCAAATTTATTTAATCATGGAATTATATGTCAAATAATTTAATCTCATTAATCAACTAGTTAATATAATTATATGAATATTTGAGGAAAGTGCCGACATTAGGCTGAATTAATTAAATAATACCTAATGCTAAATGGTCATAAATAATGTAATCCTCATTTTTAAATTTTAAACTATTTTAGATGAACATAATACGATTTTTTTTTTCACAGACTCATATATCTAATAAGACGGTCATGAAATCATGAGAAAATGTAAAAATGTGATGATAAATCATGTACCGCCTACTTGATGTAAATGTGTGTAGAGCTGGTAGAAGACGAAAAACCAGTGCCTCCATTAATTGTATCAACTTAAATTAAAATTCATGATTCTCAATTTTATAAATATATATATAAATTAATGATATTTATAAAACAATAAAACCATAGAGCCTTCGAATGGGTGCGCGATGCGTCTTCTCCGAACAGTGCATTTACGAAGCACCGGTACATTCATAAACTTTTTAATTTTATTTACTTGGGTAAAACCGCCTCAGCCGGTCTATACAGAAACATCGAGCAAAAATGTATACCTCATCTTACAAATATTGAAATTATATCTCTTACGCATACGTTGCACTTGTCATAACATATTTATAGCCCAATGAATGTAGGATTATATCGTCATGAAACTACACAATTTATTTTATTTATAAGGGTTTGAAAATGGTTTTATAATTATTTCCAAATTGTAATGGAAAATCAAACAATAATATTATCCTAAATCATTTTAATTTCAGCCTAACCAACTGTCTAAGAAAATATTTTTTACCTCATGTATCCTGTACAGGCAATCTTGCTAGAGACCGCCTGATGGTAAAACTGCCATTCATGGACTGTACCAATGGGATGCGATCCAGAAGCAAAAATAAAATGCCGACAATCACATGGCGAAACATTCCTACTTTATCCTCACGTAATTCTATTTAGAGTTTCAGTTTTTAAAAACTTAATAAATATTCTTAATCAGTATACTTTTAATAGATAGTCCGCATAAAATAAATTTACGATGGTGACAACTATAGACGGCTTATTTAATTTTACTACTCTTTATTTTATCCATGTAATATATTTGTATTATAATACGAATGTACAAAACTCAACGCTATATCCGAATTCCGAAGTTGCAGACAATAGGCAGTTGAAAATACGCTGTCCAACCACACTGACACCACTTGAGGACATAAAATTAATATATAATTATCTAGGAGCTGGAAATCTCCGATACTTCTACACAGATGTCAGTTTTGTTATTGGCTGTAAAACTATGCAACTTGTCTCAGACACAAAACAGCAATCAAAAAAATACTTGCTATTTGTAGAATAAAGATTTTTTGTGGCTACGAATGACGAAACGAGCTTGCCATTCGTATGATTAGGACAGATACAACCGCTTGTAGAAAGTAACAAACCAAAAAACACCATGAATTTCAAAGCAATGCTTGTCATTCCACTGTGCTCGCCAGTCTGAGACATACGATATTAAGTCTCCAATAGTTAGTAATATCCAATAGTTACTTTAGTGCATTGTTCTTGAAATCGGAACACAACAGTGCATTTACACTGCTGTTCGGCGGGGTAAATAAATATTGCAGTGGTACCTACCCATGTGCCCTCACATACGAGAGACCTACCACCAGTGATACGTGTGAGCAGAATAAGCAGTATCTGTCACAAAACAGTAGAAATATGTAAAATCAGAAAGGTCAATAAATTATAGTTTATCATCGTACCTATTGATTAAACATAATAGCAAAGAACGTAATAAATTATTTTAGGCTATCGTAGTAGTAAAAATTCAAATAAACTTTAAGTTATACGTCGATTGACCAGAGTGAATAGTAATAATTAAATATATTTTTAAATAGCAAGTGCATTGGGTGTGGTGTGGTGGTGACTTCACAATAGACTGATCATTGCGGTTAGAGCTGTACTACGCTATTAGGTGAACTGTGCTCAATATGGCGTCATATGCGCTTACACTATTTTGGGAGGCTACGGACAAAATACATTAGCAATTTGAACTAATCAGTATTATTATATTGTGCGATTGAAGTGCGCGGTGGTGTTGGTAAATGGACCAGACGCGCCTGCCAACATGTCCACATTGGTCACGGGTTCGAATCACACCGCTGTATTTTCGTAGTCATGTGTGTTTTGAAAGTCAATCACCACTCATTATAACGGTGAAGGAAAATGTCGTGAGGAAACCTGCATGCCATAGTGATTTGTTAGAATTTCTATGGTGTGTAAAATCCGGTAACCCTCACTAGGCCAGCGTAGTGGACTACACGGCTTGCCCTGCAGTGGGACACATATGGGATGATATAATACAGTACAGGTTTAGTATATTGGGGTGATTACAACTTTCATATCCAAAATATTTATTTTAACGGAATATGAAAGATAATGAATACAGAATATCTCGCTCCTGATCAAATGTAGAGCGCAGCGTATAGAAAACATCAACCAAACTTTACTTAACTTAACTTTAACTTTTGGTATTCTTCAAATAGCCCACAAAATTACAAGTTAAGACTATCATCAAAGACTTTAAATAAGTAACTCGTTTTTTTATGTTAAAACTATTTTTTTATCGCAACAACTATATGCCTAACAATTACTTGAGCTTAAAACAAAGTCACAGCAATTTTATAATTAATTAGCAAAAGAATATGATAACCAATATTAATGATTTATACACATATTTGTAAAACACATGTACGACATTTCCGGATATTACAATATCATTTTGGCGTTACAATGCAACTGGCTGTAACTGCCATACGGTCGCCTAGTCTGAAATGATAATTAATAGTCGTCTGGCTCTTGGTACGTAAAAATGAAGCTGGCGGTGTGACGTGGGCAGGTCCACTCGTGGCGCGTGTCAGCGTCAGCCGCGGAAGCCCGCACTGAAATACATTCAGAGCCATCGATACTACATGTATATTGCGTGAACTTACACTAATTATATGTGTACAAGTTTTCAATCCTTATCTGGAGATATACAGATATAACGTATACGTTCCATTAGTGATGGAATAAATAGTAATAGCAATCATAAGTCGATAGTAACATTTCACAAGTTACATAAATACGCAAAATTTTGCGATTTGCAATTGTGTTTCACAAAGCCGATCGGCTAATATTTTTATACGATTTTGTATTATCTATGAAGGAGTGATTTTTTATTTACGAACCCATTTAAAGAAGAAACTGAATAGTCAATTTTGTGTGTGTAATTTTAGATGTGAAAAATGTGTATAATAAATGGTCAGTTTTTTTGGTTACAAATTCTCTGGGGGTAATGAGCAAAAGCAGAAATATAAAGCGTGCTAAAGCTCTAAAAATAACAAGGTAGTGATGTTAATTTGAAAAAGCAATAATTCCAATTACTACGTCCCATTGTAGTGTACGGCTCTACAATCGAGAGTACGATTGAGAGTGGTTAGGGGTATGTATAGTCTACCACGCTGCCCTAGTGCGGATTGGCGGACTTTTACATTCCATAGAAAATTCTTCTGGACCACTAGTATGGAGGTTTCCTCACGATATTTTCCGTTACCTTTATAGTGCGTGGTGATTGATTAATTTTATCAATACACACATGATAAGCCTTATACTTACTAGTGCTTTTCCAACATCCATATGAGTTTTTCAAAGTATAATTTTATGAAATTTGGACATAGATTATGGTTGTCAGACCTATGAGCAAACTATAGGTATAACTATAGTATAAATATAAAAGCTTTAGTAAATAACATTCAAATCTACAACACATGATGCAGCGAATTTCTGGATTGGATAATTCAACGCAGGATACCGTGGTTGAACATGTTAGTGAACTGTTTCTTTTTTGTTTGTAGACTGATGATAATTTAAAAATCATTACCTGAAATAACTCGGGTATGGCGTTCCCTTAATCATTTCAAGCTGATAACCAGTGAAATACGAATAAAGAGCTATTTTTAGAACAAATATTGAACATATGTTTCTTGAAGTTCTAGGTATTGTACTTTCTTTGCTAAACGGATCCTTGGAGTGAATAACCCTCACGAAAATTATGTATAACCCTGAGACAGTAGCGCAGACTTTGACCGCGTCCGGTTTTTGACTAACATTCGTAACCATTAAATTTGGATCACGTTACAAATTGATTAGCGGAACATAATTTAATATAAAGCCAAAATCCATTTTATTCAATGCAATTTCGATTTGGTTTCTTACGTATAATTGCCATGTCACGGGTAGACGCCGGGACCAATAAATGCAAATAAGTGACTACATAATTAACTGTTCCACTATTTCTGTGCAATTAGTACTGTCATGTTTCTTTTTACATCTATTAAAGAAGTTATCCAAGCCTCAGCAGCCTTACCATGACCGTTGTTTAAGCGATTCAATTCCGATGCAATTCAATTTAGGTTATCATTTTGTTTCGTACCATGACCATGTTTATACTGAATCGCAAGTAAGTCGCAAGATAACCAAATGAGTGAACGCAAAAGTCTATGATCCGTAATGCTAGCAAGAGATAGCGCTATACAATGACAGTATTTTTGTTTCTTTCTCACCGGACTTGTTAGCAGCGTTCTGAAATTCAATCGTGAAAAAGATTCGATTATTTTTACGATTGATAATTTGTATTATTGTACGATGTATTAAATTTGGCTAAGACTTCCTTTTATGTAAATGTTGCAGATTGACATAGAATAATATTTTAACTGACGTTAAATCAATTTGCATTTAAATTGATTATTATATTATTTACATGTGCATCAACTTGAAAAAGTGTGTGTCAAACTTATGAACGTTTCTCTAGCATTAAAAATCAAGATTGTGATATTGTCGGAACGCGGGTGTTTTGATTCTTAAAACTAAAGTTATTTTGATTTATTGTTGTTTTACCAATTCACCTTAATAATATTTTGAAGAATGGGGTAAGTGATTCTGATTACTATTAAGGTTTAATATGATTGACTTTGTTGTCATTCAGAAATCGAAATATCTTGCAATACCAAATCCTTGCATCCACTTCAAATTTAAAATATGTTAAGTGTTTTTTTTTCTTATACACAGCGAACCCTCGCGTAAACGAGTAACTTACGCGCAACTTGACCACTTATGGGAGTTTTTAATTAAACATAAATCTTTGGCCATGGGCCACAATAAAACAGCTCAAGCCAGAGAATTTAGCCGTCGCATGTGGGAAGAAATAGCCCTAAATTTAAACGCCCATGGAGATGGTGCTGTAAAGAATTGGAAGGGATGGTGTAAAGTATGAACGCTACCATGTATATACGTACACAAATAACATGAATTATATGTACATACTATGTTTTAATAAGAATTATCCTTTTTTTATGAATTAATATGGAATTAATTAAACATTTAATTTTTTTAGTATTTGAATGACTTTAAGTCAAAATTAAAAAAGTCGGCTGCCACTGCCAATTTATCCCAGCAGAGGACAGGGGGGGGGTCCGTCATCCAACAAAACAATGACGGACCTTGAAAAAAAATACCTCCAAATTTTGTGTCATGATTTTGGGACTGGGTTACCTGGAATAAGAGTGGAACCATTTGAGGAGGTAATATTAATTATTACAAGTATTATATTCGGAATAAAATATGTTTAATTTTGTTACCATTAATGTTTGGTTAAAATTTTGTTTAAGTAATAGAAATCTTTTATTTTACAGCTTATAGAATTAGAGGTACTAGTAGAACCTGACATTTCTCAGCCAGGATCATCGCAGGAGGTAACACTACCTTCTTTCTCCCCCGAACAACCTACTTTCCGTCGCTCACCACGCAAAACAGCACCTCCCCAACCCAAAACACCTCCTCAATCCAGAATACCTCCCAACATTGAAACACCAGCAGCAACAACTCGCCGTTCACCCCGTCGTCCGCGTAACCTCATATCAACCTTTTCGCCATATCCTCTTGTACCGTCTCCTTTGCCATCTTTACCTTCACCATGTCCTGCAACCCCCCCTTCGCCTGGCCCCCCCCGTACCTACACCTTCGCCTCGTCCACCTGTACCTACCACTGCACGTCGCACACCTGTACCCTCCGCAGAACGCCGACGGCGTACTAGACAAGAGCCTCGAATGACACCAGAAGTTGCCCGACGGACTCTCATTGCACAGTCACAAAGAATGACAACAATTGAGGAACAAAAACTCGAAGTCATGAAACAATTATTGGAAGAATTGAGAGACATTAAAGACATGATTAGAGCCAAGTAAGCTTTCGATTTATTATTATGAATAATATAAAAATAGTAAAAAATACATCTACTAAATACAACAAAACTATCTATTATAAGTGTTATAAGCAACCCAATGTTTTCAAGAATTTTAAACAATTAAACAGAATATAATATAATTTATAAAAGGGTTAATAAAATTATGAGTTATTATTTAAAACATTACAATACTAGTTGCTATACTATGGTTTTTAAAGGTAATATTTTGTCTTCAGGTTTAATGATCCTCCTGCAGACGTTGAATAAGTCTCCTACGGGTGGCCACACCTCGAAGAAGGCTCTCATTGTCAGTACTTGTACTTCCACCAGGTTCAGGATCCAAAGGCGATGTTTGCACTTGTGCTTCTTGAAGCATGTCTTCATTGCTCAAAGGAGGCACAGAAATATTTGCCTTATTGCAAATATTATGCAATATTACGCAGGCATTTATAATTGATGCTGCCACTTTTGGTTTATAATGTAAGACCCTGTGCACTAGGAGACAACGAAAACGTGCTTTAAGAAGCCCAATTGTCCTCTCGATTATATTCCTTGCCCGGATGTGAGCACCTGTATAATAACTCTCTGGAGAGCCAGGTTCTGCATTAATAATTGGTGTCATCATATAACTTCGCAATGGATAACCTGAGTCACCTGCAACATGAAAAGCTTTCTTTATAAGACTGCAGACTTTCAGTTTAACTGTGGTAATATTTTTTAGATAATGTAATATAATGTGCCAACCCATGGCCTGCAGTGGGATGTATATAGGCTGATACAGTATTAAAATGAATGTGATATTGCCAAAAACATAATTTACTATGCTAATATAATAAATGTAAGAAAAATTCGGTTATATCATTTATTTTACAAATTAATGTGTGTTCTTTTTATATAATTACAAATTAAGTTAAATGAAAATTAAAGTCTATGGAAATATTAAGTAACTTACCAAGTAACCATGTAGATTCATTAAGATTTTCTAAAAATGTTTTCACTGGGTGCACATTCCATATAAACGAGTCATGTGTGGCTCCTCCATAGCTAGCATCCACACTAGTGATTTGCATATCTGCATCACAAATCTGAAAAATTAAACATTGAAATAAAATTTGCAATAAAAGTACTATACTATAATCCTTACTAATATTATAAAGGTGAAAGTTTGTATGTATGTATGTATGTATGGATGTTTGTTACTCTTTCATGAAAAAACGGCTCAACAGATTTTGATGAAATTTGGTATAGTGATAGCTGACACCCTGGATTAACACATAGGCTACTTTTTATCCCGAAAAATGTAGTGTTCCCGTGGGATGAGTCAGGAAACCAAATATACATATTTTCTACTCTTTCAAATTCAAATTGTTGGCACGGGATGTCCTCTCCTACGGAAGGGAAATATAGTCGACGGCACGCGGGAAATATAGTTAGTAGACACGCGAAATAATATGTTCTTGATGTGGATTGGACTCAAAAACTATCTGCACCCGGGCGAAGCCGGGCCCGACAGCTAGTATTTCATAATTGTGTCAACCTCCAATTAACAATCAAACAGACTACATGCCATGTTACTTTTGTCTCAACATAGTAATGGTTATAGTTCCTAGATATAAGTGCATTTATACCTATTCAACATAGATATTATTGAAAATTTTCTTACCAATTGAACATTTATTGAGTGGTAATGTTTCCTACAGTAATACCTTTCTTCATGTTCCACTGGCCTTACAATTGCAATTTGTGTGCAATCAATACAACCCAAAACACCTGGGATTTTAAACTTTTGAAAGAATCTGTAATAAATAAAAATGTAATACAAATAAACATAAGGTAATGATTCTTTGTTGTGAATTGCTTGACAGTTGTCAAATACTTACTTTGCCCGAGTATTATTTCTTTCCTGTAAAGTTTTTGGAAAACAAATGTATTTCTTTCTCATATCAGCAGAATCTATGCAAGCAGTAACTTCTGCAATGACAGATGAAACAGTCTGTTGAGCCATGGAATGTGCACCAATGTCTCCAATTGGTCTTTGGTATGAGCCGGTTGCATAGAATGATAGAGCAGTCAATATCTGAAAACATCATACATAATCAGCTTATTTTGATATATAACATGAATAACTACAAACAATAGTATTAGCCAAGTTCAATATTGACTAGGTTGGTACCACCTTTATAGTAAGTTAATTATTTCCTATGTTTGTTGAATTTTTATGGTATTCTAATAACATTAATAGATTCTTACCTTATGCTCGACCGATAAATCGGAAGATTTTCTAGGCTGCTTAAACAAATGCCTGAGTTCATCACATAGATCAAGAACCAATTGTTTGGAAAGCCTATATCTTTTGATGAATTCTGACTCGTCTAATTGCGTGAAAGGATCCGACTCTTCCCTTATTTGGCGCCTCCTTTTACGGCGTAAAGTATTATCCTCATTATCACACTCCAAAAAATCGAGGAATAATAAATTATGCGACATCTAAAATTATAAAAAATATGCTAATACAATGCACATTGCTTAGAAATACAATTAAAATAACACTATTGAACGTTACCTACCTTCGTAATAAATTAATTTCACTGAAATAACTAATTTATTCAGAAACGATTCAGTTTTGGTAGTAAATAAAGGAACTTTTATTGAATTGTAAGTTTTGACAGATATGCGACTCAGTTGAGGTCGTGAAGTTTAGTCATGGTACGAATTGAATGAATGACAACGCGACTTGCGAACGATTTGCTATTCAGTTTAGGCGGTAACGTTATTTGATCGGCTAAACAATGTCATGGTACGATAACGCGACGCGGTTCAGAATAGGTCCTAAATTGAGTCGCAATAAGAGCTCATGGTAAGGCTGCAGACATGGAATAATTGTAATGCTGTTCAATACAAAAATATGTCGAAAGATGAATACTGGAATATAGTATCGAAAAAATGTATGTTACAGAGCCTATGTAGAGTCACTGTGTTTTTAATATGCGTTCTATAAAATACAGGAATATAATAAGTTAAATTCCGCCAGCGCTAAGAATGTATGAGTCTGCAAAGCCACTGTCGGCGGCACAAATTGCCTAGCACTATCACATTAGCAGGTTTGTAAACACAGCGTTAATAAGGTAAAATTAAGTTAATTTTTAACTGCCGCAAACGAATATTTTTCGTATAAAATACAATACCGCTCCAATTTGTAAATCGGTCACTGAAATAGAGCAGGGCCGGGTGTGTGTGTGTGTGTGCATGTGTGCATGTGTGCGGGGCGCGCGGGTGCCGTGTCGACACCTTTCGATTGCTTCACTTCAAGTTAATTGTGCATGCGCTATACATTACCCGATCTGTTAAATAAACTACACATAATCATTACCTGCATTATGAATGGAGAGCCGAGAGGCTGCATACCTTTATGGTAACGTTATGTTACAAGCACACCAACAAATCTTTCTAGAAGTTTAACAGTTGGTCGATCTAATCCAACGATTGGGGTTGTATTAGAAAAACATAAGAGATAAACACAAACCATATTGTACGTAGATGCTTAATTATTATTGGGATGTATAGATAATAATTGGTAAACAAATCCTAGAAATTGCATTGAAAACATAATCAATCATAATACAGTTTTCTTTAATAATATTATTAGAATTGATTAGTGCGTTGACGTCATGTCATTATTTTCCACAGAACAATTTAACATTTAGTAGACTAAAACCCATTACACACTGACGACGGTTATTTATTTATTCCTTCTTTGCATTCATTTTTTTAAATTACGCCTGTGTCTGTGCTCGTCTTATCTTTACTGGAAGCGCGTTCCACTGTCGGACAGCTTGTACTGTGGTCTGTGAGTGATTTGTCCATAAATGTTGTGGAATGCTCAGGCAAACTAAATTTTAAATTCTCCGACGACCTTAAGGATCTAGATGGTAACCTCGCTATAAACCAATTTAAAGCTTTTAAATAATTTTACTATTGTACGTTCAATCATAGGTTTTATTGTGGCATGACGTAGAGTTTAAAATAAAACATAATTGTACGGTTCGGATGATGTGGAAAATTTTTCTTGAGAAATACAACGGAAAGTCAGTTTTCGTGAAACAACGTAATATTATGTCTTTATTTACGGTATCTTGTGTTGAAAGACATCGATAGGCACTTGTAAGTGACAAATAATTTTAAGTGCACAGTATATATGTAGTGTGTGGCGTGTGCAACAAGCCCAACAATGTATCCAGCAGTTTAGCAATTTCGTATGACAGTATTTTTTATCGTGATTGATAACGGAGATAACATGGCCGGATAAACATACGCAGTAGTAACACGGTCGCGTCGTATTCATGGTATTTATATTATGAATAATTGATTTACTGTTTGTTTTCTTAAACTTAATTAATTCATGGAAAATTAATAGCTTCAGTACTCAGTAGGTACAGCCATCCTCCCACCTATTGAATTTGTGTGAGACTTAAAAGATCTCGCTATGTGTAGCAAACCTCGCGCCAAGTAAGAGGTGCGGAATATGCTGAAGTAATTGATTGTTTAGGTCCTAAACTAATTACAAGGGGAATCAGAATCAGAAATCCTTTATTTGCATAAAATGTAGGTAAACAGCATAAGGTGTTACTATATTATATAAAATAGTTCCTGTACATTTTGCCATGTGACGTGCAATAGTTATAATTATATTATAAACTTATAAAATATTAACAGAGGCATCCTAAAGTAATATTGTTATATAAAATAAAACCTTATATCATAAAACTATAAAGTATACACAATAAAAAATAACTAGAATAATAAACTCATATAGTGATTATTAAAGAAAACAAGAATACAATGAACAAAGTAACATTATTTAACAGAATCATCATTTAAAAAGAAGAAAAAAAAAGCTAAGAGTAAGTGCTTATTGTAATCTGAAGTTTGAAAACGAAAATATCACATTTGTAACACCAATAAACAAAGTATTCAATAATATATACATACATTCTAGTAGTAGAGCAACCATTAAAGTAGCAGCAGTCACTACACTTTGCTCACATTGTTATTATTTCAATATCGTTTTCAATTTATGTGTCTAAAACAAGGGTCGGCAACCTGCGGCTCGCGAGTCAATAGGCTTTATTCCACACACCAATAAAATTTATTTAAAAAGATAATTACTAAGAAATCATTTTGTAACCATTAATGAGGATTAGGCACCATTTCTATCTCTCAAATGCTTGTCGTCGCTTTTTACGTCACTCATTCTCCGTAAGAGGCGTAGTAACAGTCGTAAAAATTGTAATTTTTGGCTCTTTCGACTCAAAAGGTTGCCGACCCCTGGTCTATAGTAATGCTATCTTAATTCTGCTGAGCTGTTATGAGCATTTAAGGTATGCACGAGTCTTATGAATCCTAGATGGTACACCGCTGAGTGTGCGCTGACAGTGCGGCGCCAGCGCTAGGGGAGTTACTCTGGACTCCGACACGACGACGAATGTTCGGACGTCGTTCGTAAAACTGAAAGAATATGCCTTAATACTTAATACAAAATATCCGAATCCTCTATCGGACGTCGTAACCTTAGACTAAGTTTGTAGTAAATTATAGGTTTCATAGAGAATTGTATTGATTTTTAGAAGCGGAAAAATTCTTACATTTGGTCGCCGAAATCTTCGAAACTTCCTTTTGGAGTATAGAGTAACCCCACTAACTCGGGAGTGGCAGCGCGCGCACGCTCACTGTAACCAGATAGCGTTTTGTTGTGCACCGGCGCGGCGGCGCTGCAACTGTAACCAGAGACCATGTTACCATGTCCTCATCTTCTCGGAACGATGTTGGAGGTGCACAGGCTTATCCTTTATAATTACATTATTACAATAATTGTTATTACTCATTTATATTAGGACGCAAGAGTCGATAATCGGTAAATACATATATACTTACCATGTATGTTCGTCTTTGGGCTGTATGACTATGATTACGAATATGATGTGGTTATGTAAAATATACTTTTGCTCTATGGTATTGAAAAAAGGACAGCCTTAACAGATGATCCTGCTAAAACAAAACTCTATTATTTAAATCAAAAATAATTATTATATTTTTTAAATTCGCGACGTTTCGATTTTGTACAGCTTTCGTGGTCACAGGGCGGAATAAGGTATTAGTCATCCGCTCAGCGACTATGTAACTACCCTTATTTCGCAATTATGTTAAAAAGCAAAATTTAAAAGAAATTTGATTTTTGCATAAATCCACAAATTACCGTAAAAAACTGATTTATTTCAATGTGAATTTATCAACATTCACGTAAATCTTAGAAACCATAATGCTCTATTATTTTATTAACTTGCTTGTTAAACAAACTATTTCGACAGCCTCTGTGGCGCAGTTGGTTAGATGTCCGCTGTAAAATGAGAGGCCGCGGGTTCGATCCCGACAAAGAGACAAATGTTTCTGTTAACACAAGTTTTAGTTTCGGGTCTTTCGGGTGTTTGTCAGACTGAAAAGTCCGTCGTAGTTCTTCATATCCATGACACAGCTCGATCTTAATGCGGGGTCAGGACTATGTATGTGACGGTTAAGTGTATATAATATATTTAAAAAAATAATACTTACTCTGAATACGCGCGACACGGTTAGCAGTAATGATTTTGATGGCTGACAACAGCTCACGACGCGAGGCTTTGGAAAAACAAGCACACGCACCTACAAAACTCATTATAACAACAATTAAAAATATTGTTTCAGATCAAAAATGGAGTTGAAATCACCAAAAGCGAAGAAAAAGTCCAACATCGCTAAACTGGTGTCGTGGGGTAAATTGTTCAGGACGCCGATTCTGATTTTGTTCCTCCTCGGAACCACCAACTGCCAGGACGACGAGGAGGTTCTGCCCTTCAGCCCCGTCCACCTGCGCCACAGGCATGCCAACGAGACCTTGAGGAACAAACTCACTGAGATCAAACATTTAAGAAGGCATTTGAACAAAGAGATCCTGAACTTTGTGATGACGGACCACCTGATGGACGGTGAGGTGGAGAACCGCGTGCACTACAACGGCGTCACGGCTAAAGAGACTTACGTCGGCGGTGACGGGTAAGCTGACTTTTTTAATTTTTTTTTCTTTTTTTTGGTATCCACCAATTTTTGCTTATGTATGCTATAAGTGAATTTACAATCACAGCGTTTCCACATATTTTTATATACCTCAAACTTCGACGATGATATTAGATTCTTTCTTATTCAGTTCCTTCCCAAATTAGTTAATTAGTTATCTTGGTTTATTATTTTATTTTATAATTATATTACTAACGCAAAACAAATATTAAAAATTCTACCTTGCTTTCAAAATTAAAATTTGTAGAGTCGTAACCCGCACTAGGCTAGCGTGGTGGACTATATGGCCTAACCACTCTCAATCGTACTGTCGATTGTAGAGGAGGCCCGTGCCCTGCAGTGGGACGTATATGGGCTGATACGGACGGACGGACGTAGAAAATATTGAATTCAGCATGAATGAGCCTACTTGTCAAATTAGAATTCTGTCTCACATCAATCCAGGCACAAATTAATAGTATTTGGTTGGAGTTTCATTTTTTTCTCTTTCTGTATCCATCTTATCATATATATGTATACTGCAACGAACTACGATAGTTACTTCTAGTCCAGTGAAACACACGATGAGTCAGTTCACCATTTCTAAGCTATAAAATAATAACATTACAATTAAAAATGTAAACATACTCAACAGTAATATCAAACCCGCCAATATTTTTATGCGTCATAATATCTTGCTTTATACATTTAAGAACCTTTCGAATTATGGGTCACATTTCATGTGGTTTAAAAGCCTCTAATTAACGCCGAAATGTCGGCAGCGTTTCTCATCGTCCGCCATAACTTGTTTCGGAGCAGCTGGTGACAACGCGCCGGGTCGCGGTCGAATGCAATACCATAATATTGGCACATTACAAGAATGTTGGTAAAACCAATGAATAAACTTCCACTTTTTGATATGGCTTGAATTTACTTTCTTGAAATTGTAATTTCAAGCTGTGTTCAACGCACAGGTTCAATGTCATACTTTATCGGTATTTTTGTAGCAGCACAGCATTTTCTAAAACGCACTTATTTGTACTCATGTGGCCACAGAAGTTTTATTTAAGTGCCATTTTTAAAGTGATCAAGGAGGGTGGTACAACATTCATAGAAATCAAACCCAATCTCGATCGATATAAATTGGATATTAATATATCAGCATTGTACACGGGATCGAGTAATCTGAAAACATATGTAAGTTGAATAATCCTTCGGCCACCAGTTTGAGAGTCATAAAAGGTTCCCGAGCCTCACCTATAAACAGGGTATAGTAGATTTCACATTACTTGTAGTATTTCAGCGTAGCAATGTGTATGGAACTCGTCCATTAACAAGTGCCGGTTAAATCGTATTAACACGTGCTTTTTAGGGATCCGTCGGGACAAGGTATTACAGTGATTTCATTAAAATCATTACATTTAGACACAGTAATGTATATTGATAGTCAATCACCACGCACTGAAACGGTGAAGGAAAACATCGTGAGGAAACCTGCATACCATAGCGATTTACAAAAAAAAAATTCTATGGTATGTAAGTCCGCCAACCCGCACAAGGCCAGCGTGGTGGACTATATGGCCTAACCACTCTCAATCGTACTGTCGATTGTAAAGTAGGCCCGTGCCCTGCAGTGGGACGTATATGTGATACAGATACAGAATGTATATTGATGACACGGATAAGTAATATTTCAATGGGATTTGAATCGTATTTCACAACGAAAAGTAACGGGACTACCTGAATTCAAACCTACCTGCAAATATAACTAGCTATTGTTGTTTAATTAACACTTTAGCCACAGATTCAAATACTGAGGCACCCCTCTGTCTTTTCGGAGTCGTAACGTAACGTTAGCAGGCCGGCATAATTGTTTCCATTGGCATGGGACTGCCATCCGATGCCAATGGATACTCTGCCTGGGCGGCATTGGCACTTACCATCAGGTGCAATGCCGCCACTATGCCAGGCCATTATAAAAAAAAAAGGAGACCTGCATACCATAGCTATTTGTAAGAATTTCTATGGTTTGTAAAATCCACCAACAAGGCCAGCGCGGTAGACTATATTATAGCCTAACCCATCATCCCCCCTCTCCCATTTCGTAGTACTTTCGATTATAGACAAGACCCCCTATATACTACAGGGGGTCATGATATATGGGACATATATTTAAGAATCTACTAAGCACTAGCTAAGTAACGAATGGATGATTAGTCACTTTCGCTCACATGAAACCACCTCTCATGCGCATTCACACCCTTATTACTTCTGTACATGTCAATATGAAGACGCAATGGAAACCACAAAATAAAACAATTCCGGTGACATAGCCCATCAAACCATCATTAATCTTATTTATATCTATTACGACGGCCCAACATACAGACGACAACGGTTTTGCTTACGTGAGTTACATATTTCAAATTACTCCTCAAAATAAAAATACGAATTATTTATTGTCGTCTAAAATAGAAAATGATTAAGACTAGCATAGTATATCTACAGAGCCAATCTTAGTGTATATTAATTATGCGGTGATCAACATAATGTGCAAAAGCTTTTGGGATTTCAATATCAGAATTCACTTACCTCTAGACGTACTCCCTCAAAAATCCCGAATACGATCTTAGTCCATCGAATACGGAAACCGAAAAATATGAATTAATATTCAAAATAAATACACTCAGCAATGACATAAATAATTCTGACCTCACACTAAGATCAAGTCTTTGTCGTGGGTGTCAGAAACTACGAGACATTTTTTGATCTCACCTCGAAACAAATACCTGTGGACCACACAAATATTAGTCTCGGTGCGATGATCAAACCCGCGGCCTTACGTTTCACAGCCGACGTCTAACCAACGGCGCCATGCAGGTTATGGAATTGGCAGGATTATATTATCAAACATCCAACAAAGGATTTTTTTTAATAATTTAACATACTATATTATTGTACAGAACCACAGAAATTAAGAAGTCGACCACACCTCACACATTTCTTCACTTCATGTATTCAGAGTGCGCGGTAAGTTCATTAGGCTCAATGCAATGCGCGCTGTGGCGCTCCGTACACTCATACACTCACACACACACACACACACAGGCAAATAAACGTAACTTCAATATTACCTATATGCAGGATACTCAAAAGAATAAATGAATGAAGTCAAACACAAACTAAATCTATAACGCTAACAGCCAACGATAAAGTGAAGAACAAAAGAGTAATAAATGATTTATCTTAAACGTGTTTATATTTATTTAGTCTCTATTGTAAACCAAACAATTATAAAAACATTAAGCTACATTAAAATGGGCAGCTTTATCGCTTCGACCGATTTCTTTTGGCATTTATGTACGTGCAATAAAATCAATAACCGCTTGGCCGATATATTGTGAACTCTTCTGAATACAAGGCGAAACGTGGTTGTCTGGTTGCACCTATACCTACCCTTTCTGGGAAAAAGGCTTGAGTTTATGCATGTATGTAGACTTTTCTGATGCTGTCCTGGAGAACAGAGTCTTTACATGAGCAGTAAGCCAGGGTGACCATCGATATTTGATCATGATCTCAAGATCGGCACCAGAAAACGTTTTGTTAGCGCGTTGTGTGTCCCGCTACAGAGCATGAGTCTGCTCTACATACGAGAATACGATTGCAAGGGGTTTTAGTCGCGGTTGGCGAATTTTACATACTATATATTTTATAGATCGCTATGGTCGGCAGATGTTCCGACAATGTTTTCCTTCGCCGTAGTGATCGTTGACATATAATGATTTAAATAAAATAAAAAACATTAATCGCGTATTAACTAGAAGCCAAAAGATGGCCATAATTTAATGTTATTAAAGAATATTTAATTTCCCCATAGTAATTATCTCAAGGTCACTGTTTGGCGACAGCTTCGAATGTGAACCTAGTAAATATGAATGGAATAAGTTCTCATGTCTCGAGTAATTATGTGCAGCGGCGTGGTTCGGCCTATCTCACCTTTGCCCCGGGTGACTTGTGTTTTCGTGAGTCGTGGACGAATACGTTAATGTTCCCGGTCGTAGTAACTCACTACTGAATCAATATTAATCAATTAGGTCGATAACTTCATCCTTTTAATCTTGACCCTAGTACATTCATTTGTATTTGTAAAATTTAGATTGTATGTCCGTATGTATGCACAGCATAAATTAAGATTTGTAAGAACTTCTATAGTGTTTTTTTTATTTCTTAGTCATATAGGAAATGAAATAGGTCTTATGGCAAGTCAATACATATAATACTTAATCTTTATTTACAATATTTACAAAATATAGAAAGTCAGCCAACACGCATTAGACTTTTAATTGTAAAGGAAACTGCACCGTGCACTGTGTGAAAGCATATTGGCTGATAAGGTTCAGTTAAGTACAGATTGAAAACAAAGTGAAAACTTCTTTCCGAACCGGGTGGCAGAAAAAAATTACTGAATCTAAATTATATAGAACATCTTAATGAATTTAATAAATCATTTTAATTTAAAAAATTTTTTTTTCTTTGTATTCTATGTCCGATTTGCTATCTCTTTATTCCCGTCAATCTCGACCACAAATGAGAGTTTCTGATAGTTGGACATTTGTATGCTCCCGGATTCTATCTGTAAGTCTCTACCTCACAGAAGAATCTTGCATTTCGGATTCAGATTGTGTATAAAAGCCATTTCGACTTGGCATACATGATTTCGTTGGGAGATAGTTATCGTTCATATTCTATACAGGTAGACCTATATAGGTAGACCCTCCAGTTGTAGAAAAACAATGAATATCTAAGATGTCTTAAACAAAAATATCATGGTTTCAATTACCTATTTGCCATCTATCAAAGATACACTTACCGTTGACGTATTCAAAGCGAAATTAGTCACCCAAAACACGACGATCTGAAAGATACGTGATGCACGGCTGTCGCGATCCGCTCACCTTTTCGCAAACACTTCCGTATCTAAAAACATATAGGTCAATAGTTTACAATCAATGAGTTAAAATTAAACCAAGAATCTCACGGCACTCTCTTGGCACTAGACGCAGTGTCGCTGCTCGTCTCTCGTCCAACACACGCACTTCACAAATCGATCACGAACGTAGAGACAACGTAGAGAGAAACAATATGTATGGATTGACCAAACTGTTGACATTAAACGTACTTTTGTTTTTTTGTTTTGACGATACTAATAGTTTTGCATAACGCCAAAGTTACAAATACATGCTGACAATCAACTGTCATAGTATAGGATCCCGCCATACATCGACCTTCACCGAGATGTTTATTTGATGAAACCTATTTTATATGCAATTTAATATGTCAATAAATATATTGTATATGGGTTGCCTTGCAAATTTCAGTCCAGAATACGATTAATTAATTATTAAAAAAAAAATATTTTTTACACATTTCACCTGTTTGATTATTAAACAAATTCTATACCAATCGAAAGTATGAAACCCATAGAATATGTAAACGTTAGGTTGCCTATTTTTTTCCGGTCACAACCCTCAGGTTGCCAGGTAACACAGAACACAGCATATACGAGTCTATCGCTGTCCTTTTCATTCTCAAGAATAAATAGCATGCGCACCCTCTTTCTTTATGAGCGGACTTCGAACAGCTGCTATGCTGTGTCACTCGGAGCAATATTTCACTTTTCTAAATTCGACAACCACAATTCGGGACTGATTTTTCGCAGGCAACCCTATACCACCGTGTTCATAATAAAATGATCTTTATTTTCATTTAATTTCCATTCAATAATCAGACCGGCGCAAAATGCTAGTAGCGATTTACCTGTTTATACCTGGCAACCTGAGGGTTGTGACCGGAAAAACATAGGCAACCTAACGTTTACATATTCTATGGGTTTCATACTTTCGATTGGTATAGAATTTGTTTAATAATCAAACAGGTGAAATGTGTAAAAATTTTTTTTTTATTTTTAATAATTAATTAATCGTATTCTGGACTGAAATTTGCAAGGCAACCCATATACAATATATTTATTGACATATTAAATTGCATATAAAATAGGTTTCATCAAATAAACATCTCGGTGAAGGTCGATGTATGGCGGGATCTTAGACTATCAGTATGTATTTTGCGGTTCTCAAACTAAAATTGTGCTAAGATTGAAAAACTATTTTTTCCAGCATAAGTATCTTGGTTTATAGGTTTGGTTTTTTATATGTTATGCAATAGATAAAGTGTAATTGTCTGGATTCATAACCAACATTACTGACTACATCAGGGTATGTTTTGATGCAATTTTCGCGAAGAGTGCATAAGATTATTTAAAACTAAAACCAACGTAATTGTACCAAACGTTTCCGTGTATAAAGTAGTCAAATGCTCGTATGATAGATGCATTTCAGCAATATTAACACTGAATAATTTGATGTTATTTTATTCCGATATTTTCGTCACCAAGGATTTTAACGATAGCCTTTTTTAGTAATACGTTGGACCGACACAAAGTCGATAAAGAGGATATTAAATATTTCCAAAGCCTTCATGATGTGGGCGTAGGGTTTGGTGGTAGGCGTCGGTTGCATACTACCGATGCTAAAATGAGGACCTTCATTTATTATCAGTTTGCTCTTATGATGCACCAAATGCTAACTTTGAATACGGCTTTTGTGAAGTCAAAAATCTTAAATTGTTTTTCTTCACAGACAACTTATTATAAACTTATTGCTGGATCTCAACTGGTGTAATTTACAGATTATTATACATTTTCTTATACACACGTCACTTATACACATGTAACTTTATTATTAATAAATTATAAAATAATAATTAGGGTCAAGCAACCTACGGTCTTATTCTTAAACCGTTTTAAAACCTATTATCGATATTTTGTTTTCGTCGCTCAAACTGAATTGGAAAGTCGGACAAAAAACTTCATAACTAAAAGAGATTTTAAACTGTCAATATTATGTTTATAACAATTTAGTAATTGATGCTAGTTCGTGTCAGTAAACAGTAAATAATACAGACCACGGTAACCTGTGAAAACAAAAGCTACTTAATGATAATTTTAAAATATTCGAGATTAAAACCCATAGCAATCCAAGGCAGTAATTGCAATCGTGTTAGCAACTGAACTGTGAGACCCAATAAAACCGTACATAAATAGTTATTTATGGCAGTAAGCGCGTAAATCTCGAACGGCCTTTACAATGTCAATGGACAAGATACACGCATGTGGCACTCTAGCCAAATACAGAGCCAATAAATAAGTGCTCGGGAAATCATAAATATCGGTATTCTTATTTATGTGAACATCATTCGGTTTATCCGGTCCTCACTGCTACATTATAGTGTCCACAAAAAAGCGTCACCATTCAATCGACATGATATTCATAAAATTGTAAAACAATATTTAAATATAAAGTTATTATGTGCCTACCTTGTCCCAGAAAATGTGTATTTCATTAATGTTTTTCTTTAGCTTTTTCTGGACCCGCATTTTTAAGCAGAATAAGAATTACATTTTCGCATTCAATCGTCTTACGCGATCAATGCACAATAAAGTTAGATATATAGTATACAAAAATCATATTATATGATTAAAAGTTATACTCTATTTAAATTATTTAAGATTATCCTATAATTATCCTCAAAATGTTTATAATTCAATCATTAATCAACGATTAATTAACACATGAACTATTTCAATAGGTTAATGACTGCGGAGTCAGAATTGCCGCCAGAACTTATTCGTTCCGATTATATCAACTATTGTCGTACCTAACTTATTTACGGATAGTAAAGTTCTTGAAAATTAAAAATATGAATTTCCTCTGTTTATTATTACTTTCGGTCAGTATCACAAGATAATAATTTAATTTTGTTGCTTTTAAACAACGCTAATCATTTGTATATCGTATCTTGCGGCCATTTTGAAACACCCGAAGTATAATATTCTTCTTTTGATATTCAATTTTCTATTCAGCCAGTAGGTATCTAAGTAATGATGTTTTAAAAAAACTTTTTTGATTTATAATATTACACATTTAATAAAATAAAAATAAACAGTAGAATAAAATGTGCTATCGCCTATCGGCAAAAATACTGGCTTCTTTTGGATTATGTTTAAAATATATTATAGCAATTGAAGAAAAGATTAAAAACATGTTGTTTTTTTCTTAGTTTTTATTTGTGAATGCTAAAAGTAACATATATATAAACATATATATAGTATTTGTTAATATATGACTTACATCGCACAAAGAAATATTGTTTACGAGATAAAACATGCTTGAACTGCCATCTTTGATCTATGATTATGTAATTATTCGATAACTACAGTGAATTACATATACACTGCGTAGTTTAATGACGCCTTTAACATGCAGCTCGTATAAAAATAGTGATGTACATAAATAGATTATTTATTGAATACAATTTAAACACTATTTACTTTAATCAGCATCAGCCAGCCGTTAGTTAAGATGTTACACAATTTCTAAATAGGAAACCTCTTTACACTGTCTAATCGTCATATCCCACGATATTGCCAATATAGGCACCTATACATGTAAATCCAAATATATAAATATTGGTAAATTTGCCTCTAAATAAACTGAAATGAAATGAAAATAATTTATTGAATCCATTAAAAATATTCAACACCATTTGGATCTCTTTTCAAAACCAGTTTACGACATACTGATTTAAAAAAAACTTACAAGGTGATTTAAATCAGAGCCATTAATTAATAAATAATTACATGCATTTAACTTTTTTATACGCATTTTTTATGTATGAAAACATTGTACCATCACCCACAGCAGGGCACGGGTCTCCACGACAATCGAGAGTACGATTAAAAGGGGTTAGGCCTTTAAATCATTAAATTAGTGGGAACTATATAGATTAAAAAAAATACGACATATTAGTTGTTAAATGTTGCCGGTCTACATACAAATATGTTACCAGCAGGACGCGTGAATATCAAAGTTCAACATTCAAAACGAAGTATTTCCAATGTAACATTAAAAAATACGCATCAATCACATCAAAAGCAAAATTTTCACAAGAAATGGATTCCACTCAAAATATGAGTCACGTGAAGATCTGTGCCAACATATGTTTCGTGTAACAACCGGCATATTTTTACATACATACGCAAGAAAAACGCATTGTGCACGACTTTTCTACGTACATAAAAATAAACCGAGAAAAATAGAATATTACGCGTTCGAACAATTTATGTGCAGCTTTTGAAACCCATAATTAAATAAATTACGTGTTGAATCCGTTGTTCATCATTATGTAATAGTAGTAGCTGGAAAGAGAAAGAGAGAGGGAGAGAGATTGTGCTCTTTCTTAGTTGTATACTACACATTTTCACTAAATGATAATACACAATATCATTTAGTTATACATTTTAAAATACCATCAACGCTCTTAAATCAAGCCTTCAAAATCAAGCATGTAAAGACTTTTCACTCATATTTCTATTATTTTTCCTAAATTGTATTAAGGGAGCCTAGAGACGAACGTAACGACTTTCATATTTCTTTGAAAAGCTCACAGAGCTTGTAAGATCACAAAATACTAATTAGTACACACAATAATGTCCTTCGGTTATCTATGAACATAAAGTTGTTGTGAAAAATCGCTGTGACTTACACAAACATAATTGTACGAAAGGATGGATGGATGGAAGGATCCCCTCCTCTCCATTCCTAACCAGAACCACGCGTGCTGGCTTGCGAAGCCATAGCTTGACGGTCCACACCATCCCGGCGCGAACCAAACGGTTCTCAAATTCGTTTTTGTGCCGCACCGTCAGGCTTTGGAATTGTTTGCCGGCGCACGTGTTCCCTCCTTCCTACAATCCTGGGGCGTTCCGCCGCGGTGTGAAGAGGCACCTTAGCAGGCCGGCATAATTGTTTCCATTGGCATGGGACTGCCGTCCGTCCTGCCGGCCGTCCGTGAAAGTAACAAGTTGCTATTTGCATCCATCCATCCATCCATCAGCCAAAGGAAGTCCACTGCTGAACATAGGCCTCTCCCAATGATTTCCACAGAGACCTGTTGGAGGCAGCCTGCATCCAGCGACGTCCTGCGATTTGCATCACTACATTTAAATTTTCCATGTTTGAAAAACACACATCAAAACCAAAAAAATAGTCAGATAGTTAATCAAACCACTAATTAAACCGTTATGGCAAGAGGAGTTATTGTTTTATTTTACTGCCACATGACTCGCAAGATTAATCCTACCATCGTCAAAAAGACGGCGATAAGGCCGATAAGTTACTATGTGAATGCAACTTACGTAAAGGGGGATTGAAATAAGATTTTTTCATCATAGAGCATATGACAGTCGGTAACATTTTTTTTTCAAATTTTCATTGTCTCTATCATCCCGCGTTACATTCATCCCTGATCTTTCTATATACTTTTAATTTCAATATATTTCCGCTTGGATAAACATAAATTTATGCAGGGTTATCTAACATCGGAACGACATAACAATTAATATCATGTAAACAATAAATTGAATGTAAACTAACCTTTCTTAACCAAACATGATCTCCATATAAATTAATTAGTCTCATATCAAGTAATATGACGTTTGAAAACTGCATAATGTAAACAAATTGAAGTAAAGCGAACCCAACATAAATACGCGACGCAAAATTACATACATACATACATAAACTCACGCCTTGTTCCCAGAAGGGGTAGGCAGAGGTGCCAGGGCACCCACATTTCGCCTTGCATGTTCCGTCCCACAATGTGATAGGTGGCGAGCCTATCGCCATATCGGGCACAAATTCCTGACTCTGGGCTGATACTGAATAGAAAAATCCAATATCACTTTGCCCAACCCGGAATTCGAACCCGAGACCTCAGCTTTGTAACCGTACCGTAGTACAACTACGCCACCGAGGCAAAATTACATAAATTTAAGATTATTATATACGCATTTTTTATATATAAAAATATTGTACCATCCAAAGTTAGAGCAACGCACTCTTTCCTTAAAGCAACAAGACAACCGCAGATTTCCCTATTTCCACTTCCCATAGTTATTCTTATTCGGAGAAATTAAATCAATTGTTTACAGTATTACGAATCGGTACTTAGAAGTGGATTTAAAATAGAGGTTATTGGAATATGCGCACAGTTGTTTACCGAATGGTGTGTGTCTGAAACTCTTGACCTTCATAATGTGCTGGCAACACGACATGCGACGAATCTTATCGATGCAATGTAACATCCGTCCGCGAATTTATTATCCATTATCTGTTATCAAAAATATATTGTCTTATATTTTAATTGCCATTTTAACAACCGTGAGCCCTTAAATTCAATTCCAATACAGAACAATATCGTATTGAATTTAATTTACTAGACTGACAAAATGGTTTCATTCTTCACTGTTTTGCAAATTCTACCTTATAAATATCGCGCTGTGTTACGATGATCCTACACTTAGTGCTTATGATATTATGAGATACATAATCTATATCTATATCTATATCAGCCCATATACGTCCCACTGCAGGGCACGGGCCTACTCTACAATCGAGGTTATGATTGAGAGTGGTTAGGCCATATAGTCCCCCACGCTGGCCCAGTGCGGGTTGGCGGACTTACATACCATAGAAATTCTTATGAATCCCTATGGTATGCAGGTTTCCTCAAGATGTTTTCCTTCACCGTTTTAGTGCGTGGTGATTGACTATCAATACACACATGACTCCGAAAAGTCAGAGGTGTGCCCTGGGATTCGAACCCGCGACCACCGTGAACATGTTGGCAGTCGCGTCTAGTCCGTTTACCAACAGGCCACCACGCACTTCACAGATACATAATATAATACTAATATTACGTATTATTCTGTTAACTTCATGATACATTCATGAAGTTCATTGGATTTACAAAAACTCTACCATGTTCCTTGGTAATTACGGCCTAATGAAATAATATTATTTATTTTTACGTCCAATTATTTAATTATTACTTCATCATTCCATCAAGCAGAAATATGTCAAACGACTTGCAGTTCTTGTAATGTTTACATAAGTGTAAAAAGCTAATTATAAGTATGTTAATAAAGCGGCCCACAGCTTGTGTAATTACGAGAGCAAATAGAAACGTCAGATAACATCGAAATATAGAAAGTTTAAAAATCGTACGTGGGTTGAATATCAAAATAATTTCATTTAATTTTAGAGAGTTCTAATTATGCAATAGCTCAGTTCTTACCACGAAGAAAACACCCACAAAGTTAGATGAATTGACTTTTAAACACTGGAAACTATCGTGTAGTACGTATTCCTAATCGCTAGCATGTCTCGACAAGCAAGTAAGCAAGGATCCCGGATATCACAAGCTTTAACGACTATTCGGAATTACAGAATGAGTTTATTAAGAAAATGAGCGATTGTTGTGATTTGCGTCATGCGCAGACATAGTATAATTATAATATTCATAATGTTAATTCCTGTTAAATCCGCCAGCACTCGTCCTGTGATGTCATCTTGCCGTTTCTACTAATTTCATGCACGTCAGAAGGAAGTGGCGTATGTCTAATAACGCCATCTGTTGGCAATTCCGCGTAAATTTTGTAAGGGAATAATTATTTTTTTTTTTATAAAATAATGAAAATTAAACTTATTCTATCGTCGGAAATATAAAATTATTACATCAAATTGACTAAAAATTCATCATAAAGTTTCCGGAAAATCACAGAAACACTAAATAATAAAACTAAATTGATGTCCCATTGCAGGCCACGGGCCTCCACTACAATCGTTGGTTAGGCCTTATAGTCTAATGCGCTGGCCTAATGCAGGCTGGCGGACTTTACATACAATATAAATCCTAACAAATGGCTATGGTATACAGTTTTCCTTTCCCTCACCGTTAACGTATACACACATGACTCCGAAAATCAGAGGTATGCACTGGGATTCGATCTGTGAATAAGTATAATATATGTATAGTATAAACATATTCTGCTCTCTAGTAGGCCGATATAATTGTGTCGATTGGCGAGAAGTGATTATGTTCCGCTATTTAGTAGATTGTATGTATGAAATGAAAAGTGCGTGACTGCTATCTCCCATTAAAATGATTTCATTTAAAGCATGCGTTTAAGTGAGTGGAACTCAATAGTGAGAAAGTGAGGGCACAATAACACGATATACTTACATCTTGCACCTCTACCTTGTTTATATTTTATATTATCATGTTAAAGACTCTTTGTCAAATACCTACCGAGTTTCAGGGAATTTTCAGTATTATCTGCTGTCGAACCCACTGAACCTTTAAAGGTAATTTCATAATAATACGACGTTCTTCCGTTTTTTCAAATATCATTTTTTAATACAGTGTTTTCAAAATCTTTATAAATTTGAATATTATCAATTTCGTTTTAATAACCAGAAAGGCTATTTCAGTGTTAGTATTTTTCGTATATATTTATTTCCCAATCTAAATAAACATTTATATCTCTGCCCAAAATAAGTCCACCACGGAACATCTATGATCATCATCATAGTCCGTCTAGAATTTTTAAACTTATCCCCAATATGACAACCTAGTAAGGGCTAATGGAAGTCGCCAGAAAAACACTGTTTCTGTGCTTTTTAAAGTTCTCAAATATTATTAGCTGATATTAAAGATCATTATCCGTATATTGACAGCCCTATTTACATAGAGTACAGGTGGTGCAGCCCTGGCGGCGCGTGTGAGTGCACACTGCGCGCGGCGCGTGACGCCCGTGCTCACTCTCATTACACCGACCCTGCCGCCGAGTCTCCGCGCCGCAGTGTGGACCTCACACATCTTATTAAACACTTTTCCACTATATCCAGTGTGACTAGTGCCAATAACATCTAACTGACAAAGTCATAAAACACTAACTGAAAATAAGTTTAATTTTTGTTAATTCAAAAAGTAACAATATATTTACTAATGGGAAATAGTAATAAGGCTTTATATGTTATATTGTATTCGTGTATTTTGTGATAGTGTAGTAGGTATTCGGTTAGATATTTCCTGTATTGCCATAGATGGATAGGTTGGAAAATGACAGTTAGGAGGTATTGGTACTTCACCATCGATATAACAACGCATCGCATCTCCATACCCTATGGTGTTGCAGATGTTCATGGGCAGCCATTTACCATCGGGTTAACCGTACGCTCGTTAGTGCTCTATAATAAAATATATTATAATATAATAATATATTTGAAACTAATTGCGAAAATGAAACTCTTGTGTTCTAACTTAACTAGCTTGTACGATACTTAGTATTCCCCAATGCTTTTTCAAAACTTTTCTTCATACTAAATTATATTATTGCAGCGTCAGGAGATTGCTGTCTACTTAACTAACTTCTAACAGTTTCATAAGATCTCTACCACTAACAATAACCACTACAGCAGGTATATTAATAACGAGTAATAAAAGCTACGTATCCACTCTATGCCACGGGCTACATAAGGCGGTCATCGCGCCGTGACTCGAGTTCTTTAAGTAAGAGCGCACAGATCACTGCGCACCCATAGACCAGAGACACGACGCCCGACACTCGCGCATAGACAATACGCGCGCAGGCTAGTGAGGCACAATTATTTGGCATAGACAATCGCGAGGGGCGTTTTTGATACTGATTTAAGCGACATGTTGACGCGGGTTGATGAAGTGGCATCGTTGTTCATACGGATAATCCTGAGAGCTTGTTTTGTAATCCTCAGGATTAATATTTTCCAACTTCCTAATTTAACCCATTTGCAGCGTTCCCGGCGAATAGACAATTAACTCTACATATGTATACTTATGTATTTAAATATATGAATTATTTAGTGTGCCTGGTGCCTATTGCTTTTAATAAGGATATTTCCAATGTTTAATTTCGATCAGTAGGTATTTAATGATAACTTGAAAATAACCTTTGCAAAATTCCGTAATTTGGATGTGGTGATTATTTTATTTTCAAATAAAGGAGTCCCTTAAACTAAGTAAACTGTTATTTGTTTTTTAAAATCTGAATTTGTGTCATATTTGAGTTTTCTATTAGTTTTTGCTAGTCTGTGTGAAAAATATCGTAGATGAATAGCTACGTAATGCGAATCGAGTGCAGGCTTCAAGCCCTCTTCACGCACCTACCGCCTGCTATACACTGCATGAAATGAATCATACGTGGAATTAAAATATGAAGTCCTCTTACAGATGTGACCTGAATTGGCCTATATCATAAAAGCAGACAAATTTTATAAAATTTACACGGTGTTAGCGAAATGCTTCTGAAAACGCAAACAGGCAAACGCAATATTTTTAAGACGCAATGTAGAAAAGCCTAATGTAAAATATTTACTGGTGGTAGATCTCTCATATGTGAGAAGCCGTCTGGTTGGGTACCACCGCATTGTTTATTTCTCCCGTCAAACAGCAGTGTAAATGCACTGTTGTGTTTCGGATTGAAAGACATTGTAGCCAGAGTAACTACTGGATATATTGAGACTTAACATCTTATGTACCAGGATGGCGAGCGCAGTGGAATGCCAAGCATTGCTTTGTGATTCAAGGTATTGTTTGGTTCTGCTACTGTTTAACATCAGGGGAACGGCATGCTCGTCTCACCATTCGTTGCAACAAAAAAAAATCAATATAACTACATAATAACGATCATACAATCGAGTACCTTATATTGTATTCATCAAAGGTTCTTTTTTTCTCAACAAGTTTCGAAATCATAATCAGAATCTTAGACAAAAACATAAACTAGATTGCTAGACACAATTTTGTCAATATCGCGAACTCTAAAAAAACATTTTTCTGTCCCGACATGATTCCGCTCACCTGGCTCGCTCCTAATCTAGCTCATTGTCTCTGCCCACCCGGCCGTCGCCTTTGAGACGTAAACAAAACGTCGCTGACACTCTGTACCCATAGACAAGAATAATAAATTATCTGTGTGACAGCTGGTGGCGGGAAAATACCTTTTTTATTTATTGGGAAATGTCCGATGAATACACAGGCTGATGGAGACTTATCTTTTTAAAGTGATAGCGATAATGACCTTTGTATGAATTAATTAAAGTCGTTGGCCCTTTTTGTGTGTTTTTGCATTTCTATTATTAATTTATAATTAAATTATACTGACCATAAAACAATTATACAAAAGAAGCTATAATTAATCTTGTTAGTCTAGCTCTATAACCACTATTTTTATTATTTTCGTTTCATGACAAGGAATTAATCTTTAATACACGTAAAAATAATTTATCCGGATTAATAAATACATATATATATAAACCCGCTTTAACGCGGTTACCAAAGGCAAGCAAATATCTATCTTTTGAGATACATAAAATATTTTTCTTAAGCGAAAATGTCACGCAGTGCACAGCAATTATTTTGTAGGGTTTAATTAAAAACGAAACTGCGTTTTTTATTTGATTAAATCGATTAACTACAACGATCAGTAGGCGTTACCTACAAAGCGGAGAATTAAAACGGCCGCGCGGCATCTTAATGAAAATAAACCACGAGCCTCGACGAGTCCACACACTGCCCACTTCCCATTAGCTGACGTGTCAATTTATTCCGCGGCTAATGAATCGATTTCAAACTAAGATGCAATCACCCATACAATAAGCCCACCATAATTCTTCGAAATAAACCGGGATAACTCATAAAATGCACGTGTTAATCCCTACTGATGTGTGTGTATTATTGCGGATAAATCGCTGAATAATTTGTGTTGGAATATGCCAGTTACATTACTGAAATTCCGGATTATTCTCTTTCGGGAAAATCCTTGGTTCAACAATGATATCAAATCATATTTTATCAGACGTGTCTGACTATCAACATAGATACTTATTACAAATTACAATGTTACATATTACTGCAAACTTGTTTATCTATATATTAATACGTGATGCAAAAACTTTGGACCCCTTTTTACGAAAATTGCGCGGACGCAGGAGCATACAATTTGGCACACTTATAGTTTATGTGTAGGAGAAGTGCAGAACGCTAATATTTTTCAATAATAATGCTTATAAAGTACATTAAATCAATAAATAAAACATTACACACACTACCATGCATTTCACACACACATACATACACAAGTATTTGTACACGCATACATACTGCGGTGTCAAATTGTTTCTTTTCTTTTTCATTTTGTCCATAGACATAGAGTACTGACATAAACATATCAAAAAAAAAGTTTTATTTGCCTCATTTAATATAAAAAAATATTTTAATAATAATGCATAAAAAGTACATTAAATCAATAAATAAAACATTACACAAACCAGCATGCATTTGACACACGCATACACAAGTATTTGTACTACACGTATACATACTCTTTGGTCAAATTGTTTCTTTGGTTTATTATAGACATAGTTGAATGTCAAACAGAAAAGTTTTATTTGACGAATACTACGTGAAATACTGAGCGCTTATACAAATTGTGTAGCAGTAAGATACATTTAAATGTACACGGACTATCATTATATGCATAAAGAAAGTTCTGTAGCAGCAATCTGCAATAACAACATTCAGGTACAAAAAAAATATAATTTGCTATTGCTGGTTCAAAGCAATTATTGTAGTTTACGATTTCAGTAATTGCATATACTTCAGGATAAATAAGTGATTTTGAAAGATACGTACATTTAAACTAAAACGGTAAAGGAAAACATCGCGAGGAAACCTGCATACCATAGCGGTTTATAAAAAAATTCTATGGTATGTAAGTCCGCCAACCCGCACTAGGCCAGCGTGGTGGATTATATGGCCTAACCACTCTCAATCGTACTCTCGATTGTGGAGTAGTCCCGTGCCCTGCAGTGGGACGTATATGGGCTGATACAGTACATTTAAATGTGCACGAATTATCAGAATAACAACATCATCATACAGGTAAAAACTTTTTCTCTTCTTGATTTGGTCGAATTTCGACCACTGGGCGACAACTAGTATAATTAATTTCGTAATATCTGAAAAATATATTTAAGAAAAGATGACATAAAACGTAAACTATGAACCTGTTTTTCGTCGTAATGTTCAAAGCAACGGTAAACTCCAAAAATACAAATTTATCCCATCTAAATAATAAATTCCCTATCATTCCTATCGATTTTACTTTCAACATTAAGTACACATAATCATAATTTTAGTAACAAATTATGTCTTCTAGAGAACACAAAATATGGCTACCCTGCAATGCAGGTCTACTCACAGACATCCTCCCACACCGAGGCACTCAGAAAAAAATAGAAAGTATCGGCGAAAGCTCGGATGACTTGCACAAATTATAACTTTTGCAACGCCATCTTTGATTAAAGCACCGTTAACTTTTAGGCCCACTAATGAAGAACAGGCATTAAGTGTACGGGAATGAATGGGCTAGTTATATTTATTAAGTCAAATTTTTACAATGCCTTTATGATTTTTATGTATATTTATTTATTTATTTATTTATTATTTCAATAAAGCATAAAGTACTGTAAGTTCTTCAAGTAGTTCTTGGTGAGTGACTATTTCAAGGATTGAAATAAAACTATTATTTACGGATTTTATCGCGGATTTGGTTTAATTTTTAAATTTTTTGAGTTCCCGACGCAACGTTTCGATTACTTTACAGCTTTCGTGGTCACGGGGCGGACTGGATTTCAAGGATTCTACTTTTGTAAAGAATAAGAGAAAAATATGAAAACAGACAGAAAATTTTCAATAGGCTCCGTAGCTGACATAGTGAATTATTAAAATATATTATCACTGCGGGTTATAACAAAGACTGATTGACATTCTAAAATTTAATATTTTATATAATTGATTTCCACTACAAAAATGTAGAATCTTTCGTAGGCGACCATAATATAATCATTAATTTTATGATGACACAATGTACGTACTCAATATGACGTTAAAAAACAGGAGTAAGTAACTAATATTTATATTATAGTATTCTTAATGTTATCTTACATTAAAGTTATAGAATGCAATAGTTGTTCAACGACTTAAATAAAGGCATAAAATAACGATAACACCTCTTTGCATAAACAAGTTTTAGATCAGGTGCTGGTCGTATTTTCATTAATTTAAAAAAAAATAACCTCGCGCACAGGAAATTTCATTTTGAACTTCGAATTCGTAATTTGAAAAGATTGACGGACCGCAATGGTGGCTGTCGATACAAACCGAAACAAAACGAAAAAAATGTGCCGCGCGAGAATAGAGCAATTTTATGTCGGATTTTTTATGTGCAATTTTAATATTGTTGTAGGTGTTTTATTGTTCTCAACTCTGTAGATATAAGATAAGATTTATGTTAATAAAACATAGAACTACATGAAATTTGATACTTATTTATTTGTAAAACTGTACTGTTTGTAAATCTTCAAAACTACATGCATGCGTACATGCTACATACATACGTATATAGATTTAGATACATGTAGGTGATAAACTTTAAATGCTTATTCTATGGTATGTAAGTCCGCCAACCCGCACTAGGCCAGCGTGGTGGACTATATGGCCTAACCACTCTCAATCGTACTGTCGATTGTAGAGGAGGCCCGTGCCCTGCAGTGGGACGTATATGGGCTGATAAAGAAGAAGAAGAAGAGGTGATAAACTTTAAATGCTTAGTTACAATAATCTGTTACGACATATACCCACATACGTATACTACACTGACGACTATGTATAGTGACGAATCGATAATCAAATTGCATTAGTCGGAAATGAAACGAGTTACGCCAGGTTAATCCGACTTACACGTTTAATTAATACTAAGAAGCATTTTCATTAAATGAGCTAATGTAAAACAATAAAACCGCTACTTAACCATAAATGAAATGTTAAAAGAGGCGTCGTCTATAAGTGTCGGTATTTCAGTTCCCAATATTTTACCTCTATATTCGTATTGCTCAAAATGAAGCTTTTATACAAATATGAGTACCTACAACTAGTTACCTTGTGGATGTCAAGACCAATAAATAATGTTCTAACCATATAGGCGGTTTAATAAAGGTTGTATTGCGTGTTCCGGTGCGTGATCTCCCCAAGTATCCACGAAATGTAAACAAATACAGTTAATGATAACAGTTACAATGAGCGCGGCACGATATGTTCGTGAGCTCTCCCATTAGTACCAATAGTGGACGCAGTTAGCGCCCAATTCGCGGTCACGCCGTGCGCCTACACACTGCACGCGCCTCCCAACGCATCGTCTATGCCAGTTGTTCTTAACCGGTGGTTCACGGGCCACTAGTGGTCCCTGAAATCCCCAGTGGTCTGTCGAGCTAACCTCAGGCCATCGTTCATCATTAAAATAATTTAAGCATGTTTTATTCATAGGTAGACCCATTATTTATTTTCAAACAACGAAACGAGTCCATCAACCGGGTGGTCAAAGGCTAAACAATAGACAAGTGGTCCCTCGTGGCGAAAAGGTTGAGGACCACTAGTTCAACCACTATTCTCTATACTCTATGTATTACAGATGGCTTTTGACATTTCGTACACCCAATTGTCTGTGGGTTGTCTATACATTTATTTCTAAACGTAGGCAGTTTAAAAACACAGTTGTTTTGTTTAGTGTCTTAGCTGTAGGTGGTAGCGTAGGCACAGTTTATACCTATTTCTTTTTAATAATTACTATTATTGTTGTTCAAAACAAGCTCAGTGACCTGTGGGTGGTATGAAGGTCACATCTCATTACCAACAATGACGCAAACTCCTCCACATAAGTTTTGTAAATGGTAAAGCCACACTTTTGTCAATCACGACTTGGCATGAATGGATGGGCTCGCCCGGGGTAGTACCACTGTCTCACATGAATTCCTAATGAAGTGACAGCTTTTCATATTTTGCTTTGTGACTGAGATTGCCGCATGGCCCATACCCCTTTCCTCTTCCCATCTTTTTTCTTCTCGCTCCCCTCCCGATAATCCAGAACACATCTATGATCTAAACGTTGTGAATTTTCATGGGCGGTAGAGATCATTTACTACCTATCGCATCATATGTTCAGCCTGTGTGCTTTAGACCACGCTGGCATAATTGTGATGTTACTCGCTTACGTTACTGTATGCGTCTGCTCTACACTTGCCATGAGACATTGCAGTTACTTTGTCGCCATATGATAAATTAATCACAGAAAAATCATTATATTCACCAACCAAATACGACGATGGATATAATAAAAAAAAACAGACACCCGAATACTCAATTGCCATTCAAATATGAAGTTGTTCTTAAGTATAACATAATATTTTAATCGCGTTTGAGTAATCGGGCGACAGTATTCCATTTGAAAAAAAAAATTGCGTTGAGCTTGTAGTCCAAAAACCACATCTTGGTTTCGTTTTCGGTCTTAATTCGGATACACCCGGTATAGTACAATAAATCGATAGTAATTATGTAATGATGACCAAGCCCTATGACTATGAAGAGGCTTAAAAGATCTCGGTCCCGGGAGACGTGTACGGTGTAAGTGAGCCGGCTGGTGCAGCCGCTCGGCCACACCGCTCCTCCGCCGCCGAACTCAACAACTAGCCAACAAGATTAGCGACCGACGCGACTCCATTTGCGGCCGCCATTCCGCCGAGCACGTCAAACTAACAAAACGGATTCCCGCAGGCATTGCAGACACTGTTTTGTTTTAGCTGCATGCAAATTACATCATCAATCTTGTAATAAATGCCATGTTATCATTGTTACTGTCTACCATTTGTACTGATACATATTAATATATAGTATTCGTATTTTTCCACATCTAAAGATAAATTATTCAGTTTACACCACGCTTGAAATAATGTATATTATCCTATAAACTATCTTCTGCAGTATTTCCAAACCGATACGACCTATTTATGGACCTGTAAGAAAAGAGCACCAAACTACGCCAGCGTGGTTATCTAAATGGCCTAACCTCACTCAAACTGACTCTCGACTGTAGAGGAGGCTCATGCCCTGCAGTGGGACCTATATCGGCTGATACAATACAGTACAAATATAGCACACATGTAACTAAACCCCGGCACCGCGTCTAAAATCCAGATTTGCGGGGGCGGCGGTTACCACTCTTCAACGGACCTGTCTACTCTCTTCTACTTAAAAAAATACTCATGCTTGCCCACTTTTGCATAAATTAAAGGCATTGATTTTTTGCATTAACGCAGTCTTCACATATTCCAGTTACGAGTAGTGAGTTTAGTTCAATTTTTATCCCAAACATGAAAGACAGTTTATTTCAACAGATTACACGTTCACGGCGCTATAAGCGTCATTAAACATTAGCCGCCAATCGTAGAGAGCTTGTGCAGTGATTCCGCGAACAAAAAGCCTTCGACAAAAACTAAAGAGCTTTGAACTTTTCGACGCGCGCTAAGACGCCGCGCCGCGCGCCGCTGCCTGCTCCAAGCGGCTGTCTGTGACAACTCTCTGACCTGGATATCTCTGACATACCTTGATTGTTATTACCAACGTGAACTTAACTTTTATATTGCAGGTGTATATTACTGTTCATTAAAAACATACCTTGGAAAAGCGCGAGAGTCATTTTAACATTGACAGTAATATTGACACCCTCCGTAGCGCAGTTGGTTGGACGTCGGCTGTAAAACGAGAGGCGGTGGGTTCGATCCCCGCATGGAGATTAAGAGTTTTTGTAAAACCGAAAAGTCTCTCGAAGATTCTGACACCCCCGACATATGACTCAATCTTGTACTATTGAGTGAATTTATTCATTCTCTAGTTGCTACTATTGAACCTTCAATGTGTCTAACGAAAACACTTGATCAAAAATAATATCGAAATAAATATACAAATGTTGTATTCCATGCTGGTTTATCGATATTCTGGATACATCACTAAATTAGTGCAAAGAATTCTGTAAATGAGCACCTATATGCTGATGTCTATTTACGTCTTGCATCATTCGTATTTCGTTCTTACTACTACAACTTTAAATAGGCTGTAATGAATATTAACGGTACGATAATTCGGGGTGCGTCATGTTGTCTGCCAACGGTCCGCGGGAGGTTTTTTGCGCGTCGATTATGTCGGTGAATCAATTCCGACGAGATTATCGACACAAAAAACAACAAAAGCCATTGTTCTACAATCACTACAAATATAGTCCGAGAAACAAAAACATTAATCGTTTATGAAACGCGAAACACTGTCATCATCTTAGTAATTCCACCGGTATACTCGTACGACTATTTTTTGTTTGTCCAAAATACTTAATAGTTTGGAGTAAATTGGCTCATCATTTAGTGGCTTGCAATCGGAGTGCACGTTTACTTACCCATTATAATATAACCGAACACAAAAACATGTGAAAACCTTTTACTTTATAACTATATAAGTTCTGTGTGTACCCCGTTTGAAGAAGCAGAATTTATTCAACAGTTGAGTGCTATGCAAAGAGGGATATTAATTATTTGATTTAAAATATTGCCAATTCGGATACAAAAAGTTCCTCGGCAAATATTTAAATTTGCGTGGAGTGACGGCGGCGCGAGTGACACGCATCAACACAATGCCGCTGTAACTAGCGACTGGTGACTAATTGTTCTTAATGTATGCAATGCGCATTCCTGCGACCTGCTTCATTATTGCCAAGCAGGCTCCACTACGCACAGGCGAACTCCCTTCACTAGGCAGGAGGTCTGGGAATCAAGGTTTTAAGGATCAGATTTTCTTTAAATTTTTAATTTCAATGAATGGCAAACGAGTATTGCCGATCACACGGATCACATATGGTATCGAAACGTGGCCTTTCCATATCAGCCTGATAAGGAAGCACAAAGTCACTCAACGAGTTATAGAATGGTCTAAACTCGACATTTTCCTATATCTAGTCTGTATCAGCCCACATACGTCCAACTGCAGGGCATGGGCCTCAACAATTGAGAATACAATTGAGAGGGGTTAGGCCACATGGTCCACCAAGATGGCCTAGTGCGGGTTGTTGGAATTTATATGCCTTAGAAATTCTTACAAATCTCCATGATATGAAAGTCAAAGTTGTGGCCTGAGATTTGAACCCGCAACCGCCATGAAAATGTTGGCAACTGCGTCGGGTCCGATGCCAACAGGCCACCACGCACTTCAGCATTTTCCTATAAGACTTTATCACATATAGAAACCTGTAGGAAAAATAAAGATACCGTCATAACCGAAGCTGTAGTGGCAGAGGGCAGGGTAGAAAACGCGAAGAACTGATCTTGGGGCCGAAAATTACTCGACTAGGCGCCACGTACCAGCAAGAGCAGTGTCCTCCCTTAAAACACCTAGAAGGACGACCTAATGACATGTTATATTTAGAAGTTAATTTATTTAAATATAAAAATAATAAAACAACGTTCTTGTGACTAAAATATCAATATTCTAAACAGCGCGGTGCAGTCCAGAGCAGCGTCTCGAGCGCCGGTCACCATGTGAGGAGACTTCTAATTAACAGTATTTCCACTTATTTTTAGATTTAGCTACAATATAGTATTCATCACTATATTTTTTTATACAATACTAATAGTTAATACGATGGTTCTTGCTTGCATATAAATAAATACACCTAACAGTCACATATGTACATAGTCCTGACCCCACACTAAAATCAGTTGGTGTCTTGGGTATAAAATCTGCGATAGACTTTTTAGTCTCATATAAACCCAGACTCAAAAAAATACCTGTGTATCACACAAAAATTTGTCTCTGCGTGGGGATCGAACCCGTGGCGTCTTGTTTTACAGCCAGCTTTTAACCAACTGCACCACAGAAGCTGTCAATATTAATAAATAACAAAACGTAACCTTATGCATGTTGTATGTTGCAGTGCCGTAAATAATGATTGAGAAATATTTGGGTTGTGAGCATGAGATGAGAACCCCAGGATTCTAAGTCCGATCAGGTCTGGTACAGTTGCTTTGTTTTTTTTTTTAATAACGCGCGGGGAGATGCTATCAGTTTAATTTGAAAAAAAATGTTGACAGCCAAACTGATAACTTGACTGATAAAATCGAATGTCAAGAAACATTTTCTAACCTCACGGCTAACTGTAATAAACATATTTATAGCGGTATAGATTTATTAAGTTTTAGAGCATTGACTTTAGTTATAAGTTATTAAAGTGACAGGACAAATACGTCGGCTCTACCGGGGTGGTACTGTTATGGGCCAAGTGATTAATTTAGCATTATTCATAATGTAATTGTAGTGCGTGGTGGCCTGTTGGTAAACGGACGAGACGCGGCTGCCAACATGTTCACGGTGGTCGCGGGTTCGAATCCCAGGGCACACCTCTGACTTTTCGGAGTCATGTGTGTATTGATAGTCAATCACCACGCACTAAAACGGTGAAGGAAAACATCGTGAGGAAACCTGCATACCATAGCGATTCATAAGAATTTCTATGGTATGTAAGTTCGCCAACCCGCACTGGGCCAGCGTGGTGGACTACATGGCCTAACCACTCTCAATCGTATTTTCGATTGTAGAGTAGGCCCGTGCCCTGCAGTGGGACGTATATGGGCTGATACAGACAGAATTCATAATGCCCGGGCAATATGAATAATGCCCAATAAGAGCGGGCAATGTGATTATAATCAATCGATTTATCACATTGCCCGGGCATTATGAATAACGCCAAGTGTCTATTGGAATTTAGAAAAAGTTATTTAGAATTCATCATTGCGTATGGCATTTATCCTGCGTGGATCAAACTTCTATGTTTAGGTTTTTTAGCCAGCTTGCTGCATCAGGAGTGTATTTATGAAGTTCCGAGATTCCACCGGGGAAACAGCGAAGTGGGCATTCGTTTACGACATGGGACAGGGTCTGGTCAGGTGCTCCGCAGTCGCATTGTGGTGACTCCCTTAGACCCCATTTATGCAGGTGGTGGTTAGTTTTCCCGTGGTTGGTCCGGAATCTGTTGAGCCTTGTCCATGTCTTGCGTTCCGCATCAAACCGGGCAGCTTCTTGGTGGGGTCAGATATGAGATTCGTATTGGTGTTTTTAAAATGCTGAACGCCAGGCTTCGTTTAGGTCGAACTTATTTTTGATCCTCTCATCCGTCCAAATTGGGAATCTTGAACCTAGACGAAAAGTAGGAAGTTCGTCCAATCTTTCCCTGATAGGCATGGGCTTCGGGCGGTTTGACTGGACACACTTCTCCCATTCGATAGCCGCTGCTCTGTACCTACGCAGCTAGGGTGGTGGAATGTGCGATAATACAGGAAGCCATGGAATAGGGGTTGATTTTATTACTCCCGATATTAGGCGCATGACTTCGTTTAGCAGTGTGTCGATCTTCTTTGTGTGAGCGCTGCGGTACCATACGGGTGCACAATACTCTGCAGTCGAGTACACTAGCGCTAGGGCGGATGTACGAAGAACTGCCGCTGAAGCTCCCCAGCTTGTGCCTGCTAGTCTACGGATGATGTTGATCCTCGTTTTCACCTTCTGTTTGACGTTTTCAATACGCGGCTTGAAAGTTAGTGAGCGATCAAGTGTTACGCCGAGGTATTTTGGGGTCATATTGTGCTTCACTGTTTCGCCGCAGAATGTTACTTGAAGTTTTCTTTTAGCCAGGCAGTTGGTGAGATGGAAAGATGAGACCTCAGTCTGGGTCGGGTTGGGACATAAATGCCATCGTGTGTAGTAGTCCCCCATAGTCTTCAAGTCCTCGGTCAGTGCCAGTTCTCCCTGTTCGAAGCTCCTTGACTGGTAAACTAATGCTAGATCGTCTGCATAAGCGAATTTATTGGATCTCGTGGTTGGCATATCACGGATGTATATATTAAAATGGAGTGGTGCTAGGACTGAACCCTGTGGAAGTCCATTTTTGACAAGATGATAGCGACTCCTTTTTTCGTCTAAATGGACCTTAAAATGGTGAGGGCCGAGTAGAGTTTTAATGAGGCGGAGCATTTTGGTGCAGGGGATGATATCGCTGATTTTACTAAGCAGACCATCTATCCACACAGTGTCGTAGGCTGCATTTAGATCAACAAAGTCTACTGAAGTTTTGAGCCCACGTTGATAACCAGCTTCGATGTATGAAGATAGGGCCAGGACTTGATCGGCGCAACTTCTGCTTGCCCTGAAGCCAGCTTGCTCTGGTGGAATAACGTCGTCGACTACAGGATAGATTCTACTATACACTAGTCTTTCCAGGAGTTTGTATGTGACTGAAAGTAGTGAGATGGGCCGGTAACTGGAAGCCTCGTTTGTTGATTTTCCTGGCTTCAGTATGGCAATAACTTTAGACTGTTTGAAAGCGCTAGGAACGATGCCTGTTTCTCGGATGATATTGAACAACTGGAGCAGCCACCGTTTGGCCACTTTTCCAAGATGGAGAAGGAATTCAGGGTAAATGTCACTTTAGAATTGAACATAATAAAGCAATAATTCAATGAAACGTTTTTATTTTTAAATTGGAATACGTAAATATTTAAAAATTAAATTAACCTTCTACAATCTCTACCGTTGTCTCAATGTAGAATATAAAAACACTAAACAAATTTTGCATAAAGTGAGGTTCTCCCACGCGAATTTAGAACCAGATTCACTCGAATAATTTTTAATTTAATAATATCATACTTGTGAACTGTACTCGTATGTCGAACTCTACATACTTTTACTATAATAAAAATCTTTATTTTTACCAATAATTACATTTACAGTTACAATAGATGAACGATAATAGCTGCTGTAGTAAGAACTGTGCTACAGCTATTAACGCCCTGCCTTAATAATAAATTAGGCATCAAAGGAAATTAGAGACAAACCCGGTTTTATTTTATACTAGCACGCAGACTGAATACAATATGTTCAAATTGCAGTGCAATCCAGATATAGTATAGTTTACTCTTTATGGTGGAATGTATGACTAATGATGGAATGTTGAGTTCTCGGGTTCGGATCCCGACTCGAGCAAAGTGATATTGGATTGTTCTATTCATCATTAGCCTGCAGTTAAGAAATGTATGTCGACAGGCGCGCCCCCTATCACATCGTAGGAAATAACATACAAGCCGAAATGCTGGTGCCCTGGCACCTATACCTATCCCTTCTAGGAAAAGGCGTGAGTTTATGTGTGTATGTATGTATGTATGTATGTATGACTACAGTAAATCGTGTGTAGGTACACAGGCAGACCTCGAAACTCTACTGTCTACAGTCTACACTTTATTACATCACAGGTTTCCTATTTTCCTGAGGGTGCTTGATATAATATTGATGGATTGATAGCATTGATAGCATTGATAGAATTATAGACTTGATGATGATGACTACAACAATAAAAGTAGGGATTTCTATGCACTGCCTCTCATGTTGAAAAGATCAAGACTGATTTTATGTCGGATATGGTGCAAATTATTATCGTTGGTTATGTTATGTTAGTAAACTTTGCTGATATATTTTAATTATTTAAGACTTATTCAGGGACTGCAAAGTAGAAGTTGAACTTGGAAAGTAGAACTTGGTCCTCCAAGTTAAGAAAAGAAACGAAAAAAGATACGAAATATGTCCAAACAAACTAAGATAAAAATATAAATTCCTAGAATTCTTTCTCCGGTAGTAGGATATACATATCCGCTGGATAGCGATCACCGTCAAAGTGAAAGAAGCCACCATAGTGACTCACGGTGACGTGTATCGGGTTCAGTCGGCCATTTTATCGTGGTGGTATAAAAGCTAGGCCAAGTAATTGAGCTATTTTTCTTGGAACTATATTGTTCAATAAAGCTCCGAATAGATTGCACCTCCCTTCTTGTCGAATCGATTGTTCAAAGAAATTGCGAGCGTAGCTCTTTGTGTTTCACACTGCGAACGATTTCTTACATCCTTCTTTAACTCGGCGTGAGGCAGCGAGGGGGAGGGACTACGGAGTGGAACGCCCTCCCACGGAGGGCTGGACTTATTTACATACACTTGTTACATTATATACTTTTCAACTCGCTACATAGTCTGTGCAGCGCTACAATTATTAGTCTAACAGTTTCGTTACACTAAGATCTCTGAAATAATTGGGCAACATTATTACCCAAAGCAGTAGTGTTACCGATTACGACTCCTGTAAATATTTTTAAAATATGTAATAAGAAAGTTCTTTAAGCATTGTAATTTTGTATCTGCCTAATCCAATACCTGCCTAACCGTCAAAAGATGTATCCACCGTCGGTGGAATGTGGAAATTAGAATAAATCAGTAATAAAACTAAGTCCACAGCACAACACAGTGAAAGATGGACCCCCATGCACGAGTATGGGCTATACACCAGTCCACATCAACTAGGGCTCATCAAATGGTTTCGGCTTTACATTCGGCGACACACTAAATATCATCACTACGCTATCATCACAAAGAGTGTTATAAATTATATCTAAAACAAAATTACAAGTTAAACTATTTTTGTTCCGAAAAAGAATTTTAATTTCACGGTGGATATTATCTAATCAAAGCCTATCTTGAGTCATGTAAATTATTTAGCGATCTGCTTTATCACCATGACTCACTAATTCATGATGGATACGCAACCCTGGCATTCCATTTAACATTACATTTAGATTGATACGACTAGTAACAACTTAATGTTAAGACCCTAGTTTTACTAGGGGATGTAACTTAATAATAAACATTTCTATCAATTTGTACAATACACAAGCCACAAGTCCATTAAATATTCCCCGGAGAGAGTGGTGTGCGGCGCGGTGCGTGCGCGAGAGAACTTGCGTGCGCCGCTCTTAAATAATTTTCATCTCATCCACCCTATATTGCAGTTCCCGCCCGCATATGTAGCAGAAATAAATACATCATAGACAATTATCAATAAATATCTAATTTTATTTCCGCAACCTAAAATCTTAGATGGATATAACAATATAAGCAATACAAATAAAGCAATTACAACTCTTATCCCAGTATCCGATCGAACCGATGAAAATCTTTGTATTTTAAAGAAACCTATAACCCAGTACAAGATGCAATTAATGAACGAATGGATGAATTGGTTTACTTTACCTCCAGGTACATTCAAAACATGCAACGGTTTTACTAGTAGCAAAACAGACGAAGTAAGAACAGCTTTAAAAAACATTACACTGATTATTCCAACTCAATTTAAATAATACAATGTTCAATAATATATCAAGGATCTATCATATTTTCAGTGTAGTAGATAGATTTTCAAAGCATTTACGCCCAAATACTGGGACGCAACTTAAATATAAATGGCGCTTAACTACGTTAAACCCGATTAAATGTACTGGCTAAGTGGGCCGTGCGCTGTTAAGAGCAACTTATTATTTGAATGGCGTTCCAGTATTCGGGCGTTAGTGCATCTGACGTGGCCTAATGACCGGTCCCGTTTGACGGCAACCCGAACCGACGGCTTAATGTGTTCTCCGACGCACCACGCAGCGCAGGGAGCTGAACTCATCGTAGTTATACAACACTATCTACTAATTATATTCAGTGTTTTTCAATCAGGAAATGACTATTCATTGGTATTTAATTAACTTGCTAATCATTTAAGATCAGTCACGGCAATACCTTTGCAATTTAAAGGCATTTAGAGCTGTCATTAACTGCTTAACGGGACGGTAGGTGTTATTGGTAAAAAAAATACTAAGTCGTCTTACAATAGAATATAAAATATGTACTAAAATTGTTGTGCATCTAGCACAAGAATTTGGAATATCCTTTTAACTAAACACGTTTTTTTATTATTTAAATATACTGAACGCAAAACACATACACATATATTAATATTTAAAATATTTACCTACTTTACCTAACACTGTAATAGATTTTTTTATATTTACGGTGTATTTTTAACCAATTGCGGTGATATTTTAAATAGAGGCACGCATCTTGATCTTAGGCATTGAGGTATTATACTAGAGCGGACATCAGGAACAATATATGTGCGTATGGTGCGTGCACAAGGGTACACAAACAAGCGGGATGGAAGATAATGTTACTTCGTTGGCGTGACAGAGACAGAAATAGAATGTACCCTTCATTTTGTTACAAACATTTTGTTTGCAGTGTCCCCTCTAGTACATTATCTCCATGATCTTAGGTTTAAAGTTTTCGTACCCAGCGGGGAATTTTCACACATGACCAAGTAGTTTTGTAAATAGCAAGTGTGTAATGGCTATCGACAGTAATTCGGCATCCCTTACGGCTCATATAGCAGATCACCAACAGGACTTAATTCAATAAAATCTTTATTACAGCACTTGTTATGTGTCTATTAGTCAAAGCTCTCGGGTGACATCCACATTCGTGGGAGTGTGGATGGTTTCATACCATAAAAACAAAGCTTATACATATTGATATCAATCAGTTAGTAATGGAATGTGAATTTACTAAGACATTATGACCTAACAATTTTGAATATGATACAGGAAATTACATTTTTAGGGCTTTTTTATAGTTGTAATCTATCTGCTATTATTAAAACTCGGATAGCGGTTTAGTTACAAGTTATAATTAATTCATTTATTAATTTTATTATTATACATAAGTAGGATTTTAATGTTATGAAGAAAGAATGAAACGTTAGATTAGACGAATTACTAATATGAAACGTGGTTTATGTGAAAGAGATAACTAATGAAAGTACGTAAAATAGAAATAGTTAAAGGATAAATTATTAAGATGTTGAGGTACGGAAAGACGGAATAAAAGAGAACCGTCTGAAAAGCGATGGAAGACGTGGAGAACGACTGAGGTGAAGACGAATTAAAGAATAATTTATAAGACGACAATAAACCGAAGATTATTCAAACGATCCTCATTTGATTTGACCCGAAACGGAACTATTCCCACCAAGAAGCTTATACCCAAATGGAGATTGCATTCCGTATATAAAAGTGAAGCAGAAAAATTTGACCTTGAATGAAATCGCTGTTGTATGAATGAATGAACAAAAAAATCATTGTCACTCTAAAGAAAAGGATAGCAGAAAACAGCGACTTCATTCAAGGTCAAATTTTTGTGCTTCAGTGTTTTATACGGAATGCAATCTCCATTTGGGTATAAGCTTCTTGATTCCCACACACATACAATGGTATGGTTCGGTGGACATACATACAATGGCATGGTATGATGGACATACAATAGTGACCTTAGGTTCAATATCTCGTACCTAATTTATTTTTTTATATTAATTCTAACAGATATGTTGACGATATTCATCATTATCATATCCAGCTTTAGATATTCCATTATTTGCCATAAATTACCCCAATTATCTCAAAGCCGACCTGAGGAAAGCTGCCTACGACCATATACTACCAGTCTTCCAACCACAGAACCACTTCACGTTCGCAGTCAGAATTCTATGCACTGTATGAAACGTTATTTTAATTGTTTATTGAAGTAGGTACATAGTGCTTATTAGTGCTACTATACGAGTGGGATTCGACCTTAGGCGTTTAGGACATTTGAATTTTGAATGACTATAGGTAGACTCTTTTAAAATTTTAATTGTTTCACTCTACATAACACTATCCCCGGTTTAACTGAATGAATCGGCGCGTGTCGACAGCGCGGGGCGCGGCATACTGCGAGGGTGCGCCACCCGCCGCCGCTGTAACCGATATCCTTTGCATTACAACGCATCCCCAATGCACAATTGGATTAAAACTTGTTTTCAACTCCTAATCAAACGAAATACCTACCCCTTCTATATCTAATTTTTTAAAATGAAGAATTAAGTATATAGCCCATAAACGATTCTATATCTCAATTATTTTAGCGAGAATGAAGACACAGGCAGGTCACATGCCATGCCGGCCCGTCCATACCACTTATTGTCAAAGCGTATAGTTACTTAAGCATTGTATAGTAATAAACTACGGTCATCACCCCGAGACAATCTATATAGTAATACGTGATGCAAAAACTTTGGATCCCTTTTTACGAAAATTGCGCGGACGCAGGAGCATAAAATTTGGCACACTTATAGTTTATGTGTAGGAGAAGTGGAGAATGCTAATATTTTTCAATAATAATGCTTATAAAGTACATTAAATCAAAAAATAAAACATTACACACACTACCATGCATTTCACACACACATCCATACACAAGTATACATACTCAGGTGTCAAATTGTTTCTTTTCTTTTTCATTTTGTTCTTCTGACATAGACATATAAAAAAAAGGTTTTATTTGCCTAATGAGGTAATAATATTAAAACTAAAAGAGAATATTAATTTTAAATGAGGCAATAATATTAATATTAAGCCTAATATTAAATGTAATATAAAACAAGATTTTAATAATAATGCATAAAAAGTACATTAAATCAATAAATAAACCAGCATGCATTTGACACACGCATACACAAGTATTTGTACACGTATACATACTCTTTGGTCAAATTGTTTCTTTGCTTTATTATAGACATATATATGTAGTTGAATGTCAATCAGAAAAAATTGTTTACTGTGGTTTTGTTGAATATCAAACAGAAAAGATTTATTTGACGAATACTACGTGAAATACTGAGCGCTATCATTAATTATATGTATAAAGAAAGTTCTGTAGCAGCAATCTGCAATAACAACATTCAGGTACAGAAAAATATATATTTTGCTATTGCTGGTTTAAAGCAATTAATGTAGTTTACGATTTTAGTAAAACTAATTTTGAGAGATACGTACATTTAAATGTGCACGAATTATCAGAATAACAACATCATCATACAGGTAAAAACTTTTTCTCTTCTTGATTTGGTCGAATTTCGACCGCTAGGCGACCACTAGTAAATTTTAAATCGCAATCCAAAATCTATTAGATTTTTTATGACTTTGTGCTAGCTTTTCATTCTTAGCACAATCGTGGTTGACACAAATGTTTGCATTTTACTTATCGTCAATATTTGAGTATACTGTAAGTTATTAGTAATTACTCGGCGGTCCGTTATGTTATTTAATGATTATATTTCGTCTTACAAAAGAACACGGTTGAGGCGTTCCTCGAGCCGTGATAAATCTAATATCTAATTATGGTTAGAAATGCCAAATTGCATTTAATTTTATTTGTTTGGGATTACAACCTGTTGATAGGTAGAAAGTATATTGACAATGTGGAATCACGGTAATTCATGAGTATCCGAGGGACTCGACCGAAAGTCTTTCATAATTAACAACAATGATTTTGCATTATTGTGGTGCAAAAAGTAATAGAGCTATAAAGTTGTAGAAACATGACTATTAACATATATTTTTTATTGTTACAGACTCGGTCTAAAACTGCGTCAACTGACCGACGGCCGTCACCTTGTCCAAGTGATATACTCACAAAATGGCGACATACAAGACTGTGAGCACATCACGCAAACAAAGTCTGCGCGGAACTTCTTGAAAACTTTGAGGAAAGAGCTGAAACTAGCTTTAGACGAGGAGAGCTACGTGCTGCAGAGGAATCCAAACAGTATTGAAGACGAAAAGTTTTTTCGTCACTACAAGAATGTCAGTATAAGGTTATTGAAGAATGGTGATAAGCTGCCCCCGGATGTCGCCGTTTGGTTTAACTACGACAAGTTAAAGTTGGAGTGTCTGAGGAGGCACGAGGAATTAAAATATTTATTAGAGAGCCAGAATAAAAAGACAGAACTATCTGTGACTAGGTACGTATTCATTTATCACATGGGGATGCTTCGCCTAGTTAGATTGAAATATACTTATATAGCATATGGTTCCATCATTTTCAATTGAATCCGATTATTCTACTACCCATTACACAATTGAATTCGACGCAATCTTGAATACAAATTTCAAGGGATATAGTAACTACACATCAAACGCATGGACCTCCTTGCAATTTATTACTTTGCTTTAAAGCAGATGTAGGTATGTGTTCGTTACTGCGCTGCATTGGGGATAATTCATCGATACTATGCTTATAAACTCTATCTGTTACACTCTATATATTGTGTTAGTGAGGCAATCCGAAATTTATGGAAAAGAAGCAATGATTACTGCCAAAATTCACTTATCATGTCATATATCATATTCATTAATAAGGGATAAAGGTAAAAAAAAACTCATGACCGAAGTTTACCTACCTACATACATTTCGGGTTGCAACAATAACACAAATATCTTCAAAATGTGAATGTCCAGGAATGAAACGACCTCTTCCTTTTTCTAAAATTTGACTTCGAAAGTTATATGGAAATAAAATATTCTCAACCAACACACGTTTCACTTTTATTACTTGTCTACTTTATATGTTTCACTAAAAGTACTTTTAGTAAATCAGTCATCGGCCAGTAGCCACTAACACGTAAAAAGTATTTCGTATCAACAATCATTAATCATTCCTCTCACTATTAATCATTCAGTCATTATTTATTAACCTTATCCGTTCCATCACTTACTGCGCCATCTATAAAAATATGTCATTTTATGAGAAACTTTGTCACATAATTTAATTACCTACATTATCGTTATATTAATTTCTTTGAAGTTTGGAAAACAATAGCTTAATAGCTTAATACGTCACCTTTATTCTTCATTTTAAGCTCTTTTTTTATTGCAATGAATGGCGAGACCAGCATTCCATTAGCCTGATGGTAAGCCATACGACCGCTTATAGACAGTACCAATGCTTGGCATTCCACCGCGCTCGCCATCCTGAGACAATTATGTTGAGACTCAATGTCCAGTAGTTACTCTGGCTAAAATATCCTTCACCGAAACACAACATTTATGTGTGTTGCCCAGGTGGCCTCTCACGTATGAGAGGCCTACCATGAAAGATACTTTAAAGTTGACCATACCGTAACAACAGTGTTGAATGTCAAAGAGTAAAAGCATCCAGTCAATGGCGCTTTTTTAAACATACTTGTCGTAGTGTTCTGATCATCATCATCATCATCAGTCCACGTAAAAATAGTGCATAGAAATGCGATGATACCAATGAGGTGTTACACTGGAGCGGACATCGGGAACAAAATCTGTGCGTATGGTGCGTGCACAAGGGTACACAGTGAAGCGAGATGGAAGATAATGTTACTGCGTAGGCGCGACAGAGATAGAAATAGAATGTACCCTTCATTTTGTTACAAACATTTTGTTTGCAGTGTCCCCTCTTGTATATTATCTCAATGGATGACACAAAGTTTACTGGTTTCTTCAATTGACCAATTCAAATTAATTTATTGATGGCTGGAGGACCCTGGTGTCGACTTGAATAATAGCACGTAGAAGGAAGGAAGACGGGTAGCTGGCTAAATTGTGATCCTAAACTGCAAAGAATCTATCAAAAAGAACAATACCCAAACCGACAGCATAATTTCCAGGAACTCCCGTTTTTATTTAAAACTTGAAGGCATTCCGTCTTACAAAGCATAATATAATAATTATGAGAAATGTATTATGTAATGCTATTTATAATTATGAAATAGAGGCTATTGAATTTAAATGTCGTGAAGCCGCAAACGTTAAAGAATCAGAAACATTACTATATTTCAAAACTTACATATTTTTGGCACCAATTATTAGTGTGTTGATAAGCTTCTCACTGATTTGGGTCTTCTTCTTCAAGACACTCATAATATAGTGAAACTTCTATAGGTAGCTATATTTAAATTACAATCTTTAAATAATATACAAGGTTTGTATCTATGAATTTACTATAAACTAGTAAATCATAGACGACGAGTCTATTAACTTTAATATACAAGTAAATACAACTCTCACGAAATTTAAATCCTACAGAAGTTTTACTGAGACTGGCCTCTGATATGGTTGAAAACACATTTTGTTTTTGATTCACTTCCGCGTCTTATTGGAAACGATCAATTACTTACAAAAATGCTATCGGAATATTCTTACAAAAGACATAGTGCCCGTCGAATTATGTTTGCAACTATATCAGGCCGATCACCAACTTTTCACAATTTTGTTTTATTAACTAACAAAGTAATAAGTAAATATATTTTTGTCTCTTTTACTATGATTACTATGACATAAAGGGCCTAAACAATATTTTCCTGTAAAATCTCATCCTTTAAATATTTTGCGAATTGCTTCTTTAATAAGCAATGAAGTTCTCTCTATATAAACACTGAACAACAAAACGACAGGTCGCGGAGATCATTCAGGGAGAATTTCATACTGCCAGGGACGAAATGGTGCGGCGCGGGGCAGCTGGCCGAGGAGTACAACGAACTGGGCATGGATAGGACTGAAGACAAGTGCTGTAGGGCGCACGACAATTGCCGAATGAATATCGGTCAATTCCGCCGAAGATTCGGTTATTTCAACTTTAGGCCGTACACTATCTCGCATTGCCGATGCGATAGGAGGTTGGTTTCGTTGCTTTTTTTTATTATTTTGCTCATTTTCAGCCAGGGTTGTATTATTTTTGATAGATTTGGTTGACGGCTATGGCACTGGCGGTATCTTCATGTGATCGTAAAAGGGATTGATTTATGCACTCAGATTTTACACAAAAAACCCAGAAACATGTCCCTTTATTATATATTTTTATCGCTTCATCACACATTATCATCTAAATAAAACAGCTTATACTTAAATCACACCCATAATAACGTTCACAATTACAATTTTTTTCACACGCTATAGGTTTCGTTAGTTTTCTGTTTGAGTATTGTCGGGTTGGGTTTTGTTTTAGTGTGACGTGTGGTTTGGTGGTGGGGCGCTTCTGTAAATACGCGTATTTTTTGTTGACAGTGAAAATACAACTGGTAATAAGTATAATAAATAATACAGATGTGACAACAACAACAAAAGTATTTATAACATAAAAAAATAAATCCCGTGACGATAAATAATATTTATAAAAAGCCAGATTTAAATATAAGCAATGTATTAATTTAATGTTTTCCGGTCATAATACTTTGAAGATTTTTAAAATAAAAATATAATTACAGATTTGTATTGCCATTATAGTTTTATTTTATTTACTCAGGATTTAAATTTCTTATGTAAACTAATTAGGGTTTCGTTTGTGGTCAAAAACGGCAACCACGCATAATAACAGCCTTTTCAATTAAACTAGCTTTATTGCTATTACTCTTAAAACAAAAATAATTATGATAATATATTTCAAAAACAATTAATTGTCTTTGTAGATGATAGATCGTCCACAATAATTTTATTTTTGTTAGTTCTCCCAATGCATTGTGTAGTTCGGTAAAAAGAAAGTAGGTATTTGTAAAATTGTATTTATATTTTACTCGTAACATATAAAACAAAAACTTGTGAAGATACTAAAAAGTAATCAGACAGTTAAAATCACATCAGTGGTGACGTTAAAAACCAACATGTTTTCCCGCCAATTAATCTTGTACACACGCATATTACCTGAAGGCTGCTGGCAATAAAGCTATAAAGCGGCGTGATGTATGGATCGTCGCGCTGCCTCGTGACGCGTACGCCACCATCGATCCCTCACAACTTTATAGCACATTCCGGAATCTATGAGGGATTTACTACGCGCCACAAATTTATTATTTTAAATCATAAAACCTCCGGCGGTCTATTTAGCGTCGCGTAGGCGAATTAAAACGGAAGAGGTCGTTGCATTCCGGCATCGCGTTGTCTTTGCCGTGAATGTTCAAAATAAAACAATCGACAGACCGAAGAGGGACGCCATGGAGTTACTGAGAGTGCCGGGTACGAAATGGTGCGGGAAGGGTTTCTCTGCGACGCGATACTCGCAGCTGGGCGGGTACACGCGCACCGACCGCTGCTGCCGCGTGCACGACCTGCGCTGCCCCTTCTGGGTGGGCGGCATGGAGAAGAAGTACGGCCTCTACAACTGGCGAGTCAACACCTTGATGCACTGCCGGTGCGACGAAAGGTTTGTCGCCACCTATCAAGCTTTATACAGCGTTTTCAATACAATTTAATCAAATTGATGTACGCGCTAATTGGATATTTCTCCAATAAACAAATATAATTAGCTGTTATAATTTATTTATGTACATTTTGTGCTATGCATGTTGTGTGCCTGTGGTGATATATTTTTTTGTATTTTTTTAACTGTGTGATTTTATTTATCATTGCTATAAACCCGCCCAAAAGGAATAAAGCTCACGTTATGATTTTTATTTATATTAATAGGGCAATTTCAAAAGATGTATATGTTTTAATTTAGCTATAATGTAGCCATCGGGAAGAATGTCCTCGTAATGAGCGTGTACAATTAATAGAGACGTTGGTGAGGCGCGAGGGCGCGGGACTCCGGCTCCACACAAAAACTATAAAATAAATGGGTAATAAATGAAATAAATAAAGGCGCATCCTCCACGCTGTCGTCGGAATAGATTAAATCCTTGGAACAGGGAACGCAGCGGATCACACTTGACACTCGCTCCCATTAGAAACAATTAGCTATTTGTAATATCAGTAAATTCTTTTAAATACAAATACGCTTTGAAAGCGCTATAGTGTTTGCTTCGGTAGGATTTCTGATTAATAAATGATTTCAATACAATGTAATGTAGAGACAATTACATATATGTTGAACATTGCTTTACATCTAAATGAAAAAAATAAGTTTCGAATTAATTATACTTAAAACAAATAATATAGTGAGCTATAATTTTCTCTTAACAAAATTAATATACAGTTCCAAATTATTTCAGCATAGGTGTTTTAAATTAAGCACCTTTAAATTGTTATTTTACGCTCCACTTAAAACACTGCGATTAATAAGATTAAAGTTATCGCCGTTTAAAAATAAATTCCAGCACATATCGTCGCGGTTGGCTAACAACTCCACGCATTCCGTGTCCAAAATGCACAATTACAAAAAAATCTGATCGTATCGCGCTCTCCTAATTGGTGGTCGTAAATTAAAACCTACCTTATTCTCGGTCACACGACATTCGAGTCTCACTCTTGAAATCATACGACTCTCTCATTCTAATGGACCAAATTGTATAACTATATATGAGATGGACGCGTTTGTCGAAAGAAAATATCGAGAGAATCAAGAATCGGAGTCGAAATAGGAAAAATGTCTGTCCTAGCGGTATCCGTCTGTCTGTCTGTTTGTTTATATCTCAGTGGGACAGATAAGGGAATGGGCTTCATAAAAATGGTAGGTAATGATGTTATTAGAAGTAATTTTGGAAAAGTAGCTGTCCCACGTAGGAGGCCCGCCACAGCAATCGTAATCTACAAACGGTAGACAAATCTTAATGTATAAACCATTATTATTGTGAAGTCAACTATGGTTGTATGTGTTTGTATCAAATTGTCCCGCTGCAGGGCACGGGCCTCCTCTACAATCGAGAGTACGATTGAGAGTGGTTGGATCATATAGTGGCTGTATGTACCAATAAATAATTTGTTAATAAATAAGTACTATCGGTTTGTTAAAGTAAATTTGAAATATACTTCCAACCAAATAAGATGTACGAATGCATCATATTTACAAAAAAAATAACACTTATTTAGATTCAAACCTTATAGATTAAATTAAAAGCTTTGTAGTTGCGCGTTTATTCTAGTGTTAAACAGTCACCGAGCCTCTCTATTGCCTCTTTGAGGCTTTTTATCAATAGTAGAATTAAAAAACAACACTAAAGTATTTTAACTAGGTGTTTATGAGCCGCTATCGAAAAAAAGGATTACACTTTACAACGTCCCGAGAATCCTGTACCGATTGTATCAGATTATTCCAAAGATCGGCCGACCGATACCGCTGACACACATAACATGACCTCTCGAAACATCTCGCGACATAACATTTAAAGATCATTTTAAAACTGTTTTAGCGTTCAAGTATGGTTGATACCTGAAATTATAACGCATTATACTCTTAAGTAGTCTTAATAAAGTAGATATCAACTAAATTATGAATATCTAGTTAAAATTGAACCTTACAGACAATCAAAGTATACACTCCGCGTGGAGCACTTTATGTTGGACTGCTTCCCAATAAACCACTGTCTTTGAGAGCCAGAGGTGTTCGCAGTCGTCACGGGTCAGGATAAATTGGACCTTATAAAGTAAGCTATCATTGTAATGATCCAAAAGTTAACTTTTTTGTTTAAAAAAATAGGGGCTGTTGTTGGAACCAATGGTTTTTTTAGACTATTGAACGAAATCTTTTGACGGTATCGATGTAATTCATTAATAATAATAATCTTTAATACAAATCTAATTAGTTAATAAGAGACGCGTGGAGTGGCCTCCTGAACAACCACGATGCTAATTAAAAACGTAATGAAGGCAGCTTATTTATGATTTATAGATAAATTGATATAAAAGATTGTCTCGGTGGCGTAGTTGTACTACTGTATGATAAAAAGCTGGGGTCTTGGGTTCGAATCCTAGGTCGGACGAAGTTATAGTAGATTCCCTGTCATTATCAGACAAGAGCCAGAAGTTAGGGCCCGATATGGCGGTAGGCTCGCCCCCTATCATACCTATCGCAAGGCGAAACGTGGATGTCCTGGTTTCTACCAGCACCAGTTTCTGCCTACTGCTTCTGGGGAAAAAGAGTGAATTTATGTGTGGAGATGTAAAGGAAACATAGTTTTTTTTAAACATAAATAGTGCTCAACCAGAACTCAGTTATAAGTGATAACTTAGGTGCATATATTGACGTAGATATGTAAAATAAAATGTTCAAAAGCATGAGCCGAACGCAAATTACATAGGTGAGGCACCGCGTTGTTATTTATGTATGATATTTCGTAAAGAATTAGTTCATTCATAAAATCTAAAAGTAGTAGAGTCGTAAAGTAGGTCATTACTGTACCTGAAATCGAGCTAATACTACTGGCTCTACCATTTGGCTCTAACAAGAGGCGGCTCAGCCACGGTCATGTATTATACATATGAAAACGTCAAAAACAAAATATTGTTGCTACGTTTTGTTCAGAGAAAGAACTTTCCCGAAACCCCATAGCTGCTGGCAGGATATTTCAAATTAGTATCCGCCCTAATATCAGCTCCCGTAGACAATGCTGCAAAATTCCTCGACTTAGTTTGTCTTGTTCTAGGTTTAATCGATGAATATGTTTCAATCGGGTAACTTGATAAGTCAATCAGACCCTATAGCTTACAAAATTATGCTTACTCCATGTCAAACAGTACGAAAAAAGTTCTTCCATAACAGTTCCGATAACTTTGAAATAAACGTCATCCATATTTTAAAATGTCACGATTTTGTTATTAAAAATGTACATCTGAAAGGTAAAGCAATAAGCACAATTTGCACAAAGATTTAGGAACACAATAATTGTGCGATGTTGAACTGTTATTTGTTCCTATCTTCTACATACTACAAGCAATCATAACTCATAACCTGTATTACAAGTAATACCTTTACTATAGTTTCAACTTCAAAAGCAAAACAAATTTTAGCCCAACATCCAAATACCAGCGGTAACAAAATAACAAATGATTGTGCGAAGAATAACAACCGCGCCGCGCCGCGCGCCCGGCCCGCGCGTCCCGCTCGCGTCGCCATTGTCGCGCACAAAAACGGACCTTTCCATTCCGATAAACAAGAAAATAGTTATCTATCGTCTGAACAAAGACGGAGCACGCACCTTGCCACTCTAGGGATGCGCACCACACCGGGATATCACTCCGCGGGATTCCACAAATCGCATATTTAATATCTACTCGTAATTAATCGATTTGATGTCATCGAACCTAATGAAATATTCTGCTTATATTTGATTTGCAAATGTTATGATCTGATTAAATATTTTAAGCTTGACTTTCATTCGTAAATAATCAATACCATTTTGAATATATTGCACAAAAACACTATGAATGCTACAAAGTAAAAAAATACCTAGTTCATTAAAACGAAAAAAACGTAATTAATCTACCGGGTATATCAAGAGTGCTACCGAAAACTAAGCCGGGTGGTAGTTTTAGTGATTACAAACACAATGTGTCTAAAAAATTCGCAAAGAAACGCAAATTCGTCAATTTTTTTTTATTAGTTTTTAAATATCGTCATTTTTGGATGGTAAATCCGTAGTGATAGCTAAAATAATCATTTAAAGCCTAAAAATAAAAGGGTGTACACTATTAAAGCGGAAACTATGTTTTTACCACCCTAATTAGACGAAAGAAAAAAATAAAAAAAATTCGTCACAATTTTTTGCACAAAATTTAATTTCATGGTATCTGAAATCACTAAAACTACCACCCAGCTTCGTTTTCGGTAGTAGTCTTGATATATCCTGTTTATTTTTAACGTATCGTCATTAGATAATTTTAAAGTTACCTAAATCGTGACATAATTCGGCTCCCAGACACACAGTTCGCGGCTAGTAAGGATAAGGCCTAATCCCGCATATCCCGGAGCTGTCCCGTCCCTGGTTAATAATTTATGTATTGTCAGACGACGTATTTAACCTGCGGCCGCATTATTCACACATTATAAATCCCGCGAGCGCCGATAACCGCGTCGTGCGCCGAACGCGCCCTAACGACAACATGGCGACGCGTCACACCTATTGACAGCGGTTTGGGCGGGAAATCGTATCCAACTTTTTTTGCGTTGAAATATTGGTTCAAAAACCGTTTAAGTTTTTACTAAATAAAAATGCTATGCGAAACATAACTTGAGTCTTTTCAAATTTTGGGATTTCGAATTAGACAGAATTTCCTTTCTCCGAAAAATGCTTAAGATACTTATGTTATTTAAAATAAATAGAAGTTAAAATATTTCCATACGAGCCGCAATCCAACTCTTTTTTGGAGACGAGTACTATAATCAGGTGCTTGGCGATAACGGGCGGACGATAAGCGACCGGTACAGTAAAACATATACATAGAAGCATTTCACGCCTTTTTCCCAGAAAGGATAGGCAGAGGTGCAAGGACACCACATTTCACCTTCTATGTTTTGTCCCATGATGTGATAAGGGGCGAGCCTATTGCCATATAAGAAAAATGCTAAGAAAAGTGGTGTAAATCAAAAATAAAGAGATCCCATTTATATTGAAAATTGAATTTTCAATACAAAATAATATCTTGGCAGAAGGCAAGCCACCTGTTTAGTCTATGCTTTCCGCGCCATTACCCACACATTGAGGCGAGCGCGCGATTTTCGAATTTCGAACGCTGCTCGGTACGAAATGATGCCATCTATCGACTACTCTTGTTAACTGTCACTGTAAAAAGTTTAATACCTACACTTTTGTGTAACATAGTTCAAAAATAGAGTAAAATTAATTAAATTGTTAGCCTATTTTTTCAGACATATGCACAATAATCATGTGGCGCTTTATCACAAATAGTCACGGGATAAAAGTATGCGAAAGATCATTGACTTCAATCATTGACTATTCTAAGACCGAAGATTCTTACTTCTATCCAGAAAATTAACTTCACTATAATTTGATTTTACACGTTGCGTCATATAAAAATACCGCCGTTTTAAAATCGCGCAGGAGACGAATTAAAAAAATATTCGAATACCTAGATTTATTGTAGTAACTGGTAAATAGTTTGATGCAGTTAACTTCCTACAGGTCAGTAAGAAAATCCATACTGGGTCTTGTACTGCAGTTCTCCTCCAGAGGTTAAATATAATAATACGATATTTAAATCAGATTTCACTAGTCTTTATTATTATTGTGTAGCACCCATAATATATTAATTAATACGCTTTCATTCAGTAAACAGAGCACATTGACAAATGTGGGGCATTTAATAACTCGCGCACTAGATAATAAGAATTTCTAAGCAAATCTTCACTTTCTCATCTACCAAGAAAAATAACAATCTCCGTTTAAATTGGCTATGGGAACACTATAATCTGCGCATTGTCTATTCCCGAGGCATAGAGATTATTGTCTATTATCCAGTTAGAATCTCCACGAAGCAGACAGATCGCCCACGCAGGATAACGGTGCATAGAAACTAGCACTTAGACATGTCTGATCTGCTCTCAAAATATTTCGCACTACGATCTGTGTACTAGAAAGTCGCCATGTGTACTATACTGCTCTTGTCCCCTAGAGATTAGAACTACTGCTCGTATTTATGGGATTTGTGCTAACGGAGCGAAGTCGGGTTTGAGTTTCTGTTGAACATTGAATATAATTTTGCCAAATGTATTAAAAATAATAAAGCTGAACGGTAACGCTAAAGTTGTAAATTATTTTTTTAAATTGATGTCTTACTGAGACATTAGGATTTTACTTAAAATGGTGGAGCCAATGGTGTTTGCCTTGGATGACAGTAGGAATAGCCGGGTCCGACTGGGATGGTCCCCCTGTCCCCGCCATGGCGGGAGGTTTACGCTGTAATAGTTCTACCGCTTAATAATATTGTCGCAGGCACAATACCTCTTTTCACTTCCCCGACCCCTCTATTTTAAAAGTCTGGGAACCAACGTCCCAACTTTGTAAATGGTAATAGGCAGCAGTAATCACTTACCTACTACAGATCATGTTGAGACGTTTCTTCGGTTGCCGAAGCCAATAATAAATTGCCCAGAATTACCGGATCAGCTGGGTATACATGACGAAATTAAAAAATAATATAATAACAGTATTGCAATTAAATTTATTGTTTGTAGAGCAGCTGCCAACTGCGTGGCCTAGAGTTGTTTATCCAGATAAAGCTATTCCGTACTGGGCATATTTAAATAGCAAGAAAAATATACTTGAAATAAGACGCTGAATTCTGATGTATTTCGCGGGTTAAATCCGTGAAGTTTTGCTCTTTAGCCGCATTTACTTGGTAGCGAAAAAATGTTGAAATTGTACACCTCAATAGTCGAAGCGGTGTTGACTCTCGAAAAGAAATATAAAACTAGTTAAGTGAAAAAGAATGCAACAATGAAAGCTCAAATAGGGGCAGTTCGCTGACGTCGCAATAGTTCGGCTAACGACCCTCCCCTCTCCTTCCACCGCCCCTCCGTGCCCACCTCGCCTCATGCCAACGAAATACAGTAAAGCAGTGCTAATTCTTGGAGTGTTCGCGTAATCCTTCTTTTGTTCTTAGCCCGCATGCTCGGGCCGCACTTGCCCTGTAACTAAGCCACTTACGGGCTACGGCTTACCCACGCGAATAGGGTCCAGCTAATGTCGATGTCGATACATTATTTTGAAAAAAGTTGTTTCTTCCCTCGATTATCAAAATTATATAAAGTATGTTTTATACTATACTATGCATAAGATTTTAGAGCTATAAATGGGTGAAGATATTTATTTAATTTTTCAATTTCTTAATTCATTTTTCAACATGTTATCTCTTATTTAGTTTCGCTTAGTGTTTATTTTTGTTAACCCATATTCATTTTATGTTTTAATTTGTAAGTATCTCTATAAAAGACTGAGGGCTCTAATTAAGGTTAAAAAAAATGTTTTATTTTGTTTATAGGAGTCTATTTTTTTTTAGTGTATAATTTTAATTCTCTTAAAATTATTGTTATTGTTAAAGATATTTCTTTTTTTCTTATGTATTTTTTTTTTATTAAGGAGCCCATAAGTTTAATTCAGTAGCTGACTGTTCATCCTTATTCATATTGGAATTGTTATTATTGCTCTAATATTTATGTTGTTAACTAACTCTGTGCAAGCTGTACTCTCCTGTAATTGAAGATGCACGCAGAAGGATAAATATGTACTCTTATATACAGGGTATCTCAAGACTGCTACCGAAAATGAAGCCGGGTGGTAGTTTTAGTGGCTACTAACACAATGCAATTAAAAATTTCGCATAGAAACGCGACAATTATTTTTAATGATTTTTTAAATATCGATATTTTTGGGTGGTAAACCCATAGTTTTTGCTAAAATAATAATTTAAACTCTTTTATACCTTAGAGTATTTATAAATAAAAGGGTATACACTATTATTTTACGAAAAAATGTTTTTACCACCCAAATATGGCCATAGGAAAAAAAAAAACAAAAAAAAAATTGTCGCTTTTTTTTGCAACTTTTTCTGTTGCATTGTGTCTGAAGTCGCTTAAACTACCACCCGGCTTAGTTTTCGGTAGCAGTCTTCATATACCCTGTATTATATGTTATGTGTTGTCTTCGTTGGAGATTCTAATAAATAAAATAAAAAAAAATAAGATATTCCGCCAAACATGTTTACTTACAAATAATTGAATAGTTTATAACTATTTCAGCATATCTTGACTTTCGTTTAGAAGTAAGTAAGTTTAGTAAAACTACACATTTACTGTATTATCAAAATGGAACTACAATAATAAATAGAGCTCTAAAATATAACAAAATTAACATTAATTTTAAAATTAATTATTCAACATTAACATTAATATTCCGACAATCCGTTTTTACTGCATAAGCGATGTACAACATTCCGATACGGAATTCGAATCGACATCGACAATCAGCTGAGTGTTTCGGCGTGGCATCCCTACGGTCCGCACCGGCTTGACCGCAAGTTTGGCAAATGAAGCGGCAGAAAGCGCGACAAGCCTCGCGCGCCGCGCACAGACCCACGCCTCTACACAGAGACTTACAAAAATACGCTTTGCTTTGTTTGGTGAGTTAAACTGATGTGGCGCACTCTGTTTGGTGGTTATAATGCGCAGTCAAGGCTCGGAAACCTTACACGCCACGCGAAACTCATCTAAGAGCAGTCTAATCCGGTGTTAGTTGTCAAACGGCGACAAGTACTAGGCCGCCAGAGAAGCCCTACCTCAACTTACTATCTGCTACTTTAAATATAACTTATTAATTTTTCCTTGGTAATTGCTTAGAAAGCGGGGAAAGAAATTAATAATGTGGAAATATACACGTGTCGAGGGATTCACTTTCTTTTTTAAGTCAATTAGAATTACTACAACCCCAAAAGCATAACAATATTTCATAGTTAAAATAAATAAATAGAAAGCTCCTGAAATCAGCAACATTTTTATTCCCAAATAAATAAACATGTTTCAATACTAAATCGATTCCTTTTGTCAAATTCCTAAATCCACGCGGTCTCTGCAATAATGGTACCCTGTAAGCGACCTGTGGCCGAACAAAGCGCTCACAAAGAGCGCTCCGAGCGTTCGTTAAACGCAACACTCACAGCAGCTTTGTCAGCCACTATCGGTGTTGCCAAGCTCACAGACTTTATCCAAATTTATGGAATTTATTGAATCTTTTCATAAGTCACGCGATATTATAGTTCATCATTGTAAATTGCAGTTTAAATCATGTAGTTTCCTTTATACTTTGTAGTTTATAAAACTCCAAATTGTACCATATTTTTCAGAATGAATGACTTATCTTTAGGGAAAATCTTGGTATTTTATGATACATATTATAACATAGCCTAATACCCGCGGCCACATGACGCTAATACCTAAGATTAACTGAGAAACCATTGTCCATTTTGTATTTTTTATCCGGTGATTTTCCTTTCTACCGTGGCAACATTGTGGTCAATTCAATGTGAAACAATTCGTGTTTTTCTTACAGCTGCCCTTTTACGGTTGTTAGAGGATTTGAGCGGAGATTAGGAGCGGCCGAGCGGCGGGAAATACTTTACAGAGAATAACGAGCCCATTAGTGTTGTAATTAGACGATACGCCCGGGACCGTACAATATATAACTGAAATAATTCTATAACCCAATACTTTATAAATAACTAGGCTTATAATTTATTTCAATGCTGGATGAAATTGTTGTTATTTCTAAGGAATAATTAGATTTTCTCTACTGCGGCAATACCAAAAAAGACGTCAAAAATATTCCGACGCCAATGTTTTCATCATACTAATCGATATTTTCTTACGTTTTGGATTTTTTACGGCCATAAAGCAGACATCATCCAATATAGTGCATCCCTGTAAACGTCAGTTGCTCAAGCAGTTTTCCCGCCAATTTATGACACGCCGTAAACTGGCGCCAATATGCGCACACTGCGAACTAACGCACATTATCAAAACTCTTATGGCAATATTTGAATATTTTATTCTTATATTTTATGAAGGTGTTCAATAACGCTGTTTCCTTACAAAATAATATCTTTCTAGGGTTTGTAAAAAATGTACCGCCGTTTTGTACACATACAATTGACTTAACATTGATACAATAGTAGATGCCTATCCAGGACTCATTAATAATATCGTAGGTTCCGAGCCTTCCTATAGGAACATATTAAAATATATAGTTTTTAAAATGAGATATTTTTATATCGCTTATCGCTTTTCATAACTTCTTTCAATGTTTATTACATCTTACTTGAAAAAAAAAACAAACTGCGCAAGTATATTCGTCCATAATCGGATCGAAACCGCGACCTTCGCGTTATGAGCACGACGCTCTGACCAACTGAGTTAATGGGCCGATGCTCTCTTAACCTTACAAGTCTCAAGTGTCAGTACATCGCTATGTCATGAAATGAATTTAAAGTCGAGCTGTATACATCCAATAAGAAACTGGTCATTTAGCTTATTTTCAGACATATTTTTAATTTTTTGTTTTACTTTAAACTAAAGTTCCTGCCTCTTCAAGAATGTGTTTGTCTTATATCATCATCATCATCATATCAGCCACAGGAAGTCCACTGCTGAACATAGGCCTCCCCCAAGGATCTCCACAATGACCTGTTGGAAGCGGCCTGCATCCAGCGACTTCCTGCGACCTTAGTCAGATCGTCCGTCCACCTTGTAGGCGGGCGTCCAACACTTCGCTTGCCTGTACGTGGCCTCCACTCGAGAACCTTTCGGCCCCAACGGCCATCGGTTCTACGAGCTATGTGCCCGGCCCACTGCCACTTCAACTTGCCAATCCTATGGGCTATGTCGGTAACCTTGGTTCTCCTACGGTTCTCCTCATTTCTGATTCGATCTCGTAGGGAAACACCGAGCATAGCCCGCTCCATGGCTCGTTGAGTGACTTTGAGCCTTTTAATGAGGCCCACAGTGAGGGGCCACGTCTCGGTGCCGTATGTCATCACTGGTAACACACAACTATCGAAGACTTTCGATTTTAGGCACTGAGGTATTTTGGACGAGACGACGTCGCGAAGTTTCCCGAACGCTGCCCAACCGAGTTGGATTCGCCGAATGACCTCTCTCTCGAAGTTGGACCTGCCTAACCGGACCACTTGTCCTAAATAGACATATTTGTCAACAACTTCGAGAGTCGAGCCCCCAACTCCAATGGGGGTGGGCACAACATGGATATTCGACATGACCTTCGTTTTATCCATGTTCATTTTAAGACCCACCTGTTGGGAGACTCGATTAAGGTCTTCGAGTATAGTGCTAAAGTCTTCCAGCGATTCTGCCAAGACTACAATATCGTCGGCAAATCGAAGGTGAGTAATATACTCGCCGTTGATGTTGATGCCGAATCCTTTCCACTGCAAGAGCTTGAAGGCGTTTTCCAGCGCGGCAGTGAATAGTTTCGGAGATATGACATCTCCCTGTCTCACGCCTCTCTGTAGTGGAATAGCCTTCGTGCTCTGATCTTGTACTCGGACCGACATGGTGGCGTTGTTGTATATATGTTATGGGCCAAGTGATTAATGCGAGCAGTATTCATAATGCCCGGGCAGTATGAATATAGCAGAGCCGTATCGGGCCAAGTGATTAATTACAATCTAAACTCACCTATTTATCACATTGCCCGGGCATTATGAATATGGCTACATGATGATCGGGCAATGTGATTAATAGGTGATTTTTTACGTGGTGCGCTGCCGCATTGTCGCATCTGCGATAGACCCATAAATTAGAAAGGTTGAATTGATCTGCTTATGTTTAGTTGTTTTTTAACGTCCGAAATATTATCTTCAGAAGAAAATTAGTGTACCCACTTTATGTATCAGTTAGGTCGACTGTGCCCCAAAACCGACTCGGAACACCCCGACTTCACGTAGTCTTTTGGCTACCGACTCTAGAGTGTATATAAAAAGCCGGAGGCGCGGAGGGAGAGCAGCCCCCGCCCGCTGTAACGAAGGATAGGCAACCGTGCGAGCTGCAGCGGCTGAGGCTGGTCGCCGGAGGCGACCAGCAAGCCGAAGCTGCGAAAGTGAGCATGGGTGCCTATCTTTTGTTACGCAAGGGCGAAGGGGCTGAACTTCCCGTAGCGCCGGAGACGATGCAGAAGCTAATTTGTATTGACAACAAGTGTTTTAAGGGTTAGGTTGCTATAATAGATATTTCTCAGGAATGGTGCGTCACCTTTTCATGGGAGTGGTACCAGGGGAGGTGCGATACTCCCCCTCCACCTCCACTCCTCTCAACCCACCCCATCGTGCTGCCCTATTCTACATTCTACCACTTAGGTTCATTTTGATTCGCTTTACATCACTCTGCCCAATAGACACTTGGCATTATTCATAATGCCCGGGCAAGGTGATAAATCGATTGATTATAATCACATTGCCCGCTCTTATTGGGCATTATTCATATTGCCCGGGCATTATGAATAATGCCAAATTAATCACTTGGCCCATAACATATACACTTCAACACTTCGATGTACCGATAGTCTATGTGGCACCGCTGAAGAGACTGTAGCACAGCCCAGGTCTCGATCGAATCAAAGGCTTTCTCATAGTCCACAAACGCTAAACAAAGCGGCAAGTTATATTCCTCGGTTTTTTGTATAACCTGCCGTAGCGCATGAATATGGTCTATGGTACTAAAGCCTTTTCGGAAACCGGCTTGTTCGGGAGGCTGGAAGTCATCAAACCTGCGTTCGAGACGATTTGTGATGACCCTCGAAAACAACTTATAGACATGTCTTATATAAGAAGAAAATTTGTCTATTCATTAAAATTCAGACACAAATTACAAGCCATATTACCACTTAGATGCATGGAAGCTTTTCGACCCTTAGGCCTGTCCCGTTTATATTTTATTCGTGACTTAAATGTTAATAAAAAAATGAGACATAAAAGACATTTAAAGTACAGATCCCGAATCAGGCTGGACGTTCGATATGGTGTGCCAGAGTCGGAGCGTGTGAGTTTTACTGCGCCGACAGATTTCAATATGACCCGTTTATTGTAATTTTTATTGCGCGTTAAGTCGGCTTTCTTGGCGAAGTTTGCTTATTGGAAATGGCATTAGAATGTCTGGAAAAGAAAACGGTAAACGCACAGCCACTTTATTAAAAAATACTTTTGACAAACTATAAAAATCGTTTTATTGTAATAAAGTATACAAGTTGCACTAGGGGAAAAAATTACCTTAACTAGGTAAGTTCTTTGTGGTATGCATGCTTTTAGGTAGGTACCGGGTTAACAATTTCAGCCTTTTTGAGCTACTTTAGTAGCCTTCAGAGTAAAACTTCAAAACCGTAAACAGAAAATCTTAATTATTTTATGCACAAATTGTAACATTTGTACATTTTAATGCACGCCAGAAATAAGTTTGTATATTATTCTATTTTTATTATTTGACCGCAGTCAAAGAAGGAGGCTCGCTCGTCATCGAAAACAGAAAGAAGAGAGATATATGAGTCTTTCTCTACAAATACACGACATTCAATGATTCCTTATAAACTCAACATTAATGAATTTGTACGTCTACGTTCGCAGATTCCGCGCGTGCCTCAAACTGGCGGACACGCCCGTCTCCAACATGGTGGGCAAGCTGTTCTTCAACGTAGTGCAGACCAAGTGCTTCATCCTCAAGCCAGTGAAGATGTGCACGCAGCGCTCCTGGTGGGGCAAGTGTCTGCGCCGCGGCTACATGAAGCAAGCATTCCTCAGGGACAACCTCCCGTATTAACTCTTACAGCATTTGAAATTGCACCAGACCCAAATTGTAGCTTGAAGTTATGGATATCACGGCATGTTGAAAAACACTTGTACCGCAGAATAGTAATCAGCCAAAAGTGTTTAAACCTACCATCAAGTAGTTAACTGTGCTGCCATAACTGCTCTCAACTGCAGCACCTTGTTACTCGCATACCTTCTAACAATTAGGTAGTCAAGGAATATCTTGACGGCAGCGGCTAGTTTTAACGCCACAGGTTATGTTTTAAAATACTGCTGATGTTTTCAAGCGTTGGGCAGCAAAACAGCTACTTTTATCCCTATTTTGGTCAATACTGATCTAGGTATTATTGATAATAAATGCTATAAATTACATAAGAATTCTGTTGGACTATGATTTGCATCCATCGCAACTTGATTTAATAGCATAAAATTCACCGACACACAACTCGAGTGATAACAGTGCTAGAAATATTATTACTTTTCCCAGCTTTTACATAATATAATTGTGAGACGTCTAAAGTTTTTAAAAGTAGACTTGAAAAGCGTTGGTATTTTAATGAATTTAATGACGCATGTAGATTCCAGCACAGGACTATAAAATACAGTCAGGTCGGGAATGCCTGTAGTGTGGTGTAGTGTACTTATGCCGAACATAACGGCTTCGTATTTCGTTGAATAATAAATAAGCAATATTATCAAAATGAAATTCGCGAATTTAACTCTATTTATGAATATTATAACTAAGTAAAATTATTATTATACTTTAACAAAATTTAAAGAATATGTTTTATTACAATAAAATACAAAATATATATTTTTTTTTAATTCAGTGAATAGATTACTTTGAAGAAATAAAGATTAAAAGGTACTAATATTTAGATATCTTTAGTACTTGTCCCATCAATAACAGTTAAAGTAACTGTTTTCTGTGATTTTCTGTTTATGTTAAGGATATTTCAGCAAATAAAATATTTATACTCACGTACTCGTATGTATCGAAGCAAATATTATTTATTTTTGTAATCTCTACAAATATGAAATTCCGTTGTCCACTGCCAGTTTTGTGAAACACTGAACAATGCATATTATGACATTTTCAATAATATTTGCTTGTATTTTGCAAGTGTATGAACAAAACATATATTAGTAAAGAATTTACTTAATAATTACAACTTCTGTTTCAAATAAAAATTGAAGGGTTAAATATAAGGTACAGGCTTTCACATACTTTTTGAAAAATACAAGCAAAACAAGTACAAACGATTACTTTATTCCCGTCATACCAGTTGTAAATAAAATAATTGATATCTTATAATTATTATTTATGTATAGTTCATAAGTTAGTACACTAGTCGTCGTGTTACGAGTACTATAAATTACCCATAGATTGTAATGATTCCATTTTATAGAACTTAACGCCATTTTGATGACGTTAATATTACCATAATCTCACAGAACAAAATGGCCGACCGTAGTCGGCATCTTCACTGAAAATAACTCTATTATACACAGACAACTTCCGTGGCACAGTCGGTTAGACGCCGCCTGTGAAGCGAGAGGCCGCGGGTTCGATCCCCGCACCGAGAGAAATGTTTGGGCGGCCCACAAATATTTCTTCCGGCTCTGGATGAATGGTAAATATTAAGAGACCGAAAAGTATCTCTTAGTTCCCGATACCCACGATACAAGACGCGATCTTAGTGTGGGGTCAGTACTATGTATGTGACTGTGGATGTTATTTATTTATTTATAAAGATAATTACCACAAGTTGTAGGTAGAACAAGTTACATTCACATAATATATCATTTCAATGAAACTGAATAAGAAATCCGAATCTCCAGCAAGCATCTTTATGCAACTTTTACACATCACTATAAAGGAATTGAATGAACTTCATTAATTGTCACTCTATAGAAAAGGATAGCAGGCAACAGCAACGTCATTCAAGGTCAAATTTTTGAGCATCAGTGTTTTATACGGAATGTAATCTCCATTTGGGTATAAGCTTCTTGGGCGTAACTCAAAAAAATTCAAATACATTTACTGTGAAGCGATGGAATTGTGGTTTTTACATGTTACCAGTATCTTAAAGAACGCCGAGCTCCTTAATATGAAAAACTTTTTCACGTTGACTACGCGTTCTGCTTGGTATTTTCGATCAAAGTTATCTCTTTTGAGGGCTATTAAAGCCCATATTAATAAATCCCTTCGGTCTTCTTCATAGACATTTTTAAAACCTATTTTAGCTATTCAATGTTATGTAAGGTCGCAGGAAGTCGCTGGATACAGGCCGCTTCCAACAGGTCATTGTGGAGATCATTGGGGGAGGCCTATGTTCAGCAGTGGACTTCCTGTGGCTGATATGATGATGATGATGAATGTTATGTCCCTTTTGAAAATACTTTAAATTCAGTTTGAGCGAAGACGAAACATTCGGTAGCAGAAATATGTTTTAAAACTTTATGTGAAGTTTCTAACTGTCGCTCGCTTTTAAGTTCTAATCAAAAATGAGTAATAATATAACATGGCTATTATTTTTAGCCTTTTATTCGCTATATCTATGAATGTATACAGAGCTAAGTCGTACATCGTAACGGGCTTAAAGGAAACTGGTTGTTTGTTCCTTTGAAGCCAAAAACTCAACATGACGTTATACTCTTGTTACATTTAGACGTCTTCATTCTACGCGACTAAAAGGCTAAGAAAATATGTAGATTTAAATTTAGTACTAGAGTTTAAGCCTTAAAGTTCCTCTACAGACAATATATTATGTGTACATTAAGTTAATGTGATCGTACTTAGTATGGTAGGTGTTTTAACTTATGTATTGTAGAATGGCGGAGGTGTAACAATACAAATCATGTGCTTCCCCTGGTATAATCGAGATCTACAACAACAGCGATAGCTGCTTTTGATTTGATAAAACAACATGGAAACCCTAACTGCATGATTTCGTCACAACATTTGATTCGACACTTATTCCTATGCAGCATATTTGGATGGGAGAGTCACACTGTGCTGTTATGCCTCTGAAATTAAGTCTTTTAGAAAGGCTTGAGAATGTTTGTAGTGGAAGATACCCTTAGTAAAAATTGGTATTAGTAAGCCGAAATTTGGTAGCAATGTTCCTGCCTATAATTCAATTTCTAATTATTATATTATTTCATGTGTTAAAAATAAAAAAGTAATAAAAATAAAGTAAATAAATGAAATTACAGGTTGATTCGTATGTGTTCAGCGCCACCTGTTAGCCAGTAGCATAAACTAATTTAAAGGTGTTTTCCACTATAAACCACGTATTATTAGTAATAAAATGTACATAAACTTAGAAATCAAAACGTGGTTGTGTTTATTCTATGCTTCCATTATTTGTGAACGATTTTAACGCCCAACTTCCATATTTCTTTTATAATTCAACAACGACTCAGCAAGACACAATGAGCATATTTTGTTAATCAACATTATGTCGATAAATTCTTCTTGCGTCGTTTATTTTAATGTTGTAATTATGCATTGTACCATTTCTTATCTGTATCGATAAGTGTAAATGATTTAATTATATATTAGTCTCATCGCACCCTACACCCAACCAAGTCTTCCATATTGCCAAAGAGTCAAAAATATTTATTTTTATGTACATTTCTAAACTTCTCAGAAATTACTAGCCCCGTGTGTAACTTTGCAGGATTCAGTTTAAGCTTGATTACTAGAAAAAAAAATTATATAATTTTACAATAAAGATGTTATTATTTACTAAACCACTTAAGTCTTCGAATAATTCCAGTAATCTAGATATAGAAATCATTTGCTAAAAATCTATAACATGTTGAAATTAATGCTATAATAAAATCAGTCCTGTCTTAATACATGTCTATCTACAAACTCTAATGCTCATTGCATCAAGTACCTTTTACTATAAATATTGGGATATCAAGCTGACACAGAAAAGTTAGAGTTATGATCAAAGTTACTAGATACATATGGGCGGTGTGCCATAGACTTGTTATCAATGACTTTAATTATCAAGGTATTCAATTTCATTAAACATAACGCACTTTTCCGAAGTAACTTGAATAAATTGAATAATTTAAGATATTCCCCAGTTGTAAGTTAATCATTAAAATTAGAATTAAAGCACCACGGGAGCATATATTTTATCTCTACTATTTCAGTGATTATGTCAACAAAAATAAAATTCTAAATAATGATTATTAATTTATTTGTATTTCTTCAACCAACACTCCTGTACGGTATTGGCAACCACTGTCTTACGTAGTGTAAATAGTTTAGCGATGTTCCAACATGTTTTAATATTAATAGAGAATTTTTATTTTTGTTCTGTATTTGAATAAAATGTCGTGTAAATATTGATCGTGTATTTATTTCACAACTTCATACCAAAGTCTTAATATTCCTAACTAAACAAACCCGAATAAAACTGCTCGTGGCTAAATTTTATTGTTCGTATAAAGTAGCAAATCCGTTATGATTATCTAAAGCCTAATGAACCTAGCCAGTTACGCTCCATCCCCGTCCCTCTTTTTATTAAGGTTTGCACAGCCTGCACTTATTAAAACAAACTTTAAAATACAATAGTTATTTATTTTCTATAACATTGTACTGAATTTATTTACTCCGAATTATTTTTCAAGCTGTCACAAGAAAACAATACAATTGCAAATTAAGTTCGATACAAAATCTTGTTAACATAAGTATGCCTGTGTGGAATAAATCATATATTCAATATCTCTTCTACTTAAAACAATTACATATATCTTTAATGTTAAAAACATCAATATTATGCGTAGTGAATATCAACCTTGCAAAACTATTTAAAACTAATGCCACGTAAATAGTGAAGAACTTTAATGCATTGTACACAGTACACAATAACTCAACATTAAAAAAGAACTTATTTCTACTACTTAAGAGCGTTTATACCCTGCACGCGCTTTTTGGCGTAAAAACAGGACTTTTCAAATGAGTTAATAGTCACCAATAAACAATTTAAAGGAAAAATAATTATTACTAATTTTAGAAAAGGTTGTCATCTAGGGATTTTGGTGGAAAACATTATAGATTGATGGATAATTTGTGAGTACTATACGGATTACTGAACACAAGTTTCGTTATTTAGGCTTTAAATGGCAATTTAGAAGCTTAAGATATCCGAAACCACTAAATATAAGATGAAAATAAAAATATTATCAGACTAATAAGACCCTTATGGAGGGATTTTGCTGAGAAAAATAATCTTTTTGTGTTTAGTTCCTGAAAAATAAAAATTTAAACAATGCGAAATTATTCAGAAACTCTCGTCAAGAACATATTTTTTACACCAACTTATCGTACATAATTTTTTATAGCAATTGCATATTACAATAGAAGAACATCTTATCTATAAATTACCATTTTTATATTTCAACAAAATTAGTTTTCATGTTTTCTACAAATATTTTACAAACCACTATAAAACACGCTGTCCGACGTGGATCAAATCAGACCGCCGCAAGGCCTTCTAGAGGGAGGACGTATCGCTCGTCGCTCCGGCCTGGCTGCAGTCGATTATGCCGCGCGTAGTAAAAATAGCCACGCGCGGAATGCGATTACCACACCTTAGTACTTTGGTAGTAAAATATTTAATTATTTTTATTACCTACAATGATTTTGTAGTGAGTATAAATTATGTTTCAGGTAATATAATGGGATGTAATTCCGAGGCTAAATTATCTTATGTATTGTAATATAAAATTAAATATATTTCGTAATTGTAAGGGGTTGTAAGGCCCCTAACACTATTTATGTGTTCGAACACGAAATGATTAATAAAACGTCCGTAGTGTCTACTGATTGAACACTGATTTGAATGCAACTTAACAATGTAATAATAACGAAATAATTGATTAGTATCCAAAATTTGTATTATTCTTTGCTTGCACAGTAATATTTGTGTACTTATAATTCAAATAAAATATTTTTATGATATTATATTACAGTTACATTTCAATTGAATATTTGAAGCGCACGGATCAAAGTTGTTTGAGCCGATTGTATAGCGAGCCGACGCGGCAGCTCTACGCACACAGCTTTGGTCGCTTATGTGTGCGTGAAATTAACGAAGAAATACCTATAGTTGACTTTGCGCGCAAGGTGTATACGCTCTTAAGAGATGGCACAAATACTCATACACTCACGATGTCCGCGGCGATAGCACGGTTAAGGGATTCCAACTCTATCTATTGACGAGTAGCTTAACTAAACATCAAATTAGATTTAATAAATCGCCAAAAGATGGCGTTAAACCCTAGTTCCAATCTTTTTCAACTCTGCTAACATCAAATTATCTCAATTTCATAAATATTTGTAATCCGACTGTAACAATAATCATGCTGTTTTTATAAATTGATCTTTAAACAAACGGCAATTTTGACAAACAACTATTCAAGGCGGCCTTAGAGTAGGGCGTAATTGGGCAACGACCTAAAGGCGCCGGTGCCGAAAATACGCCAAATTGCCCGAATGTCTGTGGCGTAGTAAACAAGAGGCCGACGCAACACTGAATCAAGAGTCTGGAGAACTGTTCACTGAATATATTCGTAATATAGAAACATTGTTTCGTATACGGGTTTTATAAAATCGAAATCCGAAGACACTGTCTCTGTGCGGATCTCAACATTTTTAGGCGCTAGATATATCTCTTTATTTACACCATAAAAACATCACAGTCCTGATTTTTTATCAACAATAATTCCCCTTCTTTGATTTCGTATCTCACTTCCTTCATAATATCAACTTTATCTGTTTGATCATCAGAAATATTTATATTAGCAAGTTCGGTGCACTTGTCCTTCAGCAAATCTTGCTTGCTCTGTTTCCCGTGTTTCGCCGCTAGATGTCTCCGCAAGCCCCTAATGCGCGTATAGGTGGCGCCACAGTGCTCACACGGATGAAGTTCAGTTCTTTCGTGGGTGGACGAGACATGTTCATCGAGACTTATTTTGTATCCAAATTTCTTATCGCATATTTTGCACTGAAATAAAAAGAAGCACATAAAAAGTTAGCTTTATATCCAATAAATTAATGTATTTGGAGAACCAAAACTCACAATCATAAAATATATTCGTAAACCAGCCGTGATTTTTGTAAATGCTCTTCGGAATAACTATTAAAGACCAAAATCAATTTTGGAGTACCTTTGTTTGCTACTGTTCTGCTCTGAGGACCGATACTCTACTACTGGAAAATTATAAATTGCAACAGTTAATAACTTTTAATATTTCCAAGTGACCTATGTATCACGATTTAATAGCTAATTAGTGAGCATTCGTCGAACTTATAAATAATACTGTTTGAACATACGAGCGACAGCCGGAGGGTAAATATATCTAGATTCCAGAGCTTTCTTAACCGCGGTCCAATGATTTCTGGAAGCATCCGTATGGTCAATGGCTAAACAAAAATTGGTTCCTCGTGGCAACTTTTCTCGAAAGTACTCTTCCAGCCTAGTCGACTGCTATCATGTTTTACGGCACTCGCGTCATCGGCCCATTAGCTCAGTTGGTTAGAGCGTCGTGCTAATAACGCGAAGGTCGCGGGTTCGATCCCCTCATGGGCCACGAAAAAGTTTTTATTTTTCTTGCGGTTTTTTGACTTCATTATAATTTTAAATATATAAATAATAATTTGATAAAATATTTACTGCGAATTTCACGTAACAGAAAACTATTTGTGTAATTTTTATGACGCAAATGCTTGAAGATTTGATAAGGAACATTGAGGTGTTATACTAGAGCGGACATCGGGAACAAACTTTGTGCGTATAGGGTATGCACACGGGTACACAATGAAGCGAGATGGAAGATATTGTTACTTCGTAGGCGTGACAGAGACAGATATAGAATGTACCCTTCATTTTGTTACAAACATTTGTTTGCAGTGTTTTCCCCTCTAGTATATTATCTCAATGATAAGGAACAATTTTTTCCTACTTCTAAAAATAATATGTAATAGGAAGAGGGAACTGTAGACCTATATTATAGAGAAGTATGTAAAAATGCTTATGATTATGATAGATTATGATGTAAAAATCTACATGTTTGTTTCATATTCAGTAGTTAAACCAAACAATTTTTTTCAAGTAACTCAATATAACATTATTAAATTGAAATTCAGTTCAAGATGGCAGTGGGACATATCAAGACGGCAGCGTGACCTGATGTGCCACAAACACCTATATAAAGTGTAGGTACTTGCCTGGTACTTCTTGATGTGCAGATGTCGTCGGCGGTGCGCGCGCAGGTTGGAGCTCGATACGCAGCGCTGCGGACACAAGTCACAGCTGTACGGACGCTCGCCTGTGTGCTTCCTACGAACCACCAAATACTTTGTATTGCATAAGTCCAGCAACGAGCAAACAGGTCACATGATGTAATCACTGCCCAGGAACACCCACAAAGATAATCATTGATGTGTTGCCGGACTCTTAAATCGGAAAAGGAACGTGAAGGATCATCATCTCACTCAACAAAACGTAACAGCAAAGCCGAATAACCTTCATGCTAGAAAAGACTTACACTGGGAATTCCTGTTACAAATTTTGACACAGCCCTGCTGACTTTTGGAAAGTTGCAAGCCATTATTAATAGCTATCATAACTCTTCTTTCTTGATGCATTTAGCATTGTAATTTATAATAATTATAATATTTATTTTTTGCTTTCGATTTTAGGATACAAAGCAGATTGTTGGTTGGTTATATTATGTGCTTTAGCAAAGTTGTATAAATTAATATTAGTTTTTTTTAAATATTTCCTCTACTACTTATGTTCATTGGAGTCAGGTAACCCAACATAAACTGTTAAGCCTGTTATAATTTTAGGTTTGAGATATTATTATTATAAGCCCTTTCATTCCCACCGCTGGGCAAAGGCCTCTCTCCTTTCCTTTATTGGGATATTAGTTTGTAGAAATTCTGAAGAACTTACTTTTGAGGAAGACCACAAAGTAAATATATTTTTATTAACCTTATGTGCATGGTGAGTGATGACCTCTGCGTGGCCTTGAAGTCGCAGTGCGGGCAGCTGTGGCGCTTGACGCCGGCGTGCGTGAGCGTGTGCTTGTACAGGTAGTCCTGCCGCGAGAACACGCGCCCGCATGACTGCAATCACAATACTCATTAACACAGCCTCCATGCCAAACTGGCATCACCATTTCTAAACACAGCCTCTGCAACACACTGGCATCACCATTTCTTAACACAAACTCCCTGCCATATGATGTGGAAGTGAAACATTCTGTTTCTGATACAAAAACACAAGTAAGCAAAGACAAATCAAACTTCCAAGCCAGAGGGGCTCATGTTATTCTTCTCAGAACACTGGATTCAATTTGAATGTTTGAATTAGTAATATTGATTTTTTAAAGTCGGTGACCCGTGATTTGTGAACTGCCACTTAATACTTTATTTATCAACATACAAAGAATTTATCTGCACTTATATTCTCAACAAGATTATTGATAAATTCTGTCAATCTGAAGCCTGCCCACTGTCCAGGGGGTCATGACCTCCATTACCTCCGTCCCAGATTCGTCTTTGCAAGTAATTATGTAATTACTGGACAAAATGAGTTTACATACTAGCTGTTAAACATGCCTTAGCATAAAATGGATTAATCTGTGTACCAAATACCTATACATAAACATGAATTTATGGTGTATATTGCTGAACCATTTTCTAAGAGAGTATATTTTTATTATTTTATTTTACTGCTAATTTTAATTCTATTTGTGGACATAGAAAATAGAATCACTACATAGTATAAAACAAAGTGGCTTTCTCTGTCCCTATGTCCCTTTGTATGCTTAAATCTTTAAAACTAAACAACAGATTCTGATGCAGTTTTTTTTTAATAGATAGAGTGAATCAAGAGGACGGTTTATATGTATAACACGTACATATTTTTGTACAGAAATCTATTTGTACCCAGGCGTACCTGGGCTGGGCCGCTAGTATCTTATAATATAATCCATTGTGGCTAACATACTAAACATTTTCAACTTACTAATACAAATAAAGTCCAATTTTATAAAAACAATTAATTATTGTGTAAAGTATACCCATGGAAGACTTGTTGATTTATTATAAGTTTTTTATGAGATATAATCTATGAATTAATGTGAACATTTATGATAGTACTTTAACTTACTTCACAAACATAGTTTTTCTTGACCTTGTGTTCCCTCATGTGGTTTAACAGACATTCATTAGTTTTGAACCGACTGTAACACTTGTTGCACTTGAAAAGGTCTTCAGGCAGGTCCACCTTCCTGTTCTGTAGGTGACACCGCATGTGTTTCTCATGCATGTTACGCTTCGGCAGATATCTCTCACAAAGGCTACACTTATATCCATCCTTTAAATCTTTACAAAAGTTTAACTCATGACTGGCACGGGTTTTTTTACTCTTAAATCTCTTTTCACAACCAAAACATTTGAAAATTGTGCCATTGTTTTCAATACCATGATAATGAGCATTGTGTTCCGAGTATTTGTCCTCACTGCCACAATCGAAGTGACAAGCACTACAAAATGTTATACCCTGTTTGCTTTTGCTTGTCTGCTTACTTTTTATTGATTTAGGAATATCAATATTGTTGCAAATACTTTCAGATTTCTTTATTTTTGATTTTTTAACTAGATGCGTCACATCAGAAGCATTTTTTATTTTAATATTTTCAATGGTTCCTTCAGACACTGGGAGTGTATCATCTGATAAAATATCATCATTAGATATTTCAGTTGTAAAATTTTCAAATTTTTCAATTTTGATGTCCGATTCTTTTCGTTCATTACCACTCTGAATGATCTGGTGAAGCTTCCCCTCAGTTTCACGGCAAAAAGTTTTAAAATCGTAAAATTTATCAATCTCCTCCATACAATCACAACACAATTTGTTCAACCGACTATATTTATCCAAGTCTATTTCTAAACAATAAATAATTTTCTCATAGAGGGAAGTTTTTATCTCATTTCCTGGATGCTTCGTTATTTCTTGACTGGCATTAGGAGTCCAACATATTCTGCATACGTTATCCCCTTGAAAATATTCATAGTTATACTGGTCACTATCCGACAATAGAGTTTTCCAAGACATCGTGGGATAAAAAACTTCCTTTGTATATCTACCAAAATTCAATATTAATATGATTTAAAGGACTCAAGCATATTGTTTTTAAAGGTTGTTTTCAATTTAAATCAATTCAATTGTTGTGAATTGTTGTTGTTGCTGTTTAGTGTTTTGATCAAATTGACGTTTTACGTTTTGTCAAATTGACAGTTTATCATTTTTAATCTAGATATTGCTTAGGAAATTAAACCGTTCAGACACATACTGTCGTCTACCTAAATAAGATAAGTAAAAATTGTTTATATTCTTAGCTGGTCACCACTAAAATATAGCGGGAAAACTAGTATGTACTTCAAAAACGTAGATGATGGTTGGATGGACGTGATGGTTCTCTGAACATTAGGGAATTATTTGAAAAGAAAAATTAAATATTTTAGAACTATTGAATTCCACATTCTCATTTTAAAAGGACAATAACTAAGTAAACTTTCCTTTAACACCGGAATTTAAAGCAATATTTTGTAAATAATTCGTTTAATTTTCAATAATACTTATTATAGTAGTTCTACAAACACTCAAAAAAAAAAATACTGAAGCATTTATTTTCAACTAGCTGTGCCCGCAACTTCGTCTGCGTGGAATTTAACAAAAATGTGAATTAGTTTATAAAATATTTTTTTTTTTGGCTTTTGCATTTTTATTTTAATTATCAACCTTTATAACGAAACCATACCGCGATCTAATTCTATGGTAGCGCCATCTCTTAGCGAGCGGCGGTAAGCTCCCGGTATACATTTGTTTTCAGTTTTTTGTATTAACTTTATTGATTTCTATAACCACTCACACGTCCACGTCACTGTCACTTATTTTGACAGAAATTTTCCGATTCCCGCCTTTTCAATATTCATAAACATAAAGCAATATATCCTTGTACCTATTCTAGCTACAGGGAAATAAAAAATAGCTTTAAGTATCTAAAACTATGCAGAATTATTACATGTGACAATTATTGTACAAATATAATTCAAATGTGTTGTAGGCGTGCGGAGGTCAGGAACCCGGAGACGGGCACCAACGTTTCGCCGCGACTTCACTGGGCGAGAATCCGAGTCCTAAACTCGGGCGCCGGAGCCCAGCGTATGCACCCCCTGGTGCGTGTTCGGGCACTCTATTTGACGTCTAGTCTCTAGGAAAGTCGCTCCGAAAGGTGCGGTTTGTATAGGACGGGCAACGTACTGAAACACACGATATAAAATATACGCGGAATCGACCACGCCCCGCCCTATGGTAGCCCCGGAGTAGACGATCGTAGTGACGCCGGCAAGCAACGTCGCAGTCCGGATCGCTTCGTACTTCGGGCTTCTTTCTTCAGGGTTTTTTCCAGGTTTCTTCTGTGTCTTGAGGCTTCGAGTGTCTTCAGGCGTCTTCAGTTTCTTCCTCGGAGAGCTCCTCTGGATCCAGTGATTTCCTAGTTTTGCTTGCCGGCTTAAGTACTCCGAGGCGTTACCATAGGGAGACCCCCGTAAAATGTTCCTAATTTCGGGTCCATTTTTACTTCGGGGCGCGGTCATTTTCCTCTTTATTTCCACAAGTATCCTATTGTTCATTACTTGTTATACATCGTTATTTAGGTCTCGTCACGCCCTTTAAAATGACATATAAATCATTAATGTGTGAGCGGTGGGTGCGAAGCTGTTCAATAAAAACATGTCAAAAAACAATAAAAATGCACCCAATCCGCCCACACATACTGCGATCGTGGCGTGACGAGACCTTACAAAATGTGTTCTATGTGCTACGCCGGGTGATGTGCGCGTGCGTCGTCAACATCCTCCCCCTCGTGCGCAGCACCTTCTTCTTCGTCGGACGACGCCGCCGCTGCTGCCGCCGGGACGAGGAGCACCGCCTTGGTGCTCGGTCGCCGCAGCACGCCGTTCGCCGTCCGCACCTCGAAGATCCTCGTTCTTCCGTCGGGTCCCTGGTGCGCCGTGATGATTTGGCCTCTGGGCCACACACAGCGCGGCAGTGCGGAGTCCACTATGAGGACCGTGTCCCCGCACTGCAGATCGCGCCCGTCGCCTGACCGCCCGGCGATTCTTCTTGGCAGAAGAGTGGGGAGGTACTCCTTCACCCACCGACTCCAAAAGTGGTCGGTGAGCCGCTGCGCCACCCTCCAAGTCTTCTTGCTCGTCGCGTCGTCGTCGGCGAACACTCCTAGTCGACGAGCTCCGCACGACCTGCCTATTAAAAAATGGTTGGGCGTTAGGGCTTCTTGTGCCGGGTCGTCTGCCTCCACTAGAGGCCTCGAGTTCACGATGTGTTCTGCCTCCGCGACCAGCGTGTGCAGAACCTCTTCCTTCGGGCACCGCTCCCGTAGCGTTGCTGCCAGCGCCGTCTTGATGGAGCGAACCAGACGCTCCCATCATGATCGTAGCCAGCCGTGGGATCAGGGTGGGGCAGAAGTCTTAAATCATATGTAATTAGCAAACTGTACCCAGGGTATTCTTCTATTACACTCTGTATCTGTGTTTATAATTGGAATTATCCTAAATACTTTCTTATTGCTCACCTGCCTAGTACTTTACCTAGAACATTTATTTTTTTAGAGTTGGTTAAGTACCTTACAGATCAAATCCAGGGTGGGGCAAGCGCCCCACTCTGCCCCACCGTGGCTACGCCCATGGCTCCCATGCTCCTCCCATGTGGGGCGCGCCAGGCGGAATAAACTTCCACCGCACGCCCATTTCCTCGGCCGCCGTCGCCAACGCTTCGTTTTTCAGGCCTTCCGCCGCCTCCTGTAACTCCTTATTCGCGCCCACAAAGTTCGTGCCGTTATCACTATAGATAGTGACCGGCATCCCTCTCCTTGCCGCCATTCTTCTCAGGGCCAATATCATTGAGTCCGCCGACAGAGACGCGGCCAGTTCCACATGCACGGCCCTCGTTGTCATGCACGTGAACAGCGCGCCCCACCTCTTCTCGTGACGCCGCCCGACGGTGACGGTCATGGGCCCGAAATAGTCCACCGCCGCATGGGTGAACGGTGGGGCCCCGTGTTGTAGTCGTTCTGGAGGCAAGTCTCCCGTCGGCGGTTCCTGCGGCTGACCCCGTCGCACTCTGCACCACTGGCACTGGCGCGCGACGTGGCGCACCGCTGAGCGCAATCCTAGCACCCAGAATCTCTGCCGCAGCTCGTTCAGGACAGTCGCGTGGTTTCCGTGCTGTAACAGTTCGTGAAAATGCTGTATTAACAGTTTCGTTACGCGGTGACTACCGCCGAGCACGATGGGCCTCTTGTAATCCTCGGTGACGCCGGTGGCCGCATCTATGCGCCCGTGCATCCTTATGAGCCCATCGTCTCCTATGTTGACCGCCAGCCCTCTCAGCCTGCTGCCCTTGTGTAGCGGCTTCCCGCTGCGGATGCGACCAATATCATCTTCAAATTCTTCTTCTTGGCTCCTCTTCAGCAGCAGCCTCTCTGCCTCGCGTATCACGTCCGGGTCGAGCGGCAGCAGGTTCCTGCTCATTCGCTCCCGAACGGTGGTCTTCTTTTCTGCCGCTCCTTTCTTCTGATACGGCTTCCAGGCGGGGTCTTGCTCCGCCCTGTTCACGGCGCCAACCGCTTTCTTCTTTTGGCACAGTCGCACGAACAACAACACCCTCGCGGTGGCCCTTACCAATCTGGTCCACCGCGAGAATCTTTCCGGTGACGGCGTCGCGAACTTACTCGCTTTTTCTCTAACGGCGGTCGTTGTTTGCGTCTCTTTCTCTTCCCCTGTTCGTTGAGCTTCAAACTGACGGGCGCGAGGCCACTTCTTTTCGGCCTCGCGCAGGAAAGCCGGACCCTTGTACCATCTGTGGTCCGCGCCGAAATTCTTCGGAACCTTCCGTGTCGCGTCGTCAGCTGGATTCTCCTTCGTGGGCACCCAGCGCCATTGTTGTGGTTTCGTTGTGTCCTCGATTTCAGCCAATCTGTGAGCAACGAATGGCTTAAATGTTCGCGGATCGCTCTTGATCCAAGCGAGGACCGTGCTCGAGTCCGTCCAGTACGTAGTCCTGGTGGCCACTAAGTCGAGCTCCTCCTTGACGGACTGTGCCATGCGGGTCCCCAGCAGCGCGGCTTGCAGCTCCAACCGCGGCACGGAGACGGGCTTCAGTGGCGTGACTCTCGCCTTGCCGGCGAGCAGCGTGACGTCACCCTTGTCCTCTTCCGTCCGCTGTCTCCAATACACCGCGCACGCGTAGGCCACTTCGCTGGCGTCGGTGAACACATGGAGCTCCCCCTCGTGTGCGGTGCGCGTGATGCACCGCGGCAACCGTAGGTCTTGCAGCAGGCGCAGGTTGTCGATGTACGTTCCCCATTGCTGCTCTTCTTCGGCTCCGATGTGCTCGTCCCACCCGACGCCGCTTCTCCATATGTCTTGAATCAGCCTTTTTCCCTGTATGAGGATCGGGGCCGCCAATCCTAGTGGGTCAAAGGTTGACATGACCACGCTCGTTACTTGTCGCTTCGTCGGCGTCGCTCCTTCGTGGACTGCACTCGCTGGGCGTGCTCGGAAGCCCAAGCAATCTTCCGCCGGGAACCATCGGAGCCCCAGCGCGCCTTCTTCTTTGGAGCCCAGCTCCACCTCGCCGTCCTTCGAGTGCTGGCCAAGTGCAGCCAGCACGCCTGGTCTGTTCGACGCCCAGCTTCTTAAGTGGAAGCTCGCGGCGCGGTGGATCATGTCCACCTCCTTTGCCGTCCGGATGGCTTCTTCTTCGCTATAGAAGCTCTGCAGATAATCATCCATATAGTGGTTCTTCTCCACCGCTGCAGCTGCCTCCGGATACTTCGTCTTGAATTCGGCCGCGTTTCTATTCTTGACGTAGATCGCGGCGCTTGGTGAACAGGCGGCACCGAAGACTAACGAGCTCATTCGGAACTCTTTCGGCGGCCCGTCCCTCTTGTCTTGCCTCCACAAGAAACGAAGGCTGTCGCGATCTTCGTTCCTTACTTTTATCTGTAGGAACATTTCCTTTATGTCCGCTACCACCGCGACAGGACGCTGTCGGAACCTTAGTAGCACGCCGAACAGCGACTGTAGCAGATCCGGTCCGGGTAGCAGCGCGTCGTTGAGGCTCTCTCCTTCGCATTTTGCAGCCGCGTCGAACACTAGCCTCTTCTTTCCCTTGGTCGGGTGCGTGACCATAAAGTGCGGCAGGTACCACACTCTCTTGCCCGTTGCTGGACCCGCTTCCTCGGCGTACCCGTTGTCTAGCAGGTTTTGTATCTGACGCTGATACTCTTTCTTCAAGTCCTGCTCCTTGTCAAGCTTCTTTTCTATGGACTTCAATCTGTTCTCCGCCGACTTGTAGTTCGCCGGCAACACCTTGTCCGCCTTCTTCCAGAGAAGCCCGACCTCGTAACGCCCGCTCGGCGTTCGCCTGGTGGACTCCTCCAGCTGTGCCAGGGCTCTGGCGTCTGCGTCCGTCGTCGGTCTCCTTGGTTGCACACCGAGCGATTCCACGGCGAAGTGCTCCTTGACCAGCGCCTCCAAATCGTCCTCTCGAGAGGAGACGTGTGCGCACCTTCCAAAGCGCACGGCCTGCGCGCTTCTCCCATTCAAGCCATGGAGCACCCATCCCAGCAGAGTGTAGGATGCCACTGGCTGATTCTTTCCGCCTTTTCTGGTGCTTCTGGACACTATCAGCTCCCAGTTGTCCTGGCCTATTAGCAGCCTTGGAGACTCTTCCTCGTAGTACAGTTGATCCGCTATTTTCTTGAGGTGCGCGCATTCCCGCAGCCTCTTTCGGTCGAGTCTCTGGGGCGTGAGACTGATATCGTCTATCGTTCTCACGCCCTTCAGCAACCTCATCTTCTGCTGGTGCGCGCCCTTCAGCTGCACGTCCAGCTTCATGGAGTCCTTCTTCGAGACTATCTTGCCTCCGACGGTCTCCAGAGTGAGGTTCTCGCGCGGTCCCCTGAGTCCAACCTCTTCCGCGACTGCAGAGTCGAGAAGGGTAACCGTCGACCCTTCGTCCAGTAGAGCCATTATTTTCTTCGTTCCTTTGGGCCCGTGTATGATCACTGGGACCATCTTGAGGAATGCTCTCGCTCCCACCGTCGCGTTCACCGGAAGGCGCACGTTGTTTGCCACTTCTTTGGCCGCGTCTTCCACTGCCTCTTCTCGGCGCACCGGGCTCTGCTCTTCGTGAAGCAGTATGTGGTGCGCGCGCTTGCATTTCCTGCACGGCGGCCTTCGACAGTCTTCTTTCCTGTGCCTCCCTTGAAGGCACTTGAAGCAAAGGCGGCTCCTCTTCGCCGAGTCCCACCTGTCTTTGACCGTTGCTCTTCCAAAATCTTGGCAGTCCAGCATCCGGTGATCGCCGTTGCAGTGTGAACAGTTCGTCTTCACTGGCCTTTCTTCTTGGTGATCCACAGTGACGTGCGCGGCTTGTCGCGCAGGAGCCCGTGGTCGGACCACCTCCTGTACTGCATACGGACTGCATCTGTCGGCCTCCCTGTTCAAGAACCTCATCATCGAGATGAGTTCGGGCGCCTCCTCTTCCGTGTCCGCGGCGAAGTCGTACCATCGGTACCGAATCACCGCAGGCATCTTGTCCACTATGCTCTTCATAATCTCCGGCGAATGGAGATACTGTGGCTTCTTTAAGCCCCGGATCGCTGCGACGGTGTTGTTCACTTGGCTCGCGAAGATACACACGTCGCGCGCGTTTTCATTGATTCTTGGCAAGCTCTTCAATTTTTCCAACTCGCCTAAGACCAAGGCGTCTGGTCTCCCGAATCTGCGGCGCAAGGCTTCCATGACTTCCTCTGGTGCACAGTCGGAGTACAGGACGCTCTTCACCGCATCCCTGGCCATCCCCCTGATGGCCTTCCGCAGTCGGGCCATGTTCTGTGGCCGACTGAAGAACGAGGCTGTGTCTTCATACACTGTCTTGAAGGCGATCCATTCTCCCGATGTACCGTCGAACGGCGGTAGTTCGTGCAAGAACGCCGGAGCAGACGTCCCAGCCCGCGGAGCTGCGTTGATGGCCTTCACAATGGCTTCTGCCAAACCGCATGCATCGCTCTTCGGTGCGTCGCTGGGCTTGACCTCTTCGGTGACAGCTTCGACCTCGTATTCCTTCACGGGCGCCGTTGTAGTGGCTTGCACCCACTTCGACACGGCGTCTTCTTTGACTGGATCCTCACCTGTACCCGTAGACGAGTCGTCGTCGTCTTCTTCGACTCGAAGTAATTCGAGTCGCGCTCGAGCGGCCGCTGCCGCTGCTTGCGCCGCCTCATGCTCGAGGCGCGCAACTTCTGCCCTCGCTTCCAGCTCCTTCCTCTTGCTGCTTGACCGCGTCGAGCGTCCTCTTCGAACCGTCGCAGCCGGTACGTCTTCACGTTGTCCGGGTGCGCGAGGAGTTTCGGTCGCGGTTGTTGCAGTGGTTGTGGTCCCGTGTGACCACGTCGTGGTGACCGTAGATCCCGACGTGCCTTCAACTCGGGGCGCCGTGGTCGCGCCGGTCGTCGGGGTCGTGGTGGTCGTCGCTGCTGGAAGGCTTGATGGAACGCCCTTCATGCTTCTAGTGACTGGCATCTTGAGTGCGGCGAACAATCCGGCTCGAAGGACCAGATGTAGGCGTGCGGAGGTCGGGAACCCGGAGACGGGCACCAACGTTCCGCCGCGACTTCACTGGGCGAGAATCCGAGTCCTAAACTCGGGCGCCGGAGCCCAGCGTATGCACCCCCTGGTGCGTGTTCGGGCACTCTATTTGACGTCTAGTCTCTAGGAAAGTCGCTCCGAAAGGTGCGGTTTGTATAGGACGGGCAACGTACTGAAACACACGATATAAAATATACGCGGAATCGACCACGCCCCGCCCTATGGTAGCCCCGGAGTAGACGATCGTAGTGACGCCGGCAAGCAACGTCGCAGTCCGGATCGCTTCGTACTTCGGGCTTCTTTCTTCAGGGTTTTTTCCAGGTTTCTTCTGTGTCTTGAGGCTTCGAGTGTCTTCAGGCGTCTTCAGTTTCTTCCTCGGAGAGCTCCTCTGGATCCAGTGATTTCCTAGTTTTGCTTGCCGGCTTAAGTACTCCGAGGCGTTACCATAGGGAGACCCCCGTAAAATGTTCCTAATTTCGGGTCCATTTTTACTTCGGGGCGCGGTCATTTTCCTCTTTATTTCCACAAGTATCCTATTGTTCATTACTTGTTATACATCGTTATTTAGGTCTCGTCACGCCCTTTAAAATGACATATAAATCATTAATGTGTGAGCGGTGGGTGCGAAGCTGTTCAATAAAAACATGTCAAAAAACAATAAAAATGCACCCAATCCGCCCACACATACTGCGATCGTGGCGTGACGAGACCTTACATAATGTGTTCTATGTGCTACGCCGGGTGATGTGCGCGTGCGTCGTCAACATGTGTTGTAAACAAATAATAAAAATTCTATACAGATCGAATTTCAATGGTATTTCATTTTCAAATCATGTTTTCACCCATTAAATCATATTACATACCAATAAAATCCATTTATAAATAAAGTATATACTATAAGCTTTCTTTTGATATCCATATTTTAATACTTAAAGTTATTTTTATCTTATAAAAATCCAAAAAAATATACCCATAATCACATAACCAATTTTTGTTAAGTTTGCGTTTGCTTAGTGACTCCCAGTTCCGGGTTACGATTTAATGTTGCCAAGTGATCGTATTCAGTGGAGTCGAATTTTTTACTGCTTTTTTTTTTTTTATTAATTAATTTGAACTTTTTTGTGTACATTTTTGTAACAAGTCTTTATATGTTATAAATATTCGTTTTTAATCGAATGCCATAAGCAGAAAAGAACGTCAATTCGACGTTTTTTTTTTCATAACTATTATATTTAATAATAAGGCCACAACTTATGGTTTCGAGACATGCTAATGACTTCGAGGGTAAAAAAGCTTAAGATCAAATTGTCGACCAAGATTTCCTGCATGTGCATTTTCCGCCATCTTGAAAAGGGATTTGAATTCAGTTTTTTTTGCAATAACTGTCTGGGTATAATAATATAAATCAGAATAATCTAGCTAGGCAGATGATGATAAGGTCTGGAAACGCTCGGAAAATATATATAAATATTTATATTTTAGGTTTCCTCGTGACCCAATACGATGCGGAGAATGGACATCAATCATCAGCCAGCAAAGACGTGAACATTTTTTTAAGCCGAATATATCGAAAATTAAATACCTATTACATTTTACACATAAATATTTGTTCTATTGATTTATATACATGTCTTGCCCAAAACATATCTACGCTCAGATAAAAGTACAAATTCATCTTCATATAAAAGTAAAAAGGATATTCGTCTCCATTCCATGCCTTGTCCTACCGACTAACGTCAGTCATAAAATTTTATTGCATTTTGTACACTGCTTTGTATAAACAACTTTAAACAATCCGCGTAAGGTTGAATTTGCAAAAGATATGTTTATAGTGTGACTATAACTACATAATATTAGAATTGTCGAGTGTTTGGTGACAGTTTCGAATAAGGTTTCGAGTGTTACTTTTGTTCGAAACTGTGCATCTTGGGTTTTTTAAAATAATGGCAATTGATGTAATTTTTTTCAAATTCAGATATTAGTATTTGTGTAGATTACAAATAAAACCCTTCAAATGATATAAACAACTATTTATTTCATTTCATTTATACATTCAAAAGTATTCGTCGAAATATACAAATGTGTTTATTACAAATATGACATCTTAAGTTGAAATAAAGTACACTTTTGCCTTACGTAGCTACAATTTTACCAAGGTTCCCAACTGGGCGTACCTGAATCGGAGGTACCAAAGATACGAAAAAATGTAAAGTCTCTTATATTGGATTATATTTACATAAGCATGTGTATTATGTTATAATACAAATGTTTCTATTAAAATTCTGACATTTGGTACATTGACTTGACACATTATTCATTTAAATATTTATATGAAACTAATAGGAAGGGGTAGTAAATAAACACAAAAAACGAAATCGAACAAACATGAATTTAGATAATAATAAACATTTTCAATTGAATTAATTAGGATGCAACAACAATACATGTATTTGTAGGAATGTATTTGTGGTGTAGACGAAATAACAGTTCACACCAAGCATACGCAGTATTTAATTCCGAGGCACACAGATTACATGTTCTTAAGTCTTATTCACTAAGGTAAGGTAAGGTAATTACAGTAATATTATCTACACACTGCTTAGTCCCTATAACAGTATACACATACTATGAAAGAGATGGAGCGATAGTTTTGCAAGGTTCACAGCAAAGCGGTACGAAATATTATCCCGAAACTATTGCGAGCGGCAAGGCGAGCTAGGCGACGCGACGCGACGCGACGGTGCGACGCGGATAGTGTGCCGGTCGCCGAAGCAAATTGAAAGGCGCGGCCGCTCGGCCGGCTGCGTTGGCGCGGGTCCGATGACGTCACGAGTACCTGAGCGCCCGCCGAGCCGGGGCGTTGGTGTGCCGTTATTTATCTATTACAAAAATTAAATTGTCGTGTGTCATGTGTGTGTATCTGTGTGCGTGTCTGTGTGTGTGTCTGTGTGTGGAGCCTACATATTTATAAAATTACGAAATGTCTACTGTTTGTGATTGTTACATTCATAGAAATCAAACAAATATTTGGAGAGAATATTTACATTTTTGATTATTGAATTGATGAGTAATGATTTCTTATAAGTTACAAGCATTATTTTCCAAATATTCAATTGGTTCCTTGACGTCACTTACACTGCACGTTTAATACACGTATTCACTGCACATTAATCACTGCACAAAGTAATCCTTTCTGGTCATTACAGTTGCAACTTCACTAAAAGAATATACAAGTAAATCTATCAACGCATTTCACAATACTTGTTAATTGTTATGATGTTATCCGAACTCCGAAGTTGTTGTAAACTAGTGTTGAGCAGGACATACAAGAGGCAGTACATTTGTCCCGTACATGAAGTCAAAACGTAAGAGCGGCTCAACTTTTTAATGTGTACTACTTCATATTTGGTGTATTACTTGGTCTGTAAGGTCATTTCATTGACGTGAGCCGTGATGCAAAGTTAAGAGCCATAAATAAGTGTCAGTACGCCTCACTTCAATTGAAGTGGGACATTGTACTGGCTCGGTACAAAAATGAGGCTACTCTTACAAACTCTTTTTCAAGTCATGTCCTACTCAACACTATTGTAAACAACATGACGGCCCGGGGCGCAGACGCAGTAAGATTGTTGATTTTATGAAAAAATTATTTAATTGTGAGGTTTGTGCTGAAAATATGTGTTTATTAAAAATCAAAATAACAATTCTCACCATTGTCATTCAGTGAAAAGATTTAAATTGTGTGCAAAGGTAGGTGTGTACTCGAGTTAAAATAACTAAACCAGCAGAAAGGGAATGTATCTCGAAAGTTTCATGTTAAAACTTAAAAAATATGAACCGCACAGAGTACATTAATTGATTTAAAAACTAAGGATAGGCCCTTCAGTACATTGAGTACGTCAAAGATATGTCTATAAAAATCGCGCCATCTGTTGGATTTTTACGTCAATGGCGGCCATGAAATTCAATAATGCTAAAATAAATGTTATACTGATTTAAGGTAGTATAATTTTACTTAGTGGTGATAAGAAATGTTATCTTTTTTTTGTGAACTTTCGGTCATCTTTATTGCAACCACGACGATACAATTAGGCATTTGTCGACGACTTACAGACCGGTGCGTTGTGTCGTCACAACCGTTGCATTGGTCCGCCGACCACTTTCGTGACAATACTTTTCGTACTCTCCGCCCCCTCCATATATTTTACGTCAATGAGTACATTACTATATATGAAATAGAGGTCTATCTTCATGCTCAAAATGGAAAACACATGGTTGTCAGTTCCAAAACAAGTAGATGATGGCGCTGTTACACAAATAACGCTAGGTACCTCTATATTTATCGGTAGATGGCCCTGTTACACAATTAATGCTGGGCACACATAGAATGGCTTAACACATCATTATTCGCCAATAGATGTCAGGAAGTCATATTTTCGGTTTGTATTTCTGTTTTTATTTTTTAAACATTCTAATTATATTAATAATATTCCTATTTCCTAATTAATATATTAACATAATATTGTTCGGGTTCGAATCCCGCACCGAAACAAATATCTGTGTGAAGTAGAGGTATTTGTTTCGGGTCTGGCTGTTTGTGAGACCGAAAAGTCTGTTGTAGTTCCTGATGCCCACGACACAAGACTAGTTCTTTGTGTGGGGTTGAGACTATAAATGTCACTGTTGGGTGTATTTATTTATTTATTTGATTATATATTTGGATATTTGATTACAATAAATGACATCATATTTTCAATAAACAATGATGTGTCGGAATTGATAATGACAGCTTTTCAATAATTCGCCAGCCCTCAAACCATTTAAAATCCACTAAAAGCAATTTTTCCCAACCAGGACCAAACTACCAGATTTTGTGGAAAATCCACTAAGTTGGTAACACTGGTGCAAAAAAGCTTGAAAGATGGCCGCCCATGTAAGTTCTTGTCCAGACGATATTTGATACAAATGTTAGCTGGTTTAAAACAGCGCAGGGCCAATAAATAAATTACTATCGTGTAATAACATGAATAGAATATAAATGACTTAGTTCTATCAAATGTTAACATTGTTATACCTAGTTTTTTAATGTATTTATTGATTTTGCATTAATGAAATTTTAGCGATCGAGACATGCAAAGCTGTTATCCTTTTTCATAGTGTTTGGTTTAGAAACCAAAATATAGTTTATGGTAGATTTTTAAGAAAATATCCTTAATTACGACGAGATTTGTATAGGTAAAGGTACTGGTAGGTATAGCGTAATCCATTACAATCAAAAATTGTAATAGTATTTAAAAATTACGAATAAGGGTAGTTAAGTGGTGGTTGAAAATTAAAACAAAATAAAAATATACAATTATTATTATTACAATCAATGAATAAATATTTAAGAATAAATACTGACAATTTCAAACCTATAAATTAATAATTAAAGATTTGTACGACTTATTTAGTATTTTTTTTTATTTGGCCCGGCATAGTAGCCAGGCACAGTGCCTCTGCCTCTGCCTCTGCCTCGGCTTCTGCCTCTGCCTCTGCCCGGCCCTCGGTCTCCCCCATTTCCGCACTGCCCGCTCAATGTATAGTTCAAGTTAACTCTTAGCACTAGTGATGGTTTTTTATTTGCTTAATTGACACAAACTATGCATGCACTCTATCACTGAAATCAAAAAATAAAACACTCACGAGCATTCTTGCTTTTCCGTTGATAACCTAAAATTAAAAATGCATTTTATTATTATTCTTTTTTATTTCAGTAAATTTATCCAATTGTAATATGTACTAGTTTTATATCAGAATAACTACGTTAGTAAAGCCGGGTACAATTTATAAAATGCGGCCGATGGACGTAGCTGAAGATATTTAGAAAATTGAATATTCTGCCGCGCCGCGTCCGAGAGACCCTGAATATTATTACCACTCTTCAGCCGCGTTCGGCAGCCGCATCTTATAATTTGTTTTTGGCTTAATAGTAGATCATTTCAATGTTCGGATTATTCGCAGTCGCGCATCTATTATCTTATTGTAATGTACGTTACGGTTTGCGGTCCCTGATGGCGGTTTCCATTCCCTATATATATACATATATATTGTTTTAATAGCCTAGATTGTGTCCCACTGCTGGGCAAAGGCTTACCCTTTGTCATTCCATTTGACCTTGTCCTCGGCGAGCTCTTGTGATTTTGGCTCGAATGTATCCAACTCGTCTTTCCACGGTTTGGATGCATATTTGGAGAAGGAATATTGAAATATTTCAACTGAATTAATAAATTAATTCTTTGATATTGAAAATTTAAATCACCATATCATTGCCTTTATCACACTTAATTTATAACAATCACATCCAACATCAAACATACCGCACATTCTAGTTTGAACAAAATCTTTGGAACGCTAACACTGATCTTAATAAATATGGCGCGCGACTTTCTACGGAATACTGGAAATCAATTAAAATATTGAATTGTTTTGATATATTCTCAATTATCAAATGGCACCTACTTATTCTTTATGATATGTTTTCTATCACTAAAACTTTATTTTTCATTTTTTCATAGAATTGACACAGAAATATTTAATGAAAACCGACAAACAACGATCCTGATTTACTTTCGTGTCTAAAAAACTTCGAATCACGCGTCGAATATGGCTTATTTTTAGATAATTGATAATTATTAATGTAAAGGTATCTTTTAATAAACTATATAAGAACAATAAGAGAGTTACAAATCAATATTAACATTTTTATAAACTCCTGCGCACCACTCGTCGTTGTTCTCAAACAACACACGAGTTTGTCTTTTTTTTTTGAAATATGCCTATTGCTAATTTATTTTTGGCCAATGTAAGATTAAAGGTAGTTTATTCAAGCATTATATATATTTTTTTCATAACGCTTTTTGTAATATATTTTGAATTTAGGACGCTTTTTCATTACTAGTGTATTTTCCTATAAAAATGACAGCTTACGTCAAAGTTGGAGGTCGGGACGTTTGAGTGGTTATATACAATATTTTGTAAATGTGATATTGATTCTTTGGTGGGAGGCACCTGACGTGACGGCCCAGTGGTGGCATGCGCGTGAACTGCGCGCGGTACTGGGCAGTACTACTGTATTTTTCTATAATAAATGTAGCCTAAGTTACTCTTTATTATATCAGGCTACCTGATAAAAAAAAGTCCCGTCAAAATCGGTCAGCCATTTCAGAGATTAGCCGGAACAAACAGACAGACAGACAAAAAATTTTAAAGATCCTTTTCGGAGTAGGTATCGTGGGTATAACATTATGTAACCATTGTAAACTGGTTTTGAAAAGAGCAACACTAGAGTTTCTTGCCCGTTCTTCTCTAGTGAAAACCGCTTTCCGAACCGGGTGGTAGATAAAGATGTTGAACATTTTAATGGATTCAATAAATTATTTTCATTTCATTTCATTTTCGTAGAAAGACATTTTTTTTTCATTTTCACTTTTCAAACAGACGCTTCAATTTTATTTATACCGGGTATCTCAAGACTGCTACCGAAAATGAAGCGGGTTGTAGTTTTAGTGACTACAAATACAAAGCAACTAAAAATTTCGCAAAGAAACGCGACAATATTTTTTTATGATTTTTTTAAATATCGTCATTTTTGAGTGGTAAATCCATAGTTTTTGCTAAAATTATAATTTCAACACTTTTATACCTTAGATTATTTATAAATAAAAGGGTATACAGAAAGGGTAAATATGGTCATAGGAAAAAAATAACAATAAAAAATAATTGTCGCTTTTTTTTTTCAACTTTTTCTATTGAATTATGTCTGAAGTCGCTTTAACTACCACCGGGCTTCGTTTTCTTAGCAGTCTTGATATACCCTGTATGTATAGATATGCCAATGTATGACCGCGATTCCTCTGTTTTTAATTATAAATGCTCTTACCGAAGTAAAGGTGAACACAGATATATGTGACTTATAGCTAAAACGAAATAGAACTTCTATGTGACGTTCTCTCCCACAAATCACAATACTCGATTTTGAAATCACGAAACAACAAAATGATTGTTTCCATAAACATTGTGTCTAGTACTGAACAGCAAGTTCAAGGAACCTTTACTTCTAAGCCTGTGAAGGAACCTCTGTGGATGAAAGTTGAAAATAGCGTAAATCTATATATATAAAAGAGGAACCTGATTGACTGACTGACTGACTGACTGACGTATCAACGCACAGCCGAAACTACTGGAGCTAGGAACCTGAAATTTCACACAGGGGTTCCTATTGTGACGTAGGGTAGCACTAAGAAGGGATTTTTGGAAATTCAGCCCCTAAGGGGGTGAAAAGGGTTAAAAACTGTTGTATGGAAAATCGAAACCGTTAGAGTTACAATTGTCAAACTTTGCAGTTTCGTTAGCCAATTAAAGACAAATATAACTGCATACTTAATTCTTCTAAAATTCACCTTAAAGGGGTATAAATAAGGGTTGAAGTGTTGCGAGAGTAGGGTGATTTTATGACCATCTAATCAACGCACAGCTGAAACTACTGGAGCTACAAATGTGAAATTTTACACAAGAGTTCCTATTATGACGTAGGGTAGCACTAAGAAGGGATTTTTGGAAATTCAACCCCTAAGAGGGTGAAAAGGGTAAAAAACGGTTGTATGGAAAATCGAAACCGTTAAAGCTACAATTCTCAAACTTTGTAGTTTAGTTAGCCAATCAAAACCCAATATAACTGCATACTTAATTTTTCTAAAATTAACCCTAAACGGGTAAAAATAAGGGTTGAAATTTTGCAGAACCGAACTATCGGATCAACGCACAGCCGAAACTACTGAAACTACGAACTTGAAATTTTACACAGGGATTCCTACTGTGGCGTAGGGTAGCACTAAGAAAGTATTTTTGGAAATTCAACCCCCAAAGGGATGAAAAGGGTGAAATAGTGTTTTATGGTAAAACTTGGAACTTTATTTAATTATTACAAACAAATATAATTGCCTACTCTCTTTTCTCAAAATTAACCCTAAAAGGTTTAAATAGGGGTTGAAATGTTGTATGCAAAATCGAATTCATATGAACATTTGTATTTCACCACTTATTTTAAACGCAAAATAATGCCGTGAACTACTATTCGAAAACAAGCACTAAGGCGGTGAAATAAGGGATGATATTATATTATGTGATAACTAGAACCACTGAAGCTGATTTATGTATGTTATCAAAATCATTTTTTTGCAAATCTTTCGCAGAGATTACAGTGTAATGTTGTTGAAGCGATATAATGTATTAATTTTACATCCGTATTATTATAATATGCACGCAGACGACGTTGCGGGCAAAAGCTAGTACTACATAAAGGGTCCGGAACAAAATCACACGCCAAAAGTGGCTGAAGTTGCTTATACTTATACCTTTGAATTTCGAACTACGAGATGTAGCAAGAGTTAACTTAACCAGTTAGTCGTGACCACGAAAGATATAAAGTAATCGAAACATCGGGAAGTCAAAATGTAAAAAATAAACCAAATCCGCGATAAAATCATTATTTATGGATTTTATCGTTATTTATAGTTTTATTTCAAATCTAAAATTATAATCAACTTCAGGTAACCATAAACCTTATTGTACTTGTGCTCTTATTGCTCTTGGCGTTTTTTAGGCCGTTACTTATAATCTAGAGTATATTTGATCGAAAATTGTGGCTGAACTTAATTAAAATGGTTCGTTTTCGGTCGCAGTCTATGAATGTCTATCAAGATAAAATATAATTTTGTAAATAATAATCAAGACGTTTAGTGCCAAAGCTTATAAATATAAAATATAACCCCTGCACTGCAAGCTACGAGAGCTGTGCGGAAGGCAAGGGAAAAATATTTTTATTGTAACTACCTACTATATTTTACAGGCTCTTTTGAATAAGCAAAATTCTTTATAGTCAACTCGAGCTTGGTGAGGTAAAATATTGTGAGGGAACCGGTGTATCTAAATTTTTAAAGCAATTCGTAGTGTGAGACCTAATGTAATTACATGGGTCAACGTGCTATTGACCTGTGGTTCGTGGTTGCAAGAATTTCGCCACGGTATCTCCTGTCTGTCGTAAGAGGTAACCAAATAGGATCATCAGAGTCACTGGAAACGCTGCGGGGGTAGTGCGCCCTCACGTATACCGCCTCTGGGGGGCACGACTGAGCCTCGTCTCTTTCATGAACGCCCATAACATTTAAAATCGTCCTATATCCTACTGTATCAGCATTCAGGTTAAAACCTCTGACATGCATTAAACCGTTGCGTGAGGGGCTATGATTTGCCACTACCTGACAGAATGGCACATTGTCATTACTAGTGTCTTAATTGGGACTTATTTATGTGGGTCTTTGAGTACCGAGACTAAACCAGCCATAATACCTCTACTGCAGGGAGATTTTATTTTTCAATAATACCAACATTAAAAAAAGATGCATCAAATTATGTCTACCTCTGTGGCGCAGTTGGTTAGACGCGGGAGAGGAAATGAGAGGTCGCGGGCTCGATTCCTGCACTGAGACAGATATCAATCTATGTGATCCACATATATTTGTTTCGGGTCCGGGTGTTCATGAGACCGAAAAGTCTTATATGTTCCTGATACACAAGATACAAGACTCGATCTTGTGGGGTCAGAACTATGTATGTATGTACTGTTGGATTTATAAATATTCATGTAATTTGGAGCACCCAATGTCTGGATATTGAACATAAAGTGAGGCTATAGTTGCGTTTGTTTGCAAGATATGCAACGAGTTTCTTCCTTCGATTAGACCTCGATTGTTTATGAAAAAATATGATCAGTCCAGCAAAGTTACTGTTTGGAACTTATTACAGTATTCTGTATCAGCCCATATACGTCCCACTGCAGGGCACGGGCCTACTCTACAATCGAGAATACGATTGAGAGTGGTTAGGCCATATAGTCCACCACGCTGGCCTAGTGCGGGTTGGCGGACTTACATACCATGGAAATTCTTATAAATCGCTATGGTATGCAGGTTTCCTGACGATGTTTTCCTTCACCGTTTTAGTGCGTGGTGATTGATTATCAATACACACATGACTCCGAAAAGTCAGAGGTGTACCCTGGGATTCGAACCCGCGACCACCGTGAACATGTGGGCAGCCGCGTCTAGTCCGTTTACCAACAGGCCACCACGCACTTATTACAGTATTTATTAGAAATTTTCGAATGCCACAGTATTATATTTATGGCAACCTCGTGCCCGCTGGTTTATCAGTTTTCTTTGTTGCTGCGCTCGTGTATCGTGGCGAAATTATCATGCCATCCGCGTGGGGGCGCTAAATTCGCCATGCATGGTTGTCGGAACAACTGCCGCTTGTCACAGCGGCATAAGCGTATAGGCCCATGGCAGCAATGTGTGCGAATTCGAAGATCTTCGCTCTTTAATACATTACGAATATAGTAAGAATAAAACGTTTAAATAAACATGTTTAGTATTTCAGAAACAACAACAATTAATTTCCATAAGTAAATCTTGAGTGTCGTTCTCCTGATCTCTCCCCATGATCAAGACTTAGCATTTGAGACAAAAGCAGACCGAATTGTGCAGCCACTCTGCTTATCTCCGCAACAATACAGTAATAGGAAATTATACGTCCTCGTCATTTAGGTTCACAATGGTTGAACTAAACATTCCGAGCGGTATCTATTCTGGTCAGCCGTCGGATTGCCTTAAGCTGCCATGCCGGAGCTTGTGTAATTTATCGTAGTTTTCACTATTCCAGTTAGAAAATATCATTGCACTACGAAATTCAATTTCCTAGCGCAATTATATAATTATTTTCTAACTGGAATATAATTAGATATTTAATAAATGCATGAGAAGTTGCTGTTTTGATATGATATGAAAATAATCTTTGACCTCCATAATGACAGAAAGAAGAAAAAAGAAAGAAATATTTATTTATTGCTGGTACGAATAGCAATCGTGAAGAGATTAATTTATTTGAGAATAATAATGCGTCTCCTGTGTTCGAAAATTCAGATAATATAATTGTTCAGTCTCCAGCAATCACTCTAATCGGTCTGTAAAACGAAATACGCCTTTTTTATATTATAGGGGGCAAACGAGCATGCGGTTCACCTGATGGTAAGTGAACACCGCCACCCATGGACATCTGCAACACCATAGGGCACGGAGATGCGTTGCCGGCCTTTGAGGTGGGAATACGCTCGTTTTTTGAAGGTCGCCAGGTCGTATCTATCCGGGAATGATGCCGCTGGCAACTGGTTCCACAGATTTGTAGTACGTGGGAGAAAGTGCCGGGAAAAACGTACTGTAGTAGATTTCCAACCTCCAAGGTGATGTGGGTGGTATTTGGAGGTTGGTTATAACCTAGATTGGTTATAATGCAATTATACCGACGACCCAATCCTTCAGCCTAAACTAAATACAACACTGACTGCCAAGCAACTGACCAGACCCTGTCCCATGTGGTAAACGAGTGTCCACTTCGCTATTGTCCCGGCGGAATGTCGGAACTGCATAAGTGCACTACTGCTGCAGCACCTAAACATGGAGGGTTGATCCTCGTGGGATGGATGCCATACGCAAGGATGATGAACTGAGTACAACGAAGTTGCTCATAGATAAATAAATAACGCCAACAGTTGCATAGATAGTCCTGACCCCACACTAAGATCAAGTCTTGTATTGTGGGTATCAGGAACTACGAGAGACTTTTCGGTATCACAAACACCCAGACCCAAAATAAATATTATTTGTGGGTCGCACATTATTTTCTTTTGGTGCGGGGATCGAACACACGGGCTTTCGTTTCCTAGGCGGCGTCTAACCGACTGCGCCACGGAGGCTGTCTATATCATACATGTACATATATTTCTCGCCATTAATTATTCTTAGCCACAATCTTAACTAAATGTCTCCAAGCTACTACAGTTTAGGTTTTCCCGACCATAAGGAAACACGTTCATTAAATCAATTTCCAGGGTTGACAAGGGCATTGTTCACCTCGTCACTGCACGGCTGCGTCGTTCAACTTTGCAAAGCAAAGTGTTCATTAGCGTCATTCACGGAATCATGTGGTGAAAGCAATTTGTTCCGCTACGCCTTGATTATCCTCGTATATTATGTGCTGATAAATATGACTGTGAATTTGAAGGTATTTTGGAGATTTTTGCTTCTTTCCATTTCGTACCTAATGAGTCTACATGAGATTACTTTTCGTCGTACAGTAACGCAGTGGATTCAACGTATATGTTTGATCTCTTATATGAGCAATATGTACGTGTTTATTGACTGCGTTGTATTTAATATCGAAATTGGAATAACTGATCTATTCAGGAATTGTCGATATTCGCCCTAGAATCGAATTCCTGTGATCAAAATTAAAACTAAATATAATATTTGAATGGAAAATTATTGTGAACACTTATTGAGTATTTGTATTTGTATGTTTATCACTGGAAAAATTAAATCGTAGGTGTAATAAAATGTTCTGTACAAATTAATATTTTCCAGACACCCACAAAATTGGAGAGCTGAAAAAATTAAGCAATTCAACCAGATGCTGTGAAAGTCTAGTAATTTACACCCAAAATTTTTAGAACCTAGGTAAAATTAAAACAAATGAAACATTTTATCTGGAGCTTACAAAAGCTGATCTTATTGAGGCCTCCCATCTTAGCCTCTTCATTGAGAAACACTAGGGTTGCGCTGAAATCAACATGCCCTATTGACTCTCTATAAGATTGATACCCACGAAGCCTCTTTGAAAAAAGTGGTGTCAGCTATACAATAAAACTTATTATATTCTACAGCATAAAATATTATTTCTTTCGAAAAAAATATGAAAATGTAGATATTGTAGGTAAATTGTCCAAAGAATGTTAAAAAGGGCAGATATTGCAACAAACACTTCTCTAATGTCTATTTTTATAACATAAAATTCAATTCAGAATATTACGTTACGAAGGGTAGACGTCAAGTTAAATTTTAATATCTCATAGATATTGATGTATCAGAAAGATTTAATTGCGACAAGAATATTGTTGTCGGTTTCTACACGCATTAAAAGTTATTCAAAGGACGTTAAATATAATTTGGAAGAAGTACGTAAAGAAGAAAGTAAGAAATTTTAAAGAAAGAAATGAAATCAAAAGATTTTAAGATCGGGATATAGAGAAAGTAATCACATCGTGCTGTTCAGGATAGAACCGTCCTGTGTGCACAACTAAGTTTTACTCTAGTTGCACCCGCAATTCTATTAAGTTATCTTTTGTTGTTCTATATATTAGATTATAAGAACACAAGTTTGTTTCACGTCTCGCCTTGCAATTTTCAAGTTAGGCGACTTATCTGGTAAAAATCAATGCCACAAACATACGGTAGCTTAACTTAGGACAAACGACGGCGCATAATAATCATAGGTTTGACTAAGTTGACACCAAAGGCGAGAAAAATCATTTGGTTTTACAAGTATCTGCATTTTTCTCAGATAATATTTATAATATTGGCACTAAATTACTTCTAATAGTGGTGATTAGCGATTTTAAAACTTTTATTTTTTATGATGATGCATATGCATGCCGCGAAAAGAATTGTTATGTCCGCATTTCCATATAAAATAATTTGTAACTAGATAAGTGTTTCAAATAGACAAAATCCAAATCGATACTCTTAGATGCAATTCAGTTCCAAGCGTCCCGATATATTTTCATAGATTTACGTAAGATATGAAAATAGACATTATCGTGTTTTTTAGTGCCTTGAATTGATTGAATATCGTCTCTATCTCAGTATTAAAAATGTACTCTGTGCTCAAATTAGTCAACTGTATTTGATGAAGTTACCTAAAAATACATCGTTTGCACTACACTTATCGTCAGGTACATTAAATTCATTATGTCATACCCGTATTCTAAAATCATTCTTAATTGTTTCTACAAAAACACTGTTTAATTCACATTGAGAACAATAATTCATCCATCACGCAAAGGTCGTCCACTGCTGAACATAGTCCTCCCCCAATGATTTCCAGTGACCTGTTGAAGGCAGACTGTATCCAGCGATTATCCGGGACCTTTATTAGGTCGCCTGACCATCTTAGTAAAGCATTAGCAGTAGACTCCATTCGACAATTGTTTGAACCCCTCAGCCGTCAGTTCTCCACGCTATGTGCTCCGTCCGTTGCCACTTCAAACTTACTAATCCGCTGGGCTATGTAGGTTGCTTTAGTTCTCCTACGGATCTCCTCATTCTTGATTCGTAGGGAAACCCCTAGCAAAGCCCTCTCCATAGTTCGTTGAGTGACTTTGAGCTTCCTAATAAGGCCCATAGTGAGAGGCTACGTCTCAACACTGGTAACTCACAACGAACACTTTCGATTTAAAGCACTGAGGTATTTTGGAAGAGAAGACGTTGCGTAGTTTACCGAACGCTGCTCGCTACAATTAAGAAAATATATTATATTATATTCTTAGACTACAAAACATTGGGAAAGAGTTTTCGCAATCAAATAGTAACTCCCATTTAGGAACTTTATTGTGCTAGTACCAAAAATATTTAAATAAATTATTTACTTAAAAAAACGGCCTTATTTCCTTTCAATATGGAACATGTTGACTATAAGTAAAGTAAGTGTAAGCAAGCGATCTTAGTCGAGAAGCTTTGAAATCATATCCGCGTCTCAACGGATTTAAAATTTCACTGTAAAATATATACGGTGGCTTAAAGGCTCACACGTGACAAAGTAATAAAAGTTGTGTGCAGAGTTTGTTAGACTTTAGAAGGCATTGTTGAAAAAGCTATCAATTGTCGATGTTTGCATGTACGTGTCCATAATCCATTCGCATAGTAGCTATAGTATTGTACTCACCTCTGACTTTTCGGAGTCATGTGTGTATTCATAGTCAATCACCAAGCACTAAAACGGTGAAGGAAAACATCGTGAGGAAACCTGCATACCATAAAGATTTATAAAAAAAATATATGGTATGTAAGTCCACCAATCCGCATTGGCCAACGTGGTGGATTATATGGCCTAACCACTCTCAATCGTACTCTCGATTGTAGAGTAGGCCGGTGCCCTGCAGTGGGACTTATATGGGCTGATACAGCTACTACTGTGCACCATGATGAAAACTCGTAAGAGTGCTACGTGCATTAAAGTTAATTTGAATGCGTTTAAAACACTCCATAATACAAAAACAAAGTCGCTCCTCAATGTCTGCCCCTATGTATGCTTAGATGTTTAAAACTACGCGAAAGATTTTGATGTGTTTTTTTTTTTTAAATAGATAGAGTGATTAGAAATGAAGGTTTATATGTATAATACGTACATATTAATTTAGAGAAATCTATTGGCACCCGGGTGAAACTGGGCCGGGCCGCTAGTTAAATATAAAAGTCTAGAAACGGCCTTCCTACTGGTCTGTGCTCTCTACCACCCAAACAAAACCTTCTCTGTTGTGATAGTTTTATTTTATGCGTTTATAAACACATGTCAATCCTGTGTGCTTAAACCATGGACTTTAAGCAATTACTTACGTCCATCGCTTAGGTACACATAGGTACATCGGGCACAACAATGATTTGTTTTTTGTACCATCACCAAAGAAAAGGCCACTTTCTACAAATTCTACAATGTGCTACGAGCTCTTCGCTAGCTTAAGCATAACCCGACAATGATTAAACATGATTTCATAACGCACCAGCCTTATTTTTTATTGCTAATTGCTAATAATCTTCAGGGCCTACTAATGAGTAATAACACCACCCGTAGTGCAGTTGGTAAATTCGCCTGTTGGGAATCCAGAGGCTACAAAACCAATAACGCTCCGAAACAAAAGTTTGAAATCCATAATTCTATTTGTTTCGAGCTTAAATAGCAAAACTTCCAGTAGGTATAAAGGTACTTACTTAAAATAACGCAGAGTCAAATCAGGATGATTGTCGATTGCTGTTTATATAGGACAATTCGTCGAGATTTAAAATACGGTTTTTACGGTAAATATGGTTATGCCCATTCGCTGGTTAAACAAGCAATAAGGATAATTATCTACTACGACGAGAATTGCTTATAGTAAGTGAGCCAAGACTTTGGTACAGTTCAATGAGCAAAGGCCGAGGGTATCAATATGTATTTAATAGCCCGTATTCGTGATCGTCCAGCACCACGGGCCATCTACAACCGAGAGTAAAATAAAGAAAATAACCTTTTTAGACTGTATAATATTGTAATTAAGGAATTTACACCTTATGTAGCTTTAGTCACTTCTTTACCACCCCTTGAACTGGCTTTCAATAACAATTGAGAGGATTTTGGCAATATAGTCGCCTATTGCAGGTTCGCGAACTTCCCATGTCTACCACACCTACCAGAAATATAATAAACAATATAGGGGAAGCAGGGGGAATGGCGTTCACTTAAGGAAAACATGGTGTATTTTTCAAATTATTTATTATAAATCAAAATTAAGAAAAATAACAAAGTCTTTAATTATCGAGTAATCAACAAACTAACAAAAAAAGCATATAATATATTTAATCTACGAGTAATAGGAAAAAATGATAAAAAAAACATGTTTGAGCGGCATTGCCCCTGACTGGGTAATGCCGCTCAGGGTACGGGGTAATAACGCTCAAACATTTTATTTGGAATATAACAAGTAAGATACATTTTAATTAAAGAAATATTAATGAGATCAACGTTATGGAATGAATATAAAATCTTTAATCACAAATCAGCATCAACTATACGTAAGATTAGCCTTTTTTAATTTAACAAATAATTTTTTAAACGGTCTCTTAAAGTATGTTATATTGTTCTGCTGCTTTTCTTTTCGACAAACCTCCTTCAATCGCAGTTTTAGCAAATTGAAGGTCTTCTTCGGTCGAAGCCGCTTTGGCAGTGGTCCTTTGACGATTTCTTGGCATACCTACAACAATTAAAAAAATACTAAGGGGTAATGGCACTCAGATGAGCGGTATAACCCCAAACGGCCATTTTGTGATTAATTTGAAATTTAAAAAAACTTACACATAATTGTTGAAAATTGATTGTATTATTTAAAAATAGAATATCTTTAGTGTCAGAAATGTAAAATTAATAATTATACTGTTTCCATTCGTTTATTTTATTTTTGACAGTTCACGCCTATAAAGTACGACATTACAGTAGAACAATATTTTGAAATAAAAGTAGATACTTTCTTGACGGGTAACGCCCACTTAGAGTTGTGCCATTCGCAATGATAAAAGATATATAGAGGATCACGCACAAAAGTAGCTATATATGTCAAGTTATAGTTATGTTAAGAATATCGACGCGGAATGTACATTTATGTATCTGTCTCATTTACACAAAGCTGCCTTGTCCCTTAATGAAAGAGACAAATAATAATTCCTTTGTTTCGAATATGGCAATATTTTGTTCACTAACCACACTGGGACCGCCCATAGACCAAAATGACGCCATTTTAGTACAGTGATTTTGAAAGTAAGTATATTATTGTTTTAACACGAATATTGTTTAAAGTTTAGCATTAAGTATCTAAAAATAACTGAAGTTTATTAGAATTATATTTATTGTTTATTTTATACAAAATATATTGATGTGAAGTTATAAAATGCAGTTTCGTAACGTCAGATAAGTAACGTTACATATAGCCGGAATGGATTTTGTTACTAACTGGAATTATAAAGTCGAGTACACAGTAAAATAAAAATTAGGCATTTTCTTAAATATTCATATAGGGATTTCCGTTAGTATAATTTTCTTAGCTGTTAATGTTTCGATGTTGTTGCAAGCGCCATGATCGCGGGTAGACTATATTATAACACGGAAATTCCGTACATTTATATTTAGCAAATAACCGTAAAAGTCTAAAACAGTGTTTAAGTATTTCTTGATTTACTGTTTGTGCAAGGTACTTACTAGAAATATTCAAATTGAAGCCACTTTTGTAGTATTCTACACGGTGCATTCGAAAATAAATTTTAAGTTGCATTGCAGGTTTTCGACATAACACGAATAAGTAGTGCACACACTTACTGGAAATAATGGTAGTATTTCTGGACATTGACAAATTTTTGACTCGCAAAGATTTAAGACTGCTTAAAATAACTAAGTGGCCATGGAAAAGAACACACTTTATACTATCAAGAAAATGTTATAACTGCAACACTAATACTGACACGAACACCGGAATACCAATTCATTTTGTTATTTTTAGTGGCAAACAAATAATTCGTCTTTTGGATCATACATTTTTCTGGTGCCAAACCTGTTCATTATTCGCTGTTTATGAACATTTTCCGGACGACGAATGTGAATATTGTAACAACTAACCTACATTTACAAAAACAAAAATGCCACTTACCGGAGCTGAACGAGCTAGGAGATTTAGAGAAAAGTTAAAGAAAAACCCTGAAAAATATGAAAAATATAAACAGAAACAAAGAGAAATAGTTAAAAAGCAAAGAAAAAAAATTGCTGATTTAGATGATAATGAGAAAAAAAAGCAAAGGGAACAGTGGAGAAAACAGAAAAGAAATCAGAAAGAAAGAAAGAAAACATCAATTAATCAAGAAACTATACCAATAAATAAAATTAACCAGCAAACGAGTAAATTAAATAAAAAGTTACAAAAGATTTATTCCAATTATAATGTGTCACAAGAAAAATATCAGAAGTTGAATGCAGTTGTTGCTCGTTTTAGAAAGCAGTTAACCCGCACTAAACAAAAAGCAAAAGATTTGGAAACGGCTAAAAGTAAAACGGAAAGAGAATTGGAGAACTTGAAAGATGCAATAAAGGAGACTTACGCAGATTGCAAGACACTTAAGGAAAAAAGGCTATTAAAAAAAGTAGCTTTTAAATTTTCTCAAAAATCTGGATTGAACACGCCGAAAATGTTGGGTCTGAAAACTAAAATACGGTTTTTTAACCATAGGATTGATAACAATATGGTATCAAAGGTAATTTTTTTCATTATTATTAGTCTGTACTTGAGATCCACTGCTCAGCAATTTAAATAATATTTTTTCTGCACATATAACTATGTACAAAAAAACATCGTTTTTTTTTATTTTTTAGGTTCGAGAAAGAATTGCGGCATTTTATCTACGAGATGACGTTTCTAGATGTGCAGCTGGCCGGAAAGAGTGCAAAACTAGAAACAAAGAAAAGATGCAAATTAGATATTTGCTGGACACCCTTCTGAATACTTATCATATGTATGTAGAAGAAGGCGGAAAAATGAGTTTTTCGACATTTTACCGTTTTAGGCCTTACTATGTTATAACGCCCACCCGTTCTGCAAGAGATACATGCATGTGTATAAAACACAGCAATTTTGAATATTTGTTTACTGCTTTAAAATTACGATCGATCATTTCTTACAAAAATATTGACGAAGCTATCAAGTCTTTCTCTTGTGATATTACTTCATTTAATTGTATGTACAGTCTCTGTGAGGTTTGCAAAACTCCTCGCTTGAAATTTGACGCCAATGATAATGATAGGATTAAGTGGTACCAATGGGTAAGAATTGACCACAAATATAAAAAAGCTGGTAAAGAATATGTAGCCAAGAAAACAACTAAGCAAGAACAAGTTGGTAATGTCGCTGAATTAACATCCTTATTCCTAGAAAAAATACCACTTTTTAAAATGCACTTTTATAACTGGAAAGAGCAGTATAGACAGTACCGAAAATGTATTCAGAATTTAAAAAGTTATGAGATTGCAATATTATGTGATTTCTCTGAAAATTACGAATGTAAATATGCACATGAGGTCCAATCAATTCATTTTGGTGCATCCAAAAATTCTATAACTCTCCATACTGGTGCAATATTTTTTAATGATAAGTGTTTAACATTTGCATCCGTTTCAGATAATAATTGCCATGAACCCGAAGCTATCTGGGCACATTTACTACCCGTAATTAAATATGCTAGGGAACATTATCCTGAAATTTCCGTTATTCATTTTTTTTCGGATGGACCCACAAGCCTGTATCGACAAAAAAAGAATTTTTTCTTGTTTAATTTATTTACAAGTAAATTGAAACTTGACTATTCTACGTGGTCGTTTTCAGAAAGTGGCCATGGTAAAAGCGTGGCAGATGGTGTCGGGGGTAGCGTAAAACGCCAATTAGATAAGAGAGTCTCCTACGGTTGCGATATCACTAATGCAACAGATGCCTATAATGTTTTGTTGAACGCAATGAAAACAGTAAAATGTTTTTATGTTAATGATACCGACTTAAAAAATATTGCTAAACTTATACCATCTAAAATTATTGCTGTGCCTGGAACGATGAAATTACATCAAATAATTTCGTCATTCGAAAATACCATCAAATATCGCTTGCTTAGTTGTTTTTGTGGCGACAAGGCCGGTTTATGTAACTGTCACAGCCCTAAGTTACATAAACTTGTTCTTAATGAACCAAGCTTAAAAACGGAATCAAAGAAGGAAGTCGTTTTAAGTAATGAAAAAGCTAATACGTCAATAGTTAAAGAAACCCAACTCAATGGATCTAGTATAAGTAGTCAAGCTAATCTTAAGAACCAACCAATTGTTACACCTGTGCCTTCGGAGTTAGAATGTGCTTCACCTTCTCCACCTCTGTCAATTGATTTTATAACCGAACAATTGATTTATAGTAGTCAAGCTAATCTCAAGGACCCACCAACTGTTATACCTATGTCTTCAGACTTAGAATGCGCTTTACCTTCTCCATCTCTGTCAAGTGATTTTATAACCGAACAATTGATTTATAGTAGTCAAGCTAATCTCAAGGACCCACCAACTGTTATACCTATGTCTTCAGACTTAGAATGCGCTTTACCTTCTCCATCTCTGTCAAGTGATTTTGTAACCGATCAATTGATTAATCTTACTAATATAAGTTTTGATATTGATACCAATTTCGAAGATGAAGGCCATAGCTGTGATCTTCCAGTAGCACCAACCTCAAGTCCCAAATGCGTAAAAAAACGCGTTCGCGTTAAGTATCCTGGAGACTCCCCACCACCACCAAAAAAAGTAAGTACGAGGTCACTTTTGCACAAAGATATTTCTTATACCAACCTTAAAAAAAATAGCATTATATGTAAGTTGTGTCAAAAGGACGTAAAGAGTAAAATCAAGTGCATGGTTTGTAAAAGGGATATATGTCTGAAATGCAGTGGAACAGACTTTTTTGATTACATCTGTCCTCCTTGTTTTAATATATCTGATGAAGATTAAGCTTAATTTTAACTATGTATGTTAATTAGTTATCACAACATGATGAAATAACACGTGTCAAACTTGCAGGCTGACATTATCAGTAGTTTTCTCAGGCTGTTAATGACGGCATGATAGTAGTTTATTATTTTTTGGAGAGTTTCGGCCATATTCATAGTTTCAAAACCTATTTTAGCTATCGAATGTTTTGTCTTCTTCACTCAAAGTAAATTCAAAATTCGATCGAAAAGGACAACACATTCGATAACTAAAATACGTTTTGAAACTGTCTATGAATAAGGCTTTTTAGTTTAAAAGTCTGACAGAAGCGTAAACATTACGGCGTACTACAAAGTTATTATTTGATATGTGTTATGTAAAAAGGGCTGACTAGGGCGAATTATGTTTTGTTTTTTTTTTATATAACTTTAAGTAGTTTAAGCGATTTTGTTAATTGATATCTGTGATTTTTATGATTTAACTTAAAACAATTATTTATTAAAATTAGAGAAGTAGTAAAAAGTTAGTATTGTGAAGTCAACTTTATGTTCCTGTTAGTAACTAAGAAATCCAATTAGTAATTTGTTAAAGTAGGACTTGGTCTAGAAAAATTTATTTTTCTTGTAATTTTAGAAGAAGATTACTATCGTAACAAGTAAATATTGTTTATTTTGTCATGTTTTACCTGCTTTTCTAAGAGATTTAGTTTTATACCTTGAATATTTTACACAACAGAGAATAATTTGAGGACATTATCAAACAAATGTTACGAATCGGAAGAATTTTCATCAATAATTTGGGAAAAAATGCTATGAATAGTTTTTGTTTGCTATTATAATGAATGTAACTGATTTAAACAAAAAGAGATTTATTAAAAAAATAGAAAATACTTGGTTTTTATTTAAAAAAATACATATGAAAATGTTACTAATTGGAACTACTTCTGCCCTGCGAGCTCCATAAAATATTTTTTTTTGTTTTATTGCTTGTTCGAATATAAAAAAATTGATATTTTCAAAAACCTAATTTAATATGCTATCCAAAAATGTAATAATAAAATATAAAATCAATACTAAAAATAATAGCGTTCCGGTTCCGTAACGGTCAACTTTTTTGAAAAACACCCCTATAATGTCATAAGATGCCAAACATTTGATGGCTCTTTAATAGCCACTATTATGGGAGGTGTTATACCTGATACCAATGCTATGAAGAGGGGGCGCAATTTAGAGGAAGAAGTTAAAAAAGTGGTGTCAAAAAACCTGGCAAAGAATATAGAACCATGTGGCTTGGTTATATCAAGCAAGTACCCATATATTGCTGCTACACCAGATGGAATATGTGATGGAACTATAATTATAGAAGTTAAATGCCCATCCACAGAAAAGAATCAACAAAACTATATTAAAAATAATAAATTAACAGAAAAATGTATGACTCAAGTACAGTTGCAAATGTTTGTGAAAAATTTAAAGAAATGCTATTTTTGTATGGCCAGCTGGGATTTTGAGAAGAGCCATATTGTACATTTGATTGTGATAGATTATGATGAAGAGTACACTAAAGGTGTGATTCAGCAGCTGACATCCTTTTGGAAGACAAATATTTACCCAATATTATATAAAAGCACAAAATAAAACAAACATATGTTTCAATTACTATTTTTTATTTTGTTTTATTTGATAATACTATCTTGCAGATTTACAAGGGCACATGCTATAACTACACATTCGTCTAATACGCGAATTAAGTTGTGGTTTACAACTGAATGAGGTTGCAACATTGAAAATTCTCGTAGTCTTCTTATGACCCTTTCTATGTGTATCCTTAGACTGGCTATTTCCTTTGACTTCCTTGCATCTTGTTTTGAAAATTTCGTACCATAGGAAATGCTCGGTGGTCTTAACAAATGACACTGTTTTTGTGAAAATAGATTTTCAATATTTTTAAAGCCTCTATCTGCTAAAATCATACTTCCTGGGCTTAGAGTTTCTAAAAATGCACTTTTTTCGACTAACAGGGTGTCACTAATTCTACCACCATATCCTGGTGATATATAGTTGATAAGACCATCTGGTGTGCTTGATATCAAATATTTAATTGTATTGGTCTTTTTATACTCTGACCATGTCAGTGCCTGGTGCACAGATTTGGTTGGTTTTTCGATTTCTATCTCAAAGCAATCAATAATATTTGTTACATTATTATAATGATGCCTAAATGCAATAGGTAGGTTTTTCTTAATTAATTTTTTGTTCGATTTTATAATGAATGGCTTCAGATAATAAGCTATTGTTGGAATATTATTGAGAAATATTTTACTTGCATATGAGGTAGATATACCATAATCATCTCCAAGTTCTGTGAACTTTGTATTAAGTCTTATTTTCTTAAGACATAACATAATATTATCTTTAGATTTGTTAGTACATTCTGATAATAGATCTATAAGAAACAGGGATTCTTTAGGTATGCCAATATAAAATCGAGGATTCTTATCAATTTTCCAGTTGGTAACTTTGATAGTCAATTCAGCATAATGTTGTTTCTGTATATTAACAAATTCTTCATCTAGACTGCTACTATTTGATGGTGTTTTATATTGAAGGGAATCAACAGATGATGATTGTTCACTTTGGGTTTTGTTTGAAGAGTAAGTTGAAATATCACTGTCAGATTTTTCTTCTTGTACAAATATTTTTTTAGGAATCATAGTAAGTCCTGATTTTGATGGCTTTCCTCTAGGCACTTTATTAATTTTAAACGGAGAAAGGGCAATAGATGCTACTGATGGTCTGATAGGAGATGTTTTTGTACTTCTCAATGCAATTATTGTTTGTGTACTTTTGCTTCTTATATAGGTACATTTTACATGTGCCTGAACAGCTTTGTCTTCTGAGCTGGGCTGGTCTATACTTATTTTTTGAATGTTTTGTAAATCTGAAACAAAATGATTGATGAAAAGTTACAATTTGGCTAAACATTTTTAATCTTATATATTTTATTGACCCATACAAATACATCCCTGATTGTAATGTACTGCTCAAATACAAATTATTATTTTCTGCCCTTGATAAGAAGATTTTTCAAAAGCATACCTGATTTACTTGATGATGGTGCTGGATATTGCATTGTTTGATCTGTTGATTTTTGAATGGCACTTTCTTTTTGAGTTAATACATAATCACAACACTCAGCTTCTTGAACTAATTCTCTCCTTTGCCTCTTAATTGCAGCTAGCCGAGAAGGTATATTCGAAGTTGGCAAACGTCTTTTTCGGTCTGGTTGACATTCAAATTTAGAAGGCATACATCCCTTTCTCATTTTTATGCGCTTAACTGAACCCATGATTTGATATTCCATGTAGTTTTCCATGTCGTTTGGTAACTAAAAATATATCAATGTGTTATAAATAAAAAAACTGGGACTAAGTGCACGTATGACCATGTAAATAGTAACTTAAACGTTTTAATAAGGATATCACAGGCTAGTAATAAATAAATACCTACATCAAAATGATCTTCACAAAAGTAAATTTGTGAATTTGCTGATATTTGATTAGCGTCTTTTCTTCTTGCAAGCTGCAACCACTTTCTTCGAATATTAAGTTTAAAAGGTAAAACAACAAACATTTTCTCTGGGTTTTTTTTTGAATTGTTTTTACATTGCGGTACTACACATCAGCGATATGTTTTACGATCCATTTTACTTCTAAATAATTTAAATAAATTGAAACAACAGTTTCACCACAGCGAATTCGTCTGAATACTTATTTAGTGACGTCACATTGTTCCTGTCATGGAGAAGACGTTTTGACACGAAGTTTAAAATCAAATTTTAAAAATACAAATTATGAGTTTAAACTGCTGTATTTAAAAAATGTTTTATTTTTTACATGTTATCATAGAAATATTCTTTCATTTAGGATACTTTTTGAAAATTTGTCAATAACCCTATTCTAAGTGAGACATAATGATTTTCCTCAGTCAAATAATAGCAATAAAAATCTATCTATGTTATTTTATTTTATTTGGTATGTATTAAATATCCTGATAGGTATTTTTGATTTTAGCCAAGAATGGTGCAACGTAATAATGAACGAAATGTATTAGATGCAACTGGGTGTTTGTCTCGACAGGTATAACCTTGTAACGGTTTTAACATGTAAATTAGTATTAGTTGGTCATATATTTATATTATGGCGACTAAAATAGTAACGATAATTGTAAAGTATTAATATATTTTTAGGAATATCAAAGAAATAAATTCAACCAACCGTCACATACATAGTCTGACCCCACATTAAGATCAAAATGTTTCCATCCATCCATCTCAGCCACAGGAAGTCCACTGCTGAACATAGGCCTCCCCCAAGGATCTCCACAATGACCTGTTGGAAGCGGCCTGCATCCAGCGACTTCCTGCAACCTTAGCCAGATCGTCCGTTGACCTTGTAGTCGGGCGTCCGACATTTCGCTTGCCTGTACGTGGCCTCCACTCAAGAACCTCAAAATGTTTAATACATCACATCACTATTGTTTATGTAGCAGTTGCATTTTTTATTAGTTATGTTACAAATACATTTATCATATTAATATTTATGCATACATAAACTCACGCCTTTTTCCAAGAAGGGGTAGGCAGAGGTGCAACCAGGACACCCACATTTCGCCTTGTATGTTCCGTCCTACGATGTTGTAGGTGGCGAGCCTATCGCCATATCGGGCACAAATTCCTGACTGTGCTGATAATGAATAGTAAAAGCCGATATCACTTTGCGCGACCCGGGATTCGAACTCAAGACCTCAGCTTTGTAACCGTACCATAGTACAACTACGCCACCGAGGCAGTCAATATTTATACATAAATTAAAATCTATAGTACACATTATTCACCGCTTATATGTTTATGTATGTATGTACCTTATGTATTTTTTGTTTGATTGATTGATTTGAAAAATATTTTTTTTTCTAGTGCTGATTTCCTGCCTTCGTTCGAGATCTCCGCTACAATTCCTTTATTCAAAATCAAAATTAAAATATTCTTTATTCAAATAGTCTTTCAAAAGATCTATTGGATTGTTCATTTCTGCTACCACCGCTTCGGAACGTGTTGTAGCTGTGAAGAAGAAACGGCGCAAGAAACTTCGTCAGCAACACGAACTGTCTTTTATCTTCTTTTATATTGCCATTTAAAATTACAATGGTTCATATCACAGAACACAATAATATCAGTTTATTTAGTTAATTGTTTAAGTTCTATTTTTACATTTTAATTGTTAGTTTTGTGTAGATATTTCTATTTATATATTTAAGTTGTTAATTTAGTGTTCATATTTTCATTGTTGCTAAATGTCTGTTTTTTTTTTAGATTTTAGTTATATTTTGGCAAAAAAATATTGATATGGTGAAAATTGGTGCTTAAGGAGAAAAGTGTGGCAATACTACTCGAAGTCGCAAGCAAATTCTAGATATTAATAAAGTTGTATTTTATCTTACGTGTGTATTATTTGAAAAATCCAATCCAATCATCAGGTAAAACTTACCAATGGAATAAATCATAGCATGAAAAAAATATCAAAACCTTGACATTTTTATCGGATTTAATTTTTAATGACTACTGTCAAATCCTAAAATCCCCTGTTTAAACTTAATTGACATATAAAGCGAAAATTAAAAATGTTATATTAATTTTATTCGTATGCCACCGTTGATGATCGATATCGATAGAAAATTGGGTACTAGCGTATCACTATTTTTAGGGGCGGAGCCGCCGCCATTTTAGTTCATCAAAGTGGTACGCGTCACGTGACCTTATGTTTCATCCTCTATAATCTATAATCATTGGCCATTCGTAACGAATGACACAGATAACAAAAACGATTTTGAATAGAATCAATCAATCGGAATCATTTGAAATAAAATTACATTAAAATGCTAATGAAAACAGTTAAACGTAATATAGTACCCAATATTAGGATCGAATGTATTTGCTGCAAATTAATTAATATGAATAAAGGTATACGTATAGAAGTGACTTTTAATAAGAGTTTAATTTAAAATAATTACAATGATTACAACGAAAATAAATGTTTAGTACCTACTTGTAATAAACAGTTAAACCATGTTGGAATTCATAGTACTTTAAGGATTAAATAATTAAAACAACTAAAAGGTAATTTGTTAATATTTTTATTTATAAACAATCGTCTGTTTCGTCGGAATCGGCGTCGTCGTCACTCGTATCCCCAGTAACACTAATTATTAATGAGTGCATGGGTAAGTTGTCAAATGCGACATCGCGATCCCAAGCAGACATTATTTCTTTCTTCGTCTTATCTACGACACTCGCCCAGTTATGAGGCGTCACATTTTCACACGCATTTTTAAGCAACTCCAGCATTTTGTTTGCGGTGAAAGGAGGAGTTGTATTTATTCTCGCAGCATATCCTTTCACTTGCGCCCATATTAGCTCTATGGCATTATACTGGCAATGATATGGAGGAATTCTAAGGACGGTGTGCCCATGTTCTGCAGCCATTTCATCTATAACGTATCGTTTAGGCTGCTTCCTCATTTTTAATATTTTAAGTAACTCTACTTTTAATAGGGACTCGTCCACCTCCTCGCCATTGTTACGGAGCCAGTTTATTATTTCATTTTTTTTACTGGCTTGCGTTGGCATTTTGTTAATTTGCCGAGAGTGATAGGACGCATTATCTATAAATATTGTTGATGGCTGTTCGAGTGACAATAACATTTCCCGAAACCATTTTTCATATACTTCGGAATTCATTTCTTCGTGGTAATCCCCTGTTTTCTTTGATTTAAAAGCTAACATAGCATCTTGCACAAATCCTTTTGCGGTTCCTGCATGACAAATTATAATTCTTTCACCTTTTCCCATTGGCACTGCGGTCGAGGAGCTAGCAGTGTTGTCAGTCCAAGTTTTTGATACCGTGTGATTCGCATTGAGCCAAGTTTCATCGGTGAAAACAACATTCGACCAGTCTTCTATTTTTTTAGCTTGTCTTAAAAATTCGCATCGATACAAAGCAACATCATTGCGTTCCATCAATATTTTTCTTTTGTCACATTTTTTGTATTGGAATCCAATCCTATTCAATACCTTCGCCAAAGAAGACTTTTGACCACGGAACAAGCCACTAGTTTTCAGAGATTGTACTAGGTTATGTAAAGTAGGAATCTCTTTTCTTTGGTAATAATTGTATATATGACGACGAATAGCATCACCATCAAAACTGTCAATTGCTGTCACTTTAAAGGGCTGACGTTTTTTCTTAGGTGTAGATGGCTTGTTTTGTTCCATGCCACTACTGCCGTAGCCTTCTTTAATTATGTTTGAAACTGTTGGAGCAGTAATACCTAATGCTGCTGAAACACGGTCTCTGATTTGAGTCACTGGTATAAGAGGTCCACCATTACGGCTTTCCCTTTCAAAGTACTCATGAAGTCGCAACACAAACTCCCTTGTTTGTCCTTTAAGCACCTTTCCTTTAGGCATTTTGAAAGTGATGAAGGCAGGTACGATGTTCTCAATTCAACCAAATGTAGGAATTCACGGGTAAAACAATACGGAGGAATATAAATACTCAACTCGACGTATGAAAAATGTGAATTAAAATTCAGCGAACGGAAAACACTAGCACGGGCGCGGGCGTCTCGTTGTGAGTGACCACAAAATGGCGGCGCGCGTCACCTGTCTGCCCAGTGTTGCCGTTTCACAATTTGTTTTTAACAACATTACTATTGCCGACGGAAGTGATAAGAATATTAACTTAACATGAGTAAATGGTTTATTTTAATATAATTATTAAATCAAGTAACTTAAATATCCCTGAAGTTTTATAAAACAATGCATGGAGCAAAAAATAAAATATGTATTAAATCGATTAAAACTTGTTCAAAAATAAAATCGTTTGTTATAAAAAATTGATTCGATAACGCATCAGGCCATCACTATTTGATTCAGTACTCGATGTGTCAAAAATAAAATAAACGAATGGAAACAGTATAATATGCATTAAAGTTTTGGACTTACCGACAAAGAACACCTAACCTAAAATTACATCGACGCGGCCGCAAACGAAGAAACGCACTTCACGGTCACAGGACGTGAGCTGATTGACCGTTGGCGTCGCTGTCTGTTAGAGGCCCCCTCCCTTCACGCTCCACGTAACGCAGCGTGTTGCTATGTTCAGGTCTGACTGAGTTTCAGAGGGGAGCGTCATTACCCAGTGAGCGCCATTACCCCTGCTTCCCCTAACACCCAACAGTCACATACATAGTCCTGACCTCACACTAAGATGAAGCCTTGTGTCGTGGGTATCAGGAACTACCAGAGACTTATTTTCTCTCGGTGCGACACAAACATTGCTCTCGATTGCGACAAAAACATTGCTCTCGGTGCTGGGGATCGAACCCGCGACCTATTGTTTCACAGGCGGCGTCTAATCGAATGCGCGACGGAGGCTGTGAATCGCTATTATATGCAGGTTTCCTCACATTTTTTTCCTTCACCTTTGCAGTGTGTGCTCTGGGATTAGAACCCACGACCACCGTGAAAGCGTGAATAGGGAATATGCATCAGACTTCAAAATAGGTCAAAATATTTTTTTTGTAACCTTTATTAATATAGAAATATATCTTAAAAATATTTTTTAAATTTATCAACTCTAAATCGGTAAAATAAATACTTAAAAAATGTCATTTTTTTTATTACATTGAATGGCGAGACGAGCAAGCCGTTCGCCTGATGGTAAGCGATACGACCGCTCATAAAAAGTAGCAACATTCCACTGCGCTCGCCATCCTGAGACATTAGATGTTAAGTCTCAATATGTCCAGTAGTTACTCTGGCTACAATGTCCTTCAATCCGAAACATAACAGTGCATTTAAGCAGTGTTGTTTCACGGGAGAAATAGACATTGCGGTGGTACCTACCCAGATGGCCTCTCACATATGAGAGACCTACCACCAATTTCAAATTTGCCGCGCATTTTTTCCGAAACGCGATCTTTTCCTTGAAAAGGAAAGTGACGTCAGAGGGCACGTTCTTATGAAGTTTTAGCTTGTTGTTTTACGTTTGTTTATGAGTTATTTTGTGCTTTCTTTATACTATTAAATAAACTGGGTTATTTTGTCACGAAATACAGTTCTGTAGCAATTCATGAAAGCAACTTAATCCAAATACTACGGTTGTTCATATCGTGCCCTCTGACGTCACAGCGAGTTTGCGCCAACGTGGCGTTTAAATGTTTCGAAACTGATAGTAGTTTTGATTATTTTTTTGTACTTTTTTGATTGATATTTTCCAAGACTTATATTTTTTCTGATAATGTAATAACATACAAAATTGATTAAAAATATAAAAAAATGGCATGCATATTCCCTATTGTGAACGATATACTAGAATGGAAGCACTTAATCTCACACGCCCGAGGAATATATTTCGTTATACCAATAAGGACAAACAAAACTCAGTGCCCTGGCCTATGTCAAAAAGTATTATATTCCCTGCTGATTTTCTAGACAGACGACAATAAAATACTATAACACAATAAAATACTTCCGTTCGGTTCTTGGATGATTCTACGGTGACTATTCTGTCATTTTTAGAAGTGTTTGGTGTGTTGTGGCCTATCGATAAACGAACCAGATATGGTTGCCATTAAGTGCGTGGTGGCCTGTTGGTAAACGGACTAGACGCGGCTGCCCACATGTTCAGGGTGGTCGCGGGTTCGAATCCCAGGACACACCTCTGACTTTTCGGAGTCATGTGTGTATTGATAATCAATCACCACGCACTAAAACGGTGAAGGAAAACATCGTGAGGAAACCTGCATACAGCATACCATAGCGATTCATAAGAATTTCTATGGTATGTAAGTCCGCCAACCCGCACTAGGCCAGCGTGGTGGACTATATGGCCTAACCACTCTCAATCGTATTCTCGATTGTAGAGTAGGCCCGTGCCCTGCAGTGGGACGTATATGGGCTGATACAGATGGTTGCCAACATGTTCACGGTGGTCTCCGGTTCAAATCCCAGGCCGCATGTCTTGCGTGTATTGATAGTCAACCGCCATACTCTATAACGGGAAAGAAAAACATCGTGAGGAAACCTGCGATTTGTAAGAATTTATTCACCAACCCGCACTAGGCATGCGTGGTGGACTATATGGCCTATCCACTTAATCGTACTCCATTGTAGAAGCCCTTGCCCTGCAGAAGGACGTATATGGACTGATACAGTGTAGTGAACAGTAGATGTGGCTCATGAAGGGACGATAGACCTGACAAAGGCAACTACTGACTGACGCCCTAACAAAACGATGTACACCTGTGCAGAGGCAGGATTACATAAGGCTTACTGTGGGCTCCATCACATTCCGCGAATCATGAGATCTGACGCGTTTGATGATTGGCCCCATAACATACTTTGTAATATTCGGAACTAGGGAGTATTAATCAAAACTATGTTGCCCCCGAAAACCATGGTCGTCTGTGTAGTTTTGGTGTATGTATAAGTAAATTCCCTGACCTGCCGAAAAACAGGTTTAAGCTTCGATCAAATATACACTAGATACAACATGAGCGCTAAGAAAATGGCAACAAAAAAGAGTGCTTTAAGCACTCTTTCGCCTTCAGTCACGCACCGACCGTTGCTTCTAAAACGTCGCAAAACTTTAGACAGTATTATGTGAAAAGCTACTTTAAGCTCCAGGAATAAGGTGGAATTTGCGTTAATATATATGGATTATGTGATCTTTTTGTTTACTTTTTTTTCACGCATCGGTGCAAATTTTTAACAAAACTTACAGGGAACTGTGTATCTAGTGGATATTTGATCGAAGGGTTTACGTTCACCATTCAGATAACAGAAAAAAACAATATTACCACAATATTTAAGTATAAATTTAATGCTTAAAAACATAATTATCTTAGCATATGTAAATAAAATCAATACACTTAATTTATTTTACACTAAACTGGTGTCAGAGATAGTTACTATTACCTACTAGTATGAATATAAACATAAGCTGCTTGTTTACAAACACGGAGTATGGAGTCCAACCTACATCTCTCCTTAATGGCTCAAAAAAGATTATACGTCACAATATTAATTAGGTAATATATGTATACATCTGTAAAAATCGAAAAGCAATGTTTTGATCCTTGGTCTTTGATCTTTGTGGACCTTGATTCGAGGTGTAATTTTAGGTATGGTTGAATGACGTTGAAAAAAACAATAACTAACTTATTATACCCTACTAATTCAAAAGGGTTTGAGCACAGTATGGAAATTATTAAAAAATATATCAATATTTACTTCCAGTACCGGTCAAAGTATTTCATACATTTAACCATTTCCTGTAAGTTCTTCATATTTTCTATTCATTTTAGCCCTATAACTTTCACTCTAGTGTCTCTCCTCTATATTATAATCTAAATCCGCTGGATGTTTACTTTGATCAGTCATTTCTATTGCACTCTCTTTTAAGGGAAGTGCTTATTCCTTTACACTTTACAGTGCTCCAACTCGTATTGTCTTGTGAACAAGTAGCTCAGAACTAGGCGTAGAAATTAGCCCAAGTAAAAAACTCGACCACTTAACTGTCGATCAGGTCTTCGAAATATATCAACTTATTAAAATCATAAGCTTTTTGTTGTTTGGTATTATCTCAAAATAATATGACGCGAGGACTACATGATTCCACTTTCAGAATGTTAACACCCGTATGCAAATATAATTACACTGAAACATATCACAATACATATTACATAAACATAATTCCCGTTAATTTGCTTGATTAATGAAATTAGGTTTATGAGTATTGTCAGAGGATACAAATATATTCCAGATAATATTTAGGTTTACTTTAACATATTAAATGATTACCTTAATGACTATTAACTGCAGTGTATGATTTTTATACAAACACTTTCTACCTTCTTGTCCAGCAAAGCAAATAGAACATCAAAAAATGGAATATTTTAAATTTACATCCTCAAGTTCTCACTAAGTTGTTTCTGAATTGAAAGTGTCGGACAAAACTGCAAATCAGAAAAGGTGACAGCCACAATGATCCAACAAGATATTCACCAGGATTGAAGTAAACAACAATTTAACATTTTAATACATAGGCACATCAACAAACACAAACTATTTCAATACATCAGTTGTATATTTTTCAATCTCTCAAGCCCACAGCTATTTCATCACAAATTGTAATTACAATCTTATAAAGTAAAACATAATTCGAAGTGAAGCAACAGAACAACAACTGAAGAATATCAAATACTTTTTTGAAGATTATTTAACATGAAACCTGTCCAACTCATGGCAAGCTTTATAACACTTCACTTCAAAAAGAAAATTCAACACACTGCTGCACATATCATTATCTCCTTAACTACTATAGTACAAAAGTTGTGACACTCAGTCACAGATTTATTCCTCTTGTGGCTCTTGTTTCTCCTTCTTCTTCTTTTTCTTTTTCTCTTTGCGTATTGTGCTGTCGTCTGCGTCTGCTTCAACCTTCACTTGTGTAACATTGCCATCTGCTGTCTCCATTTGTGAGTCACATTCTGCCCTGTAATGATAAAAAATATTCTCATTATCATATACTTTCAACCAGATTTCAGTATTCTAGTATTCCCTGAACATAAGTATAGCACTGTGTCCTAAGACTAGTTACTAAGGAGAATGAAAATGCCACAAAAATGTGGTATAAAACACAAAGCAATAATGTATAAACTTTCTGTGCCATTTAAGATTTGTAGTACTGCAATGAAAACTACAAGCCAGTTGTTGGCACAATGGTGAGGTTTTTGCCCTAGTATGTATGTCTGTTAAACAGTTAGACTATACTAGTTTACTTTATACACACATGTTTGTAAACAATACATTAATAACAAATTTCTTTATTCACTTATCAATAGCAGGCACCAGTGAAAATGTTTTAATGGATTTAATCACATCATTTAATTAATAATTATCTGTAATATTTAAAATATTTCTTCTGTATTAACAATTCAAGAAGGTCAACAATTTATTATATTATATTTCAAAATATATGTTATATACAAAATATACTACTCACGGTGCCTCACTGTCCTTCTTCTTTTTTTTCTTTTTCTTCTCTGTCTTAATTTCTACTGAATTATCAGGATCATCAGCATTGGCCGTGCTAGCTGTTCGTTTTCTGCTGCCTTCCTCTGCAGCCTCACCATTCTCAGGAGCTGCCTTGGGTTCTTCTTTGTAGTCCTTGTATGTACTTAGCCATGCTGCTGGTGTGTTTTCATTGGGTTTGCCAAATTTGTCTAGCTTTCCTTGAGATATGAGCATCTTCTTCTGTGATGCTTTAGGCCCGAGCCCCCATTTTCTGGGATATGTGTCTCGTTCCATAATCACTCTCTTTAGCTTTGCTGCTACACCATGATCACAAGAAGCCATTGTGGATGTTGTCATCAAAGCAACAGCTAATGCTACAGCTTCACCTTTTGTTGTAACAATCACTATTTCCTGGTCTACTTCAATGCCATCTTCATATCGGAGAATGCCAGGCAGTAGCACCTTGGCTCCATAGCAGACAGCATTTACCGCACTGTCTTTAATGAATATTCTCTTATGAGCAATTAATAATCCTTCTAAAGGTTTGATAACTCTTCGTAAGTATGTTTCATCTTTATGGTTTTCAAATGACCACTGGGCATCTAATATATCATGCATAGTAACCATGCCTTCCTTCTCACCCTGGATACCAGATCGGACTCGTCTCAGCTCAATCATCTGTCCGCCGACTCCGAGCAGTAAGCCCAAGTGCACACACATGGTACGAATGTATGAACCAGCCTCACAACTCACCCAAAACACACCAATGTTACGCTCCTGGTCAAAATCAAGCAATTTACTGTCATACACTGTCCGCACACGCAACTGGCGCTTCACTGCGGATATGAGAGGCGGCCGCTGGAATAGAGCTCCGCGCAACTTCTCCAATCCTTGCGTTATCTTCTTCATACCGTCTACAGCCGAATGCAAACTGAATACTGCAACATACTCTTTACCCGCATTCTGCTGAGATTTAACCAGTCTGGTGGCTCTATCTATGCAAACAATAAGGCAACCTGTTACTTTAGGATCCAACGTGCCAGAATGGCCGGTTTTTTCTACTTTTAGTATACGCTTTATCCAAGAAACGACTTCATGGGAGCTTGGATTGCTCGGTTTGTCCACATTTATGAAGCCAGACTTGATGTATTCAGTTATGGGTCGCTTAAGGGGCGAGTGTCCGAATGGCAAAGGCGTGTAATGGTTAGTTCGCACATTGAGACGGTCGAAATTTTTCAGCAACAAAGGCCAATAGGCCGTGTCCAGTTTGGTAACGCTCTCTGATGGTTCTATGACAAAGTCAGTCATCTTCTGAAACGTACCCAGGGATACTCCATCCTTAACTTTTTTCTTTTTCTTCTCCGAAAACACTTCGGCGCCCGGCTGCAGGGCTTCCGTCATTTTGATAAATTAATACACAAATTGATATAGTACACACGATTACTGCGCTGCGTAGATGATTTCGTACCAAGATGCCCTGATTCGAGCACTGTTTGTATATTAAACGTGTTATAATTCACAAAAAGCTCTGTTCCAAACACGTGCAGCGTTTTTTTAAGGTTAGTTTTGAACGCTTTTGCGTTGCTTGACGTCGCACACGCGCAAACGCAACACGATTTTTTTTTCACAAATTACACAGACCAATTAGAAAACCGTAGACGGAGAAACTAATAGACGGAGTCACATGTTCTATCCCTTTTTCACAAAACGAAAGAGATTTATACATAACATTCATGTAAGAAAGAGATGCAAGCTTTTGTAACCTGTCCTTATCGGCGTAACCGCTTGACTCCAGGAAATTTGACGTTTTGGAGGCAAATATTTACATTATTTGGGGTGGCCAGCGGTCCAAAGGTTGATATTCCCTAAAACAAACGATATTAATAGATTTAAATTACATATTAAAAAACAAACTTCATTAATTATCTTTTATTTTTTAAACTTTTTCCTTATATGTTTTGAACTGTATATGGATGCACAATAGATATTGTTTTTGAAATAAAACTATTTACGAATTTTATCGCGGATTTGGTTTAAGTTTTGCTTTTTTTAACTTCTCCCCGCGACGTTTCGATTACTTTACAACTTTCGTGGTCACGGGGCGGACTAGATGTTGTTTTGTTATTAGCTTTTATTACAATCGTTTTTATTTTCAGAACTAAATATTTACTTAAATTATGTTTATGTTATACAGTGTTTTTATTAGTTCTGGGTGATGGCTGACGACCCAGGTATGTAAGTGCATTGTAGTTCCCCTCAAAGTTAAAATATCGATATTTTAGCAATTATATTTTTTTAAAGAACGGTCAAAGTTTCCCGATACCTTAGGAAAAACGTGTCAACCTGGCCACACTCCCACAAATATCGCTATCTCATACTAGGTTACACGGTGGCTACCCCTGTGTAGAAAACAAATTATGAAACAACTACCAACATAACAAGAAGAATCAATATATGTTCGGATACTTATACCTTGGTAAAAAGAATTTACCTATATGATATCTAATATAATATTTAATTTTCATGTAGTCTAATAAGGCTTAAAACTTTTTTATTGTCATTGAGATTCGAAAATTCGATGAAACGAAAAAGCGGGATGAAAAATGTAACTTGAAAAAAGTCAATTTAAATCTTTTTATTTTTTGATCCTACTACTATCAAAAAGTAATAGTGAGTGCCATTTTGATGTTTTTTCACTGATCCAAATGATTTCTAAATCCATATGTGAGGAAACCTTTTGTCCGACAGTTTAAAGTGATAGTCGCAATACTACTATGAGATAGAAAAAGTTTAAAAACCTTATTTATCATATTATTACTGTGCAGTAAATACATTTATGGTTTTAAAATTGTTATGGTATTTGTACCGTTTTAACCAATCAGAATAGATCAGTTTTAATTTACAACTTCAAGAATACATTATAAACGATTACATTGTTTATCAAATATTACGTGTTTATCAAATTGGATAGAATCTATCTTTGTTTCACGCGTTTGTCAAACATTCTACGTGTTTATCGTATTTGGTCAAAATCTGACAAAGAAAGTTGGCAAAAAAGATCTCAGTCATTGCTTTGTTTCACATCATGGAGGACGCTATTTTCAGTGTCCCCAGTATGGATAATAATACGTCGAATGTCCGTGGCATATCTGATTACTGTGACATCCCGACGTTATAAAAAAAAAAGTGTGGAAAAAAATGGTCAGGAGTTTTATGATCCACAGAAATTTGGCGTAGTCTACTGGTTCTAGGCATAACATTTCTCACAGAATATTTTCGTGGGTATATTTTTCTCTTAATTTCAACTGTTCTCTACTCCATTTCCTTCTTTTTATTTCTTCAAACACTGTGCTAGCGTTAGCGCCATAAATGCGTTCTCTATAATACCCATAATGAGCAGTCGCGGCTTATTATCTTGATTATTTGTTTGATCGTCTAAGGTAATGTTTAGTGAAATTGTAAAGTTTGACCATCAAACTTGATCGTCTACAGGGCCTTTTATAATTGATTTATATCTTTTAATATGTATTCTGTCATAGAAATAAGTATTTGAGGTGAAATTGTAGCCACCATGAAGGATAGGACAAAAAAATTGAAACAAAAGTAATAATAATTCATATTTCTGTTTAAGATAAGAGCTGTCGTTTTAGCCAATGACGTTTTACAAATAGACACGTCATACACTAACATAATGGCACAAAAAAATGGCGCGATGCGTATTGTAATTTCAAATTGGTTCGAAGAAAGAGTAAAAAAAACAAGAAACATAAGTTAGAAGAAGATGAATAGACTTCGCTAGTTACGTAACAATAAGTGCCGCACGGTTATTGGCCAAAGCGCGTGTGACGTAGCACCAAGCATGAAGTACAGAATGACGTGGCGGGAGTTGCCATACGTTGCCATGAGAGCGATTTTACTAATTTTATTTAATAAAAAATTAAATTAGTGTGTACTTGTGCACTAAATAAAATATTTTTTTGTTTCACATTTTCAGAATCATTTGTACTTTTTTTTAAATAACTCTAATCTATTCTTACACATTTGGTTTCGAGAATACAGATATTCAGAGAAACGTGTACCCGCGACACTGGTTGAAGTGTGACTGATTGCACTGGAGGCAATTACCTTCCAAACGTGTTGCCATTATAAAGCTCGGACAACGCATCTATGCTTTATAAACATCTTAGGTTTTAGCCCAGTAAAATCAGATAAGATATTGTGCATGTGTATACTATATGAACATGACTTTATTTTCTCGAAACATTACTCATTTAAAGTTGAATTCAGTCTACGTTTGCATGTCATGTATTTGTCGTATACATTATCATATTAACTTTTTTCAGATACTTTTATTGAGTTTTATTAATTTCAGAGTATTGAATATCCTATGCTATTTTTTGTGAACTGTTAGTTGAATTTTTAAACTATTTCAGACATTGACATTGACACATTGACATCCATCTGATGATGATGGGAACCTTACTAAAACAGTAAAATAGTGAAATGTGCATAACCACTCAAACGTCCCGACCCCCAATTTTGACGTAAGCTGTCATTTTTATAGGAAAATACACTAGTAATGAAAAAGCGTCCTAAATTCAAAATATATTACAAAAAGCGTTATGAAAAAAATATATATAATGCTTGAATAAACTACCTTTAATCTTACATTGGCCAAAAATAAATTAGCAATAGGCATATTTCAAAAAAAAAAGACAAACTCGTGTGTTGTTTGAGAACAACGACGAGTGGTGCGCAGGAGTTTATAAAAATGTAAATATTGATTTGTAACTCTCTTATTGTTCTTATATAGTTTATTAAAAGATACCTTTACATTAATAATTATCAATTATCTAAAAATAAGCCATATTCGACGCGTGATTCGAAGTTTTTTAGACACGAAAGTAAATCAGGATCGTTGTTTGTCGGTTTTCATTAAATATTTCTGTGTCAATTCTATGAAAAAATGAAAAATAAAGTGTTAGAGATAGAAAACATATCATAAAGAATAATTAGGTGCCATTTGATAATTGAGAATATATCAAAACAATTCAATATTTTAATTGATTTCCAGTATTCCGTAGAAAGTCGCGCGCCATATTTATTAAGATCAGTGTTAGCGTTCCAAAGATTTTGTTCAAACTAGAATGTGCGGTATGTTTGATGTTGGATGTGATTGTTATAAATTAAATGTGATAAAGCCAATGATATGGTGATTTAAATTTTCAATATCAAAGAATTAATTTATTAATTCAGTTTAAATATTTCAATATTTCTTCTCCAAATATGCATCCAAACCGTGGAAAGACGAGTTGGATACATTCGAGCCAAAATCACAAGAGCTCGCCGAGGACAGGGTCAAATGGAATGACAAAGGGGAAGCCTTTGCCCAGCAGTGGGACACAATCTAGGCTATTAAAACAATATAAGGGGCATTCCACGCGAAGCGGACAGGTAAAAAATCTCGATGTTTCTGATTTCAGAAATATTTGAGTATGTTCTACCTATATATGTCCTTGATTCGTATATCAAATATTTTTCTAATATAGTGACTGGTTAAAGAATTACGGAACTTTGAAATTTTGGCCAACTGGTGGGTATACAGTACTTCAAAGCCGATTATCTAGTCATATAATTATTGATTAAAATAATTAAACCACTGGATTTAAAACTTCATTTAATGAGCTTTTTAATTGCATTTTTGGATACGAAAATAAATTGTTTTTTTCCATATTTTTTTTATTTTATTTTTTTTAACTTCGATTTTCACAAACTTAGACCATTTCGATTTTTTTTATATTTTTTATAAAAATAGCTAGTATTGTATAGAATATCCTCGCCAAGTTTTATAATGGGCGTAGAAGTGGTTAACGAGCTATATTGGAAATATGCGCCGCACCGCGCCAAACGCCCGTCACATGCGTAAGCTTGCAGGTTAGGTACATTATTTCTTTAGTACTTACTTTGATATATTTAAAATAAAACGAATTATTTTTATGTGATTAACTACAAATTTATTTACAACTTTAAATGTTTCACTGTTACTTGTGCGTTTTACCATAATACTTTCAGTAGTAGGAATGAAGGCATGATATTTTTTGTGCCTGGTAGTGTCGCTGCCGACTCAAATCTCTTTTTAAAGACCATCTGTTCTGTTGACTATCCTCTTTTTGAGCATAGAAAAGGTGCATTTATAGCATTGATTTTCTCGCCCAATCGTGCAAATGCTTAGCTGTCGCTTATGCTGATGCTTAGCTGCTTCGTTTGACGCCGATTGTAGACTAGCTCGAGTCCATCACATGGGCCTTTGCCGTGAGAAGTGGCATGAAAATGAAATTCTGCTTCTGTACCAAAATCCTGTTTAAAATAAAACAGGTTCTAATTCACAGAAAGTACACAAATTACGAAGTTTTCGTTTCGTGATCACTATTTTTTTTATTTTTAATTGTCTGGATGAGGGAATATTCTCCTATTGCAAATTTTGTGACTTAATACCGTATTTTAGTATTTAAAAAGTGTTTAAAATGTATTCATAGCTTTTTTAATATGCAAACTATTCGGTCGGATGTTATTTTATTTTATTGATAGTTTCACTTAACTGAAATTATTATTTATTGAATCCATAAAATGTCATACATTAATTTGAGATTCAGTTACTTTTTTCCGCTACCGCCCGGTTCACGAGGCTGTTTTCGCCAGAGAAGAACGAGCAAGAAATTCTTGCGTTGCTCTTTTCAAAATAAGTTTACAATACAGTGATTATACCGGATTTGCAATACAGAGCAGTTCATAAACAATTTATGATAATTATTAATTGATAATTATATTGTACGGCTGAGTTAAGTGTGGTCGCCCAGACCGCGGAATTAGTATACACTCTCGCAGGACGCCGCGCTTCGGCAATATTCCCAGTATAGCTCGTAATCCACTTCCACGCCCATTACAAAACTTGGCGAGGATATTTTATACAATACTAGCTATTTTTATAAAAAATATTAAAAAAATCGAAATGGTCTAAGTTTGTGAAAATCGTAGTTAAAAAAAATAAAATAAAAAAAATATGGAAAAAAACAATTTATTTTCGTATCCAAAAATGCAATTAAAAAGCTCATTAAATGAAGTTTTAAATCCAGTGGTTTAATTATTTTAATCAATAATTATATGACTAGATAATCGGCTTTGAAATACTGTATACCCACAAGTTGGTCAAAATTTCAAAGTTCCGTAATTCTTTAACCAGTCACTATATTAGAAAAATATTTGATATACGAATCAAGGACATATATAGGTAGAATATACTTAAATATTTCTGAAATCAGAAACATCGAGATTTTTTACCTGTCCGCTTCGCGTGGAATGCCCCATATATGTATATATATACGGAATGGAAACCGCCATCAGGGACCGCAAACCGTAACGTACATTACAATAAGATAATAGATGCGCGACTGCGAATAATCCGAACATTGAAATGATCTACTATTAAGCCAAAAACATATTATAAGATGCGGCTGCCGAACGCGGCTGAAGAGTGGTAATAATATTCAGGGTCTCTTGGACGCGGCGCGGCAGAATATTCTATTTTCTAAATATCTTCAGCGACGTCCATCAGCCGCATTTTATAAATTGTACCCGGCTTTACTAACGTAGTTACTCTGATATAAAACTAGTACATATTACAATTGGATGAATTTACTGAAATAAAAAAGAATAATAATAAAATGAATTTTTAATTTTAGGTTATCAACGGAAAAACAAGAATGCTCGTGAGTGTTTTATTTTTTGATTTCAGTGATAGAGTGCATGCATAGTTTGTGTCAATTAAGCAAATAAAAAACCATCACTAGTGCTAAGAGTTAACTTGAACTATACATTGAGCGGGCAGTGCGGAAATGGGGGAGACCGAGGGCCGGGCAGAGGCAGAGGCAGAAGCCGAGGCAGAGGCAGAGGCACTGTGCCGGGCTACTATGCCGGGCCAAATAAAAAAAAAACTAAATAAGTCGTACAAATCTTTAATTATTAATTTATAGGTTTGAAATTGTCAGTATTTATTCTTAAATATTTATTCATTGATTGTAATAATAATAATTGTATATTTTTATTTTGTTTTAATTTTCAACCACCACTGAACTACCCTTATTCGTAATTTTTAAATACTATTACAATTTTTGATTGTTATGGATTACGCTATACCTACCAGTACCTTTACCTATACAAATCTCGTCGTAATTAAGGATATTTTCTTAAAAATCTACCATAAACTATATTTTGGTTTCTAAACCAAACACTATGAAAAAGGATAACAGCTTTGCATGTCTCGATCGCTAAAATTTCATTAATGCAAAATCAATAAATACATTAAAAAACTAGGTATAACAATGTTAACATTTGATAGAACTAAGTCATTTATATTCCATTCATGTTATTACAGGATAGTAATTTATTTATTGGCCCTGCGCTGTTTTAAACCGGCTAACATTTGTATCAAATATCGTCTGGACAAGAACTTACATGGGCGGCCATCTTTCAAGCTTTTTTGCACCAGTGTTACCAACTTGTGGTAGTTTGGTCCTGGTTGGGAAAAATTGCTTTTAGTGGATTTTAAATGGTTTGGGGGCTGGCGAATTATTGAAAAGCTGTCATTATCAATTCCGACACATCATTGTTTATTGAAAATATGATTTCATTTATTGTAATCAAATATCCAAATATATAATCAAATAAATAAATAAATACACCCAACAGTGACATTTATAGTCTCAACCCCACACAAAGAACTAGTCTTGTGTCGTGGGTATCAGGAACTACAACAGACTTTTCGGTCTCACAAACAGCCAGACCCGAAACAAATACCTCTACTTCACACAGATATTTGTTTCGGTGCGGGATTCGAACCCGAACAATATTATGTTAATATATTAATTAGGAAATAGGAATATTATTAATATAATTAGAATGTTTAAAAAATAAAAACAGAAATTCAAACCGAAAATATGACTTCCTGACATCTATTGGCGAATAATGATGTGTTAAGCCATTCTATGTGTGCCCAGCATTAATTGTGTAACAGGGCCATCTACCGATAAATATAGAGGTACCCAGCGTTATTTGTGTAACAGCGCCATCATCTACTTGTTTTGGAACTGACAACCATGTGTTTTCCATTTTGAGCATGAAGATAGACCTCTATTTCATATATAGTAATGTACTCATTGACATAAAATATATGGAGGGGGCGGAGAGTACGAAAAGTATTGTCACGAAAGTGGTCGGCGGACCAATGCAACGGTTGTGACGACACAACGCACCGGTCTGTAAGTCGTCGACAAATGCCTAATTGTATCGTCGTGGTTGCAATAAAGATGACCGAAAGTTCACAAAAAAAAGATAACATTTCTTATCACCACTAAGTAAAATTATACTACCTTAAATCAGTATAACATTTATTTTAGCATTATTGAATTTCATGGCCGCCATTGACGTAAAAATCCAACAGATGGCGCGATTTTTATAGACATATCTTTGACGTACTCAATGTACTGAAGGGCCTATCCTTAGTTTTTAAATCAATTAATGTACTCTGTGCGGTTCATATTTTTTAAGTTTTAACATGAAACTTTCGAGATACATTCCCTTTCTGCTGGTTTAGTTATTTTAACTCGGGTACACACCTACCTTTGCACACAATTTAAATCTTTTCACTGAATGACAATGGTGAGAATTGTTATTTTGATTTATAATAAACACATATTTTCAGCACAAACCTCACAATTAAATAATATTTTCAAAAAATCAACAATCTTACTGCGTCTGCGCCCCGGGCCGTCATGTTGTTTACAATAGTGTTGAGTAGGACATGACTTGAAAAAGAGTTTGTAAGAGTAGCCTCATTTTTGTACCGAGCCATTACAATGTCCAACTTCAATTGAAGTGAGGCGTACTGACACTTATTTATGGCTCTTAACTTTGCCTCACGGCTCACGTCAATGAAATGACCTTACAGACCAAGTAATACACCAAATATGAAGTAGTACACATTAAAAAGTTGAGCCGCTCTTACGTTTTGACGTCATGTACGGGACAAATGTACTGCCTCTTGTATGTCCTGCTCAACACTAGTTTACAACAACTTCGGAGTTCGGATAACAATTAACAAGTATTGTGAAATGCGTTGATAGATTTACTTGTATTTTGTTTTAGTGAAGTTGCAACTGTAATGACCAGAAAGGATTACTTTGTGCAGTGATTAATGTGCAGTGAATACGTGTATTAAACGTGCAGTGTAAGTGACGTCAAGGAACCAATTGAATATTTGGAAAATAATGCTTGTAACTTATAAGAAATCATTACTCATCAATTCAATAATCAAAAATGTAAATATTCTCTCCAAATATTTGTTTGATTTCTATGAATATAAAAATCACAAACAGTAGACATTTCGTAATTTTATAAATATGTAGGCTCCACACACAGACACACACACAGACACGCACACAGATACACACACATGACACACGACAATTTAATTTTTGTATTAGATAAATAACGGCACACCAACGCGGAACGCCCCGGCTCGGCGGACGCTCAGGTACTCGTGACGTCATCGGACCCGCGCCAACGCAGCCGGCCGAGCGGCCGCGCCAGGCGCCTTTCAGTTTGCAGTTTGCTTCGGCGACCGGCACACTATCCGCGTCGCACCGTCGCGTCGCGTCGCGTCGCCTAGCTCGCCTTGCCGCTCGCAATAGTTTCGGGATAATATTTCGTACCGCTTTGCTGTGAACCTTGCAAAACTATCGCTCCATCTCTTTCATAGTATGTGTATACTGTTATAGGGACTAAGCAGTGTGTAGATATTACTGTAATTACCTTACCTTACCTTAGTGAATAAGACTTAAGAACATGTAATCTGTTTGCCTCGGAATTAAATACTGCGTATGCTTGGTGTGAACTTTTATTTCGTCTACACCACAAATACATTCCTACAAATACATGTATTGTTGTTGCATCCTAATTAATTCAATTGAAAATGTTTATTATTATCTAAATGCATGTTGTTCGATTTCGTTTTTTGTGTTTTTTTACTACCCCTTCATATTAGTTTCATATAAATATTTAAATGAATAATGTGTCAAGTCAATGTACCAAATGTCAGAATTTTAATAAAATCTAATTTTATGTATGATGAAACATTTGTATTACTTATAACATAATACACATGCTTATGTAAATATAATCCAATATAAGAGACTTTACATTTTTTCGTATCTGGTACCTCCGATTCAGGTACGCCCAGTTGGGAACCTTGGTAAAATTGTAGCTACGTAAGGCAAAAGTGTACTTTATTTCAAGTTAAGATGTCATATTTGTAATAAACACATTTGTATATTTCGACGAATACTTTTGAATGTATAAATGAAATGAAATAAATAGTTGTTTATATCATTTGAAGGGTTTTATTTGTAATCTACACAAATACTAATATCTGAATTTGAAAAAAATTACATCAATTGCCATTATTTTAAAAAACCCAAGATGCACAGTTTCGAACAAAAGTTACACTAGAAACTGTCACCAAACACTCGACAATTCTAAATATTTAGTTATAGTCACACTATAAACATATCTTTTGCAAATTCAACCTTACGCGGATTGTTTAAAGTTGTTTATACAAAGCAGTGTACAAAATGCAATAAAATTTTATGACCGACGTTAGTCGGTAGGACAAGGCATGGAATGGAGACGAATATCCTTTTTACTTTTATATGAAGATGAATTTGTATTTGTACTTTTATCTGAGCGTAGATATGTTTTGGGCAAGACATGTATATAAATCAATAGAACAAATATTTATGTGTAAAATGTAATAGGTATTTAATTTTCGATATATTCGGCTTAAAAAAATGTTCACGTCTTTGCTGGCTGATGATTGATGTCCATTCTCCGCATCGTATTGGGTCACGAGGAAACCTAAAATATAAATATTTATATATATTTTCCGAGCGTTTCCAGACCTTATCATCATCTGCCTAGCTAGATTATTCTGATTTATATTATTATACCCAGACAGTTATTGCAAAAAAAACTGAATTCAAATCCCTTTTCAAGATGGCGGAAAATGCACATGCAGGAAATCTTGGTCGACAATTTGATCTTAAGCTTTTTTACCCTCGAAGTCATTAGCATGTCTCGAAACCATAAGTTGTGGCCTTATTATTAAATATAATAGTTATGAAAAAAAAAAACGTCGAATTGACGTTCTTTTCTGCTTATGGCATTCGATTAAAAACGAATATTTATAACATATAAAGACTTGTTACAAAAATGTACACAAAAAAGTTCAAATTAATTAATAAAAAAAAAACAGTAAAAAATTCGACTCCACTGAATACGATCACTTGGCAACATTAAATCGTAACCCGGAACTGAGAGTCACTAAGCAAACGCAAACTTAACAAAAATTGGTTATGTGATTATGGGTATATTTTTTTGGATTTTTATAAGATAAAAATAACTTTAAGTAGTAAAATATGGATATCAAAAGAAAGCTTATAGTATATACTTTATTTATAAATGGATTTTATTGTTATGTAATATGATTTAATGGGTGAAAACATGATTTGAAAATGAAATACCATTGAAATTCGATCTGTATAGAATTTTTATTATTTGTTTACAACACATTTGAATTATATTTGTACAATAATTGTCACATGTAATAATTCTGCATAGTTTTAAATACTTAAAGCTATTTTTTATTTTCCTGTAGCTAGAATAGGTACAAGGATATATTGCTTTATGTTTATGAATATTGAAAAGGCGGGAATCGGAAAATTTCTGTCAAAATAAGTGACAGTGACGTGGACGTGTGAGTGGATAAAGATGCGTAGGTTAATAAAACACGTTACATTCAAAGACAGAGCGAAGCGCCTATGTTTACATGGTACATTAATTTATGTGAATTATAAACGAAAAAGTGCCTGTGCGAGGCTTTTGACTGGCTCTGCACTTACTTACTAAGGCAATTATCGCTTTTATCATACGATCACTTACCATTTATTGTTATATATTATTTTGTATTAACTTCCGTTAAGTTAGCTGTAAACCGTTTGAAATAGTATGGGCTTTCTGCCTATGTCCTCTGAACACCATACATACCACGGTTCGTTCAATTTTAAATACCTATTGCCTAACAATGAACACTAAGTGGCATAGCAATCATGTAGTTTTAATCGGTTATTATGAAGAAGTATCGCTACATATTTGTTGTTGAGTTGACCGTCCAGGTTAAAGATTCGATACTTTGACGTAATAATATGTAAAGGGGAAGCACATTTGATGTTTATTATTGATTTCTCTGCATTCGTTATTATCAGAGTAATATAAATGCATCTATATTTTAACATCTAAACACAATCGATGATATACAAGATCTAATCTGTATATTAGCAGGTGCGCCATTTCCTTAGACACCGTGTATTTGTTCTTTGTGTCTACCCTTTGACTGATAAATACAGAACGAAAACTACAACATAATTGAATATACATACTTTCAAATCTCACCAATATTATTACAGCTTGGTTACACATCGGAACCATTATTTCATAAACTGGGTTAAAATTATCTCAATTGACTGGATATAAATTCTAATTTATAATGCCATGTGTTTTTTACAGATATCCAAACTAATAAGAGAGGCAACATTACAATAAGAAATGTCACAAATCATGATCTCAACTGTCAATTATCAACGTCAAATCTGTGCTCAAATCGGAACGCTTTCCCCCTGAAAACATACTGTTATTTTTGCAATTTCATATGTTATTCTGTGTATGATAATAAAGTTGGAACGATGGCAGGAGTATTATTCGAAGATATATTTAATGTAAAAGACATGGACCCAGAAGGAAAAAAGTTTGATCGTGTGAGTAGGTTACACTGCGAATCGGAATCTTTCAAAATGGACCTTATTTTAGATATAAACTCATGGATTTATCCAATGGAGCTTGGTGATAAGTTTAGGCTGGTTCTGGCCACGACACTAAGAGAGAACGGGTACCCTGACGGTGGTGAGTGGAACCCTTTAGAGACCGAGGGGAACCGTGCCGACAGCTTCGAATATGTTATGTCTGGCAAAGTGTATAGGTTAGTTTTATTATTTCAATTATCCCACTTGTTTCACCATATTTGTAAGCAATTTGAGTTCGTCATGCTCGATTAAAGGTCTGTGCTTGTGGCGGCGTCGTGTGCCGGGTTGGTCACTTCCCTATAACACAGTTGAGGAAACCGATGGCTGGCACATGGGTCATATTCGTGAACGGGTGCTGCTTGTGTAGACTGGTCTGCTCAATTTGCTTATAATGATAATATTAAATAACTTTGTTTTTTTATTGCCTTTCATTGCTTTTGCTGAACAGTGTATACCGATTCCACAGTCTGGGCGACCACACTTAACTCAGCCGTACAATATACAGTGCAACCTTAATATAACGTACCTCAATATAACGACATCCTCGATTTAACAAATTCTTCGTAATCCCCTTGAATTGTCCATAAGAGTCAATATAAAATATACCTTTACATTGCGAACATTCTTTGCGTACAACCTCTTTATAACGAATTTTCAACTATCAAGAAAAAGTATTCATACCTCTAATTAACGAATTTTGCCAACCCAAAACCTTTATATAGGTATTTCCACCAATAATATAACTCTTAATCTTATAATGTGATTCATGTCTCCACATGTTTCGACACGCTTTTGTTTGTGAAGTAATCATTGTTGTTTTGATGGAAAGTAATGTAAACACCTCTGCTCGTCACTATTGTTAAAGATTTACGTTAAAATGGCTCAGAAACGTAAAAGATGTTCCTTATCGGTCGCAGAAAAGCGAAACATCATTAATTATGTTGACCAAAATACTTTTACCTCTTTATAACGAATTTTAGACCAATCTAACCTCAACATAACAAACCTCAGTTCAACGAATTACTTGATATTACGAATATTTTCTTGTTCCCCTCCGATTTGTTATATCGAGGTTGCATTGTAATTATTATTATGAATAATTTATGAACTGCTCTGAATTTCAACTCCTATATGATCACTGTATTGTAAACTTATTTTGAAAAGAGCAATGTGAGAGTTTCTTGCCCGTTCTTCTCTGGCAAAAACAGTCTTGTGAACTGGGTGGTAGTGGAAAAAAAAGTGGCTGAATTTAAATAGTGTATGACATTTTATGGATTCAATAAATATTTTCTTTTCATTTCATACATCCACATTATTATATTCTGTAATTTAAAAAAGACTTTCAATCAGTGGTTCTTCACCTTTTATTCATGAGGGACCATTCAACAAAATTTATGCTTACCTGTTAACCACCCAATCAGTTGACTGGTGGCCTTATCGTTATCGGCAATCTCTTCTAGACAACTATATAATTTTATTATTAAATTTAGCACAAAATTGTCAACATAAATAATCCTCATTATTATTGTAGGATAGAGGGTGATGAGGCAGCAATGGAGCCGGCATCTCGTCTAGCAGCATATGTGTCTTTTGGTGGGTTGTTGATGCGGCTGCAGGGAGATGCAAACAACTTGCACGGATTCGAAGTTGACCAGCACATGTATCTACTTATGAAGAAACTTGCGTTTTAATACAAACTGTGCAGTGACATTATGGATCATAGTAAAATGTTAATGCTTTCAACACATTATATTGTAAAATATGAATAAGTCTCTACTCAATTTTTTTATACAGTTTTGAATGATTCATTGCAGTAATAACATAGAGCATACATTTTTTTTTACTTATTTGCTTTAATTACAACGGTGAAGTTTGTTCTTAAATTACCCTATATCAAAATTGAAAGCCTTTTACCTAAGTGGAGCCATAAAAACATATGTAAAACAACAGAGAATTTTACATAGGCATTAAAATAATAATACAAGTGTTCCAAACGATTTGAAAAATTAGTATGTAAGTTATTATAAGAATAAATGTTAAGTGACTAATATTGCATTTTTATTCAGCCCGGTTTGAAAGAAAAATATTAATTATTGTTGCAGTTCATTGCAGTAACATGTCAAGAAGTAATATAGTGTCATCTAGCGGTATAGAAGTTAAACTTTTGCTACTCCAAGTAAATAAGTAGTTACAATTACTTCTCACTAGATGGCAGATATTGTATACGAAAATAAAACAGTTTCTAGATTCTAAACAAGAAAAAAATACAATATGATATAACGATCAGTTCAATTTACACACTGTAAATTACATTTTCCTTTAAAAAAAATCGCTTTTGATTTCAATTTTTTACCCAATTTAATCCAACACTTACAGGTTCACAACGATCACATTACCCAACAAAATATTAAAAATCTTGAAGTGATACAACCCTGTTTACTCAGGAGCGACTGGACACAGTTCGAACCAGTATCCACAGCCGCACCGCTTGGGCTCGCCCTGGTGCAGCCACATGAACTCCAAGTGGTTGTCCCACTCGTTGCAGTGGCAGCACATCAGCCGGGCGGCGTTTGCACTTGGTATCAAGTTGGGACGCTCGTGCATACCTGGTCCTTTTTTTGATCGACAACATGCGGAAAGGATCACAGTCTCCAGTCAAGTGCACAAGTAGTTCTCTCCTCTCGAGGCCAATCACGTGATCCAGAGGGTCATGCGTCTAGCTGCACATTCACTCCTCAGTGCGTCTCAGGCGCCTTATTTATCTCGGTCACCACATTTTCAACAGCAAGCTTTTTCAAAATAAATAGGTTTGTCCGTTTGCGATTTGTTATGCTGTATCCGCTTTAACTGAATATACCTGCCTTATATTAAATTGGTGTTCCGACAACCTAGTATTTACGGTTTAATCGGGTATATAAATTAACGGATCATCACAGAAATGATATCAAAACTGTTTCATAATATAAGTATTGGGTGGGTGAGCATATTTCGACTTGACAGTAATGTTCTCAACTCATTCCGGGTGTCAATGTCCCCGGGGATCATTATAATGGTGGCGCACCCGCCGGGAGCCAGCATATTGTGCGCATGATACAGCGCGCGGCCGCTGCGCTCCCACACACCGCCGCGCTGTGCGCACGCTGCGCCGCGCCGCGCCGGGAGCCTGCTGACTACTCATTGTGGGAGTGTTGTCATCTTGAACTTGACAATATGTGTACGATGAGGATAAAAATATCTGGACGGAGTTTTATTGGTTTACTTACTGTTGGGTTCACGGTACAAATCACCACACACTTTTATTGAATCGTCTTTATTTGATCACCTTTACACCTTATGTTTACACTTTTGCTCATTAATGTCTCCGTTACCAACGATCTAGTCCGACTGCCCCTGTTTTTCTCTTGACACTCCTTTTATAACTAATTTAGTGGAGGGGTAAACTTTTAACCGGACATGATCGTTAATATATACAATTTACAATTATTTAGTTATTTGTATGAATTAATGCTAAAGAAAATTACAGAATAAGTAAACAAAAACGAATACAATATTTAAAGCAATGCTTATATTTAATAATCCAAACGGAAATGATTTGATCTAAAATAAACAAATCAGGTAGGTATAATATTTGAAGTAATTAATGTCTGTATAAAAATCACTTTAATCAATTAATGAATTGCATATTATATATAAGAATATATGATACAATATAATACTTACTTTTGACATTAGACAAGTAATTGAAGACTGGAAAAATCTTTGGTAGGTATAATTAAAGCCAGACTATATATCTGTTTTCTTCTACTAATTATAATTACCTATTAATGAGCCTAATGAGTGAGTACCTATATACGAGTATACAACGTGTTATGTTGGGTGGCCTTAAGGAAGATGCGATATGTAGCATTGTGTTTAAGAGGCGCTGCCTGGGCCGCATTACGATATAGATTTCGTTACGAGTCGAAGACAGATATTCTTTCCCTTAGACTCCGAGCTTCAAGGCTCGGTGTCATTAAAAGTGTATTATTTTGATCCTGGCTTACAAGAGTTTCAACGTGGGCGAGAGGACGGGACAGTCTTCTAAGCCATGGTGAATGAAATGAAAAACATCAAGAGAACAATAACACAAACGATAATCAAGGTGGTAGTGTTAATGAGTGTGTTGCGAGGCGTCACGCGGGGTGCAGGGCGGCGGCGGCGGCACGTGGCGGTAACGAGCGCGCGCCGCTCGCTGTGAGTCGGCGGACGGCGCGCCCAAGCACTAATTGTTTTTACATTTGCCCAAATAATTGACGGGCTTACAGTTGATTTACCATGAATAAGGATGAATGGGAATATTCTAAGTCGAGTGTGTAATTGGTATTCAAAACGTATTTCTACAAAATTATATAAGTAAGTTGCCTAAGATTTTCGATAAAAATTAATATATTTTTTCTACTAGGTCCGTCCCTCCGGCCTTTTTTTATTGCGATGAAGGGCGAGACGAGCATGTCATTTCTGTCATGGCAAGCGATCAACTCTTGGATAGTAGCAAAACCAAACAGCATCACGAATTACAAAGCAATGCTTGACATTCCACTACGTTCGCCATTCTGAGATATACTTTGGCTGCTATGTCTTTCAAACCGAACACAATAGTGCAATAACACTGCTGTTTGGCGGGAGTAATAGACATTGTGGTGGAATCTACCCAGACACAGACATATGAGAGACCTAACAGTAAAAAGGTCTAAGCCAGTTTCGCTTTACAGATCAATTTCTTCCTATGCGCCTAGTCTTTGAAATCTTATTTGCAATTTTGGCGATCTTTGGCATGTTAGCTCATCTATTCATATCCAAGAATACCTACTTTGAAACTTAAGTACTTATTCCTATGGTTTCTGCGATATGTGCACAAAGGTAAAACCGTAGTGTGAAGAGGCACCTTAGCAGGTCGGCATAATTGTTTCCATTGGCATGGGACCGCCGTCCGATGCCAATGGATACTCTGCCTGGGCGGCTTTAGCGCTTACCATCTAGTGCAATGGCGCCACAATGCCGGGCCATTATAAAAAAAAACCTAGGTTGCCATATATATGTCCTATATATGTCATTACAGTTACTGTACGAGTATATTCCACTGCAGCGCACGAGTCTCTCCTACAATCGAAAATACGGTTGGAGGTGTTAAGCAGTATAGTTCATGCACATAAAAATTCAAAATATATGTGTGTGTGCATTTTACATAGATTACCATCGTTAGTAAACAATAAGCATTATCAAATAAGATGAGTTTGGATAAGAATTATGCTTACTGGTGGGACAGCTGTGTAAGGACTGTGACATCAATAATATTACAGCAGTAAGAGGAACCCTTATAAAAATGCTCTACATTTGTTATTGTTACTAAAACTTAATTTGCAGTACAGTACATTAACAGTACAGCTAAATGTACTGTTACAGTACATGCCTACATACGTCTCACTGCAGTGCACGAGCCTCCTTAACAATCGAAATTACGATTGAGAGTGTTTAGGCCATTTTACTGCTGGGTTAAGAAAAATTTTAGAAGAAATTGAGAAAATTTCGAATATTTTTCCATTTTAAATTGTAGTAAAAGCTTAGAGTATATATATATGGGAGCGCTGGTAGTTCAAAAACGTAGATAAAAATGGTGGTGCCGGGCCACCTTTTTCTGCCTTCTTATTGGCTAATATTTGAACAGGTGGTGCAACATACATAAATTACTTGAAAAAAAAATAAAAAAAAATAGTTTAGGTATATTTAATTTCACTCAAACTCGTTTTAAAAGGATAATAGCTAAATATAATTTCGGCTATCAAAGGAATATATAGCAATTTATTGCTAAATAATTAATTAAATTTTCACTAACGAGCGCTACCAACATTACGAATAAGAAAATATCTACGTTTTTCAAAACGGGAATGTATGACAGCGCTCCCTCTGTATATAAATACTCTAAGAGTAAAAGTATATTTTTTAGGAAAATTACACACTTCTAGGCCTTATAGTCCACCGCGTTGGCCTAGTGCGGGTTGGTATTTATATTTAATAAAATTGTAAAATTAACAATATCTATTTATTTTTACTTTCGTACAAAATTCAAATAAATGATCCCGAAAACAGATTTTTATTGCTCTGGTAATTGTTAAAAACTGGTTCAAATATTTAGGTCTTTATTAATAAAGAATGCCCATTTTTTTTAAATTATTCAAATCCTTCTTGGTAAAATTAAATACTACGGCCAGCATTCCAAATTCGAATCATTCGTATCGATTGCGCGGCCATGCAGTTGAGATTATCAATTGTTTCTTAGGAGTTATAGCAGCTAATTAAATTTTGTGTTTGATATTAATAAAGTGGTGTTAATTAAATACAGTAACGTATTAGTTATCTTGTAAATAGTCTGAAAAGCCTTTTCCCGTATAGATATCTGCATAGTAAGAAGGTACGTGTATGAAAAAATAATTAACTCATAAACTGCAACTGTAAAATACAATAATTGGCTGTTTTGTTAGCGCACAAAAATATTGTGTCTTTAGATCGACAACATTTGCAACATTGGACAAGATTTGATAAGTTTATTATTATTTCAAACAACCAATATGCTGGCGAAGTGAAAGAGAATAAATAAAAAGGTATGGATATTTCGATAACTATAGCCATATTAAAAGCTAATTTAATCCGGCCGTATATTATTTTACTTTTTCTTATAAATTATAACACGATATTGTACATAAAAAGGCGTAGAAGATATCTATTAGTGCGAACCAAAAAGGCTAACAGCGCATTTATTGGCAAGCTGTTAATACTGAGTTTATATTGCGACCCGGCCGGGAGAGATTTGCAGAAATGAGCGAGTTGCTGACTGGCAGAGGACAGTGTTGTGCAGTAATTGAGTGCGCGTCGTTAGCGCGTCTCGCCGCCCTTTCGCGACAAATTGAACTAATCTGTCCGGAGGGCGGCGTCCCCTCCTCCGCGCGCAGGGCCGCACTCCAAGCTGCATGAATGCTTCTACGACCACTGCTCGACTTAATGATAACAGGTAAGGCTGATTTATAATTTAGAATAACTTTGTGCGTATACCGTATATGAACCCGTAGAGCTAAGACTAAATATTTCAGCTATGTTTGGAACGTGAAAATCTGGGTTCACGCCTATGTCGAAAAGTTAGTTGGTATAAGTTGTGATTCGTATTATCATTTGATCAATTGTACATTATAAATGTAATCTTACTTTAATATACAAATCAACTATGAAGGGCAGGAAATGGAACAACGGGCAGAACAGCGATCTTTTTTTAACATATTAATAAAGAACCATGGGCGTAGCCAGCAAGGGGCTCAGGGTGGGGCAACAGTTTAAAATAATATACGTACCTAACTAGCAAACTATACTCGCGGTCTCACATTTTGGTTATTTTGTTCATACAAAAATATTACACCCTATAGCGACTTGTTTCTGTATGCATAATTCAAATTATCCCGAACACTTTCTTATTGCTCATCTCCCTACACTCCGAAATCATCATTCAAATATGTGTCTCTATATTCAGCCGTTTGGGCTCTGGGAGTATGCCAGTTTGTTAATCAGTCAATTTAGATATTACCTAGATAACATTGTTTTTTAGGTTTGGTTTGGTTAAATACTTACAGGTCAGAGCCAGGTTGGAGCAAGCGCGCCACCCTGCTCCACCGTGGCTACGCCCATGTAAAGAACATCAAATCCGACAAACAAGCAAGGGATAAAATGAGCATGAAATATGGCACTACTCACATTGTTGGAATCAAGATGCGTTGTAAAAAACTGGAAGAGAACAAGCAGGATCTACCCTGAAGGTAAGATTTTTTGGTATTGAGCAATTCCACTCAACAGACTTTAACAAATACCTAAACAACATAACGCTGTTACTTAATTGCCAAGCAGACTATCCGATCCTTTCATACTATACGATGTATAAGTACCTAGTTATAGGTATCTACGCTAAAGACTAACCCCTTTATTCTTAAGGATTTAACGAAGTTTTCAATTGCCGTCAATATGAACTAACTCAAAAACGTTATTCGTTGACATCAAAAAGCACTAATCAGCTATTTAATAGCTCATTAACTTTAAAATGGCCGATCTCCTTGTATAAGCAAATTTTACGCAGAAAAATGGTGGATGTTTGTCAGCTGGACGGTTGATATTACTGTCAAGTGAATGAAGTCACTTTTTTCTGTGAAATCGCAATATAATTAAAACATTATGTAGAAATAAAAATTATGAATAGGAAAACTTAATGAACGTTTTATATCTTAACATGATTTAACTTACTTTATGTTTATGTGGTTGATTTGTGGGTTTATTTATAAATAAGGAAGTTAAACTCTACAAGGAGACTCTGCCACGTATCTCTCAAATGTGTGCAAGGAATAGATTCCTCGAAATAGCTCCTAAATGCCACCCTGTAGTTACTCCCGGGCGTCATTAATTTACGTTTAAACTGCTCCGATGTTACGAGATTTAATAATATTTTGTAAAATGGTTACAAAGATATTGTTTTCGCACGTCACACTGTGCAAAAAATTCACGTATTACTTGGTGATTTTATTTTTTACGGATAGGGAAACTATAAACAGTAATTAACATTTTCATGCTATTTTACTCACATTTTAATACATTGAAATAATTAAAATTGAAACCCGTTATGGAAAAAACAAACTTATCCGGAGGTAGAGTCAATGGCGCAACGACGTTGTTTATAAGTATTATGATATGAAAATAATCTTAATGAAATAATATTCATTGGCAAGTTTCATCTCGTTTTGTCGAATTATTTTTTTGGACTATTATTTTTACTCAGGAATAGGTATGTATATGTAATATTTGTGAGAGGGTAATTCACAACAAAAGTGCGTGGTGGCCTGTTGGTAGACGCGACTGCCAACATGTTCACGGTAGTCGCGGGTTCGAATCCCAGGGCACACCTCTGACTTTTCGGAGTCATGTGTGTATTGATAGTCAATCACCACGCACTAAAACGGGGAAGGAAAACATCGTGAGGAAACCTGCATACCATAGCGATTTATAAAAAATTCTATGGTATGTAAGTCCGCCAACCCGCACTAGGCCAGCGTGGTGGACTATATGGCCTAACCACTCTCAATCGTACTGTCGATTGTAGAGGAGGCCCGTGCCTTGTAGTGGGACGTAGGTATAGGGCTGATACATATACATATAATTCACAACAACACACAAAGTGCATTCTATTTAACCGGAGCATGCTTTACTTTACCATTAAAATATTTTTATAAGTACCGCCGATAAAGGAACATTAAAAATAACAAGCGCATTGTCAACATCCATACAATAAAGATACCAGTTTTAACCTCAATTATAAATTATTCGAAAAAAGAACGCCCGTCCATTATTATATCAAGTTTATTCTCATTGGCCGGCAGCCGGCCAATCGCAGCGCGCTATTCTCGGAGGCGGGAAGAGGCAAACGTCAAATGCTAACGAGTTTTTTTAAGCCGGTTGTGAGCGCGCCTCGTTTTCTGTTTGTTTACTGCCCGTTGTTCAGAATCGGTTATTTTGTTCTGAATTACGGCTGAAGGTTATGGGCTTTAAAATTAAAAAATATAAATATAAACGTAACTTACCTACACAATACGCCACGGTGGATTTATTATGAAGTCCTAACCAAAGGAAACAATTGTTTTAAAGATGGAAAACATTAAATGATACTAGACGCTTAATATATTCGTTATGTTTTTATTTTAATATAGATGTAGATTTCTATAGAAGTTAACCAAATCGTTAGGAAAATTAAACAAATAGTCGGATTAATGGAATAACTTGAGTATAAAATATTTCACAAAGAGTCCTCCAAATTATTACCGACATCAGAGATACATAAATTAATATAATACGTTATACTTAAACACAGCACAAGTGGAACTTATGTTTTACTCAGAGAAAAAATAGGTATAATTTTTTACACTTAATATTTTAATTTTAGACAAGTCTTCTTTCTCGATTAAGAGTCTTAAAACAACCCAAAGAGATTCCTATCTCCAAAATATTTCCTCAAGCTTAGATGTTTATCATTAGATATCATTTTCTTTTTGTACAGCAGTACCACTCTCTTTGTCTAAATTATTTATCAGTGCAGTGACAACACGCTACTTGGTAGAAAAACATAGAGATATTAACTTGTATTTTTTAATTTATATTCGTACATACATGTACTTACGCATTTTTCCATCAGGGGGTAGGTAGAGGTGCCACCAGGACACCGACGATAGACCTTGCAAGCTCTAACCTTGTATATTCCATCCCCTGATGTGACAGGGAGGAGCCTATTGCCAAATTGGGCACAAATTCGATTCTGGGGCAATAATAAATAGAAAAATCCAATGTCACTTTACCCTACCTGGGATTCGAACCTGAGACCTCAGCGTTGCAATCATACCGTTGTAGGTACAACTGCGCCAAAGCAGTTATACGACTGAGAATTATTAGTTCGCTGCGAGTCAAATAATATTACCGTGGTAATCCCTAAATAACTTTAGTCACTGCCAGTATTCCCTGCCATTAAAGTGGTAAACAAGACGAAAGGTGCCATAAAATCAAAAGCTTTAACAAAATGTCTACCAAAAAGTATTAATCTCCCATAAAGGCGAGCACAAAATGGCTAAACTAGAATGACGGTACGTGTCGTTGGCACATTATCGCGCGCCGCAGCTGGGATTATCCCCTCCGCCACTCCGTCCCTCTGGAGGTCCCTCTGGAGGCGAGGGAGTGCGCCATAGAGTGCGCCGACTGCCAGTCACCACGCCGCCCGCCGCCGCGGCGCACCTCGCTGCTCTATATCCACGCGACACTCGGTACTCACCTCCACAGCGTTACATATTCAAATTGGAATCCGCTATAAATCTATGGAATGGATGGAAAATGCTATAAATTTATATGAACTATTGAAGTTTACACGCCATACTTAATTTAGAATTGTATTTGAAGTAGTGTTCAAGTAATAAAACCAAGTGTTGGATGTTTGAATTTCATGATGATGAGAAAAAAGAACATATTGTGACATGTAGACCTGGTTTCTATTCAATATTAGTGTTGTGGTGCGTCGAGAACGTTTCATGGTGATTTTTTGATAATAAAATGATAAGTAATGTTGACGGAGGTTGACGGCGAAGTTTTCTTACTGGACTCTCATAAGGTTTGGATATGCATTTATTTGAAATAGTATTTAAGAATATATCATAATTGATGTAAGTTTAAGTTATAACTATAAGAGTTACGTTAAGTTCTTTTACTAGGGGTACCGTGTACCGTGCAGGACCTGTAAGTAGAACTTAGTTGACTTGTGAGGTATGTAGGTAAGTTTGATGTGTAGAATATCATCATCATTATCTATAATCATATATTATTGAAGTTTTTATATACAAATATGTTGCTGTTAGAACGTACTTAACTAAGAATAATCTATCTTGGAATGTGTTTAAACCATGAACCTTTACCTATAATAATAATTCATAAAAAGGTACCTTAAATAAGAAATGGAGGAAAAAATCAAATTATTTTCAAATTGATTGTAATCATAGATATAGAGTATAGAGTAAGCATTCGTATGCAAGTGTAAAGTCAAAACTACGCGAAAATATGACAGAAACGAAGTGAAGATGCGGCCAATATACATCTATACTTAATAATTGTTTCATGATATCAACAACACAGATAAATGTTCTGTTTTCAGGAAGCGGTCTATTAGAGGCTCCATCGCGCAGTTCAGGCTTGCATAAAGCTGTAGACATTTCATAAAAAAACGCTTACAAAACCTGAAAAATATTCACGATATTCAAGATATTTTGGACCTTATAATAAGTTATATGATTTAAATGTATAATATTAATTGTGCCCATAAGACATATTTGTAATTTGACTAATGGCTTCTCTTTTCTTTAATCTGTTCTACTACAATCACTACCGTAGTCATTTCTCTTGGCTATCTTTACTGTCCGCTTTTCCAACGTTATCAAACTTGTTTTTCATGTACTATTTGGGTAATTATAAATGTAGTATTATCTCCAATATCATGATCAGCTCGGAGTTATGGATTTGTGCCTGATATGGCCATAGGCTCGCCCCCTATCACGTCATTGGATAATAGATAGAGCACACAAGGCAAAACGAGGGTATCCTGGTTGCACCTCTACCTAACCCTTCAGGGAAAAGGTATGAGTTTATGTATGTATTACATGAAATTTACTGGTGGTAGGTCTCTCATATGTGAGAGGCTGTCTGGGTGGGTACCACCGCAATGTCTATTTCTCCCGTCAAACAGCAGTTTAAATGCACTGTTGTGTTTCGGATTGAAGGACAATGTAGTTAGAGTAACTACTGGACATCTTAACATCTTATGTCTCAGGATAGCGAGCGCAGTGGAATGCCAAGCATTGCTTTGTAATTCAAGGTGTTGTTTGGTTTTGCTACTGTTCATGAGCGGTCGCATCGCTTACCATCAGGCGAACGGCATGCTCGTCTCGCCATTCACTGCAATTAAAAAAAAAACTTATAATTTAAATATCAATTGACCCGACGCGACGCGACGCGACGCGGCGGTCCCCAAGCGGCAAGCGACGCGTGGCTTTAACAACCAACACCGAATCTGGGGGCGCGGCCGAGCCCCCTCCAAGTCGAGCTATAGGCCGTAACATCCTTTTCTCGAAGCAATTCAGACCATTTTCAACCCCCTATAACTTCGTTGTGGCTAAAGCATGAAGCCTGAATTTTCAGTTACTAAGCAGGCATTGTGTAAACACGGTATATTTAAAATTTCATTCATTATGCATCACTATTCATTATGCACACCAGCAGCATTATGTATAAATTGTACGATACATTATGTTTTCATGCGATGGCCAAGTCAATCCATTTATTTAAAACGTAAAGAATTTTTAATATTGATATGATAATAACTAACGTAATAACTTTATATAGAAGGTCCCTTAAGGACTAAATAAATTAATCGACTTGGTATTACATGCATCTCACAACTTTTTGCGGTAGAAAACCTGAGCTGCGAGACTTGGAATTTTTTTACAGGATGTTTTTGATGGGATACAGTATTGGTAACATTACTTCAATGTTATTATCACCGATGTAGCTCGAAAACGTTAAACATTAACACCACGCTAATGCCAGCAAAGTATGTCTAAAGATGTTTTTATTTTTCATGGATATTAAACAAATTATTGTCAAGAAAAGTATTTTTCTTTGACAATATAATTTATTGTACTTACACCTAAATAATATAATAATAAAAAATAGCATGTCAATGGCGTGTTCATAAGGCCGTGCGTCATACTCGTGAACGGATGCTGCTTGCGTAGACTGGTCTATGCGATTTGCTTACATTGTAACGGATTGATTGACGGAGTACCTATATAAGGCTTTTGCAATTATTCACTGCTTTAGCGAAAAAGAGTATACTGATTCTTCGTTCTGGGCGACTTCGCTTCACTCAGCCATATTTATTATAACGTAAACATATTCGTATTAAAAATATTTATTGTAAATTTACAACAAATTATTAATAAACTGCTCTGATTTAAACCAACTTGTAAATTTTGTAATAATCACTATATTGTAAACTGGTTTTGGAAAGAGCAACACTAGAGTTTCTTGCCTGTTCTTCTCTAGTGACAACCGCTTTCCGAACCGGGTGGTAGATAAAAAAAATGACTGAATCTAAACGATGTTGAATAATTTAATGGATTCAATAAATTATTTTCATTTTCATTTTCATAATTTATATCCAGATATGCCTACTCAGAACTAACATTTATCAATATACATAATATTTTATCAATCTCCATACAAATAGTTATATATTAGAACCAAATTGTAGTGGCCTCTACTTGGATCCGACGGGATTAGAGTCTATTTCACGAAAAATGGACATGAACAGACACACGACCGCTCTACCATGTTTAATAGTCGACTTTACCGGAGGCCCACTACCTTTTTTCTTCTCCTGTCTTTAATCCTTCCCTTTCTCAACTCATTTTAAAAGGCCGGTGAACGACATTTGTTTTAAATGTTGTAGATGCACCGGGGTTTTGCTAATTATATACCAATTTATTTTCACACCTTTTTCTTCTTTTGGTGGACCTGTGCGATAGTAAAAAGACACATAGATCAAAATAATTAGTTTCGTATATAATTCCAGCTGGCAAAATGACTACAGGTCTGCGTACTATAGGCTGTAAATACGATTTACTAATTGAAATCTTAATATAAAATCCCGTTACTATAGCCCGATACAGGTTTAATAAAATTTATCAAATGTTCCATTTTTTAAAGTTACACATTGCATAGGATGACTGCGTTAGATATTTGTTTAGCTAATTAGACGATCTATATGTTCTAAGCTCTACTAATAAAAAACGCAAAGCACTTTGTAATTAAACAATAACTGCAGTTATTTGCCTTAGTGTTGTTTGCCTCTCTTCTCATATTATGCCACTTTTCTCTACCTTTTGTCGGTCACATCAGTTCTTTAGTTAGTGCAAATTTGAAATTATTTCGTGTCCAATACTGTTGGGAGTACTTATCACTAATATTTCCGTTATTATTTTTTACACGATTTAGTAACCCGTTTTATTATTAGCAGTAAATTTGACAGAACCGTGGAGTCTTTTCGGAATTCGCAGGTAGGCCAATTTCTTGATGCTTGTGTTCAATGATTTATCGGAAGATTCTCACTGGATTGTACCCGATATGCCGAATCCTCATTTACTCGGGACTGAAATAAGAACTATGCAGTCATATCGTCTCCACCTTCTACTTGAATATTTTCAAAGTATAAAAAAGCCACTTAAAATAAACTGAGTGTTACTTTTTTTTCTCACTAGCGGAGCCTGCAATAATTCAGCTGGCCATATTTGCAGTTGAAGTCACATTTTTTGAAACAATAAATTCAAATATGGAACGAGTTGCCGTCGGCTGCGTTCGGCCGTAACGTCAAAACAGTTTCGAATGTCGAAGGCGAAAATTAAACACACGCGCTTTGTTCCCGCACCATTGATATATAGCTTATAGCTTTTGTTCTTTGTTTGAATTGTGACCGTTATTGTAAATGTATGACCGTGTAAAAAAGGCATAAACACAGGATAATGTGCAACTACGAGTAAAACGCAATAATATCACAATTTGCTCAAAAATATAATCATAAGTAACTACTTATTTTTATAAATTAATTGCAACCACCTAACCTAATTAAGAAAAATACTAGTTGTCAAAAGGTTGACTGGCAAATGCACAAGAGTGTTGTTTAAGCATGTTTCGGAGCTAATTTAAGACCAATTTCAATTTTTTTCTACCTTAGTCTCTTGGCATCTTCTCTAAAAACCTTAGTGGTAAATATACTCGTCTAATGTGAAGTCCTCCCATCCATGCTCTGACTAAACAATCCACTTTGTGTGAGTTTGTGACCCATTGATTGTTATTGAAGACCAATATATTTTTTTTTTTATATTCTTACGCGTCAGTTACGAAAAAAGGAGATCTCTATAATATTTGTCCAGAATTATTGGAACGGATATAAGTGGCTAACATCAGAACATACCTATACCTATTAGTTCAATTCATTTTTAACCGACTTCAAAAAAAGGAGGAGGTTCTCAATTCGACTGTATGTTGTTTTTTTTTTTTTATGTTTGTTACCTCGTTTCTCTGTACTGTGTGAACCGATTTCGATAATTCTTTCTTTGATTGAAAGCTGGTGCTTGTCGTTTGGTCCCATAAAAATATGGTGAAGATCTGATGAATATCTTCGGACCTGGAGAGGGGAACTCCTTAAAATTAAGGAGAATTGCAATGGTTCTTTTTGCATTACGTTCATTAGAAAAGTTAAGATACAGTGAGAGAGGGAAAAAGGGGTGGGGGTGAGGGGGGTTGGGTGATAAAATTAAAATACACGTAAATTCTAATGTCTTCGGCAGCTTTTAACCGATTTTAGTGATTTCTTTTTCATTGGACAAAACGTATTGACAGGTTGATCCCAGGAATACAACATGAAGATATAATGATTATGTTCGGACCTGGAGAATAGAACTCTTCAAAATTTAGTAGGATTCCAATGGTTCTTTTTGCATTAGGCTTATTATAAAAGTTAAGCTACAGTGAGGGAGGGAAAAAGGGGTAGGGGTGAGGGGGGGGGGGTTGTGGGTGATAAAATTAAAATACACTTAAATACTAATATCTTCAGCAGCTTATAACCGATTTTAGTGATTTCTTTTTCATTGGAAAGAACGTATTAACAGGTTGATCCCAGGAACACAACATTAAGATCTGATTATCATGTTCAGACCTGGAGAGTAGAACTCCTCAAAATTTAATAGGATTTCAACGGTTCTTTTTGCATTGGGTTCAGTATAAAAGCTAGGCTATAGTGGTTGAGGGAAAAAGGGGTAGGCGCGAAAGAAGGGGGGGGTAGAAAAAATAATAAACATGTGAATATTCCAATATCTTTGGCAGCTTTTAGCCGATTTTAGCGATTTCATTGTCATCGGAAAGAACATATTCGTTGTGGGGATCAAATCTTCTTCATTTAAATGCCTATCAACACTAAAAAGATAAAAATAACTAAAATTTAAAAAAAAAAAAAAACCGACTTCAAAACAAAAATCCACTAAAAACCAAAAAAATAATAAAATAATAACTACCACTCCAAAGCAAAAAAATAATATTTATTTCATGGAACTCGTGCATGTTGATTAATTTGCTTAATGACTTGACTAGCCAACAAATCAAAATATATGCGTAACATATTGAAGGCGGGTCGCCAAGTACCAAACATGTAGGAAGTATGCCTTATATTAATTTAAATATCTACATGTTCAGTCAGTGTACAATCAGTCTGTCATTTATTATAATAAGATTTATGTTTTTAGTGGATTTTTGTTTTGAAGTCGGTTTTTATTTTTTATCGTGTCAAGTATTTCAATTTATTTAATAATTACATATTATCTTTGATATACAGGGTATATCAAGACTGCTACCGAAAACGAAGCCGGGTGGTAGTTTAAGCGACTTCAGACACAAAGCAACAGAAAAAGTTGCAAAAAAAGCGACAATTTTTTTTTGTTATTTTTTTCCTATGACCATATTTGGGTGGTAAATACATTTTTGCCTAAAATAATAGTGTATACCCCTTTATTTATAAATAATCTAAGGTATAAAAGAGTTTAAATTATTATTTTAGCAAAAACTATGGATTTACCACCCAAAAATGACGATATTTAAAAAATCATAAAAAAATATTGTCGTGTTTCTTTGCGAAAATTTTAGTTGCATTGTGTTTGTAGTCACTAAAACTACCAGCCGGCTTCGTTTTCGGTAGCAGTCTTGATATACCCTGTATAAAGCCAAGTCGACATTTACATTGTTAAGTAACATAGACGCCTGGCGTCTCTTCATATTGGACAATAGCCGAGCTCGCTGCATTGACATCTCTACAATTTCTACCATCAAAGACAAAGAAACATTGCTAAAGTAAAAAAGGTTTTTTTTATCGTTTAATGACATGGCTCCTACTTCCTAGTTATTATCTTTTAAAACAATTTTCATCTTTATATCCATAGTGTTATTACCATCGATATCAACGTAGGAATACCTATATCTCAATGGTTATTACTAATTCGGTTCTTTTCAAGCACGTGCATTCGTTGCTGTTTCATTTTATATTACCTACATACTTGCAGGACGTATGTCTGTACTCTGTAGTATTACCGGCTGACTCGGTATATTTTCTTCCGTTGTCTTTTTGAGGTCATGTAATGTATCGTCGGGTTAGGTCATCATTATAATAAATTGAGTTGACATCAATGTAATATAAAAATATATGTCATCATTGTTTGTGTCGTGCTGTTTATTTCATCAAGATAAATTAGGACTACAAAAGTATCTAGTTCATATAAAAGTTACGAAATGAGTTTTAAAATGTTTACGTGCTGATAATATATGTTTACGTGATAGAGTTACATTGTTAAATGTAGTTTTCTCATGCCTTAGAACTCTCTGTGGAATCTCAGCTGTCCATCAATTTTAAACCCCATTCAAAGGTACATTCCCCATCGATGGAGCCAGCGGGGGCTCCGCTCCCATTGGATGGGGGTGTCGGCGGCGCGCTGTGATTGGTCGGCGCAGGGGTGTATGTCGTCATCATCAGCCAATCAGGCGGCAGCAGCATGACGTGCCGTATCTCTGCCGCGGAGTGTAGGGAGTGTTTGCGTTGCATTTTACTTGTTTGTCGATTTAATTGATGTTCGTTTTTTTAAAGTCGACTCGAGGGCTCGAGTGGCGCGCTACAATGTCTGAGGGCGGCGACGGAGCTCGCCTCGCCGTAGTAACTAAAATCGGAATAGCCGGTTTTCTCATTGCGGAATGTAAATAGTCCACCAATGTAAGGTTAGGTCAGGTTTAATATATATAATATTTTATTTTGAGTAGGGTACCAGTAAGTCCGGAAAGAGGAGAAACAAAGTAATCTGTATAACTGAAAAGAAATTATATATTACTCGTAATTCACCACGAAATAATGGTACTTTAAATAATCACTCATTTGTTACACATAGCTCGATAGTTATGTGACTACTAAAGGCTGCGATAAAAATGTACAAGGTAGTGTTTATTCTCTCTGTGATAAAAATGCGTGATCATTTGACAGCCGCGTTGCTCCACAGTCCACGCCTATTGCGTTGGATTAGTACCTGACATCCTCAATAACCTTCATAGCTACGGCGATTATATGAGCTTATTCGCTGTACCCCAGTCTAGTTAGATTATGATATGATTGGCTTGGCTGGGTCAGGATTTTACTAATTTCTTATAGGAATTCCAAGTCAAATACATACATAAACTCACGCTTTTATCCCACAATTGGTAGGCAGAGGTGTTACCGGGACACCTACATTTCTTCTTGTGTTCATCATCCCGCAAGGTGGTTAGAGGCAAGCCCATCACAATTTGAGCACAAATTCTTAACAGATAAAAATTATTTTGAAAATTCAAAATCACTTAGCTCGACCCGTGATTCGAACCCGAGACCTTAACTTTGTAATCGTACGACCGCATTAAAACTGCACCACCGAGGCAGCCAGGCTTCGATCAGTCAAGTCAAACAAGCGTAGATAATTTAGCTTGTTGAGTAATATTGCTGGAAGTAATAATTTCTTATCGTTCTAATTCTTTCCTCATTGGTTTTCGAAGCATGCAAACAAATAATTGATGGTGTCTATTGAACATGATGTTAACGTGAGGTTACATCCTTATTCATAGACAGTTTATAACCTATTTTAACTATCAAAAGTTTTGACCTTTTCGAACGACTTTTGATTTCAGTTTGAGCGCAGAAAACAAAACATTCGAAAACAATATGTTTTAAAACAGTTTTAAAGGCCATATGTGTTATATGAGATGAAATAAAAATACATATTTAAAGTTCTACATATTTAAAGTTCAAGCTCTGAGATAATCTTCTTAATACTAACTTTAATCGCCTGTGTCCGTTAGCAAAATGAAAAAGTAATAATTAATAAAATTGCGCTAAACTTTACTAAATCCGCGGCCCTCGAGCGCGCGCGTGCTCTGAACAAACACGCTGCACCCGCGCTCTGAATGACGAACGTGTTTTTATTATAAACAGCTACTAATCTTTATCTAATCTCGTTTCCGAATACAGGGGCGGTCTGCTGAACACACTGCTCTTTTGCTTTCGCTGCTAACTGTTTCGACAAATGATTGATGCGATGTGACGCGCCGGCAGCCTGACAAAAGTGGTTTTAGCATTAGCGATGCCGTTGGCAAGGTTTTTAGGGCCCTATAAGTACCATACAAATCCAATCGAGAGAGAAGAGAGAAGTAAATCTTAGCTGATACACAATAGATTACTATGGCATTCAGCGTCCTTTCGGCACTGGCGCTATAGAGCCATCGCCCAACCGCGCCCTATCCTAAGACCGGCTCTACCTGCATACTTCAAGGCCCACTACTCAATCTTAAAAGTTATATTCTTATTATAGATTTTGATTTATAAGCTCCGATAGTAACTAAGAGTAGTAGAAATATTTAGTCTCAAATTGATACTGTGGAGCGACGCAGGAAAGCTAGTGGTTATAAAGTAGGTACTTACTCACTGTCATAGGTCTCCACGAAAATTTATGTATAAAAACGTAGTAAATAAAGATAAGAAAATATAACCGTAGTATAAGAAAAGGAGTCTGATCTCCTAATAGGAGGAAGTGTTTATAAAAAAAACTGTCGGACGTACAAGTAACTACACCTAATATTGCAACTTCTTCAAATGTATGTTTATGGCATATTTTGAAAAATATTGTGTAAGTGCAAGTAATTAACCCCAATCCCAGTTCAAGACAAGACATTTACTATAATAATATGTCAGTAGTACAAGATCTATGCATTTGATGGCGCGTTTACACAATCGTCGATGTTCGCCGATGATAGGCGATGACACGTTTGCGCATCATTGCCACAAATTTTGCGCACCTCGCCACGTATTCGAGCGAGTTGTCAATAGATAAGTCGTCAAAAATGGACGTCGATCGACGTCGATGCATTAGCGGTTGCCACGATATTTATTTAAAAAGCGCGTATAGATATGAGTTTTATGAATATATATAAAAACCAAATAATACCGAGTAAACAGATAAGTAGAAGATGGTGGATGTTAAGAATTTACCGCAACATAACTAGGTATTTGTAATCGTAAAAACAGCGTTTTTTCTAGGGATATATTTTACACTACATAAGAAAACAATATGTTCTTATTATCGCCCTTGAGTTGTTGTTGTTTTGAATCATCATTAACATTTCTGATTCCTTCCCGTTACATCCCGTCTTATCAAGTTTCATTCGATGCCATACCTCAATCCTGTCCTATTTTATTCGCCTCATACTTTCTAGCATACCGTCCACTTACATGCAAATAGAGCGTCGTAGATAGCCAGAGCAACCCTTAAAGTAACTTATTATTTGTATTACGATTAATATCATGGTTATAAACACAAAATAGAAAATAATACATTATTTAAATAATTATTGAAACGATTATATTGAATAACAAGAAGATAGACTTATATAAATTACGACGGATATATTTTTTGAAATTTATTAGGATTAAAAATTTTGCCTTATAAACGTAATAGATAACGTAACTTTACCCGTTTACACAGCTCACACAAGGCAATTGGTTCAGTGGTGTAGGCGTAAAAGTTTAACAGGCACTAGACTGTCAAACAAACAGAAGTGTTAGAGCCACGCTATTGTCAGTTATTGCTCAGCATGAATGATAAACGTGAAGTAACAGCTTTTCCATTGCATTCGGTAAGTGAGATTGCTGGATTCCCAATGCTCCTTTCTTCTTCCCATCCTTTCTCCTTTCCACTCCTCTGCCATTTCATGGACACGCAATACATCTTTGATCCGAACGTTATGGATGTTCATGGGCGGTAGTGATTACTTACCATCAGGATATTTGTTTTCTCATTTTCCATTAATAAAAACAGACAGACGACAGACAAAGAGTTTCGTTTGAATTTATAATATTAAGTAGACATAATAAGATGAACAGAATCAGAGCAGCACGAGCAGAGACATAGAATTAATTGGATTGATAGAATTGGCTGGTCGTAAAATTATAAACCAAATAACTCTGGTGGATGAACCCTTATTCATCACATAGCTCTGAATTATAACAAGTACCACTAATACCTGGTTCAAATCAATGGGTGAATTGGCTATGGTAAAATGCTGGTTTTGAGATGAGATGTCATAAATATAATGAAAATAATAAATAACACTCAACAGTCACGTACATAGTCCTGACCCCACATTAAGATCGAGTCTTGTGTCGTGGGTCTTTTCAGTCTCACAATACCCAGACCCGAAAGGAGTATTTGTGGGTAGAACAAACATTTCTAGCGGGGCGGGGATCGAACCCGCGACCTCTCAGTTCACAGCCGACGTCTAACCAACTTCGCCACGTAGGCTGGCATATGATTCAACGACATTTATTTTTCATTTTGGAAGTCAATCATTTAACTAATCGCAAAGCCCGCAATGCCTAGTGTTTTTTAAATCAGGTACTCATAAAACTCGTAGTAGAATTTCATAAAAAAACGAAGTTATTAATAACAGACATATTAATTGGATTAAAAACTTGAATTGGTAATGGACGATGAAGGTTTTTGGTCGTATATATCCACAGACGTCCACAGATGTCAATTGTGTCATCTTTGTCAAAAATATAAAAATATACGAAAATTATGATTATTTTATTTAGTATGGGGTGTAATTAAATAATAATGTACAAACAGTTTATTTAGAATTATTTCAATTAGTAATTGTGCTTTTTACGTACACTATATTGCATGTAGTGAGAATTGAACAATGGTGTGGAATTTTATAATAAGAAAATGAAACCGAAGAAGTTGCAGCAGGCAACTAGGTGCAGATACAGCTGAAACGCATGCGTGCCCTGTCCTATAATTCGACTTATTTATTTCAAAGTATTTTTTGTATATTCTTGTTTGAAATAAACATTTTCTGTACATCTATAATTTTATTTATTTTCTTTTAGTATATATTGTAGAAATATCAACCCGCAATAGCAAGCTAAAGTGGAAGTAGGCGGACCTTATAACAATAAATGAACAAATATTTTGAGAAGACCGGGTTTCTGTAAACGCAATGCACGTCATCGGCATAAGCGGAGTGATATTCATACAGATATAAATCATAATATTCAAATATATAGTTTAAATCATGTACAAACACTTATAAACTATGATACTTATTTCGGAATAGATTTCGTATTGTGATCAAACTGAACCAATTATTATACGGAAGTAACTGATAGCTCCGGAAAATGCTAGCTGTTGTTACTGAAACTTGTATTTCGATATTTTTTTAATGAAAAATTAAATTTCTATAGCAATACACTGTCACAAACCCGCGGGGCATGTGGCTAGAAATCCATAACTAGCGGATCGTCGACGATGACAGGCAAACATGGGTATTCTCACTTTACTCTCACTCTGATTACCGACAGTTGGCGAAAAACCCCGAACACGAATGTTGTAAAATTTTACCAGGGTTATAAGTTTTGGAACAAATCCCTAAATTGTGGGTGTATATCTTAATAATTTAATTGGTTCATTTTATGATAACGAGTTAAATTATCAGAGTCATTACACTGTAATGTGAGTTATTTAGTATTATAATAATATAAGATTAACAATAAAAATGCATTACAAACAAAAACACTACACGAGTCAACATTATAAATAATTTGTTACTTATTTTAACATAAGCATAATTTTATTTACTATACTTCGCGGAACCGCTACATTCTCCAGATTTGGGAATGAAAAATATTTCGTTAGCAACACTGCTTGATGTACACGAATATCGGCAATGAAAGGCAATAAGCCGTACACATTACCGTCATCGCCTATAGTTGCCGATGTTGGGCGATTATGTGAACGGGGCATGAAACATATGAATTTGGTAATTGAATATTTTGATAATAGTTATTTTAATGTATAAACGACATGTATAAATACAGATACAAGCTATCCACATAAGGTGGACTAATTGAACGGAATTCTGATATCGCGTAAATGTTGAAACAAGTGATGACACCCGCGCGCCTTCTCCGATAACTACTGCCATTCTTTTCATAATATTATAATTTCATATATTTATAACTCATCATGAACTCGACAAAACTTCAATATATCCACCTACACTAAATAAAGCCTAAAGTTTATCACTTAGGCTTTTCTATGACATAAGTTGAAGCCATGAATATTTAACGAATAGGCCCTGGATTTCTTGCTATGAACAATGATTATTTATCGAAATAAATACACATAGACTCCACTTATATTTTAAACTTTAGTAAATGTCCGTTTGTAAAATAAGATATTGAAATGAATACATCACATACCATTTTTGGGCAATTTTACTTTCAGATGGGCCTCTTATCATCAGGCGAACGGCATGCTCGTCTCGCTATTCATTGCAATAAAAATAAAATAATAATAACATGTTGAAGTGCGTGGTGGCCTGTTGGTAAACGGACTAGACGCGGCTGCCACCATGTTCACGGTGGTCGCGGGTTCGAATCCCAGGGCACACCTCTGACTTTTCGGAGTCATGTGTGTATTGATAGTCAATCACCACGCACTAAAACGGTGAAGGAAAACATCGTGAGGAAACCTGCATACCATAGCGATTCATAAGAATTTCTATGGTATGTAAGTCCGCCAACCCGCACTAGGCCAGCGTGGTGGACTATATGGCCTAACCACTCTCAATCGTATTCTCGATTGTAGAGTAGGCCCGTGCCCTGCAGTGGGACGTATATGGGCTGATACTGAACATGTTGCATCACAATTCACAACCTATACTAATATTATAAAACTGCAGAATTTGTTTGTTTGTTTGTTTGAACGCGCTAATCTCGTGAACTACTGGTCCGATTTGAATCATTCTTTCAGTGTTGGGTAGTCCATTTATCGAGAAGGAAAGCAGTAGTGATATTTCTAGCAAATACGACGAAATTTTGTTCGTTTTTCGTGGTCCGATTGGTCGATATTCTAAACTGATAGTCAGAATTAAATATTTTGACCGCCATTTTAAAACGTGTATGCACCCGGGCGGAGCCGGGCCCAACCGCTAGTGCTAGATAACTTGATAACCGCTCGCTAAATAGTTTTTTTGCTTTCACTTTTATGATTACAAGAATATTAGTAACAATATTATCAAATCGTATCCAAAATAATTTCCCTACGTCATTCAACTTTTCTTTAAGTACCGGATAAAAAACGTTTCTTTGAACTTATAAAAAACTTTCGTAGGCATATATTTAATATGGAATCGTAGAATACGTACTTTAGGTTTCTCTACCCTCTGGTAGAGACATATTGTTATAAATATGTGATGTATTTACTATTTACCGTATTTACCTCAGAAATAAATCAGATTTTTGTCCAAAAATTAAAGATAATCGGGTAGGCCATATTTCTTTACGCCAATAATTTCTTCACTGCCGGCTATCACGTTCACGAATAAAAGTGTAAAAGTTATAACCTAGCTGAAGTCTGAATAATATCACCAACTTTTTTAAATGACTAGATTTTAAAACATCGTAGAGTATATTTTGCTACTGTACTTGTCATATCTCACCGCCACAATTATTGTAATATTTCTTCTTAATGTTTGCCTGTTAATCCAACCACCTGGTTTAGTTTTCGGTAGAAGTCTTAAAAACCCTGTATAACAAATCGGGTCTGGATTGCTATTACAGTTTTCATAAATATATAAATTCGCATAATAATTACAATTCCTTATAATCACCAATTAAAAATAGAAAGTAAGTTAATTAATTTTACAACCATTTATTCGCGTGAGTCTCTAAGAGTATGCGTTCATAATTGCAGCATATTATTTATATTTTACGATCAATTTTTTTCGATTCATTATTCTGTCTCTTCCAAAAATTTCCATAACGACCTTTTAGAATAGGCTTGTATCTAAACAACGATATCTGAAAAACTTAAAAGGTAACAATCTGCCATAAAATTTATAGAACACTTTAACATAAAAATGTGAAAAAAATCTCAATCCGCCAAAATAAATGTAGCAGGGCGGCGGCGGCGGCGGCGGCGGCGGCGGCGGCGGCGGCGGTGGGGGCTGGCTGCTCTGCGTCGCGTAATACGCCGCTCGCTTTCCGCGTCACGTACCCCGCACAATCATATAATGGCAGCTTTTTGTTCCGCCGTACCATTTAATGTTGTCGTTGGATGTGAATCGCACGCCGTGATTTATGAGAGGATGTTGCTTCTATTAGCCTATATATTAGATTCTCTGCCCCTCGGCTCATAAATGAAAATGAAGCTCACGTCAAAATCCATGATGTTACCGTTTGCGTCGTACTGTAATCATAATCGGATGCAGTCGATTATACTAATCACTACATATTATAAAACAAAGTCGCTTTCTCTGTCCCTATGTCCCTTTGTATGCTTAAATCTTTAAAACTACGCAACGGATTTTGATGCAATTTTTTTTAATAGATAGAGTGATTCAAGAGGACGGTTTATATGTATAATACGTATATATTATTGTACAGAAATCTATTTGTACCCGGGTGAAGCTGGGCCGGGCCGCTAGTATTTATAAAGTTGTAATACATACCAGACCATTGCCTACATAGGTATACCAAAATTTATTTAATATACAGTTTATCCAACAATACATCATTCTTTATTTTTCAATTCGTAACCGCCGTCCAAGGGTAGCTTAGGTTTACAGAGAAGATGTAAGTGATCATTTTAACATACCTATACGACAAGTTATTAATAAAAATCAGTAATGTGGCTAATTTTTAACATATTAAGTTGTTTCATAGAACATTTGTAACAATGAGACTGCGTTTTAATTAAGGATTTTATCATAGGAAGTACGGGTAAATAGGAGTTTCCTTGTGATTCTTTTTAAGTTCTGCTTTTCCTTAAGTCTAAACACCTTTTTAAAATTTGAACCAGTTGAGAATACTATTATAGTGCTTCCCTTTTTTTATTACTTATACAAAAAGATTCGTGGTCGCAATAATGTACAGAAATTAATTTAAGTTATTGAAAGTCTCCGTGGAGCAGTTGGACTGGCGCCGACTGTGAAACGTGAGGCCGCAGGTTTGATCCCCGCACCGAGAAAAATACTAGCGAGGCCCACAAATATTCTCAAGCCTGGGTGTTTATGAGACCGACAAGTCTTATTTTTTATTATCTTAATGTGGGATTAGGACTATGTATGTGACTGTTGGGTGTATTTATTTATTATTTTATCATAAGTAAACAGAAGAAGGGTAAAATAACACAATCCTAGAAACCGACATGTCTGTATAAAGACATACATTACACTTGATGAAGCGAAACAGGTATGTATGGACCGTAGCACTTGGCGCTCAATAGTCTCTACCTACCCAAATGGGACATAGCCGTGAGTTTATGTATGTATATATACAAGTGGGCATGTAACTAAGTTCCCCTTAGTTTATACATGTGGGAATAGTTCCGTAAGGGGTCAAATCAAACAAAGATTGTCTTGGTAATCTTCGATATATTATCGTCTTAAAACTTCTTCACGTCAGCCGTCCTCTACGTCTTTCGTCTTTCACGTCTTCCGTCGTCTTCCAGACTGTTCTCTTCTATTCCGTCCTTGCATACTTCAACATCTTAATCATTCATCCTCGTACTCTTTCCATCTTAAATACTTTCACTTTTCATCTCTTTCACACAAACCACGTTCCATATCAGTCATACGTCAACGTTCCATTCTACTCATCTTTCTTCTTAACATTCAAATCCTACATACATATATGTATGTATATGTATAAGTAGGAATGCCGATAAACCCTTAACTGCTAAAGTGAAAAAAACAAAACCAATTCTTTGAAAATGTGCCAACTTAACCAAGAGTAAAGCGGAGCTCTAATACGACTTGCATTTTTAGTTTTTCAATTGATTTAGAGGAACCAATTTGGAATTATAAATCAATGAAACATTGGCAAAGGCGCGTAGCTCGGTGAATGGAAAAGCTATTTGGTTACGTTGAATTTGTGCGCATTCTTATCCTGGTCTGGAAGTAGTATAGCAACGGTTGCTAGCAACTCTTACATTATAATGTCAATCCCATTCGCTGGCATATGGAAATTGTAATCATTTTTAAGTAACTCTGTGTAGTTATTTTTTTATTGCACTACCTTGCTTCAGGCTAGCATTATGGATAAACAGACGAACTTGTCTTAAGTGGATGTTATCGAGCCAAGCAGTGGAAACTAAACATTTTAAATGACTTTTCTCTTTTTAGTATGGTTATGAACAAGCAACTTGACTAGAATATTACTAAAGTCAAAGTAAGATGATCATTTAAAACGTTTAATAAATGGATAGGTAATACTTATTTATTACACACGTAAAGGTCACTCGATTTGCCCAACAAAGTTCGTTAATAAACATTTTAATGTCTAAGAGGTACTCATTCCATTGATAGACATTCAAGCTCATCTGAGATGTTAATAAAAAGGTTGTAATGTCACAATTCGGCCATCGGCGCGTGTGAGACAAAGCCTGATTATTCGTGGTCACGGCGCGGCGCCGCCATCTTGCGCCGCTCTTTTGTTCGGCCGCGCCTCGGCTCGCGTTATGGCGCTTTAACGGCCATCGCGTAAGTAAACTATTGTATTTCTAATTCAAGAAATCTCATTTGACATTTCATACTTTTATCATAAATAACTTTGTGAAGACGTAACTCACACAATTTCAATAAAACTTTCCGTAAAACCATAGAATTATGAAGCTATTCTTATTTTATTACAGGATTTACAATCCATAATAACTAAATTTAAATATAAATCCTTTAAATAAAGCAAAACAACCATTTTAAACAACATACTTTTTTACTAGACGTCATTACAAAGTCACGTCGTTAGGTCTTCCATGTGTAGAGTTGAGACTATGCAAACGGATTTGTATACGCATAATCGGTAAAAATATAGAAATAATCGAGCAATTTTAATCCAGTTGTTTTCTAATTTTAAAAAGTACTGAATTATCAGCTAATAACAAGCATACTATCACCGAACAACCATCAGTAAATAATGTAATAATAATTTTAATAAAAGGCAATAATTTAACAATTTAATAATTTAACAATAATTTTGTGTATGTGGTGGCCTGTTGGTAAACGGACTGCTGAATGCGGTATTCTTTTTATGAATTAAATAAAATAAAAACGCACATATGCATTTTTTGAGATACGACAAAATCGCTTTCCTGCGTCGATATATTCTTTCCATTTTTACACACTTTCATTGCAACAACTAAACGCTGCAGTAAAATACTTGACACTTGACAGTTGTTTGACAGGAACCATGCTTTGTTTATTTGTTTACATTGTGGCACAAATAAAATACGTCTCGATGTATATTTTGTGTAACTTATAAAATAATAGTTTCTTTAAATTCCAAATTCGATGATAAAGTATTTATGTAAACGTATTTTTATTCGATTCAATAAATTGACAGATAACCTACAAAACCTTACCTGAAAGTAAGATATAGAAAGAAAGAAAGAAAACTCATTTATTTGTCACAGATAAGATGATGCACACACTCGTTTAACATAAAATTTATAATTATATCTAACATACAATAACAAGAAAATAAAAAAGGAGTTTGTACGTCGCATAAATGTGACACGTGTGATATGTTTTTGTAAATATCTAAAAACCCTGAACTTCCTAGGCTTTGTAACTTTTCTGTATTAATCTTGGAACAAACCTTACCCCAACAATGCAAAACTAATTGATGTAGACGAGATTCGAAGTACTAGGCACAGCGCCATACAAAAACTGGCCATGTCCTTTGTTGAAGTTACATTATGTAAATACAATATATACACCTAAGAGAATCAGCAATCGAAAAAGGCTTTCAATTGTATCCATCGTATTATAAATTTGGCACGCACATATACAAGTTTTCCTTGGTATTTGTTAATTTATTCGATTAATTTATTTTATTTGTGTCAAATTTACTAAAGATAATCGTAAAAAGAGTTTTGGGAAATATTGATTTTTATCTTGTCTTTCGAACTGCATAACCAGGCCCGGATCTAGGGGGGGCAAGTCGGGGTGCGTGCCCCGGGCGGCACGATCAGGGGGCGGCATATTGAATCTTCGGAGACAACTACAAAACTCATCAATAACGTAACACCACTTACACTTTTTTTTTCGCCGTGCGCGAATTAGTGATTATGCGATAGAGGCGCGTGAAAAAGAGATGAAAACTTAATACTTGGAATGTATAATAATTTATCCATCTCAACAATTACGTTTAGTTTCTAATATCCAATTTGTGTTTAGTGTTAGTTTTAGTTGATTAACCATCGAACGTCTTTTATGTGGTACAGGCAGTGGCGAATTTACTAGTAAGCTGAGTAGGCTGGAGCCTAGGGCGGCAAATTTAAAGGGGCGGCAAATTTAAAGGGGCGGTAAATCTGGGCCAATTTTTTTTGTTTTGATTTACTGAAATAATAAAAGGCAATATTTTACACACTGAAAAAATGGGGTTTGAAAATTTAGAATAGTTAAAATATTTCAGTAATATGTTCCCACGTTTCCACGTTGACAATTTAATAATAAACACTTTATTAAATATCTATACTTGGATCTTCTTCTTCTTCTTCTACCTGACGTTATCCCGGCCGGTGCCAGGGTCCGCCTTCCGGCAAATTCTGCTCCATTTCGCCCGATCTTCGGCATCCTCAATAGTAAGGCCATTGACCCTCATATCTTCCTTGATGACATCGAGCCAGCGCTTCTTTGGTCTACCCCGCGGTTGAGGTCCGGGAATTAAGGCTCAGGCACACATTACCGACGCACTCCTGCGGTTTCCTTAGGACGTGACCATACCATCTCAAGCGGGATTCCTGGAGTTTATCAGCCACATCGCGGACACCAAGACTGCCACGGATGTGCTCGTTACGGATTTTGTCCAAACGCGTAACGTTGCACATCCACCACAGCATCTTCATCTCCGCGACGTGGACCTTCTGGACGTGCCGCTTGAGGGCAGGCCACGTCTCAGACCCATACAGGAGCACCGGCCGCACGATGCTTTTATAGGTGAGACCCTTGAGCCTCATCGGCATCCTGCGGTCGCAGAGTATGCCCGAGATCTCCCTCCACTTAGCCCAAGCAGCGCTTATACGGGCTTTGACGTCAAGGGCGATGTCACCGGACTCATGCAGTACGGACCCAAGGTACTTGAACTTGTCCGTCTTCACGGCCAGTTCGTTCCCCATCACGATGCTTTGGGGGTCCGTACTCCCGCAAGCCATGTACTCGGTCGTCGCCACATTTAACTTCAGACCACCGTTCTCAAGCGTTCCTTCCACCGGTTGACCTTGCGCTCCAAAAGTCGTCGGTCCTCCTCCACCAGTGCAATTTCATCGGCATACATCCAAAAGCCAGGGCGCAGGGTCCTGGATGTGAGACGTAATGGCATCGAGCACAACACTGAAGAGGAATGGACTCAGCGCCGAGCCTTGGTGCACACCGACATCAATCGGGAAAGGATTCGTATCGCCAACGGCGGTCCGAACGAAGGACTCGGATCGGAGGTACATGTCTCTGATAATGTCCACATAGGCTTCCGGTATCCCTTTCATCCTCATCGCCCACCAGATTGCCTGTCGCGGCACACAGTTGAAGGCCTTCAGCAGGTCCAAGAAAGCCATGTGCAGTGGCGTCTTCTTCGCTCTGTATGCCTCGCCAAGCATCCTGAGTGCAAATATCGGGTCGGTAGTACCACTGCCAGGACGGAAGCCGTATTGACACTCAGAGATAGTACACTCTTGGCGGAGCCTGGACTCGATGACGCGTTCGAAAAGCTTCATGGTATGACTCATGACCTTAATGCCACGATAATTACCGGATTCCTGAACACAGCTTTTACCCTTGTACACGGGAGTTATCACACTCAACCGCCATGAGTCAGGCATGTTTTTGGTATTTAGGATGCTGTTAAATAACGCAGCAAGAAGCTCCACACCGTGAAGCCCCAACGACTTCCACGCCTCTATCGGAATATAGTCAGGCCCTACCGCTTTCCGGTTCTTCATGCGACGAAGACTATAGAGAACTTCTTCAGGTGCAACAGGTGCAACAAGACCTTGTTTCGGGGGCAATTCGGGGTAGGACACTCCCAAGTAAATATCTATACTGGGATATTATAAAATATTCCAATAGTGATACTTTATAAAAAAATCTTGCTTAAATATGAAAAAACAGCTATTAACATTGATTATAGTCTTTAGACTTTCTTGCTAAAAATATAGTTTTTTTTTTCAAATTGGTTATTTATTGTTTATACGCACCCCGTGGTCAAGGGGTGGCAAAATTCCTTCACGGTTTCCTTTGCCTGGCGTAAGAGGCGATTAATAGGGGTCATTGGGGTCGCTGGCACACTCTAAGATGTACGGCAGAACTCGTGGCTTCATAGCGGACGCCCACGGTTAGGGCGTCCGTTGCAGAGAAAATCTACGGCTACCTAAGTTGTGAGGAGCCATATTAGGAAGTGCGTCGGGTGGCACGGCGAGTCAACTAGGTGTTACTCGCTCATCCGCATCGCCTATTGTCCGTAATACATCCAACCTGGCTGCAAAATCTATGCGGTACGGACAATAATTGTCCCCGTGCGTCAGATTGGAAGGCTGGAGACCTCGACATGCACCTTATGATATCCCCGTAGATATCGATTAAAAAAAAAGGTATTGTATTCACTCCGTTTTTAGGAAATTGAGTTTGAATCAGACCTGGAAGTTTTGAGGCCTGACAAGGCTATCCTTATAATATCCGTCATAATATCTGTGCCGCTGTACGTATGTATAATGTATATAAATGTATGTGTATGATGTCCTACCACGAGGTCTATTTCAGTCTACTCTGCCCTATTAACCATAAGACGTTTTATGGAGTCGTTAATTCGTCGTGAGAAATTACCGAATATTCGAAGTATATGGGGCCGTACTATCTCGGAAAGACGCTACTTGATGCCGAGTTCTTGAAACGTTTGTGTGGAATTCGGACCTGATATTCCAAGCATTCCAACACCTCATCTCTAGGGAATCTACATTTTTCTTCTCCCGTAACGTCCATGTTTCAGCGGCATACAGAAATACGAGAAAGTGCTCGGACAAGCCTGATCTTTAGTAGCTTTTGTAGTAGTACGATTCCTCCATATTTTCTTGAGTTTCTCCATTGCCCCTCTAGCCATCGCCATACATCGTTTTATCTCAATGATACAACCACCATTGTTATTTTTAAACAGCCCAGGATAAATGTACAACTGAACCAGTCTTGGAGGAGCCCAGCGACAGTTTGTGATATGTATTGAAATCCCCCAAGACCATTTCAGCCGACGGGAACTGCGTCCGCCCGTCATCAGCCACATGGCTGAGATACCTAAACAGCCGCGTCGTCTCATCGTCCCCGTTGTGAGACCTGTAAAGGCACACGTCGATGCGGCTCAGGCAACCAAGATTCACGTGCAAACACAAAGCGGAGAAGGACCCTCCATCTAACTTAAACGGTGACAGTAGATGTCCAACCGAATATACATACAAGCATACCCCGACTTTAGGCTTGAAGCTTTCTTCAAGCGAATAACCGGGGTACAGCAGGTAGGAATATTCGGCCGGACAACGAATCCGCGTCTCCATCAAGAAGAGCAAAGCAGACTAGGCCGTCTCGAAATGGTGGTGGACGGCATTAAGGTCGTTTGGAGTTCGCGGATGTTGGTGAACTCCATAGTGAACGTGATGGTGGGGTTATGCACCGCTGAAAGACCTGCTTTGTTGAATTGCGCTGTCATGAAGTTGAAAGGATAGGTTTGATGAAGAGGCATCCAGAAGCCAAAGTCCGGGCATTAAGTAGGCCGAATGGGCACCGGCATGAAAGGGTCGGCATGTCGCTAAATGTCGGCCACATCCGGTCACCAACTGGCACGACGTACCCGCCCAAGATTATGTGCGACATGGTGAGGCAGCCCCTCGTGGTGGTTAGCCACGATTGGGCTCTTGTACTGTACTGTCTCTTTGGCCAGCGGGTCAACACTCCTCCCTTTGAGAGCGATCAAAAATACGTACAAAATCACTATCAGATCACTATTACGGTCTTTACGATACGTACAAAATCACTATCAGATCACTATTACGGTCTTTACGCCCCGTGGACGGTGATCGCTACCCAGACGGACACTTAAGTCCTACCGCCAAGAACTGTGTCACTCATTTGGCACTACCCAGGGGTTACGTGTAGGAAAACTAGAGTCAAAGCTTACAGACGTGTGTGACGTTAACCCTCAAAAGTGACGCTAATATAAAGCGTGTAAAAATGCTTAACATGGTGGTAAAAAAAAAAAAAAGACGTTCTTTCCCGATGTCCTGTGTTGAGTGGGCGTCTGGTTGCTAAAAATGATGATGATGATTAAGATAAAAATATAGGCAAGGGGGGGCGGCATTTTTCAGTTTTTGCCCCGCCTCGAAAAAAACCTAGATCCGGCGCTGTGCATAACTGAAAAAATTGCAGGTCGATACAGACGTCCGCGGTATACAAATATAGTAGAACAGACCAAGATTCAGAAAAATAAGATTTCAACACAGGATCTAGCAGGATTTCGTAGAAATTTAGGGTTTTATAGTGCGTTCCATACATCAAAAATCTAAAATATTTTTTTTAGCCAAAATTATAGGGTTAAACAAAAATGTATAAAGAATAAATATTGTAAGGAATGATAATATCGAACCGTTGGCGTCAAAATAAATTGGAAATTCCGAAAAAAATCGTGTCACAAAAAATTGCCATTTCGACTCAGTGGGCCGGGCCGCTAGTAATAAATAAATCATTGCTTTTGTTCCTTAATACTAAAGTGACTTATGCAATTGTGGATGTCTCATTAGGATAAAGATGTACATAAAAAAAACGAAATAATGTAAACTAAAAATATAAACTGTAATCGATTAAGAAATACAAACAAATAGTATCGATATCTCGTTAATAATCGGATATTGTACTAACCGATTTATTTGACATCATCCCTATTTCACAATTTTGAGATATGTCAAATGGAACTTTTATAATTAGATAGATAGTATTATTTTATTATAATAACAAATCTTTGTTGAATGATAATCATTAATAATATATTTTAAAAAACCAAGAGTTATCTTTCGCTAGCCAACAAACTGAAACAGGGAGGTAGAGTCTTAAGAAGAGATTTTTAAGTAACGTCTGTTATTGCACATGCATACAAGTGATTTGTTATTGGTTTATACTTGCAAATTAAAATATTTACCGGAAAGGGGAGGATTGAAGACAAATAAAATAAAAATAGTCCGTATCATTACGATGAAAAAGTATAGGTATTAAGAGTAGTAGTTTTATTGCCGTTGTAGGAAGATGAGCCCGTCTGATGGTAAGCGGCAACCATTACTCAATGGTGTTTACACAGTGCTCAATGGACTACACGCACAATCTACCCTGGTGACAAATAAGACCTAACGTGGGGTGAAAAGTCTCGTTTGAAGAAGAACAAGTCATAGCGCTCGGGAAACACCGACGCAAGGAGTTCATTCGTGAGCTTGCACGTGCGTCGTGCATCGTGCGTATAGAAAATGGATATACTTTTCGGGAATAGATAGTAGGTCCAAATGAATCCAAATGATGGTTTGAATCTAAATGGTAGGAATGAACTCTACTGCGGTGGCGGATGGTACGACGGTAAAAACGCGACTGTCCTTTATATACACTTCTCATAGCACATTGCCCATATCTCAATATAACATAATAAACCTTCATTAATACAATATGACTCGAAGTTAATAGGTAAACCTTTCCCTATTACCTATGACCAATATTCATAATTTCTAAACAATATTAGGAAAACTGTTTATAATGAAATAGAAAAACTTTGATTGAAAAGTATTGGATTTAAAAAAAAACATTGTTATCAAGTACTATTAGTATAATTAGCAAAGGAAACACGCTTCCACGTGCAAGACTCAATAAGAATATTTCGTCAAACATGAGTCATAGGCTGAGAGTATAAAAACTAAGTCAAACAAAATTGTTAAGGTCGAATGATTATGCAATGAATGCAATCGTTTATTGTAAGTTGTAAAATTATTCATTTAGACTAATTATATTTTGTGAGTTCGCTTAGCAATTTTTTTTGTATTTCAAACATGTTGGCAAATAATTTCAGTAAGTCACAATTAATAATGCATACTTTATTAGGTAATTCATAAGTGGTAGAGTAACAATATGGACGACTTGTTTCCTGTAGTAGTACGCCAGATACGACACAATCGGGGCATAAAATTCTGGTGTAAACGAAATTGCCGGAGGCATTGGACCTCCTTTCTTCTTTCCGTGACTTTTAGATCTTATTTTGAGAGACTAACGGCGCACCTCTTTTTTCGATGGCACTATATAAGCACTTTATGCTACCCTTATAGTAAATATCGAAGTATTGTACTTACAATTTCAGGGGCGGCATTAGCCACTTAGCCGTTTCTTTCAATGTCTATACTATAAAAAATGAATAATGTTGTGTCATTTGATATGGTGCCTTTACAAGTTTATAGGGGCAATGGGAATTTGGACTCGTTCGTTATATTTAACCTCTATAATCAAGTGTTCGCATAAGACCCTAATTACTCTCGAGGATTAGAAGTTCCAAGTTTCATACATGTAAGTACAACACATTTCATACATTCTTTAATATTACACAACATGATGAATTACAACGAAAGACATGAAGATACAAGTTATTGAGGGCAGTGCCGAGCGGCGATGTGTGCCGCGTGGCTTGCAGCGCGCCGTGTCACCGCGCGGAAGGCCGCCGCTCTGCTGACTCCGCTCAACTTTGACATTGACGACGAGGAAGTCGCAACTTGGAAATATTGCGCTCTCATTACAAAAACCCTTGTTCCGCCATCTTGACACTTACGTTCGCGCGCTTTTTCATGTCACCGTAATGCCAAGAGGTGACGAGCAATTTAAAAAAATATTTTGGAAAATTGTAGCCCGCGTATCTAAATGATTTTTAAAGATATAAAGCATTCAGAAACTTAATATTTTATTTCATTATTTAAATAAATAAGTGCAATAAATACCTTTATTATTCTTATGAAAAACTAGTAGGAATTACAAAATGTGTATAAAAAAGACGTTGGTGAACAGTTGTATTGTGTGATTATTGTGTTGTTACCTATCGAGGAACGGATATTATTTTTCAAAATGAAGATGTCAGGTGAGTTAGTATTATTAAAAATATTTTTTATTTTCAATGTGCTGATAACGCTACGACATTTATAATTTAATTTATTGTGAAGCGGCAAGTAATTAACAAATTGTACGAGTCGCAATATTATCAAAAATATTAAATATTATGATATTCCTACGAAAAAGATAGTGTTTAAGTCGGTACGTACTCAAAAGATTCACATTTTTCCTACACTTTCTGTGAGCAGTCTTTCTACACTCTTGTTTACTTATTTTTAAAAGTCTGAACATATAATTTTTTTGTTTACCCATTTTTTGACAGCCTCCGGGGCGCATTTGCTTAGACGCCGGTTGCGAAACGAGAGGCCGCGGGTTCCATCCCCGCACCGAAACAAATATTTGTGTGAACCACAGGTATTTGTTTCAGGTCTGAATGTTTGTGGGACCTGAAGTCTCTAGAGTCTAGTATTTCCTGATACCCACGACACAAGACTCGATCTTAGTGTAGGGTCAGGACTATGTATGTGACTGTTGGGTGTATTTATTTAATTTTATCAAATGATTTATGACTACCTCGGTGGCGTAGTTGTACTACGGTACCTACGGTTACAAAGCTGAGGTCTCAGGTTCGAATCCCGGGTTGGGCAAAGTGATATTGGATTTTTCTATTCAGTATCAGGAATTTGTACCCGATATGGCGATAGGCTGACCACCTATCACATTGTGGGACGGAACATACAAGGAACAAGGCGTGTGTTTATGTATGTATATATTTATAAAAGATATATTATTAACCTGAATATTCCATTAATCACAAATTACGCTTATTTTTCTTTGTTCTATTTAAATGCGTCATATGGTGTAGATAATTTATTGAAATTATGTTAATAATAGATTATTCACTGCTAATTATATTAACCTACGAGGCATAGCGTGGATGTCCTTGTCCTAATCCTTCTGGGAAAAAGGTGTGAGTTTAAGCATGAACGATTAAATAAAAGAAAATATTATTGATGTACCGAAGTAATTAATCGGCGCTCTTAACTTTAAAGTTGAATAGTGACGACTAATATGAACTGCATGGTTATTATAATATAATTTAACTTACAAGTATACGTTATTTTAAAGCACAAAATCTCTTTAAGCTCTGTACTGAAGTACACGATATGACTTTACAATAATTAGCACACACCTAGGCAGAAAACAATGAGCATAGCCATCGAATGGATTTTAAAAAAATCCGATGGTCGAAATCGAGTACATAAACAGTTTTCTTTATTGCATAGTTCCGACGAACAGGCACGCGAGTCTCCTGATGGTAGGTCACACTCCCACAGTCATCAACAATATTTTGACGTTAGGTGTGTAGCCTCTTAAATAAGCAAAGGGAAGGTAATAAGATAGGTGCTGAAGGGTCATCAACCGCCGGCAATTTTACTCACGGAACAAAGGCAAAGAGAGACAGTGGTGAGTCAATCTATACACCGCTGTCTGCAGGATTCCAAAGTAATTTCAATGTGGCTCTACTACTATACGATTATAACATTTTTAAGTTTTATTATTGTTTCTTTTACAATAGGTACTACTTATTAGGTAGACGTAACTTTTTGATGTTCTTTCTGTAAGCTATGCAATATGTGTCAATAGTAATTGCGACTTACATCGTCCTTGACGACATCTAGCCAGCGCTTGTTTGGTAATTGGTCTACCCCTCAGTCCATGTCTGGGAGTATTGAGGCTGGTACATTTTCATGTGGTTTTTTCTAGAACGTAACACTACCAATTCAAGAGACATCCTTGGAATTTATCTGCGAAATCGCGGACGCCAAGAGACTGCCACGGTTGTGCCCGTTACGAATATAGTAATTTTAATTTTTAGCCATTTACCCAGTATATTATTATTATTTAACCAGTATATAATATATTTTTACTAATTTTATAGTTAGTGAAAGTGCGTGGTAGCCTGTTGGCAAACGGACTAGACGCGGCTGCCAACATGTTCTCGGTGGTCGCGGGTTCGAATCCCAGGGCACACCTCTGACTTCTCGGAGTCATGTGTGTATTGATAGTAAATCACCACGCACTAAAAGGGTGAAGGAAAACATCGTGAGGAAACCTACATACCATAGTGATTTATAAGAATTTCTATGGTATGTAAGTCCGCCAACCCGCACTAAGCCAGCGTGGTGGACTATATAGCCTAACCACTCTCAATCGCACTCTCGATTGTAGAGTAGGCCCGTGCCCTGCAGTGGGACGTATATGGGCTGATACAGAATTCTATAGTTGTTTATAAGTTTTTTGGTAACATGAGTGTCCGACACGCCAACATAATGAGGAAAATAATACTGTTTTCCGTCAGTAAATTTTTAGACACATAGCTACAATTTTTCTTCTCTTAATTTTTCCTAGACAATCTGCAATGTTGGCACAATGCGTACACAATACGATATTATTTGCGATCCTTGTGCACAGATACAGTGACACTCTTTCCATCTGGTGAATAGTTCCCGCACCAGGAAATTACACACTTCAAATCAAAGGATTTTGTTATATACGAGTATTTTGAATTATATTAATTTTACATAAAAATAAACTATAAAGCAGTTATCGCATTATTGCATGTTAGGTGACGTAATGTAATTGCATCATGATCTTACGATAGTTGTTATCTGCTTCATTATATTGCCCAAAAATATAACTATCTTTTATTTGGTAACCGAAAGAAATGAATAACTGGGAATAAAGTAATATAATTATATTAATATTCTATATGAGTGTTAAGATTGTACTGTGGGTAGAGCCTACCTTAAAATGATTAAGTACCAGCAAATACCAGTATATTATTATTCTTGGTAATTTAAGTTTCATGCCCATTAAATTCTTCGGTATTTAAATTTAAATAATTTAAATAACACCCAACAGTCACATACATAGTCCTGACCCCACAGTAAGATCGAGTCTTGTGTTGTGGGAATCAGGGACTACGAGAGGCTTTTCGGTCTCACAAACACCCAGACCAGAAAGAAATATTTGTGGGCCGCACAAACATTTCACTCGGTGCGGGGATCGACACTCGTTTCACAGGCGGCGTCTAACCGACTTAGCCACGGAGGCTGTCAACTGCTGCTGGCTGCTGTCAAGGTATTAATCATACATAATATAATCACAGACATTTAATGTCTGTCCTAATAAATTTAAACAATAAATTAAAGCTTCAATTCAAACTACAGGACAACTTAAAATATTCACTCTGATAAATAAAAAAGCATGTGGACTACTTTATTGTACGCCACACAGGTTTCAATAAAAGGTAAAAAAACGTAATTCGTAGAAAGAGTCTGGGCCGGCCATTTTACGTTGTTTGTCTACCGCCAAGATGGCTACCGTGCGCTCGTGTTGCGCGAGTAAATAATATTTTGCTTTTATTTGCTGGTAATAAATATAACGAAGGTTCTGTAGGATATGGTAATTTGAACATATTGGTTTATACATATATTTAACCTTTCATGAAATTACTTAAAGCCATCTTAAAGCGCTTTTAATGCAAAGTGGTAGACAGTAGGGCTATGTCTAGGGTAAATTTAGTTACATACATATACAAACCCACCCATTTTCCCAGAATGCAAGCAAGAATGTAGGCAGAGGTGTAACCAGGGCACCCACGTATATAAAGAGCGAGCATATCGCCATATCGAACACAATTTCTGACTCCGGGCTGATAATGAATAAAAATATCCAATATTATTTTGCCCCATCTGATTTATATGATCTGGTATGGATTGTGGCAAAATTCAATATCAAGGTATTGATTTTACGCTTTTGAATACGCAAATTATATATTGATACTATATCAATTGTAACAAAAACCTGCAAGCCACATTCATGCTAATTAAATTCAACTTAATTAGGTACTTAACAGTTTATTACTATAAATAACAATAAAGATTAGGGTTTTAATTAGAAATCTCCAGCAGTACCCTAACTAAAAGACCCGAAGTTATTATTGTGATCGCGGTGCTAATGGCTAGAAATGCTCTGTAAACATAAGCCGAGGGCGTACCGGCCGCTTGTATATTGCAATTCGTACTTAAGAGTTTAACAAATAGGGATCATAATGCCTTAGCATACTTTTAAATGTACAAAAAACATGGTATGACGCTAAACAGTTGGCCGTGAAAAGTGAAGTAATGAGTGCAAGTGAAAATTGCATCGAATTGGTTTAGTTAGGTTAAGTGCAGCTTTGCCGGCCGCTTATTGACATTGCCAACATGCTGAATAATTACTTAATTCCATTATTTATCTACCAACTGACGTATTCATACCAGCTTTATGTTAAAGTCACGTTTTATTTAGTAGACTTTTGGAATCGATGCTGTTCCTGTATCTTTATTCTGATAACTATAAACTTATTATAAATATCTATAAAAAAGTACCTGGGCTTCATCATCCAATTTTGTTTATATTTAACTATTTTTATATAACATCTAAGCACGTGATGAAATGGAAACAAAATCATATTACTATGAAATATAATCCGGAAACATCCACCTACAACCTTAATACCAGCAATCCAGTATAATACGAACCACTCGGCCGTCACATCCGAAAGCTATGACTAAATAAACACTTCCGAATCTTGAATGAAATGTTTGGAGTATACACGCCATATGTAAATTCCTTAAAGAGAAGAAACGTGTCCCGCAAATAGATCATTGATCATAATTTGTTCAGTGAGGAGAAAAAATACGAAGTGCGGCGCGCAACTTGGTAAAAATTCAACGGACGTCACGCACCAAAACGATCTGTTAGGATTTATGTAGACGTACGTGCGCGCGCGCTGCCATCGGGCGGCGTTTTTCATAAACTTTTTCTATTTTATTTGTTGTGTTTAGTCGAATATTTGTTTTTATTGCACCGGGATGCATTCTGGTAGTCACGGATTCGCCATTAGACGGGATTTCACGGTGACAACGTGATTTTTATTGCATACCCAATTTTATGGGCGGAATTGCGCGTGTGATTATTTGGCTATCCCGACTTAGAAATAATGATCCATATAATTCAGATTTTTGATTTTTCCACACAATCACGCTCATTATGTTTGAGAATAACTAAAGGTTTTAGCACTGCGTTTAGGCCAGGCGTTATTATGACAGTGCCTTTTTTCTGGCTTCCAAACCCATACACAAAAAGTTAGAATTAGCGCCGCTGCATCCTATCATACATATTATGTGGACCTGAGCGGTCACTTTACCGCGCCCTACCTGAACTTCGCGGCTGCCCTTTAGTGAAAACCAGCTGATAGAAGTCCTTATTTATAAATAAATTATTGACACCTGTAGACACAAATATGAAATAGTTCTAGCTCCTCTTAATACTGGTCACATTTAAGTCAATATACTATATCATACTTCTAATACGTTTAACGGAAATTTTCATTTCCAAGACCCTAGACGATTCTTCTTACTGGTTATTCGTTGCAAAGCTCCATCAGAGTAACATTTTGTTTGAAACAATAGGCTGATAAGCTAAAACACTTAGCAATCCATATTAGCCGCTGTGTAGTTTAGTTTACAATGTAAGCAGTCATTAGCGCGTTAGTTGTGGCGACTAACAGCACTGCGAGCGCGGAACGTGCCTCGCGGAGCGCCTGCCTGCTATTTACGTAGCCGGCACGCACCGCTCCCGATCCCACACATTGTTGCACGAAACTGCATGCGCTCAGATGTCGACGTCATCCATCCGAACTACTGATCTAGATGTAAAAAGACGTCATGTTGATATTAGTAGAGCCACGCTGATTCCAATAATGACTGCCATGTATGTCTCTTGTAGGCGTGCGGAGGTCGGGAACCCGGAGACGGGCACCAACGTTCCGCCGCGACTTCACTGGGCGAGAATCCGAGTCCTTAACTCGGGCGCCGGAGCCCAGCGTATGCACCCCCTGGTGCGTGTTCGGGCACTCTATTTGACGTCTAGCCTCTAGGAATGTCGCTCCGAAAGGTGCGGTTTGTATAGGACGGGCAACGTAATGAAACACACGATATAAAATATACGCGGAATCGACCACGCCCCGCCCTATGGTAGCCCCGGAGTACTTGATCGTAGTAACGCCGGCAAGCAACGTCGCAGTCCGGATCGCTTCGTACTTCGGGCTTCTTTCTTCAGGGTTTTCCCAGGCTTCTTCAGGTTTCTTGTAGCTTCGAGTATCTTCAGGTGTCTTCAGTTTCTTCCTCGGAGAGCTCTTCTGGATCCAGTGATTTCCTAGTTTTGCTTGCCGGCTTAAGTACTCCGAGGCGTTACCATAGGGAGACCCCCGTAAAATGTTCCTAATTTCGGGTCCATTTTTACTTCGGGGCGCGGTCATTTTCCTTTTTATTTCCACAAGTATTCCATTCTTAACTACTTGTCATACATCGTTAAATAGGTCTCGTCACGCCCTTTAAAATGACATATAAATCATTAATGTGTGAGCGGTGGGTGCGAAGCTGTTCAATAAAAACATGTCAAAAAACAATAAAAATGCACCCAATCCGCCCGCACATACTGCGATCGTGGCGTGACGAGACCTTACATAATGTGTTCTATGTGCTACGCCGGGTGATGTGCGCGTGCGTCGTCAACATCCTCCCCCTCGTGCGCAGCACCTTCTTCTTCGTCGGACGACGCTGCCGCTGCTGCTGCCGGGACGAGGAGCACCGCCTTGGTGCTCGGTCGCCGCAGCACGCCGTTCGCCGTCCGCACCTCGACGATCCTTGTTCTTCCGTCGGGTCCATGGTGCGCCGCGATGACTTGGCCTCTGGGCCACACACAGCGCGGCAGTGCGGAGTCCACTATGAGGACCGTGTCCCCGCACTGCAGATCGCGCCCGTCGCCTGACCGCCCGGCGATTCTTCTTGGCAGGAGAGTGGGGAGGTACTCCTTCACCCACCGACTCCAAAAGTGGTCGGTGAGCCGCTGCGCCACCCTCCAAGTCTTCTTGCCCGTCGCGTCTTCGTCGGCGAACACTCCTAGTCGACGAGCTCCGCACGACCTGCCTATTAAAAAATGGTTGGGCGTTAGGGCTTCTTGTGCCGGGTCGTCTGCCTCCACTAGAGGCCTCGAGTTCACGATGTGTTCTGCCTCCGCAACCAGCGTGTGCAGAACCTCTTCTTTCGGGCACCGCTCCCGTAGCGTTGCCGCCAGCGCCGTCTTGATGGAGCGAACCAGACGCTCCCATGCTCCTCCCATGTGGGGCGCGCCAGGCGGAATAAACTTCCACCGCACGCCCATTTCCTCGGCCGCCGTCGCCAACGCTTCGTTTTTCAGGCCTTCCGCCGCCTCCTGTAACTCCTTATTTGCGCCCACAAAGTTCGTGCCGTTATCACTATAGATAGTGACCGGCATCCCTCTCCTTGCCGCCATTCTTCTCAGGGCCAATATCATTGAATCTGCTGACAGGGACGCGGCCAGTTCCACATGCACGGCCCTCGTTGTCATGCACGTGAACAGCGCGCCCCACCTCTTCTCGTGACGCCGCCCGACGGTGACGGTCATGGGCCCGAAATAGTCCACCGCCGCATGGGTGAACGGTGGGGCCCCATGTCGTAGTCGTTCTGGAGGCAAGTCTCCCGTCGGCGGTTCCTGCGGCTGACCCCGTCGCACTCTGCACCACTGGCACTGGCGCGCGACGTGGCGCACCGCTGAGCGCAATCCTAGCACCCAGAATCTCTGCCGCAGCTCGTTCAGGACAGTCGCGTGGTTTCCGTGCTGTAACAGTTCGTGAAAATGCTGTATTAACAGTTTCGTTACGCGGTGACTACCGCCGAGCACGATGGGCCTCTTGTAATCCTCGGTGACGCCGGTGGCCGCATCTATGCGCCCGTGCATCCTTATAAGCCCATCGTCTCCTATGTTGACCGCCAGCCCTCTCAGCCTGCTGCCCTTGTGTAGCGGCTTCCCGCTGCGAATGCGACCAATGTCCTCTTCGAATTCTTCTTCTTGGCTCCTCTTCAGCAGCAGCCTCTCTGCCTCGCGTATCACGACCGGGTCGAGCGGCAGCAGATTCCTGCTCGTTCGCTCCCGAACGGTGGTCTTCTTTTCTGCCGCTCCTTTCTTCTGATACGGCTTCCAGACGGGGTCTTGCTCCGCCCTGTTCACGGCGCCAATCGCATTCTTCTTTCGGCACAGCCGCACGAACAACAACACCCTCGCGGTGGCCCTTACCAATCTGGTCCACCGCGAGAATCTTTCTGGTGATGGCGTCGCGAACTTACTCGCTTTTTCTCTAACGGCGGTCGTTGTTTGCGTCTCTTTCTCTTCCCCTGTTCGTTGAGCTTCTGACTGACGGGCGCGAGGCCACTTCTTTTCGGCCTCGCGCAGGAAAGCCGGACCCTTGAACCATCTGTGGTCCGCGCCGAAGTTCTTCGGAACCTTCCGTGTCGCGTCGTCGGCTGGATTCTGCTTCGTGGGCACCCAGCGCCATTGTTGTGGTTTCGTTGTGTCTTCGATCTCGGCCAATCTGTGAGCGACGAATGGCTTGAATGTTCGCGGATCGCTCTTGATCCAAGCGAGGACCGTACTCGAGTCCGTCCAGTACGTGGTCCTGGTGGCCACTAAGTCGAGCTCTTCCTTGACGGACTGTGCCATGCGGGTCCCCAGCAGCGCAGCTTGCAGCTCCAACCGCGGCACGGAGACGGGTTTCAGTGGCGTGACTCTCGCCTTGCCGGCGAGCAGCGTGACTTCACCCTTGTCCTCTTCCGTCCGCTGTCTCCAATACACCGCGCACGCGTAGGCCACTTCGCTGGCGTCGGTGAACACGTGGAGCTCCCCCTCGTGTGCGGTGCGCGTGATGCACCGCGGCAACCGCAGGTCTTGCAGCAGGCGCAGGTTGTCTATGTACGTTCTCCATTGCTGCTCTTCTCCGGCTCCGATGCGCTCGTCCCACCCGACGCCGCTTCTCCATATGTCTTGAATCAGCCTTTTTCCCTGTATGAGGATCGGGGCCGCCAATCCTAGTGGGTCAAAGGTTGACATGACCACGCTCGTAACTTGTCGCTTCGTCGGCGTCGCTCCTTCGTAGATTGCACTCGCTGGGCGCGCTCGGAAGCCCAAGCGATCTTCCGCCGGGAACCATCGGAGCCCCAGCGCGCCTTCTTCTTTGGAGCCCAGCTCCACCTCGCCGTCCTTCGAGTGCTGGCCAAGTGCAGCCAGCACGCCTGGTCTGTTCGACGCCCAGCTTCTTAAGTGGAAGCTCGCGGCGCGGTGGATCATGTCCACCTCCTTTGCCGTCCGGATGGCTTCTTCTTCGCTATAGAAGCTCTGCAGATAATCATCCATATAGTGGTTCTTCTCCACCGCTGCAGCTGCCTCCGGATACTTCTTCTTGAATTCGGCCGCGTTTCTATTCTTGACGTAGATCGCGGCGCTCGGTGAACAGGCGGCGCCGAAGACCAACGAGCTCATTCGGAACTCTTTCGGCGGCCCGTCCCTCTTGTCTTGTCTCCACAAGAAACGAAGGCTGTCGCGATCTTCGTTCCTTACTTTTATCTGTAGGAACATTTCCTTTATGTCCGCTACCACCGCGACAGGACGCTGTCGGAACCTAAGTAGCACGCCGAACAGCGACTGTAGCAGATCCGGTCCGGGTAGCAGCGCGTCGTTGAGGCTCTCCCCTTCGCATTTTGCAGCCGCGTCGAACACCAGCCTCTTCTTTCCCTTGGTCGGGTGCGTGACCATAAAGTGCGGCAGGTACCACACTCTCTTGCCCGTTGCTGGTCCCGCTTCCTCGGCGTACCCGTTGTCTAGCAGGTTTTGTATCTGACGCTGATACTCTTTCTTCAAGTCCTGATCCTTGTCGAGCTTCTTTTCTATGGACTTCAATCTGTTCTCCGCCGACTTGTAGTTCGCCGGCAACACCTTGTCCGCCTTCTTCCAGAGAAGCCCAACCTCGTAACGCCCGCTCGGCGTCCGCCTGGTGGACTCCTCCAGCTGTGCTAGGGCTCTGGCGTCTGCGTCTGTCGTCGGTCTCCTCGGTTGCACACCAAGCGATTCCACGGCGAAGTGCTCCTTGACCAGCGTCTCCAAATCGTCCTCTCGAGAGGAGACGTGTGCGCATCTTCCGAAGCGCACGGCCTGCGCGCTTTTCCCGTCCAAGCCGTGGAGCACCCATCCCAGCAGAGTGTACGATGCCACTGGCTGATTCTTACTGCCTTTTCTGGTGCTTCTGGACACTATCAGCTCCCAGTTGTCCTGACCTATTAGCAGCCTTGGAGACTCTTCTTTGTAGTACAGCTGCTCCGCTATTTTCTTGAGGTGCGAGCATTCCCGCAGCCTCCTTCGGTCGAGCCTCTGGGGCGTGAGACTGATATCGTCAATCGTTCTCACGCCCTTCAGCAACCTCATCTTCTTCTGGTGCGCGCCCTTTAGCAGCACGTCCAGCTTCATGGAGTCCTTCTTCGAGACTATCTTGCCTCCGACGGTCTCCAGAGTGAGGTTCTCGCGCGGTCCACTGAGTCCAACCTCTTCCGCGACTGCAGAGTCGAGAAGGGTAACCGTCGACCCTTCGTCCAGTAGAGCCATTATCTTCTTCGTTCCTTTGGGCCCGTGTATGATCACCGGGACCATCTTGAGGAATGCTCTCGCTCCCACCGCCGCGTTCACCGGAAGGCGCACGTTGTTTGCCACTTCTTTGGCCGCGTCTTCCACTGCCTCTTCTCGGCGCACCGGGCTCCGCTCCTCGTGAAGCAGTATGTGGTGCGCGCGCTTGCATTTCCTGCACGGCGGCCTTCGACAGTCTTCTTTCCTGTGCCTCCCTTGAAGGCACTTGAAGCAAAGGCGGCTCCTCTTCGCCGAGTCCCATCTGTCTTTGACCGCTGCTCTTCCAAAATCTTGGCAGTCCAACATCCGGTGATCGCCGTTGCAGTGTGAGCAGGTCGTCTTCACTGCTCTTTCTTCGTGGTGATCCACGGTGACGTGCGCGGCTTGTCGCGCAGGAGCCCGTGGTCGGACCACCTCCTGTACTGCATACGGACTGCATCTGTCGGCCTCCCTGTTCAAGAACCTCATCATCGAGATGAGTTCGGGCGCCTCCTCTTCCGTGTCCGCGGCGAAGTCGTACCATCGGTACCGAATCACCGCAGGCATCTTGTCCACTATGCTCTTCATAATCTCCGGCGAATGGAGATACTGTGGCTTCTTCAAGCCCCGGATCGCTGCAACGGTGTTGTTCACTTGGCTCGCGAAGATACACACGTCGCGCGCGTTTTCATTGATTCTTGGCAAGCTCTTCAATTTTTCCAACTCGCCTAAGACCAAGGCGTCTGGTCTCCCGAATCTGCGGCGCAAGGCTTCCATGACTTCCTCTGGCGTACAGTCGGAGTACAGGACGCTCTTCACCGCATCCCTGGCCATCCCACTGATGGCCTTCCGCAGTCGGGCCATGTTCTGTGGCCGACTGAAAAACGAGGCTGTGTCTTCATACACTGTGTTGAAGGCGATCCATTCTCCCGATGTACCGTCGAACGGCGGTAGTTCGTGCAGGAACGCCGGAGCAGACGTCCCAGCTCGCGGAGCTGCGTTGATGGCCTTCACAATGGCTTCTGCCAAACCGCATGCGTCGCTCTTCGGTGCGTCGCTGGGCTTGACCTCTTCGGTGACAGCTTCGACCTCGTATTCCTTCACGGGCGCCGTTGTAGTGGCTTGCACCCACTTCGACACGGCGTCTTCTTTGACTGGATCCTTACCTGTACCCGTAGACGAGTCGTCGTCGTCGTCTTCTTCGACTCGAAGTAACTCGAGTCGCGCTCGAGCGGCCGCTGCCGCTGCTTGCGCCGCCTCATGCTCGAGGCGCGCAACTTCTGCCCTCGCTTCCAGCTCCTTCCTCTTGTTGCTTGACCGCGTCGAGCGTCCTCTTCGAACCGTCGCAGCCGGTACGTCTTCATGCAGTCCGGGTGCGCGAGGAGTTTCGGTCGCGGTTGTAGCAGTGGTTGTGGTCCCGTGTGACCACGTCGTGGTGACCGTAGATCCCGACGTGCCTTCAACTCGGGGCGCCGTGGTCGCGCCGGTCGTCGAGGTCGTGGTGGTCGTCGCTGCTGGAAGGCTTGATGGAGCGCCCTTCGTGCTTCTAGTGACTGGCATCTTGAGTGCGGCGAACAATCCGGCTCGAAGGACCAGCTGTAGGCGTGCGGAGGTCGGGAACCCGGAGACGGGCACCAACGTTCCGCCGCGACTTCACTGGGCGAGAATCCGAGTCCTTAACTCGGGCGCCGGAGCCCAGCGTATGCACCCCCTGGTGCGTGTTCGGGCACTCTATTTGACGTCTAGCCTCTAGGAATGTCGCTCCGAAAGGTGCGGTTTGTATAGGACGGGCAACGTAATGAAACACACGATATAAAATATACGCGGAATCGACCACGCCCCGCCCTATGGTAGCCCCGGAGTACTTGATCGTAGTAACGCCGGCAAGCAACGTCGCAGTCCGGATCGCTTCGTACTTCGGGCTTCTTTCTTCAGGGTTTTCCCAGGCTTCTTCAGGTTTCTTGTAGCTTCGAGTATCTTCAGGTGTCTTCAGTTTCTTCCTCGGAGAGCTCTTCTGGATCCAGTGATTTCCTAGTTTTGCTTGCCGGCTTAAGTACTCCGAGGCGTTACCATAGGGAGACCCCCGTAAAATGTTCCTAATTTCGGGTCCATTTTTACTTCGGGGCGCGGTCATTTTCCTTTTTATTTCCACAAGTATTCCATTCTTAACTACTTGTCATACATCGTTAAATAGGTCTCGTCACGCCCTTTAAAATGACATATAAATCATTAATGTGTGAGCGGTGGGTGCGAAGCTGTTCAATAAAAACATGTCAAAAAACAATAAAAATGCACCCAATCCGCCCACACATACTGCGATCGTGGCGTGACGAGACCTTACATAATGTGTTCTATGTGCTACGCCGGGTGATGTGCGCGTGCGTCGTCAACATCTCTCAAGAGATCGATGAGAAGCAACCGCTTAACTGTCCCGTTTCGTTTGGTAAATATGATCGCCGGATGCCTAATACCTCTTCCCTCTCCCCGTCCTTTTTTCTTCACGTTCCCCACCCGAATTGATGGTGCAGAAACACATCTTTGACCAGGAGTTAGGGATGTTCACGGGCGACATTGATCACTTACCATCAGGTTATCTGTTTGCTCGTTTACCGGACCTAATTTATGTATGTACAAAAATAAACTAACCATAAAATTCTATAGGCAAAGGATGATAAACTGTTGGCTAAACGCGAAGGCAATTAATTTAATGGAACTCTCCTTATGATTGGTGATGGGAAGAGAAATAAACAACAAATGGACTATACCTACGTGACACGTTTAATCTATTTCATTACCAAAATAATTTTCTATTTTTAAGACTATTGGATATTAAAGATGAATATTATATACGTTACTAGCGGCCCGACCCAGCTTCGCCTGGGTGCATATATTTTTTGATTCCACTCCACACCAAATATATGTTGTTTTTCGTATAAACTCTTGTATACCTAAACTTGACGTAGCTATCCTACAGTCCGGCTCAATCCCGTCTCATCAGTCTGTTCAGTCTCTTCCCAATCCATCTCGTCCCTTCTCTTTATTATCCATCCCGTTTTATAACGTGCATTTGCATTTCGTCCTAACAAATCTGTCAGCTATCCCACCCCTCTCCCGTACCTATTTAAGTTTATATCCCTTCTCTCAATATGCATCCATGTACATAAACATTCAAAGATTTCCTTATGAATTTTTGACATTAAAAACTTTAGCGGTTTTTTATTGTCCATCCAATATTCCTTCTCTTATTTTAGCACCAAAATACTGTTTTTCCAAAAAATATTGCACGCCATTAAAATTATTAAATTACTAAAATGGCTATTAAAAAATAAGGGTTGATTGTAGAAGGGTGAAAATTGAGGATTGTATGTATTTTTGTATGTTGTATCATAAAAAATAGTTTAATTTTGTCTAAAAAATAAAAAAAAAATATTTAGGGGTGGACTACCCCTAACATTTAGGGGGATGAAAAATAGATGCTGGCCGATTCTCAGACCTACTCAATATGCTCACAAAATTTCATGAGAATCGGTCAAGCCGTTTCGGAGGAGTATGGCAACGAAAACTGTGACACGAGAATTTTATATATTAGATAATCTTAAGCACTTTTTATTGGACGCAATGACATATAACGTTTAGTATTGCCAGATGTTCGGCGAGGATTAGCTCGCCCCCGTCGCCATAACTCCGCGCGCCAGTAACACGTAATCCAATAATCCTGACGGAACTATAGTAAAAAACAAGCCAAATGTGATGCATGGCTGTTTCCTTTAGTTTATCCATTGTTTTCTCACCTTTACTCCGGGATTACTTGTACAAGTCTCATTTAATTTATGAATCATACTGAGGGTAACACTAGCACCAAATCATTTTCTGGGAATATAGGTCAAAATTAAATTATTTAGAGATACATTGGTTACAAGTTTTTAGATTTTATTTCCAAGTGTGTCTTATAGTAGCATTTTAGCAGTCAACTCTATAGAAAGTGACCCGGTTAAAAATAGATCTGTTACTACCATCCCAAATTGTTCACTAACTCCGGGAAAATCGTTATTACAATCTAATATTTAACTGTTAATACTCTCTAGTTTTTGATCTTAGTTATTTGTAAGTATATAAACCGCGAAGGTACGCGAAGTTTTGAAGCTTATTTCCATTATGCACAGCGATGTATTATTAGGAAAATTTTAGCAAATTTACATCTATCTGGAAAAATATTATAACACAAACGTTGAAGTGTTACTGTAGCGTGAATGTTAATATTATATCCTGTTAAATTTATTTGCATAAGCTCGTACTTTTAGCGGAAACTTGCGGTAAACGAAGAATAGAAATTTAAACTACAACAGTCTTATAAAAAATGCAAATGCAAAGTATTAAGTAAAGCACAACTAGTCTGCTAAACATTTTCATCATCTTAAATAATTGTGTGAATGTTGGAACAAGTAATTACACATAAATCGTCGATGTCTTTATATTAGGAAGATTCTTACTTTTGGAAAAGGGTAACAACTAATGGAGATATCACTGTATATTGGCATTTGGAAATTAAATGATAATTCTAAATTAAAGACCGATGAAAAATATCGAGATGTGAAAGCAAATTTGTAACTAATTATTTTTTAAATACTAATCGATTTAGTAGTTATTTCTGTCTGGTCTGCACGAGGATTGGCCCGGCTGAACCCCTGGGCCACTAAAACATCAATCAACGATGGCTACGCCACGCCGCGTGCGCCGCCATCGCCTTCGTGATTCATTCGGCGAATGAGATTGCTAGACACGCAATATTCTTAATCTCCTTCCATCCTTTTTGATCCTAGAGCTGCAATAAACATTAAAATCACTATTAAAATGTACAAGTAATTTACGTATCTTGCGTCTGAATTTATACGAAACCCCTAATTGATGACAGCATGCGCAGACGTGGGAATGTGAATAGGTTTGCAGAGAATGCCGCGCGCCCCTGCAGCGCGTGGGAGTTGCCGCGCTTTGACTCATTCACTCGTTTTCCCTCACATTTTAGACTCAGTACTTCCGCTTCTTTCCAAGCCTTTTCTCTGTATAACGTTGAATAATAGAATTTTTGTAACATATCCAGCATTAACTACAATTATTGCTATTATTCCTTCCATTCCTTTATTGTGCTTATGATACGAAACAGATAATTTGCAAATATACCACTCCTATAACCACTACTACGAAATACAATATCCTTCATTGGGGTCTGTGCCAATATGTTATGTTCTGGAATCAGTATGTTTATGTTTGGTATCGAGCAAGCCCGCCACACTTAATGTCTAAGCAATTACAATTAGCAACAAATGACTCTTAGTAGAATACCTGTATTATATTAAAGTGTCGAATACTACGTTCTACGTACTAACAATTTGAATTATGATATTTTATTGTTTTACGGGTTCATTCATGCTAACGAACAATAGTGTCACCGGAGTCCGTTCCCACGGAACACGCAAATTGCTGCATGATTACCTCACGAAACTTATGAATGACGCTACAGGTGCCTGCAAAAAATCATAGTAAACAAAACGATCCGGGGCCCACCATAGACACGTGCGTCCGTCTTTTGCGGCCAGAGACAATAGCATTATCACGCTTCCTTTGCCTTTAGAAAAAAACAATGCCGTACATGTTGACTTTTGGCGCGATATTTATTGACTTGTTAGTCGGTGCGTTCCCACGTTTGAATAAATTAGGCGTGCAGTAGTAAACTGCGTACACATTCCTATGTACATTCATATTTTCTTGGTGCAATACATTTTGTTTAATTTACTTGCTATTTGATCGAAATTCACTAATTTACAAATATGACATTTATTTATCGGATACCTTACAACAACATGTTATGAGTCCTGAAGTATTATAATTCTAAGTTTCGACCTAGTTGTAACATAATATATAGGTACAAACTTCGAAATACGTAGAAATTTTGCAACATGAAATTCTAAGCACACATACATAGGTTACATACATAATGTATGTAACATTATGTATAACGAGGGCGGACCAACCTACACCTCTGTTGAACATCGTCACAGGTACATTGCCACATCGTATTATTCTATTGGATTATCTGTTTATTCGTACTTTAATCCTTTGCAGATGAGTTGTTATCCGATTAGTGGGGTAGAATAAGGGTTAAGCGAAAGTTATGTGAGTAATCTTAGAAATGGTTATTGCATTAAAAGCTTTAGTAAAAAAATTGTTGTGTTACTTTTCCTTTTGTTGTTTAAATTAATTGCTAATTTAAACAGGTGTAAAATTATTTTTTTCTTTACCGTCAATAATACCTACACATGATTTCATTTGTTCCTAGACTGCCCTTTCTTTCTCTTATTTATATATCATCCCATGATTTCTGTATCAGCCCATATAGTCCGACAGCAGGGCACGGGCTCCTATACAATCGATAGTACGATTGAGAGTAGTTAGGCCATATAGTCCACCACGCTGGCCTAATGCGGTATGGCGGACTTGCATACCATAGATTAAACCTCACACATAGCTGAAAATTTTCAAAATCCTGTACACATAGATTTGTAAAATTTACTTTCAATATTGGATATGGTAGTCTCATTTATTTTCCGTCTGTCGACATAATACTAATTAAATAACTCGTATCAGGAAAAACCATTAAGCATATTGATAAAATAAATTCCGGTCTTATAACAAAAATATATTTCCATAATTTTATCGATACTTTAAATCGAACATTGCAAGCTTTCTATGTTGGTTTTGTGGAGGTTTTGTGTTTCGAAAACGACGACGCTGGATTTGATACATTTTGGCGGCTAATGCCTTTCTAACCATATTCAACTGCTCTGTGGTTCTCATGTGAGCTGTGCTCGCGTTCCCATAAGACAATGGTGCGGGTAGGTCCGGGACCCGCCACGTCGCGCCCGGATCCTACAGATGCGGCGCGCACGTGTGCCGCGACACGCGTTTTTGTTCCTCTCTCAGATTTAGTTACAACTTTATGTCGAAGGTGAACTGCTACAATATTAAAAAACTAATACATACAGAATAAAACGCTACGATAGATGTAGAGAAAACAAGAGACCATTTTTTGCTTTATCTATCTAAAATGTTATATACTTCAGACATATCTATTCATTAACTATACTAATTTTTTTTTTTTTTTTTTTTTTTTTTTTTTTTTTTTTTTTTTATAATGGCCTGGCATAGTGGCGGCATTGCACCTGATGGAAAGTGCCAATGCCGCCCAGGCAGAGTATCCATTGGCATCGGACGGCAGTCCCATGCCAATGGAAACAATTATGCCGGCCTGCTTAGGTGCCTCTTCACACCACGGCGGAAGGACCCGGGATTGTAGGAAGGAGGGAACACGTGCGCCGGCAAACAATTCCACAGCCTGACGGTGCGGCACAGAAACGAATTTGAGAACCGTTTGGTTCGCGCCGGGATGGTGTGGACCGTCAAGCTATGGCTTCGCAAGCCAGCACGCGTGGTTCTGGTTAGGAATGGAGAGGAGGGGAGCAAGTTGAACAATTCCTCAGAGCACTCACCGTGATACAGGCGGTAGAACACGCTTAGAGAGGCGACATCTCTCCGGAGTTGTAGCGACTCCAAGTTGCTCGTAACGTCTGCATCATTCACAATGCGGATGGCCCGCCGCTGCAATCCATCCAAGGCATCGAGCAGGTACTGGGCGGATCCATCCCAGAGGTGCGAGCAGTACTCCATACCCGGCCGGACCTGCGCTTTATATAAGCGGCAAAGCTGACCGGGCGTGAAAAACCGACGCACTCTGTTCAGGACTCCAACCCTGCGTGATGTGGCAGATATTACGCCCTCGATGTGATTCCTTGGATTGAGATCACAGCGGATATCCACACCAAGGATACACAGGTCATTCCGCACTGAGAGGGGAGTACCCTGAAGAATGGGGAGGGGAGAGAACGGGGATTTTTTGCACGTGAACGCACACACCTGGGTTTTCCTGGCATTGAACTCAACCATATTCCTGGAACCCCATGTAGAAATGAGATCCAAGGTCCGGTTGAGCTCAATGACAAGATCTTCGCGTCCCTTCACAGTTTCGACACGGCAACCTGGAGGCCCGCAGTGGTATCGCCCATGAACCGTGCTGTCATCTGCATAGCAATGAAAAATTAAATAAGTAATAAAAAATACAGGTTGAGAATATGTTACTAATATACATACATACATAAACTCAAGCCTTTTATCCAAAATAGACAACAAAGTACAACCAAGACACCGTATTTCGCCTTGTATTTTCCATCCCACGATCTGATAGCGGGCTACGAGTCTGTCACCATATCGGGTCATATCACCACCACAATATTACTTTGCCTGACCCGGGATTTGAAGCCAAGACCTCAGAGTTGTAATAGCCTAGTACAACTTAATTACACTTACAAGTCGCTGGATGCAGGCCGCTTCCAACAGGTCATTGTGGAGATCATTGGGGGAGGCCTATGTTCAGCAGTGGACTTCCTGTGGCTGATATGATGATGATGATGATTCATACAAGAACTATTTTTGTCTTTTTAGCAGTTTTATATGACATATAAGTACATACTAAAGTAATTCATAATCTATTTTTTTATCATAAATAATTATAATTTTATAAGTCAATGATCTTTGAAAAACATTTTTTTTGTTCTACAGTCATCCGTAAATTATCCAATGACGCTATAGCCCTAAGCTAAACTAAAAAACCCTTGTCTTTGCTAGGGGTCGCTTTTATTGTTTTTTTTTCTGGCGCTGTTTATGCTTTTGGCAGTGTCAAATTTATAGCTTTATTAATATATGTGAAATGATAGGTGTAAGTCTTGCGTGGAAAATATAAACAAAGAAACAGCTTGATCTTGCTATGTTCAGATAAAAAAAAAACTTATGGATGTGTTGTGTTACACGCATATTGATATTTGAACTGGAATCAAACCAATAATAATCCATCATTACATGGTCAGAGTCTTAATCAATGGCAACCCGGAGCCTGTCAAGTTATTGATAAATTTGATCCAAACAAAAAAATAGAAACATGATGGTATTCTTTCAACAAATCCAAAACATTTTTATCTTACTCAAATCTTCCTTTTATCTCTACACGCAAATAGTTTCATATTTCTGATTGTGTGAATAAAATCGCAAAGCCCCATGCAGACAAGATGGCGGCCGATATGCAAATCACCTATTGAACATGTGTTTCTATTGATTGTGGTGCTTTTGAACGCGCGCCGAGTCGGAGTGGCGTGTGATCTCGCATAATTAATGTCTTATATCAATTTATTAATATTTAATTGTATTTTTATGCCTTCAAGCTCTTGCAGTGGAAAGAATTCGGCATCAACATCAACGGCGAGTATATCACTCACCTTCGGTTTGCCGACGATATTGCAGTCTTGGCAGAATCGCTGGAAGACCTTAGCACTATACTCGAAGACCGTAATCGAGTCTCCCAACAGGTGGATCTTAAAATGAACATGGATAAAACGAAGATCATGTCGAATGTCCATGCTGTGCCCACCCCCATCGATGTTGGGGGCTCGACACTTGAAGTTGTTGACGAATATGTCTATTTAGGACAAGTTACGTTAGTGTTAGTTAAGTGACGGTTAGACAGGTTCAACTTCGAGAGAGAGGTCAATCGTCGAATCCAACTCGGTTGGGCAGCGTTCGGGAAACAACGCGACGTTTTCTCGTCCAAAATACCTCAGTGCCTTAAATCGAAAGTCTTCAATAGTTGTGTGTTGCCAGTGATGACTTACGGTACTGAGACGTGGCCTCTCACTATGGGCCTTATTAGGGAGCTCAAAGTCACTCAACGAGCTGTGGAGAGAGCTATGCTCGGGGTTTCCCTACGAGATCGAATCAGAAATGAGGAGATCCGTAAGAGAACTAAAATAACCGACATAGCCCAGCGGATTAGCAAGTTGATGTGGCAATGGGCAGGGCACATAGCGCGGAAAACTGATGACCGATGGGATCAGAAAGTGCTCGAATGAAGGCCACGTAGCGGAAAGCGGAGCGCAGGACGTCCACCCACAAGGTGGTCAGACGACCTGGTAAAGGTTGCGGGACGTCGCTGGATGCAGGCTGCCTCCAACAGGTCACTGTGGAAATTATTGGGGGAGGCCTATGTTCAGCAGTGGACTTCCTTTGGCTGATGGATGGATATATTTTTATAAAACTATTATACCTATACTAAAATAGGATGTCTTTGTAGCGGCCTCGTAGGGACAATAAAAGGATTTCGATATGGTAGAGCCCCATCGTAAGTAGATTAGAAGAGGCCTGCTCCACCAAAGTGATACCCATAGAACTTTTACTCTATAGAGTATAGAGTAAAAGTTCACTGTCTCACCGAACGTCTGTTTGTTAATTTGTAATATCTTTAGTTATTTTTCCGTTTTATGTGTAAATTAACATCCAGTTAAGTTGTAAGTATGTACTGTTGCTAATGAATGTGAATTGAATGAATTTATCTTTGCCAGATCTCGGAGGCCCAAATTTCAGTCTCTATTACTTGTTCCTTTTTTATTTTAAAAGTCTACAATACTCCTCCTGTCTCTTATTTTCGTAGGTATATATGGGCCCCGGGTCAGTATCACACATGCGTTGTTTGGGCGTTTACTGGAAATGATAAACGATTTGTGGGCTGTAACGGGTTGATGATGATGATATAAAGATTTTGAAATAATACTTCTAAAACAGACGCAACCTGTTGTGGGGGTGCAGAACTAATAACACTTGACAATACACTATAAGTAAGCACTGGACTCTTTATGAACTAACTTGAAATGGAAAGTTAATTGAAGTAATGCTATGTAAGTGCTCCAATTGCCTGAGTAAATCCACATTTTTTAATTATAGACACAAAGTAAATATATAATTGATTGACACAAACAGTAAACACGATAGAATTATTAAAAAAAGTAAATCCGTTACAAACCAATCGAGATAACAATTGATAGACAACTGACAGATACGGGCCCTTTTGTCGACGCCCGTTGACAATTGGCATTGTTGTACCTGTTGCCGTTTCCGAAATGGTCATAAGGTGTTCAGTTTGTTTTTAGACCTGTCCGCGTGAGGTGCCCGGGGTATTACAACTGCCTCATATTATACAAGTGTCAATAATGAAATATCCGTGTAGGAAATATTTTAGGAAGTACACTACTCAAATTGATATGGATTTTCGTGAGTATATTTTTAATAGAATTTTACCATAAAAATTAATTAATTATGCGAGGTATAATATACACCCTAAATATTATAATTACATTAAGATGTTTTGGTTTAATTGTTAATTTTTTTATTTTTTATTATAACAATGGAGCATAGGGAATTTTGACTCTATGACTTGTTACTTAAATTAATTTCGTTTTCTGTTCAATCTCACATTTGATTAAAAGAATATTTTTTTTTGTTATTTATACATTGGAATCGCTTGTATTTTTTTAAATATACCCAGATATGCAATGCACTCGTATTGAATTATGAGTATTATTTTAAAATAGAGTAAAGTTTTGTTTGAGATATAATTTTATCTACTATAAATAAAGTGGCTTTTTATCGCAATGAAAGCGGCCCATTAGTATTTTAAAAATTATGTATGAAGCGTAGTACAGATACAGTAGATAACAAGACATCAATTTTCCTTCACCACTTCAAATTGTAGGCAGCTTACATGGCTAATACAGTGTATCAAGTGGAGCGCACAAACTGTTTGCAACTCCCACATACAGTGTGCTGGCCCCGCCTTACGCCTTCACCAGCTGAGAGTACCCGCTGCCAGTGCACACATCCCCTCCTCAACTCCGACTGGAGTCTTGCCAAATTGTAACACAAAGTATTTACACCAACATTGTGCTCTATTTACGGAGTCTCATGTACATCTAACAGTAATCATTATTAATACTACATGAATAAGAAAACCAAACTGGAACGGGCATTAAGATCATGTTATTGATATAAGCTTTTTAAGTGTGAAGACGAAATTTATAACAGAGTTATTTACCTGAAAACAGTATAGAAATAGTTAGCGAAAAATAATCGTTCGTTTCTTAAATCCAAAGCTTAATTAAATCCTCACCAATACTACCAATAATATGCGTTAGAAAAAGTCTGTACCACCTCATGGACGTCCCACTGCATAGAACGGGCCTCCTCTACAATCGAGAGTACGATTGAGAGTGTTGCTTTACTTACCATAGAAATTCTTACAAGTCACTATGGTATGGAGTTTTCCTCACGATGTTTTCTTTCACAGTTATAGCACGTGGTCATCGACGATCAATACACACATGGCTCTGAAAAGTAAGAGGTGTGCCTTGGGATGTAGGCAGACGCGTCTGTTATGTTTACTAATAGGCGACCACGCACTTTTTTGATAGACAAAGTATTTTTACTAAAATAGCTTACTATATAATTTACAGCTTAAACTGTTTAATGAATTAATTGTATGTTGGTACAGCGTTGCAATCGCGGAACATTGGCGTGATCGAAGTGTAGTACGAGTTATAAACGAACACGAGTTGTGGTGTTTATTTTTGTTACCATTTACTGCCTTGCCTCGCCACTTGTATCAGGAATGGTTTCCTTTACACCTCCATTACATGGGATTTGACATGTAGGTTTTTGCTTTGCACAATACATATTATCGTTTTATTTTCTTTGTGTCAATCGATTTCGGAAAAGCTTGTGTTACATTGCTGCTATACTTAGGATGGATACAACGTGAAAACATTACAAGTAATATATTATTCAATTTGAGAAGTATGATTAGAAATATTTTTACACGCTTTATTAAAATTGATTATAGTTATATGTTGGTAACTTAACAATATTTCTCACAACCAAAAATATTTGGAATACATCCAAATAAATTGTCTAAAAGCATTTGTAAACCGCAAAGATTCGATACGTAAGCATTAGGTAACTGAATTATTCATTTCTGTTGTTGTTTTCCCGCCAAATATAGCGCTTTTGTGTGATGGCGGACTTTCGTTTTTTCTTTTTATCGCAAAGGCGTTCCGTGCGCCTCATAATTTTTATTATGCATGCGAATTCGTTACGTGGAGCAGAATGTATAATGTATTTGGGGTAGGTCATGGAGGACAGGCACTTGGTGCTAATTGAATATATAAGTCTGCGAATTGAATTAATTATAATTATTGTATCCATTCGTTAGGAATTGCGTTGATATTTGACTCGTACTTTTGTAATGAAGCGTTAGTTTATGATGATGGGACTATTCACTCAAAGCCTGCTTTATGATAGTCTCGTACTCTGCATATACCGGGTATCTCAAGACTGCTACCGAAAACGAAGCCGGGTGGTAGTTTTAGTGACTACAAACACAATGCAACTAAAAATTTCGCAAAGAAACGCGACAATAATTTTTTATGATTTTTTAAATATCGTCATTTTTGGGTGGTAAATCCATAGTTTTTGCTAAAATAATAATTTGAACTCTTTTATACCTTAGATTATTTATAAATAAAAGGGTATACACTAATATTTTAGGAAAAAATGTATTTACCACCCAAATATGGTCTTAAAAAAAATTGTCGCTTTTTTGCAACTTTTTCTGTTGAATTGTGTCTGAAGTCGTTTAAACTACCAGCCGGCTTCGTTTTTGGTAGCAGTCTTGATATACCCTGTATAATTTGGATACATCTACGTTGCATTATACATTGAAGTTAATCACATAAATTCTAAACATATGTTGTGGTTCTCTAGTATGGTGTACGTTTATGTTTACAATATATGTTTGAATGTATTGGTTCAGCTTGCCGCAAGGAGAGTGCGCGCGCGGCGCTCGACGCGGCCGCCATAATGAAGGAGAAGAGCAAGAACGCGGCGCGCTCCCGCCGAGAGAAGGAGAACGCAGAGTTCCTGGAGCTGGCCAAGCTGCTGCCGCTGCCCGCCGCCATCACCTCGCAGCTCGACAAGGCCTCCGTCATCCGACTCACCACCTCCTACCTCAAGATGAGGCAGGTCTTCCCGGACGGTGAGTACTGCCACTATGTACGAGCCAGCAGACCAACTATGCATTGTCATTCTCATAATATCATGAGTGCTAACTCTATTGATAACAATAAAATAGATTTGCATGATTTATTATGATACTTAATCAAAAAACTGTGTTATGATTAATACAGTTTGTTTGTATGTAGATTTAAACATCCCGCGTTGTTAACAATAGTGCTCAGACAAATTCTGTACATTCATGGTGGTATCAGTGGTATGATGTAATGTTGTACGACAGGACTGGGCGACGCGTGGGGCGCGGCGCCTCCTCCCCCGCAGCCGCGGGAGCTGTCCATCCGGGAGCTGGGCTCGCACCTGCTGCAGACGCTGGACGGCTTCATCTTCGTGGTGGCCCCCGACGGCAAGATCATGTACATCAGTGAAACCGCCTCAGTGCACCTCGGACTCAGCCAGGTGAGTGTACATACTGCCTGCGTACACTAGCTCTGTTCCTAGGAGCCTAGTTTGCTGTTCAGTAAACAACATTCTATTGCGCCCAAGTAAATCTGGTGCGCTGCGACGAGCAAAACACGAAGCGAGGATTGAATAATGTAATTGTTGTTGCAGGTGGAGCTGACTGGCAACTCGATCTACGAGTACATCCACCAGGCGGACCACGAGGAGATGAGCGCCGTGCTCAGCCTGCACCACCCGCACTCCTACCACTCGCACCAGTACCCGCCGCTCGGGTAACTACCCTCCACTCTACTCGCCTGACACCCTTCCTAACTCATTCGATACATCCAAGACAGCCTGGTGCAGTTTGTTCAACATGGGCTGTCAAACAAGAGGCTGCGGGTTCGATCCCCACAGCGACATTAATGTTTGTTTGACCCCCAGGTATTTGTTTTGGATCCGGGTGCTTGGGAGACCGAAATGTTTCGTAGTTTCTGATATGATAAGAATTTAGTGTGGTATCAGGACTATGTTTGTGATGGTTGGGTGTATGATTTATTGAAAAGAAATGAAATGTATTTATTTGTCATGTAGACCAATGTAGACAACTAAAGAGCTCTTATGACATGTTAATACACATAGAACTTAATGTCTATATACCTACAAAATATTTTACATATTTAGTATTATTTATATTAATTTCTTACTTCAATTTATTTAGTGATTTTATTTATTTATTTTTAATTTTATTTATTTGTTTATATGTATATAATTGTTTTTTTTTTTATTTAAGAGCGTTTATACCCTGCACGCGCTTTTTGGCTTAAAAACAGGACTTTTCAAATGAGTTAATAGCCACCAATAAACAATTTAAAGGAAAAATAATTATTATTAATTTTAAAAAAGGTTGTCATCTAGGGATTTTGGTGGAAAACATTATAGATTGATGGGTAATTTGTGAGTACTATAAGGATTACTGAACACAAGTTTCGGTATTTAGGTTTTAAATGGCAATTTAGAAGCTTAAGATATCAGAAACCACTAAATATAAGATGAAAATAAAAATATTATCAGACTAATAAGACCCTTATGGAGGGATTTTGCTGAGAAAAATAATCTTTTTGTGTTTAGTTCCTGAAAAATAAAAATTTAAACAATGCGAAATTATTCAGAAACTCTCGTCAAGAACATATTTTTTTTCACCAACTTATCGTACATATTTTTTATAGCAATTACATATTATAATAGAAGAACATCTTATCAATAAATTACCATTTTTATATTTCAACAAAATTAGTTTTCATGTTTTCTACAAATATTTTAAAAACCACTATAAAACACGCTGCCCGACGTGGATCAAATCAGACCGCCGCAAGGCCTTCTAGAGGGAGGACGTATCGCTCGTCGCTCCGGCCTGGCTGCAGTCGATTATTGCCGCGCGTAGTAAAAATAGGTACGCGCGGACTACGATTACCACATCTGAGTACTTTGGTAGTAAAATATTTAATTATTTTTATTACCTACAATGATTTTGTAGTGAGTATAAATTATGTTTCAGGTAATATAATGGGATGTATTTCCGAGGCTAAATTATGTTATGTATTGTAATATAAAATTAAATATATTTCGTAATTGTAAGGGGTTGTAAGGCCCCTAACACTATTTATGTGTTCGAACACGAAATGATTAATAAAACGTCCGAAGTGTCTACTGATTGAACACTGATTTGAATGCAACTTAACAATGTAATAATAACGAAAATATAATTAGTATCCAAAATTTGTATTATTCTTTGCTTGCACATTAATATTTGTCTACTTATAATGCAAATAAAATATTTTTATGATATTATATTACAGTTACATTTCAATTGAATATTTGAAGCGCACGGATCAAAGTTGTTTGAGCCGATTGTATAGCGAGCCGACGCGGCAGCTCTACGTACACAGCTTTGGTCGCTTATGTGTGCGTGAAATTAACGAAGAAATACCTATAGTTGACTTTGCGCGCAAGGTGTATACGCTCTTAATTTTTATCAGTATTTTATTTAAAATATTAGTTACTACTTTTTACATTCCGACTTACTAATAAGAGATGAGAGGGAAAGCTCGCCAAAAATCGACGAATTGTAGCAGATACGAGTTGGAGACGTAATGTATGTGAATGTGTGCAGGTATCCTGTGGGCGGCACGTGGGGGCCCAGCGTGGACGTGGAGTGCGAGCGAGCCTTCTTCATCCGCATGAAGTGCGTGCTCGCCAAGAGAAACGCCGGACTCACCACCTCGGGATACAAGGTTCAACACGCTTGCAATTATACTTACCACCGAACTCGTTATGCAAAAAACAAACACTTGAAGCAACTTCAACACGTTTAAATTATACTCAACCCGATGAAATAGTTTGTCCTATTAATAAATTCAACAGTAATGTTTAAGGATGATATTAAGTTGCAATACGAGCTAAAGTTGTTTTTTATTAGTTACTGTGGGTAGATAGCAAAACATTGCACTTATTAGTAAAAGTAATATAGCTAGTCCAAGACAATAGTAACGAATTCAGAAAATTTGCTAGAGCTACCAATTCAAATTATGCCAACAGTTTTTTCTATAAGACCATATTTTAAACAGCTATATAAACAATACGTTTAAACCCATTCAAATATGAAATAATTGGTTGGTATGATTGAGGAGCGGCACGCGTCGCCGGCCCGCGCGCTCTATTAGCTGAGGGTAGTCGCACACGACGCGGCGCACATCCACTAATACTGCAAATCCCATAAACCTGCGCACAACATTGCCGAGCGCGCTAAGTGTTTGTGTTATTGCACGGACCTCGCATCGAGGGGCCTTACCCTCCTTGTGACAGAGTCCAATGTGATTTGCGTATATGTAGATCAACGTGTTCGCGTACTTGCTCCAATATATGTTAAGTAGCAATTATACGTGCTTATATAATTGTGACATATCTTCATACCCATATTACTGGTTTTCGGATCAAGAAGCTAATGTTTTTGGATTAAATGGCTAATACATTAAAGGGCTTAATTTGTATGAAATTCGTTTGCTGTGGAAGAATTCCTTGAGTTTGACAATCTAATTCGGTGAACAATTTCGTAGACGTGTGCATTTCACTCGGGGCAGATTCAATTTGAAGTCCGCTATAGCCCATAGGTGACACTATTTTAGTGAATTATTTAAGTAGTGAATTATTGATTCTGTTATACAAAACGAGATAAGAATTCCTCCAATTGTTTGATAGATCTAATAAAGCGGCTAAAATATGAAAGATTTCATTTTAAAGGTAATTTGATGAATTCGAACTATACGGGCGCGGCGGGGTATAAAGCGTGTAATCCCATAGAGAACAACAATGCGTTATTGTGAGCTGAGTGTTTGTGTACTGGAGGCGCGAGGCGGAGGGTGGCGCCGCGTGGGACACGCCACTGCAATTATACAACAATTATACAACGCCTAATCTTAGCGCCACTCCACACTACAACAATTAAATTTGTACTGGGACGAAGCTCATGAAACAGTATATACCGGTTATATCAAGAGTGCTACCGAAAACGAAGCAAGGTGGTAGATTTAGTGACTACAAACACAATGTAACGCAAAGAAATGCGTCAATTTTTTAAATAGCGTCGAGTTTGGGTGGTAAATCCATAGTGTTTGCTTAAATAATAATTTAAAGCCTTGCGTACCATAGCGGGTTTAAAAATAACACTAATAACCACCTAGCTTCGTTTTCGGTCACTCTTGATACACATATAGTGTGTATGCTATGCTAGAATGTAATGTAAGTTGAGGTGTGTGTGCGTGTGTGCAGGTGATCCACTGCTCGGGGTACCTGCGCGCGCGGCGCTTCGGCGAGGGCTCGGCGTCGCTGGGGCTCATCGCCGTGGGACACTCGCTGCCGCCCTCCGCCGTCACCGAACTCAAGCTGCACTCCAACATGTTCATGTTCCGCGCCTCGCTCGACATGCGACTCATCTTCCTCGACGCCAGGTCAGTCAACACACACATAATGTACACATACACACATCAAATAGTATTCCTTTTACCTCTTAATCATTACCTCTTTTTGCCGTACTCAAAATCAAATGTCAGCAAAGTATACTTATATTCTCCTTTGTTCGGTGTTTAGGTGTAGCAGTTAACATGTAGTTAACTTAACCGCATGCTTGCCTCCTGTAATTTATGTTTTATACAAAGTGTATTTCTTAACTTGCTTACTCCTTCGTGGGCAAAATAGGGTACCATCAAACCGATTATGTCATAATATAATACGGAATTCGAATAATCCCATACTTGTGGTACGTAGATGTCAGAGTTGAGTAATCAACTAACACACAGCAAAGCGAATAAAACAGTAATGTTGCGCGCGTTAATAAAATTAGCGCACTGGCCGACACCGCGCCGCCGCGACCGAGACCGAGACCGAGCGATTTCACACTTTCACCACGCCGCGTCGCGCCGCACACACATACTGCTGGTAGCTCTCTCATATGGGAGAGGCTGTCTGGGTGGGTACCACCGCAATGTCTACTTCTCCCGCCAAACAGCATTGGCTTGAAGGATATTGTAGCCAGAGTAACTACTAGACATATTGAGACCTAACATCTCATGTCTCAGGAGCCTCCACTTAACACATCACTAAATTCATTGCCACGATGCTCACAACTCACCAGATGCTGTGAAAACCGTTCCAGGAAGCCTAATTCTAGTTGAGATCATTCCGTGTTTGACCATAATTATTCCATCATAGTATCGTTACTCAGTTGGAAGGAAACCTCACGGAACCACAATCACAAAACTTATTACATACGTCATTGCGTTAAGTAAGGGGGGAATGTGTTCATATTGTACGGGTATTGTACATTCGAATTTAAACCAAAAACTATATCAAATGTCAATGGGTCGCCAAGTCCATATCAAACAGAAGTTATATGGCTATTAGAAGATTAAATTATGATAAATTAATTTGTATTTTGAAATAATATGGAAACGTAAAGAGTAGACCAGATCCAGGATTTCCCAATTGTATTGGCATAAAAGTGTTTTAGTAACAGAGTAAAAATATGTAAAGTTATTGATAAATTAAAAAGCTGAGAATGAAATGTCCCCTCCCTGATATTGGCCGATAGTATAATTTATATGGCATTCGCAGAAACAGCATAACTCGGTATCGGCAGGGAACAATGCGGCGGCGGGCCGGCCGCGCGGCTCCACTGCACCGCGCGTATTGCATACACTATTTTAAAACATATTTTTACTGAATGTTTTGTCTTCTTCACTCTAACTGAATTTGAAAGGTGTTCGAAAAGTACAAAACAATTGATAAATGTTAATAAAACATAGGTCTTAAATCTCTTTATGAATAAGTCCGTTTGTGTCTATAACGGTTGTTGTTTAAAACTTCCCGTATAAGCTTTTATTGATAACATTTAACTAATCTATCGATACATATTGTCGTTAAAGATTGTAACTGGTTTTGTATTTACTTTAATTAACGCAGAATTTTAGTATGGATATCTATGTTAGAAAGCTACATGAACTCTACCGACTCTCACTTAATCTTCCTTCATATTTAGTATTTTTTAACTTTCATAAAATAATTTTAACGCATACATATCATCGGCTATGTTTTACTTGATTCAAATCTCTTGTGATTTCTCTCTCTAATAGAGCCAGATGGCCCAGATGGGTTGGCCTAATCAGACTTCTTGGATTAGAAAACAACTGGTGATATTTAGCTCTTCTACCACGTAGTCGACCGAATTTACCTCAAATTAATTTATGTCCTTAATCGTGCTAAGTGCAATTTGTTTTGAAGACGATGGTACTGGGTTGACGGGAGAGAATGGAGGCGCGCGCCGGCCGCAGGTTCAAAGTTTATTAGTTCACGGCAATCAGAGCGGCGTAAAGCTCGCGCTTAACAATACCGCCGTTAGGGCTTCGTGGAAACATTACCCGCGCGCACACCGCCACGCCACCACGCCACCACACCACCACGCCAACATACACCACACATCGCACATGCACCTCGGAACCAAAATATCAATTAAAACCAACATACTCCTTGCTCAAATCATCTCTCATATTCATTTTTGAAAGGTGAGGGCAAATTGGGCAAAAATTACGGGAAGGAAGGGAGGGAAGGAATATTGGGTCTCCAGGAATCTCACTCACTAAAGACGGAACACAAGAAACTCCACGGCCAAGTCGGACGGTCATAACCACTCTGTCTCTCACTCTGGCAACCTATTCCTACTGTAGGCCAAAGTAACCCTTTGTAGCTGTATCACTCTAAAATGTAGCACAAACAATTAATTACCTGGCCTAATAGTTGTTCGTTTTTTCTCGAGGATTTATATCGATACCCTTATAATTTAGAAATGTCTATACAATACAATATTATTTATTGTCCACGCATTTATAAAAATAATGTAGATACAATCTGTGATCTTATCGCTTTAAGCGATTTCTGTCTAAGGAACTATTCAATTTGCTAAAATGAAATTTATTAAGATTTAAATAAAATTATCCTTTAGTTTTATCCTAAGTTCTATTTAAAAATGTACCTAATAAATATAAAATGACCGTTTATTATCGTCTCAAGAACTTATATTTGCAGCGTGCACAGCTGAATGTACAATGAACAGCTGCCGTATAGAGCAACGCGTTTGAAAACCTTGAAACTTATTTTTGCATATTTCATACCGGCACTCGTGTAGTGTTGAAACTTAACATTCTACTAGTTCCAATAGAGATGATCATAAGAGACAGGTTTTTTTTACAATGAATAGCGAGACGAGCATGGCCTTCGCCTGATGGTAAGCGTTACAACTGCTTATGAACAGTAGCAAAACCAAACAACACCTTGAATTACGAAGCAATGCTTGGCATTCCACTGCGCTCGCCACTATAAGATGTTAAGATTAAATATGTCCAATAGTTACTCTGACCACAATGGCCTTCTAACCGAAACACAACAGTACATTTACACTGCTGTTTGTCAGGAGAAATAGACATTGCGGTGCTACCTACCTAGGCGGCCTCTCACGTATGAGAGACCTACCACCAGTAATATATCCATTAATTACATTACAAAAATCATATTTGGCGACCCACTTTCAATATGTTACGTATATTTTATGATTTTTTGGCTAGTTAAGTCAAAAGTAAATTAATACACATTTACAAGTATAATTAATATTATAAGATATTATTTGTTGTTTTTTTTTGTAAGAACTCAAAAGAAAGATTTTTTGAAGTCAGCTACAAATTAAAATACTCACAATTGTTTCATGCCATTTTGAGTTGTCTACCACTTGGTTCAGTCGACCGAAAATGTTCCATTCAACATATCACAAAATATTCCCATTCTCTATACTATCTTAATACCAAGTACAACAACTGAGTGTTTGGTTTGCGATAACCTACCGCAGTACCAGGAACCTAGCAAAACTAAAGATATCGATTTTCAAAACAATAGAGAGACATGCAAGAGCTCTCGCTGCGCCACACCTGAGCAGCAGATGTTGGCAACCTGACACCGCGCCCGGCCAGTCGTGACATCATCGCTAAAAAATATACTTATCTATTATTTTGATTTTAACCCGATTTATTTGGAATGAAGGCTAACTTTATAATGTTAAAAGAAAACTCAGAGTAGACACAGGTCGATAAAAATATTATTTTTGTGGCAGTTCATTCAGTTAGTCACACTCAGACAGGAGGCGTTACTTATCAAATCATTCTAATATATTATTATACTAAAAAATGAGCCGCTCATCTGATCCCATCAGTTTACTAAACGAACATACATACGAATAGCTAATAATTATTTCCCTCGTTCACTTCTTAAAAGTTATTGATTCGAGTTAATTGCGAGTGTTTCGTATTATATTAAAAGAACCACATTTTACTGACTGGCACGGTGGCGTAGTTGTATTAGGCTATGGTTACAAAGCTTAGGTGTCAGGTTCGAATTCCGGGTTGGGCAAAGTGATATTGTATTTTTCTATTCATTATCAGCCCAGAGTCAGGAAATTGTGCCTGATATGGCGATAGGCTCCCCACCTATCACATCGTGGGACGGAATATACAAGGTGAAATGTGGGTGTCCTGGCACCTCTGCCTACTCCTTCTGGAAAAAAGGCTTGAGTTTATGTATATATGCAACCAGTTTTTATGAACTAAACTTGTCCTGTGTCACACCATAGCTTCTTTAATATATTTTATAAGTCACATGGCAATTCGCATTCAATGTGCTTTAGAAACATAATATCAATCATAATTTATTTCTAGATATTTTTATAAATATATAATAATGGTGTAAAAATAACATATTGTTGGAGGTTCAATGAAACACTAATTCCCCCAATCTTTTTACACATTACAACACCAAACAGCAATATGGTAACAGTTCCGGCAGTTGCCAAGCGATTTGCACCGAACGTGCCGAAGTGCGTTCCAAGGAGATCGCTTCCGCGCGCTCAGCGAAACGACGCCCGTGGAGCCGCGCACAACTACAATTATTCACTAATCAGCGATCATTTGTTATTCAAATATGCTTACCCGCCCAATGTCGATGCGTATTGACAAACTCATTTACAACACTTGTATGGATGACGTGTGCGGCTATGCAACCGCCTGGCAAGCACTTTTGATAAACTTTTTTAAAATTCGATACGTGTGATGTCATCGTACTATTTCTATGAAAATAGTCACACAGCGCCTTTACTGGGTGTACAACGCTGTTCTATACTGAAACGTGATCACAGTGCAGTGAATGGTAACTACATGCATTTATGTAGAGCTGCCCAAATAAAGTACCGATATGCTGGAGATTTTGTTTATAATTTAAAAAAGGTACGAGTAGAAAACACATACGACAACTTTTAGTTTAATATTTGTAAACGTCATGTTATGGCTGCTGGCAAATCGGATATTTATATACAAATAGCCACGTTAAATATGGTTCTAGTAATTATTAGTCAGAATAGTTGCACAACAGCATAAAGCCATAGGAGCAACATACACGGACAAACGAACGCAGAGCTATTTTCAACATTTTCAACGATCAACAGCAACAATAGATCGTGAAAATATCTTCAATTTTCTTGAATCTGTAAATATTCAGTTTTTTCTTTAAGGAAGTTAAATAAGGTGTATTTTAAAAACGTAGAGCTTTGCTCTACTTTGTCAAAACTATTTTTCACGCCGTGCCGCGCCGCCCGACAAAATTGTGCTGAAGAATTATCTCTCACTAACTATCTATATCGATGAGAAATACATCGTAGAGTATCGAGGTACTCTACTTCGACAGTATATGTGCACAGGCACATCGACACATTGTCATGATGTCATTTCATTGTGCTGGTACCAAAAACGAAACTACGTACTAAAATGTTAAATTATATATTACTCATAAAATCAGTATGGCGCCAAGCCTAGAACGAACTGTAGGTTTGATTAAGTTCCCAGTGTAAAAATAAACTACAAAACCCATCTCCATAGCTCTCGTAGTGCAATAAAAGTGCGGTGCTTGATAAAACAAGCGGCGGCGCGCGGGCATCGCCACCCTCGGCCGCCCTCCCGCCCTCGTGCCCTCGCGCCCTCGCTCCCTCGCTCGCGAATAATTGACACTTTCAACTGGCAAACAGTATCCGGTGGCAAGCTTTTTGAGCTGCCCTCTTTGTCTTGAGGGTGCATTAATTGATGGTTAATGGAGCATAAAAAAACTCTAAAATTGTTCACAGACACCGCTGATCCCTCGTACTTTATAGAGCTCTCGTTCAAACTGAAACTGAATTGATTATTGAGCTATAAATAGACACTAATTCATTAGTCACGGCTCAAAAGATTGTATTTGACGGTTGCGTTATAAAAGTACAGGACAGCAATATCCTCCCGATGCGGTGCGCGCGGGTGAGCGCGGGCGAGCGGCACCTCCATACACGGCCGTCAAACAAACTCACTCGAGATAACAAACAATTGATTTTCCGCCCCATCAAAGCGCGATGCTTACAGCGCAAATTAATTATCCCTTAACATGAAGTGGTCGCCGGCGAGGGTCTGAGGGTCGCCGGGAGTGCTCGGGTAATTGGCGGAAGCGTTAGTTTTTGTGTCAACACTTTTTACCGAACAATGAGGATCAGGTGACGCGTCGAGAGGCCTTTAGTAAAGTAAAAAAACGCTAAAAAAATATATCAGGGGAGAGAACAAACTACACGAAACAGCATCAGCAAAAAATACGCATGTTGACATTATATAGTTCACCTCAAATCTCAATAATATAATACGCGCTTATTATTGAATATTGACGTTGTACACATACACAAAGACAATTACTGATCTTTGTGTATGTGTACGTGACCTCTCACTGTGGGCCTCATTAAAAGGCTCAAAGTCACTCAACGAGCCATGGAGCGGGCTATGCTCGGTGTTTTCCTACGAGATCGAATCAGAAATGAGGAGATCCGTAGGAGAACCAAGGTTACCGACATAGACCATAGAATTGGCAAGTTGAAGTGGCAGTGGGCCGGGCACATAGCTCGTACCGATGGCCGTTGGGACCGAAAGGTTCTTGAGTGGAGGCCACGTACAAGCAAGCGAAATGTCGGACGCCCGCCTACAAAGTAGATGGACGATATGGCTAAGGTTGCAGGAAGTCGCTGCATTCAGGCCGCTTCCAACAGGTCATTGTTGAGATCCTTGGGAGAGGCCTATGTTCAGCAGTGGACTTCCTGTGGCTGATATGATGATGATGATGATGATGTGTAGTGTAGCAATATGTTGTTGTGTGCAGGGTGGCGACGCTGACTGGCTACGAGCCGCAGGACCTCATCGAGAAGACGCTGTACAACTTCATCCACGGCACCGACGTGCTGCACATGAGATACTCGCACTGCACGCGTCAGTATTCCACTCTTCCTTACTCGCTCTCCTACTCGCGCTGCTATTCTTATACTAACTGATATGTGTATGTGTGACGCAGTGCTGACCAAGGGGCAGGTGACGTCACGCTACTACCGGTTCCTCACCAAGTCCGGCGGCTGGGTGTGGATGCAGAGCTACGCCACCATCGTGCACAACTCGCGCTCCTCGCGCCCGCACTGCATCGTTTCCGTCAACTACGTGCTCAGGTACATAGCTAACATCATTGGAGTATCAAATGCTTTTTTTCTACTTAGCGAGTCAATTCTATTCGTTACGCAAGTTCTTTACTTATGGCACTATTTCGATTGATGACCAACAGTGACATCGAGGAAAAGCACCTGATACTAAACATCGACCAAGTGCCGTCCAAGCCGGGCCCCGAATCAGTGGGGGCGCACGCAGCGCTCGCGGCCGCCTCGCCGCCGCAGCTGGCCGCGCGCCACGCCGACAAGCTCGCCGCGCTCGACGGCGAGTTCAGCGGAGACTCGAGCGGCGGCTATCCCTACCCCGAGTACGCGCTGCCCGCCCTGCCCGCACCCTACGATGCCGCCGACGACTACCACCACAACTACGACGTCTTCTACGAGGCCTACCCCGACCAGGACGCGCAAAACTACGCCGCCTACCCGCAGGCGCAGCGACCCTTCTCCGCCAGCTCCTCGTCGTGCAGCTCCGTCGAGGGCTCCGACGCCAACCAGTACAACTACACCAACCTCATCTCCTTCTACCACAACCAGAACGGCCGCCAGCCCGACGCCGGCTTCGACGGCGGCGCCGCCAAGCTGCCGCCCGCGCCCGCGCACGACCAGTACACCAGCGTCATCGTCGACAACACGCAGCAGTTCCACCACCACGCCGCCGGACTCAACGAGTACGTGCACTGATGCGCCGCGCACCACTCCCGCGACACTGCTCCGTGACAATGCTGTCACTACGCGCTCACTGCCCCTCGATGAGACAACATACTCTAGGGTCGCAACGCCTTCTCCACTTCAACCTATACATTACTTGTCGAAGTTACGGTTGATACTCAAACAAGTAAGATACAGTTGGTATTATTTATGTGTCACTTAATAAGCCGATATAGATATTAAAATTGCATCGAACAACCGTTGCATGTGGCAGACAGAAAATGATGCGCGGTAACCGTGATCCGTTGCCGTCCTCCGTAGAACTAATGTCATCGGATATGGTGAATATATTATTGGAAATGGTCCCAACATTACTTGGAGACTCAATGCTCTCTATTCTTATATTGTAATTATCTCATTGAGTATATAAAACTCGCAGAGACCCTGGGTAGACGTGTTACGAAGGAGCCTATACGACGAATAAAGCGTGGAAAGATATTCTATAATGATTACTAGGTGCTGGTCCGCCATCGTAATCAGTGAATATGGGGTTCAGGAGACCGCACGGGATCGGCCGGGCTACGTCTCCACTCACTACGCCGGGAATTATTGCCTCAACAGAATACCAAAACTTATTTTGTGTATCTCGACGCAACTAGTAAAGCCACATTTACACGAAGGGAGTTTCTCGTGGCGAGAACCGTATGCTATTATCGCGTGACAATACCGCCATAGATTATCGTGTTTGACAGAAGCATACTACACGCCGAAGCCGTCGACCCGCCGGCATATATCGATGAATCTTATTGGCGGCTTTACTCATTGCAAGACATCGACATAGCACGAAGAAAGTTTATATGACTTTGTTGCGTGTCGTCGGGCAACTGAGCTCAGGACATGCCTCCAAAACGAGCTTGTCGCGACATAATTATTTTCTTATAGGCCGTTGGTTTGTGACAGTGGGCTGTGTCGCCGAGCCGGCGGCTTTGGTGTGTAGTGCGCTAAATGTTTACACGATGCAGCTTTTTTATATGACAACCTGCGTGGCGCAGTCGGTTAGACGCTGGCTGTGAACGAGTGGCCGCGGGTTTGATCCCCGCACCGAAACAAATATTTGTGTGAACCACAGGTATTTGTTTCGACTCTGGGTGTTCGTGAGATCGAAAAGTCTCTCGTAGCTCCTGATACCCACGACACAAGATTCGATCTTAGTGTGGAGTCAGGACTATGTATGTGACTCTTGGTTGTATTTATTTATTTATATATTTACAATAATCGCATATTCAAGGCGAACAACTCTCCGCGTGTAAATGGGGCTTTATACATCATCGACACGATACTTGTACAGTGTAACATAAGTTATTTTATAATTTCTAGATTAAACTTGTAAATAATTATAAATATAATATATGGAAGATTAAGTGTAGTTATATACGCTCAATCGTGCGTGTAATGTATGAGCATTATAAATAAATATATTATATTTTCTCAATAACTGTACGTAACGTGGATGAAACCTGATCATTATATTTCTATTTCAGTTAATATGTTTCTACTATAAGTTCAATTATATTTACATAATATACAAAAAGTAGTGACCCAAACCGATAGCTCAGAATCACAAAAATCAACAAATCAAACCAAATTGATGTCGAATTTATTTATCAAAATATGTATATACAGGGTATAACAAGACTGCTACCGAAAACGAAGCCGGGTGGTAGTTTAAGCGACTTCAGACTCAATGCAACAGAAAATGTTGCAAAAAAAAAAGCGTCAATTTTTTTTGTTATTTTTTTTCCTATGGCCATATTTGAGTGGTAAATACATTTTTTTCCTAAAATAATAGTGTATACCCTTTTATTTATAAATACTCTAAGGTATAAAAGAGTTTAAATTATTATTCTAGCAAAAACTATGGATTTACCAACCAAAAATGACGATATTTAAAAAATCATTAAAAATAATTGTCGCGTTTCTTTGCGAAATTTTTAGTTGCATTGTGTTTTCGGTAGCAGTCTTGATATACCCTGTATACGTATGTATGCATATAAGTATTTATTTTTAAAATTAGTGTACCTATCGGTTCTATTTCGAATTATCGGTTCATAAGCACTCGTAATAGAAGTTTACTTGAAATGATGAATCGAAGCACTAGCTCTCTGACGTTTAGTTCATAAAGATTTCATTTCATCAATGGGACCAAACTTGAAAATATTTGTAAAAAATGTAATTAAGATAAAGAATAATATGTAATACTTTCAAAATTGGGTCCATTGATTTATATATCGTCTCTATGAACAGTAAAACCCATATATACTTATTTAGTATTATAATAATGTTGTAACCTATTAGATATTAATTTTAATCACGGGCGGATTCAGAGAGGACATCATTAGAAAAGTATGAAAATAAATATATTCGTAAATATATACATACATACAAGTTATTTGGTAATCGCTTTCGAAAACAAAGAAGACAATACAATACAATATAGTATTAATGATGCCTTTGATCATGGGGGACTGAGAAAATGTATGAAAAATGATCATCTTTTACTTACAATGTCTTAAAAATTTACATTTTATCATTGCTATTTTTTGTTTTGTTTAACAAATTGATGTCTTCTCATATAATTATCATTTTAGTTAGCTGTACCAACATTACAGAGCGGCAAATACTGTTAATAAGACATTGTAGAAAGATTTATCTCAAGACTGTCGCCTGTCTTGGCTTTCAGAAGGGTTTTCCTAACAACTTGTATGTTGTGTGATATAGATACGGAAGTGATCTCTCAACTCGTGGCCGGATGTCCTCTGTTGTGGTCCGCGGCGGCAGCTGCGACGCCGCGATATTAACGCATAGACAATAATATTGTACATAACACCTAGTTATAAATGGTACAGGTTAAGGTAACACTTTGTACATACATGAATGTTTGTCTGCCCGCGCGCCAGACGACCAAGTTTTGTTTATCGAACATGTCCATGCTCCGAATAAATACATCAAAATATACGTAACTGTTTACTGTAGAAAAGTCTATAATATAGTTTTCCACTTCATTCAACAATGAACTTAACTATTTCTAGTGATTGTATAATATAGTTTACGTCGATACGGCTATGACTGACGCTTTAAGTTTAGACATTTGCGGATAATTTTAGTCGGGTATCTTTAATTTTTTCATTAAACAAAAAATGTGTACTTTAAACTATGATTTTATTATTTGTAAATCTTTTTAATCATTTTTCGTATATTTAAACCTAGTTTTAAGTTTCATATCCAAACTAAGGGACATTATGAAGATATATTAAGTTATTTCCGTTTCAAATATTGAAACGCCAACTGATTTTCTTATTTTTCGTTAAGCTTATTATATTCAATTGCAATGAAACGATTCTGACTTGACTGTTATTTTCAAATTCATGAACTTACCTTCAATATGCACTACAGAATTATAACTTTTTTACGATAATTTGACTTCTATGTTTTGTTTCTTAAAAATAGCGACAAGGCAACAGTCTTTGCAAACATCTGAGTGTGCGTCTTAGCTGCTCTGTTGCTATTTTTCTGAAGAAATATACTTACAAAATTTATTTAATAACGAATTATATAAAGACTTGTGAATGTAGTGCCATGGTCAGAGTCTCCTAGTCGGTAATCATACAATGTATATACTATATAGAGGAACGGTGAGAGGTGAACTGCGCCGCGCCGCGCCTGCGCGGTGTACGATATTCATTTACGCTATTTATGTAGATTTTTTACTCAGTTCGGTTTGGTTGCTGCATTGTGCAAATGTTTGAAGAAGTAATGATGTGTTCACCAGCCGACCAGTATGTCCGAGACAATGAATTGGAATTATTACAATAAATATTATTTGCGATTGTTTGCAACACTGAACTGTATGTATTGCGCTATTTTGTGTTGTATTGTGCTTTTCTCGTTTAAATAGTAATAGTTTGTATTTGGTCGAACAATATGAACAAACAAATTGTGATATTCCAAACATATTACCTATTTATGATATGAATTAAATAATAATACGTATTCATACATGTTGTTTTATTTTATGCGGTGAGACCTATGTACTTCAATTCGGCCTTTACTTCTTTATACTAACCTGACATGATGGCTATCTTGGACCTCATACTAAGTGCAGCACAAACTAAATAGGCACAGTATCCGCCGGGGCAAGAGTTTAATACAAATGACCATAACACTGTACTGCTTAAGCCTTGAACCCACTTTAATATCATTATAAAGTTACATGACAAATCACAATAACATCAAAGCTAAAGAAAATGATCCGAGTTCCAAACACCGCTGAGCATCTCCAGTCCTGCCTTACGCCTGCTACGTGGGTACTGTCCTGATACTCCAGGAAATATTTCGTGTAGACCTAACATTGAAATCAGCAAAATGTACTGAAACAGGCATGTTTGCCACGCAGTATATCATATATTTTCTTCATTAGATTCTAAACAATTGCAGCACAATATCTATAAATACCCATTAATGCGAATAGACTATAGTAATGTGTAATGTCGTTGTGGGAGTCATATTTTCTATGGTATGTGCACCTTGCACTAGGCCAGTGTGGTGGACTATGGCCTTAGCCCTATCAATCGGACTCTTGCTTGTGCCGAAGCCCTGTGCTCAGTTAGGGCGATTAGGGGCTGGTATTGTGCGGCACGGCTCGAACCACGTGAGAGGTGGGACCGAGAGATTAATGTAAGTAGCAATCACGTAAGTTGGGGTTCATTTTCGCATATTAATACATAGCTATTTATTGAGTAATAATTTATAAATATGATGTGTAATATAATACTTTAGATATAACAGGTAACACAAAGTGCTAAATACATAATTATGTGTAACAAAAGCCGGCCTTATCACAGTCGGCGATAAGGAATAATAATAATAATAATAATAATAATAACACCCAACAGTCACATACATAGTCCTGACCCCACACTAAGATCGAGTCTTGTGTCGTGGGTATCAGGAACTACGAGAGACTTTTCGGTCTCACAAACACCCAGACCCGGAAGAAATATTTGTGGGCCGCACAAACATTTCTCTCGGTGCGGGGATCGAACCCGCGGCCTCTCGTTTCACAGGCGGCGTCTAACCAACTGCGCCACGGAGGCTGTCACTATCAATAATAAATGTCGGAATATCACTACATTGTAAACTGGTTTTGAAAAGAGCAACACTAGAGTTTCTTGCCCGTTCTTCTCTAGTGAAAACCGCTTTCCGAACCGGGTGGTAGATAGAAAAATGACTGAATCTAATGATGTTGAACATTTTAATGGATTCAATAAATTATTTTCATTTTCATTTCATTTCATTTTCAATACTTTCTTAAATAAATATAAATAGAATGCACGAAATATCAATATATTAATATCTGTATCAGCCCATATAGGTCCCACTGCAGAGCACGGGCCTACGCTACAATCGACAGTACGATTGAGAATGTCTAGGCCATATAGTCCACCACACTGGCCTAGTGCGGGTTGGCGAACTTACATACCATATATTTTTTTATAAATCGCTATGGTATGCAGGTTTCCTCACGATGTTTTCCTTCACCGTTTTAGTGAGTGGTGATTGACTATCAATACACACATGACTCCGAAAAGTCAGAGGTGTGCCCTAGAACTCGAACCCGCGACCACCGTGAACATGTTGGCAATCGCGTCTAGTCTGTTTTCCAACAGGCCACCACGCACTTCGCACGCATATTAATATGCTACATACATAAAATATTATATATAATAGGGATACCCGAATGGAACGAAGTTCCTTTCGATTAATTAGTGAAGGAATTGTTATAAAATTTTATATCTTTCAAGTTATAATATTTTTTGATTTTATTAACAAATATAATGTAATTAATCAGAAGGCTCAATTTTAGTAATAATTGGCAAAGATACATAGTCAAATGAAGGGTCGATGATTGAAAGCAGGGTAACAAACTAAAATTGTAAAAAAACGATTGTCAAGTGTTTTAAAGTGTCGTTACAACTTTTGGTCTTAATTTTTTCCGTCTAGCTCCCTTTCGCAACGCGCGATAAGGAACTTCGTTCCAATAAGATATAGCATGTTTATTTACGAGAAAAAAATATAGTATGAGAAATAATGAGTAATGTAATCTAAAACGCTTTTGAAATATGGGCAGAGATTTGGCTTTTCTTAAGTGACAGGTCGTTCCACAAGCGAGCAGCATCGACCGTAAACGTCCTTAAAAAATAACTACAATGCTCTTGAGTCAAATATTCTGACTTCTGAGGACCTAATTGTTAGTTGACCTTAGTGAGCGTAGGTATACCGTCAATGCACATACGTGCCTACTTAGCTTTTCTCGGTAATTTAAAGTCATTCAGTAGCGCTTATTTCCAACTTAACTACTGCATCAATGGGAATCAAGGTAATTTCCAAGCTTCTAGGTTTTTACCACAGTGCGCAGAGTACATTTTGTATACTGAGATAGAGACGTAAACCCATCAATTCACGACGCTCTCTGGCGGTAAGTAAGAAAAACAATCCAGTAATAGGGGAAGTGGGGGAATTGGGAACACTTAACTTCAAATGCTCAAAAATAATAGAAAAAAGTCAGAGATATAATCAACTTTTATTACAACATAAACTATGCTCATTTATCTACTTATTAGTAAGAAAATATTTTGAAAAATCAACATTTTATAAAAGATATAAACGAAAACAAAAAACATTGTCATTCCTTTTTACCCGATACCCTATGGGGTAATTGAGATCAGCTCACGGGGGAAATGGGAGCGGTATGGGGTAATTAGGAACGACATACTTGAATCTTTATAATGAACTACTTTTTTTTTGCTTGGCACAAATCACACACGTAACCTCTACTCGTCTGGACGGCAGTAGGTACATTGTTCGTGTGCCCAGAGTTTACAGATGGCCCACATGATCCAATCCTCTGTTGATGGGGATTCATACTTTTCATTGCACAGTATACAATAAAACTGCTCTTCGTTTTCATTTCCTTGTAAAGCCTTTTTCAAATTTCTTACTTTTTATCCTTGACTCGTGGCTTCTTTTGTATGGTTTTGGTGTTCTTTTTCGGTTCTTTTTTTAGAAACGTATTTTTTTTAGCTTTTCTCTCAATTTGTCTTTTCTCTTTTTCCTCGAGTAGAATTTTTATTGGTGAGCTGGATAACATCTGAGAATGCATCTTATTCTGTCGCACAGAACTGGTTCTTGTTTTAGGAACGACAGGCACATTGATAATTTGAGCAAGAGGCACAGAAGTGTGTGGAGAAGGCGTATTAATGGTAATGGTCGTATCGTTAAACAGATTCACTTCGGTGGCGTTAAAAGCGGTTATTCTATTAAGTGAAGTAGCTTCTGGAATCCGTAAACTGATAGAAAGATGTCGAGACATAAAGCCATAGTACCAGTCTTTGTCTGCCAGCTGAGTTTCTTTGTTAAACTTGTGTTTTAGTTTATTAGCTTCAGCAAACCGATAAGCAATACTACGTAGTGAACTTGGAGTTATACCATAAAAAGTCCTGCAGCAATCAATTATGGATTTTTTTAGCTGGTCTTCTTGTATTTTGTTAAATACAGCAGACCGACCTTTTTTGGTATTTTCAATTCGTTTTGTTTCAATTGTTTGAATAATGTTGTTTTTGGAATTGAGTATGTAGTAGCAGCTTTGCCTAATGTGAGCTTTTTACTTTTTATATCTTCGATTGCACGGCGAACATCTTCAATTTTATATTTTGATTTAGTCTTTCGTATGTAATTTCGAGGCATCTAAAACAATTTATAATATTAGAAAATTTTTAAACAATCAACCAGCAGTACTAGAGTAATTAAGAAACAACGCAAGGGGTAATTGGGAACGTTCCCAATTACCCGCCTGACGCCGTTCCCATTTACCCAAAGTAGTTAATAAATAAATAACATGGCTGTAATTTTTAATAGTATCTTTTTTAACTTCAAATCACGAAGGGTCTGAAAACAGATAGTACAAGCATGATAGTAACAAAATATGGTGCCTTTGAACTTAAAAACATGATAGTTACATCTATTACATGATAAAAATTATAACAGAAATGCAAGAACAATTGTTGGACTCACCGTGACAGCACGCATACGGCGTTTTACTCTCACTGTTGTACACGTACTTAGTGGTCCTGCATGCGTCTGTTGAACAAGCGTAGGACAGTGTGGGAGAAGGGGAAGTATCACTTACCTAGCAGTTCCCAATTACCCGCCGTTCTCGATTACCCCACTCTCCCCTATGTCTATACTTACGTATTTCTAGAAAAAGATTGAAAGAGGCTTCTAAATGAGTTAACTCTAACAGCAACGATATGGATATTGTTTATTTGAAGCACTTATCTAGTTACAAATTATTCTTGATGTAAATACAAACATAGCAATTGTTATTTCCGCATGCGTATATATCTATATATAACATAAAAGATTTAAATCGTTACTCAATGCTGTTATAAGTCATTCAATCTGATTTATTATAATAATTATAATCTGCATAAAACGGCAAACCCCGTAAAACCAAACGATTATTTCGCCCTCTGTTGTTCAATTAGTTTTAGGCCAACCAACGATTAAAATCGCCGTCCTATGTTCTATTATATGTTCAACCACCGTGGTTCTTATTACCTATTATCTTTCTGAAAATGCAAATGTTGTCTTTATATACAAACAGGCACAGAGTTATTAACTCCATGTAAACAGGTAATAAAAATGGAAGATTTTCTTATATTAACGACATCTATTGTCGAGTAGCTAATAATACAACATAGAGTTGTGCTTTTCACCAATAGAGGGCTTAGCTCATGTTTGGCTACTTATCAATAGATGGCATTAAACTCATAAGTTTATTCTACTCGTCAATAGATGGCGTAAATAAACAAATTTTATAGGTCAACTTTCACCAATAGATGGCGCTGATATCGATCTTTAAATTGTTAATGATTGCTACTAACCACTAGATGGCGTCCAGATTAACATAATATGCTACTGACTAACAGATGGCGCGATAAATGCAACAATAACTGTTTGTACTTTCCATCGCTAGATGGCATTAAAATTGAACTCTTTAAGTGTTAAACTTTACTACTAATCAACAGATGGCGCTATGTTTATATACCATTTGGTTACAACACTCATCAATAGATGGCGCACAAATACTTTGCTTTTTACCAATAGATGGCGCTAATACCTGTATCGAATTTTATATAATACTTATATAACGTTGATAGATGGCGCCAATTTTTTACATTTTAGTATTACCCAGTTTTATTACACGAACACACGATCGTAGCCAGCCGTGGGATCAGGGTGGGGCAGCAGTCTAAAATCATATGTTATTAGCAAACTGTACCCGCGGTCTTCCCCAGGTATTTTTTTACCTATAAAAGGTTACACCTTATAACACCTGTATCCAAGGGCGGATCCAGGACGGAGGTCATAGGGGTCATGACCCCCCCCCCTGGGCTGGCTCCAGATAGACAAAATTTATAAATCTTATCTTGTTGATAAAATTTATAAGCACAAATATTTCTAACAAATTTTAAAAAGTCATTATTACGAATTGGAGTCTAAGATGTTTATAAAGCATAGATGCGTTGTTCGAGCTTTATAATGGCAAGACGTTTGGAAGGTATTTGCCTCCCTTGCAATTAGTCACGTTTCAACCAGTGTCGCGGATACACGTTTCTCTGACTATTTGTATTCTCGAAACCAAATACGGAAAAATAGATTAAAGTGATTTAAAATAATGTACAAATGATTCTGAAACTGTGAAACAAAAAAAATATTTTATTTAGTGCGCAAGTACACATTAATTTAATTTTTTATTAAATAAAATTAATAAATTCGCTCTCAGAGCGACGTTTGACAGCTCTCGCCACGTCATCTCGTACTTCATGCTTGGTGCTACGTCACACGCGCTTTGGCCAATAACCGTGCGGCACTTATTGTTACGTAACTAGCGATGTCTATTCATCTTCTTCTAACATATGTTTCTTGCTTTTTTACTCTTTCTTCGAACCAATTTGAAATTACAATACGCATCGCGCCATTTTTTTGTGCCATTATGTTAGTGTATGACGTGTCTAATTGGAGTATTAAAATCGGACCCAGTGTTCTGAGATGAACTATATGACCCCGCCCTAGCGTAAAATCTGACATGAACTATAAAAAATTCTCCAACGAGCCAGATTTTGATGGCAACTATACCGTACCTTCCTACGTGGGTTTTTGATAAATCAACAGTAAGCAAGGAATCAAATCGATCGAAGCCGAACACGACTTGAGCACAACCACACACAATAATGTCCTATGTGGTTATTAGAATTTAGAATTTCACATTTACAGTCAGGCATAAATAAGAAAAATATTATCGGATTGAGGTGGTTAAGAAGTTTCCCTTTTTAAGGGGATTATTTCTCAATTTCTTAAGTGCAGTATACAATATATGTCAAATAAATCACACAGACGCCGTTTGCGCGCAAAATCTATTAAATAAACACACTTACCAGAGCACCCTTCCCAAAATAGAACAGTCGGTGCCGACGAAAATTGTTGTCCGCAGCACACAAATTCACTTGCACCAAAATTTCCACGAAAGGTTCGAAATTTAAATCAGCAGCACTGTGGAGCCCGTGCTACACTTTCGAAAGCGAACGCGAAACTGACCGTGCAGCCTCGTTTTCGTCTATATGAAGACAGAAGACAAGTAACTAACTACCTACCCTCAGTTGTATCATATTTGTGATAAAGTCATAAGCGTTCAAGACTAATCTAGATTGAAACTGTCTAGTAATTTATTATTAAATATCTAGATTGTACCTATTCATCACCCACTTCATTTTTATTGTTTATTTCCATTTTGTTTAGTATAAGTAAATTGTATTAATTTAAGCTAGTTATAATGAATGTTGTATACACCTGTAAGGATATAGACCAGGAGCCAGTGACAGATTCTCATGACCAAGTTCCTCCCAATCGAAAATTCGTGAAATGCATTAGGGACTTAATACTATGAATACTCCCGACCGTCAGCTGCGACTCCGTGGGTGGGGCGGGCAGTGGCAGCCTCCCACGCATGGAGAAAAAAAAAGTTTTTTCAGTCATTTCCTCCCATTTGAAATTTTGTCAGTTTATAGTTAACCTAGTATTTTGAAGGAAAAACAAAGTCAGCTGGCCATAACATGGTGGATTATACGTCAGCTGACTGCTTGAACATGAAAAAAAAATATATTTATTCAATGATTTCCTCTCAACTAAAAATTTACTTGGTGATCGTTTATATACTACTATGAATGAAAATTAATGTCAGCTGGCTGTATCTCAGTGGAAAGTTTATCAGCTGGTACCTTGAAATGTGTAACGCAGCAGCATCTATCACCTACTGAATCTTATCAGCTGACGACTTTTCCCTTGACTTATAGCTAGCTGATTTCTTTCATTATTTACCAGAGTATGTTAACAATCCTCTTATAAATTTTCGTCCGGGAGGAAATAACATTTCTTAAGTTATTCGTCAGTGTGCTTGATTTGACTGTTTTGATAACAAATATGAAAGTTTGATAATGGAGGAAATGTTGGTAAGACTAAATTGATTAATGAATAATTAATATTGTAGCATATTTTTTAATTAATTAACTTTTATTTTCATGAGTTGCTTAAAAATAACAATGAAAATCAATCATTTTCATTCTCGCTTTGGCTTGAGTCGCTTTCATCTCTCTCTGATTCATAGGGAAATTAATAACTTATACAAATAAAAAACGATTAATTTAGTTTTTATTTTAAAAATATACGGAATAAAAACTAATCCGTGGTTTATTTAGTTTAGTTACAATTAAAATCACCTTAACTAACTTAATTTACTTTTCTAAAGACATCGTAGACCATCCTTCTCTCTTGTCTTCTTAAAGTTGGCCGCCGAGCCATGTTATTCGCAGAAAAACAAATTACGTGTAGGTGTAGGAGTACGAAAAGAGACTATGCGCATGCGCGCCGGTGTTTGAGCCGCATTCCCCGCGTGGCACCTCATACCGCACTTCAGTTGGGACTCGAACATTAGTCACTGCGCATTCAATGTCATAGTTCAACTTATGCGCCGGGGACTTTACGCAGTTATGGGTAAAACATCCCCTCCAAGTGTACCTTTTGCTATAACATCGCCTCTGGAGAATATACTTCTAATCCAAAATCTAGCTGCATTATATAAAGAAAAAATAACTTAAGAAATGTTATTTCCTCCCGGACGTAAATTTATAAGAGGATTGTTAACATACTCTGGTAAATAATGAAAGAAATCAGCTAGCTATAAGTCAAGGGAAAAGTCGTCAGCTGATAAGATTCAGTAGGTGATAGATGCTGCTGCGTTACACATTTCAAGGTACCAGCTGACAAACTTTCCACTGAGATACAGCAAGCTGACATTAATTTTCATTCATAGTAGTATATAAACGATCACCAAGTAAATTTTTAGTTGAGAGGAAATCATTGAATAAATATATTTTTTTTTCATGTTCATGCAGTCAGCTGACGTATAATCCACCATGTTATGGCCAGCTGACTTTGTTTTTCCTTCAAAATACTAGGTTAACTATAAACTGACAAAATTTCAAATGGGAGGAAATGACTGAAAAAACTTTTTTTTTCTCCATGCGTGGGAGGCTGCCACTGCCCGCCCCACCCACGGAGTCGCAGCTGACGGTCGCGGGTATTCATAGTATAAGTCCCTAATGCATTTTACGAAGTTTCGCTCGAGAGGAAATAATTGACCGAAATTGTACCTGACTCCAGGACCAATAGTACACTCTGTCCAAAGCTATAATGTTATATGTTTTTGTAAGTTTTGTGTTACTGTCGTTGGTGTGTCTTTTAAATAAATAAAAGAAATAAAAGTAATTGTAGCGGTTATGGATATATGTATGTCACCACTTAGTACAAGACAGCAATACATGGGGAGTCCAAGTTAGTCGTGGGAACTATTGTATTGCTATAGGTTATCTTTACTTGAGCATTTCACTTACCGCAGTATTATATGTGAAAGCTTTACTTTATTACGGCGGCTGTGAAATAAGAGGCCGCGGGTTTGATCTCTGCACTGGGACAAAAACTTGTGTGATCCGCAGATATTTGTTTTGGGTCAGGGCGTTTGTAAAACTGAAGTCACTTGTAGTTTCCGATACCCACGACACAAGACTGGATCTAATCCCCGCCGTACATGCTCACACTCGCATTGACCGTCACGAGCCGCGTGCGAGTGGCAATATTTAAAACGTATGAGGTAGTACCAAACTCCGCATTTGCTCTCATGTGTCGAAGCAGGACTCAGGACGTGAGAGCAAATGCGGAGTTTGGTACTGCGCCATAGGTTTTAAATACTGCCACTCGCACGCGGCTCGTGACGGCCAATGCGAGTGTGAGCATGTGCGGCGGGGTTTAATGTGGGTCCAAAACTATGCACATATGTGACTGTTGAATGCATTTATTATTATTTGTTATTTATTTTTATTACGGATTATTTTTAAATCGTAGACAGACGAGACACAGTACGAAACGAATCTCCAGTAATATTGTAGAGAGAGCAGGGCTCTTTCCTTTAGGCTCAACAAAATCAAAATTGTGTTTGAGTGTTGTCAGGGCATCTGTCACAACATTAACATCATGACTGGTCCGTCATCCGATACTCATTTTAGATAGCGGGAGACAAAAATTGATTTAAGATTTCTTCCCAGTTTCCACCATGCTTTGGACGAGAACGCTCTCGGTACCGAATATAAATGAATAAAATCGATATAATTGCATAAATAAAAGTCTCAGTGCAAATGCTCGTCAGGTATATTATTCAGTTAGTCGAGTTCGAACTCGAGGATGTCGCCGAGGTCGATGTCGTTGTCTCCGTCGCTGTCGCTGCTGTGTCGCTCGGCGGCCTGCGACACAAGAGATGGTTAGTGGTGTGTGTGTGTGAGGTGTGTGAGGTGTGGTGAGGTGTGTGGTGGTCACGTACCCGGCGTCGCGTGCGCATGCGTCGTCGCGGGGGCGCGGGTTCGTCTCGTTCGTCGCGCGAGGAGTCTCCGGAGCTGGCGCCCTCCGCGAGACCCATCACGGCGTTGCGCAGGATGTTCGACGCCACTGCACCACATTCACAATATTTATATACATTCATTTAAAACTTACATAAAATCAAATATGCTTCCTTTTATTAGAATTTATTAGATATGACGATTTGTGTAATCAATGTAATAAAAAAAGTAACTAACTGTTCCTAAAAATAAGAACTGTGTACAAAAACTGTCAATCTGGCTAGGTGAATGCCGCATTTAAGCTAAAGTACTGAATCACTTGTATTTACATTACAACTCATTTGTTAATATCATTTTTACGAATACTGTGGGACATAAACTGTTTTATACGTTCTTATAATAACATATATTTCTCAAATAGCTATAATGTTTGACGAGTTTAAAATGTTTAACAACAGCGACTCACAGTCGTCGTCGTTGTCGGAGCCCGAGTCGGTGCCGTCGTCGTTCTCGGAGCCTCCCGCCAGGTCCTCCTCCTCGTCTTCTTCCTGTGGGAACCCACACCTACATATTACCATTAACCTAACTCCAGACATATAGTCATTTAGCGAATCAGTCTCACTCGTTCGGTTACTAGCTACAAAATAATTTATCGGATGAGAATGACATCAATGTTTTTTTTATAGTAGGTTAAAAGTGTTTAGGATCGCGTGTATTCTGATTCCTGCTATACTGAGTAGGTGTGCGTGCGCGTTCGTTACCGCGTCGTCGTCGTGGTCTCGCTTGCGTCCCACGTCGTACACCTTGACGCAGGACTCCTGCATCTGGTCGTAGTCGCCCTGGTTCTCCACCAGCGAGATCTGCGTGTCGTACCGCGACACCGCCAGCGAGTAGATGTTGCGCTTCACGTCAATCGTCGCTGGTAACAATAACACAACATTACTACATGCCGATGCTAGTACCAACTGTCTACTTCCAGACTGCCTCGCACGGTTATGCACGTTGTGTATGATGGGGGTAATTCATATTTATGTACTTTAAACTTCGATCTAATATACACTAGATACACAGTTCCCTGTAAATGTTCTGTTAAAAAGTGGCACCGATGCATTGAAACAAAAAGATCACATATTCCAAATATATTAACACAAATTCCACCTTATTCCTGGAGCTTAAAATAGCTTTTCACATAATATCGTCTAAAGTTCTGCGACGTTTCAGAAGCAACAGTCGGTGCGTGACTGAAGGCGAAAGAGTGCTTAAAGCACTCTTTTTTGGTGCCATTTTCTAAGCGCTCATGTTGTATCTAGTGCATATTTGATCGAAAACTTTAAATTGCACTATAGCGTCGAAATCATTATTACCGTAATTAAAAATCTCATAGAAAGCAAATCGCCGAGCCCATGCCAAGCTCGGGAAAAATTGGGTCTGCATTGCACTCTCCGTAATTCCCAAATGTTCCCGAGCTTGGCTTGGCCCTTGTACGATTTCAATAAATCAGCGAGCCAGTGCTGTGGTCATTCTGAGAAATTATGTGATAGAAAATATGATATAAGTTGCCTGGCAGCAGGTAAATTCGGTAAACGTGAGTGTAGTGTGTATATATATGTACCTATACTGGAGTAGTCGTATGGGTCGAGCGTCTTGAAGCTGGTGTCGAACTGCGAGCGGTCCTCGGGGTCCTGGTCCGAGAACACCGCGTACAGCGCCGTGCACGTCGGGTTGAACGTCACCTGCGCACACAAACACACACATTACACTGTCAACTACAAATACAATTAAAAACTAATGCTTAGACTGTTCTGCTAACCCCACTCACTGCGACTTAAATGAGTTTGAATCGACAGTGACACGCAAAGAATTCACACTAAAAGGGCGAATCTTTTAGAGCCACTACACAAAACAAAACTGATCAAACTGAAAGTACGTAGTCCCTATTTAAAACTTTTTAACTATCATATATAAACTTGTTGTAAAATAGTATCATTTATTTTATTTATATTTCACCCCCATTTCTCCCCTCGAAATAAGTAAACATGAAACCGCGAATGACGTTAAATATTATTTGTAATTTTCCCATCTTATTCTCACTAAATTCATGTAATCCAGTCCCATCAAATCCCTTTGAGTATAAAAAATAAACAAATATATCGGATTTCTTCCTTATCCCACGGGAACTACATTTTTCGGGATAAAAATTAGCCTAATAAGTAAAAAATATTAGCATTCAAACAAATAATAAAACACTCTCTCAAATAAGAAAATGTGTATATCGTATGCAGACGCGAAATAGAAAGATACAAATATACGGGAGGCACTCACTTCTGATTTGTCTAATGTGGGCACTGTCCTCAGCAGGTGGAATGTTCTTAAATCCCATACTTCTGTATTTGATATGATCTGTAAAACAACACTTTTATTATTAAAACGCTCATCAGTTAATATACACGGCATATCAAGAATGCTACCGAAAACTACTAGCCTAGTAGTTTTAGTGTCTACAAACACAATGAAGCTAAAAATTTCGCAAAGAAACCAGATGCGTTTTTTGCGGTTTTTTTTTTCAATGTCTGAGTTTGGTTGATAAATCCATAGTATTTGCAAAAATAATAATTTGAAACATTGCATACATGCATCTGTATCAGCCCATATGCGTCCCACTGCAGAGCACAGGCCTGCTTTCATAATATAGTTTCATATAGTCCACCACGGTGACCCAGTGCGGGTTGGCGGACACACCATAGCGTCATTAAAAATAAAAGGGTGTACACTATTATTCTAGAAAAAACTATGTATTTATCACGCAAATATATGACCATAGCCAAAAAAAAAAAACAAAAAGAGTTAGTCGCTTTTTTGCTAAATTTTTGGTTTCAGTATGACTGAAGTCACTAAAACTACCACCTGGCTTCGTTTTACGTAGCAGTTTTGATGTAATGTGGCTGCATGAGGACTGTTAGTGGTTACCTCTAGTCCGTTGGGATGGAACACTCCGCTGTGTGTCTGGTTGAGTTTGTCGAACTTGTGGATCTCCTTACCAGTGTTCACGTCCCACAATACGCCGTCTGTAACCGCATGCCAAACACAACTATATCAGCGAATCAACAACACCTTACCGTCAAATTAATAACCTAAATCTATACTAATATAATAAAGCTGAAGAGTTTGTTTGTTTGTTGGTTTGAACGCGCTAATCTCAGGAACCGCTGCTCTGATTAGAAAAACTATTTCAGTGTTGTGTAGTACATTTATCGAGGAATCCTATAGGCTATATATCATCACGTTATGACCTATAGGAGGGAAGCAGTAGTGATATTTCTGGCAAATACGAGGAAATTTTATTCGCTTTTGATGGTCCGATTGGTCGATACTCTAAATTGAAAGTAGGAATTAAGCATTTTGACCGCCATTTTGAAACATGTATCTGCACCCGGGCGGAGCCGGGATGGACCGCTAGTG